>CM052319.1:12599435-13199435 GCA_028455605.1 Lasioglossum malachurum
CTCTCTCTCTCTCTCTCTCTTTCGCCCTGTTGTGGCCAAGGGGACCGCGAACCAGTCCAGAACTCATTTCGCGTGTTAATGCCTTCTCCCTGATCTGCATAGCCGCGCGACTCGTTTCCTCTTTCCGGGCGAAACGGGACGGGTTAAACGGTTACCCGCAGGAGCTACGATATCCTTCCGCGGATCCACCGTGCGCCGAAATGATCCGAGGACAACGCAGAAATTCCGCGATCTTAACGGTGACACATTCGTTATCAGCGTTTATTGACCCTTGCGCTATTATGCGGGTACCCAGGTACCTACAGTGGGACCTCGACTAGCCGAACTTCCGATATCTAAAGCCTCTTGTACCTTAATCTGCTGCTCTAAGTAGGGTGACTGCACCAGTGAATGAACATTTAAGAAATTGTTCAGGAAGATATTTTATTTTGAAAAAAAAAATGTGAATCAAAGGAATCTCATATATGCCAAATGGCTCCCTATACCTCATTTGTCAAAAATAAATGAACACAAATAAAATGAAATTATTATTATGTTTCTTTATTAAACGTTAAATAAAAGATATAAAAAATACCAGTCAATGAACACTACATTCTAGTAATTGGCTTGAAATTTGTTGAAATATACAGAAGCGTTCATTTACTAGTGCCCGTTTATTCACTGGTGCAGTTACCCTACGAGATTATAGCGGAGCGGCGCACAGTGGGACGACACGGGCGATTTCCTGGACATGGCTTTTTCACCCAGTTATTCCTTTATAAAAATTTTAATGTGGATCATACTCTATGTATTTTTTCATGCTGAATCGAATGGTGCAGCCCGTTTGGCAATAGGAATGACGCGAAAGAAGCTACAGCACATTTTAACACATCAATCGACGCAGCTAGACATTCGTTATAAAAAAGTACTAACCTATGTACATACGTCGAAAACTCATTGGTTCAGGAGATATTTCAATTTAAATAACTCTAAAACTCCAGTACTGTCGTACTAAGACGTTACACTAGTAAGTAAACGCTAACGTCTTAGTACGACAGTAATAAATATTCTAGAATTATTTAAATTGAAATATCTTCTGAACTACTAACTTTTCGACATACATAGGTTGGCTATATATTGCAATAAAAAAAGTTCGAAAATTTTGTTTTTAATTATTGCCAAGGCCACCTTCATTTTTAAAATGGTATTTTAACGTCATCCGAAGGTCATTGTATACTAGGTCGTTGAATTCATCTTGATACGGGCAATTCAAATAATACTGTTAAGTCAAAAATACAAAGTGCCATTTAAAAAAATTAAGGTGGGCATTGACAATACTAAAAAAAATAGAAAAATTTCGAACTTTTTTTTAATGCAATGTATAGCCAAATCACAGATTGATCAACTTTTGTTTAAAATATTGTTTTAATGTGAAAAGTGTTATGTGGGACACCCTGTATAATTTGAATTTCCAATAATTATACAATGGTTTTAATAAGGGAAGCAACTGATTCAACAACTACATAAAAATTTATCAAAATAACTAACTAACAAATTAAACTAAAAATATATTCCAACGTGTATTATTCGAAAGAGATTATTTTATAATGTTTTTTAATTCAAGCCTCATTTCAATATCTCAAACAGTTCAAAAGTTATACACTGTGCGTCCGTGTGCCTCCCTACGTGCGCCTCGGAGGCCCAAGATGTAGTATAGCGTAGGTACGGAGGTGCACGCCGCTGGTGGGAATACAGCGTGGGTACTTACCTTTAGCCGAGGCAGCCGATCGCCTTTCTCAGAATTAGATAAGTCCCTTTATTGGTGATCGGATCACAGCAGCAACCAGCAGCACCGGTAGCGGCAGCAAGTTCAAGGTTGCCGGGTTAAAAATAACCAGCTTGGCGTACTCTCACTTGCAGCTCCCTGGTCGCAGGCTCCCTGCTAAAGTCGACCGGAAATCTACTGTCCTGGCCAACATCATACCCCTTACGAGTCTCAGACCACGTTCGACGATGATCCCGGATAGGTCTTCTAGGATTCTCTCGATTCTTATCGGAGATCGCCCCGCGATTTGTCCGTCCGTCACTGTACCAAGCGGATTCGAATGATCGATCGTGTTCATCCTCGAAGGACAGAGGCTCAACAGTTTCCCCAAGCGATCTCTGGGAAAATGGCACCTCGGTATACCTTGGAACGCTCAGATCGAAGGTAAATAATGCTTCGCGGTGGATCAGGATGGTCTTGAATCGATGGGTTAACGGAGCGTAGGCTACGGAGCAGCTAGCTGATTCAGACAAAGCTCAGCCCCGAGATAAATCATGTGTGAATGGGGTAAATTGAGTGATTGGAGAGCCGCGGCTCTGGGTTGCCATAACGGTACCCCGCAGCGGAAGCAGGACCGAGACCGGGATTGAAAATCGCTTTGGATTAGTATCGCGCGAGAACTATTACGTTTGCGGGAAACATTCTCAACCGACATCTTGTTCTAATCAATCGTTGATAAAACACGAAGGCGGGAGAAAGTGTTACGATCTCGTTCGCTACCATCGCCACGTATACAGGGTGTTTCGTTTATCTGATAACGGAAATATCTTGCGACGCACTGAAGTTACGGAAAAAATGTTTCTACAAAAATTGTTCGGTATGAAGGGTACAATCATATGGTCTAATTTTTTTGAGGACTAGAATGTTGGCGAGGGGGGATTAGTCGCCTCCTCAGCTTCGCTGAAATAAAATTTGACGCTGTGCACCCTGACTTGAGGCGAATGAAACTCGTAACCGAATTAATAAATTCCGAGTTAGCGGGACGGTAAAATGGTAAGAAAAGCGTATGTACTTCCAAGATAAAGTTGCGTTTAAAACATGAGCTTCTGCAGCAACCGGACACTTTCGCCCCCCGTCGCGTTTGACCGCGGTCTCTGCAATCGCGTGCGTCGGTCGAGGAAACAGCGATCGTGGCTCTCGGTAGCCTGGAATGCAGTTTGATGCGTTATGACGCAACCGTTCGATCGTTTATCGACAATATTGCGCGATCCTCGTTAGAAAAGAACGCCGCGGACACCCGAGAGAGTTGCGTGTGGCCATTTGCATCTAAAAACCTCGAATAGGATGCGCCATTTTCTACGGCGCGGAATGCGGATCGATCGATATGTTAAGCATCCGCGTAACTTTTAATGTTCCGTCCGGGTAATTACGGTAATCACTCGAACACTGTAATAAACCACCGTTTCTCTTCTCCTTTCAAAACGGAAAGAACGCCGCGGACTCGTTCCGGGGATCACGTTCTAATAATAGGGGAGGTTTGATCAATGATCGTTGAATGTGCGAGTATACTCGGTTTATCGGTGAAAGAAACTCGTATTTATTTGCTTCCATTCTCTTTGAAATTTCAGATTGCTTAATTTTATAATTCGTCTCTCTAAGCATACAATTATACAATTCTTTCTCTAATTAAAAATGCAACAAAATTCTAACGACATTCCACAATATTGTCTTATACACCTTTTAGCCGATTAATCATATCGAAAACTCTCTCTACGGTTCTCGTCTGAAATAAATCTGTGAGCCGAGGCGCGATCGGTGTGACATGCAGGGGACAGAAAAGATATTCAGAGTGAGCTATCGCATTTCTTAATCGGCATTATTGATTGACTGGTAAATAAATTGCAAAAAATGCCACTGTCGTTCGGAGAAGTAACCGGACGAAGATTTCGACAATTTCTCCAGAAATGGATAACTCACCTCGAACGCAGGCAGACAGAATACACACGGGTTCAACAGCGATACCGTCAACGTCACGTTTTATTGAATAATCAAAATGGTAACACTATAGTAGCGACATTCCTCGTAACTGTAATAAATGATTAGCCTAGAAACTCTCTACCGCCGCGTCGTTGTCGTCGTCGTCGTCGTCGTCGTCGTCGTCGTCATCGTCATCGCCGCCATATTGGATGGTCGTTCCGCCGAAACTCGGTTCCCGAGATGTTATACAAACCGTTTTCTTCTGCTGGAGGCGGTCAGCTCGCTTTATTACCGTCGCAGAGAGAACCGTGAATAAAATCGGTGACGAGTGTGTACGTGTTTCATCGTATTTTTATATAATGTATGTATATTTATATGCACTTATAGGTACACTTATGGTGTAAAGTGGACCCGGAAATAGCAACCCTGAGGCCAGCTATCCCGGGACGTATAAATCGCGACGTCGACGCTCATTGCCGACGTTTAATTACATTCTACGTCATTTGTCTATCTATCGTCAGGCGGTTCGATTGATCGTTTGTCTTTTACGTGGCCAGCTTAGAATCAGTCGGATGAACGCGAAACGCGGAGGATCTCGTCTTCGAGGAGACGCTAACGCGGTTTCGTAGATCAGCGAAGAACAGCTTATGCTAATGAACCGTTCGAACAACGTTCTCCGCTTAATTAAGAAATCGTTCATTCGGCGAAGAAGTAAGAATTCGAAGATCCCTTCGCCGCGATGGACTCTTCGAGAAATAAAGGACATTATATTCGTGTTTATAGAATGTTTATACAATGTATCCTGGTAAACGGGAGTTCCTTAGAGCGGAAAATCGTAAACGGTTTCTCGGAGAAGTGATTAATAACGATTAATAGATTTTTTTGTTGCGAGAAGAGCGAGGAATATATTCGATAAAATGATCGCGAAGTATTTATTAGTCGTGTATACGTTTCGATAAAAAAGATTCACGAAGGAATGAAGGGATAAACGTTCGTGGTTCTCTCGATCGAGCGATTATTGCTTTTGGAACGCAGCTAACGATGTCGTGATCCAGGCCTGGGCAACTTGGAACACTCCCCCCCGCTCCTGGGTCCTCCCCGCCGAACTCCTGGGGAGTGTAGGAGGGGATAAATAGTTGATGGTGGGGAAGAAGTTGCCCGGACTTGCGACACGTTCCAGGGATCAACGTTTCGAAAAGTGTTGAGCGTCGAAATTACAAATGGATTATAGAAATGTTCATGCGTCGTTCTCTAAAAATATTCTACTTAATCCTACGGTACCATTCTCGGAATTACTAGCTCGACTTCCTCCTTCGGTGTCTCTGCGCGCCTTCGAGATTACGAGTGGGCGTTGATTCGTTACTCGTTAAATCAGGGAGTTCCAACATGTAGCTCGCGAGCTACGCGCGGCTCCTTCCCCGCTTAGGTACTTCCCCCACTCTTAGACTTCATCGTTCCGTAGAACTTCGTCCCTGTTGCCGTGCAGCTATGCCGCCCCACTAAGTCTACAACTGTACGTAGTAGTGGGAAAGAGTAACGGTGGGGACCTCGCGGCTCTCGGAGGGGAACAAGTTGGAACTCCCTGCGTTAAATGATTATTCGTTCAGAGAAATTACATTATCACGAATTCGACGAACTTTCCTCGAGTCGGTCGATGGAAACGACACGATCCCGCTGCATTATATTGCACTATTGCGACTATGTGTTGCGAAGAGAGGGAAATGTGACACAGTGATTTCTGTAAGGTCGATGGGAATAGGATGTGGAATCATTGCATCGCGGCTGTCATCGTGCTCGTTCCCACCGGGCGCGCGACTGATTCTAGCTGACTGTCGCTTTCTTTTACTCTCCTCGTGTTCTCCCCTCGTTTCCGCACGCAAAACCGATCTAGAACTCACGCCCCCCGTTGCCCTCGTTGTTCGCCGCCATTTTTCAACCGATTCGCACGGAAATAATAAGGCTCGCGTGGATACAATCGGTGGTGGGATCGACATGAATTCAATGATCGCTGATATCTCACATTCGACATTTTCCTACGAAATTCGATCTTCTAAAACGCTCTGTGAAATTTCGAGTGTGAACAATTTCTCGTTGAGAAAAAGACTGTATGACTGACGCTAGATATTTTATATTAAACGTTACAAGAGAAATGAATTGTTCACTTAAGGATTGCTAAGAATACACTGTACGCAAAAATACATGTACACTACATGCAGCATGGAACACTATACGGTGCAACTAGATAAAATATTCACTAACATACTAACTATAATAAATGTATACGGAGAACAAGATGCTATATCAATTTCCAAGGATAATTAAATAGTTTTGTACATCTCTGGAAGAAAAGAACGTGTTTAAAATTAACAATAGTACTTACTGAAAATATACACACTGTATTTAAAATCTAGAATACAAACGGACAGAAATGAATTTCTTTCTTTTTTTTTTTTTTTGTTTGTTGTGGAATACGTTATCAAAAGAGTATGGAAAGTATTAGCACAGTGAGCACGTGGAATATTTTTTGGTATTTTCTCTAGAGTTCGGGTGTTTTTCTGAGTACTATAGCGAAAGAGCTTAGGTATCATTGAATCCATTCGCGCACCTCCGCTTCCGTTCTACGTTCGTTCCGCGAAGAAATGTCTAACCAAAGGAGAATAAGAGCGAACACGTATAGCGGCCAGCCAATCGTATGTGATAATGGATTAACGTATACGTCCTATATGATAAAAAATAATATTAATAATAGCAGTGGTGTACAACTAAATTACGAAATTAAAAAAAAAAGGAAAGAAGAAGCACGATCAAGAAGAGTTAAGTTAGACACCTATACATACGTTTCTCTCGTGGTATACCTGTTTCTCACTCCACCCAGCTCTCTCACGTATTTCACCGCTTTCTCACACTCGCACCAGAACGGATTAATCGCTAGGGATCGTTAAGTAACTACATCTTTGTCGGAAAAAAAACAAAAATAGAACACGTCGCAGCTTTTTGTCTCTCGGTCCCTCGTTCCGCGCATTTTCACACTCGCTCGCGTATAAAACTGTTCGCAATCCACGGTACAACGGACAACTCCTACTTCCTGAAAATACATTTTAACGCTAATGAAGCATTTGATTATCTTTCTAATAAAAAATCAATCGTTCGGAGTCCCGTGTGCACCGCGAACCGAAGAACACAGTGGCGCAGAAATTAAGATATTTACCAAGTGCTTAATCGAGTAATTACTTCGCGAGTCCTCGACTACGATTGCGTTAGAATTTTACAAATTGAAGATCACGAGGACTAGTACGACTAACAATTAATAATCGTGAAAGAATTATGATACAGTCCGGTCAATCGAGTTCGGGACCGATAGGATACGCCACTGAGAGCGAGTCGGAGGAATGAAGGTTATATTGTTGAACCGATCAATTTGTATTGACTAAAAAGTGTTAAGTTACTAATATTATATCAATATTTAATGCTTTCCCATTCAACAGTACGCCTCGTTCGTCTGACCATCTGCCGGCATCGTGCAGCAGGCGGAGAGCCTATTGGGGCCCTCACTCGGTTGATCAGACCGTAATCGAACAAGAATGATCGTGCATACAATTCGTCGAGAATTTGTCCGACAAACCACGGCCAAGATTCGAAATCGATTCCGCTTAGAAATCGCAAAAATCATCTGGTCGATCGCAAAGAAAGCTCGTCTGCGAACAGAGCCTCCGTGTTCCCGTTACAGGCTCGATCTATCGATCGTTCTACTCGGAATGTTCTCGATCGTACCGAATCTACTGGCGCGTTCTCTGCGATCTTTGCTTTACTCGAGTAGTAATCGGAGTTGTTGTTAACTAAAAGCAGATCAGCAGCGAAACATTCCGCGATACTGAAACATTGTTCTGATTCGATACGCGTGTAACAAGCTCCGATTTATAAGACGGATCCCGCGAAGGATCGATCCTCGCGGGAATTCAATCGAGCAACGTCGCGATCACGCCGAACATTAAATAGATCCTACGAAATCAACGGGCGCAAGCATCAACAGATCTCTGTTACCTCCTAGCTTAACAGCTACCTCGGGGAAATTCATCAAAATCGCAGGCAACAATGAGAAAGCGCAGGCCCGGTATGACGCGCGCGCATGATAGTGATTACGCGGACTCTTTCGTTCCTCTGGTTCATCGATCGTCGACCGATCACTTCGGAGTGCCGATCTTTATGCGAATTCGTTGTTCTCTGCACGATCTCGCAGGCAACGTTTGTTTGCATCGATCTTGATCTCCGTCGCATAAACATCAGCAGTCCGTCGATGGCTATAGGACTGTTGCACGTGAAACTTTCATTGATCGAAGTGTTCATGAAGCTGTTGACGAACGAAAATAATTAGTATCGTTGGTATACGTTCAACGATCAATCTACGGTTTCGAAACAACAATTAATACGCAAACTCGAATTCATCGATGTGCTAGCTCAACCATCATCCGCCTCTCGTGTCGAATTGACACAGAGTTTTCGCGAAATAAATTATACTGTTCTGTTATTTTTTAAAAACCAAAGATGTAAACGTAAATTCATCAATTTGAAGAAAAAGAACAACATCGAGAAATAACTGTTTACCTTGTTACTTCATCGATCTTTTACCGCTGTGTCAATTTGACACCAAGGGGCAGATTCGGTTCGTGAAATCAGGGACGGATGAGGGTTAAAAATCGTGCATTAGACACTGAATTTAAAAGTTAACGAGAATCTTCAACTGCTTAAAAGAACCTATATTGCTTTGATCACTTAATGTGCAACAGCCTATTAACACTCGATGTTCTCGATGGCACCGATTCGAATGTGTTTTCCACGGCAGAGTCGATAATGGCGAGCTCTGTGATCCACAATGACCTTGAAAACGGTAACTCTATATCGTGCACGTACATTTTGGACAATTTATGCTAATTAAGTTATGCAGTGCTGTATCGTGTCTACGCTGGGTTCTTTGAGCTCGAAGAATATACTCGGCAGCAATCGCTAGAAGTGGCATAATCTGTAACGGAGGAAAAGTGGATCGCAGAGGACGAAGAAATGAAGGGGAAAACGGCACCGCGGTGTTCGTCGCCGGGGATATCCGAAAAGGCATTTGGAAATTCGATCTTGAGGATTCATTACGATCTCTGATCTAAAACTCGGAGCCTGAGAACTCTGCCGAGAGTGTATTTAGATTCTCTATTCCGCGAAAGGACAACCGTGCAACGATTATAATCATTGATTTTGATTATTACACGTTAATTAGGTTTTGCTAATCCCCGTACGTTCGCTGGACCGTTGAAATCTGGCCAACTGTCGCGAAGTGACGTTTATGGCGGCTGTGTTCATAGCGCGGACGCCATTTTGGTTCTACCGAAGTAGTAGTTTAATTTAATCAGAGCAATAGAATTTGATTAAAGTGATCTAAATTCATTTAAAACGTTCTGGACCAGTATAATGTAACTGGTTTAATAATGATATCAAGGTAGGCTGTGCTATCTACGGGGGCACCAAAATGGCCGACGGAAAAGCGTCACACTTCACGGAGTAGCGTAAAAGTGACGCCTGTATAGATAGCGCGGACACCATTTTGGTTCTACCGAAGATGCATTAATTTAATCAGAGAAATGGTATTTGCATTAATTTAATCATAGCAACGGTATTTCATTAAACTGATTTAAATTCATTTGAAACATTCTGGACCAGTATGATGCAACTGGTTTAATAATGATATCAAGGTAGGCTGTGCTATCTACGGGGGCACCAAAATAGTCGACGGAAAAGCGTCACACTTAACGGAGTAGCGTTAAAATGACTTCTGCATTCACAGCGCGGACACTATTTTGGTTCTACCGGAGATGCATTAATTTAATCAGAGAAATGATATTTGATTAAACGATCTGTGATTCAAATTCATTTAAAATATAATAAATGGGACTGGTTTAATCATTAAATCAAGTTACGCTGTTCTGTCTACGGGTACACCAAAATGGTTCTTATTATAATTTTATCGATAAAATTAAACTTGTGTGTGACGATTTAAAGAAAGTGATCAAAGTTTAATCGATAAATGATGATACCGCGATTGCGCCAATATGGCCGGCCAAGCAACGTCAAGTGCGACAAGTTGGCAACTTTATCAACGAAGAGGAACCGTGATTCGCGGCAGGTACGAGATAATTAGCGACGTTTCGTTTTCGCAGTAGCCACGTTCCCGTGTCTGACGCGTGTGGGTGTCATGATTAAAAATTCACGCGGTCGCAGGCGTGCTCGACAAGGACACGCGCGCAATCGCTGGAAAACGTCGAGGATATTTTTACGGACCTCGTACGGCATGGCTCTGCAACATTTTTGCCACAAATCGGCCGGGTTCCATTTAGAATGTATGATTCGTGCTCACTTAAAATGGTGCCACTCTTTTTGTGCAGTAAAAAGGTATCCTCCTCAACGTTCACACTATGATCATATAAATCACTATAAAAGAGGGGATTAAAACTATTCTCGTGACGGCTTACGGATCGAAGGTGTGTCAGCTTTTGCATTCAATGATCATTGACACAAACCGAATAAAATGGCAGTATAACGTCTAGACTGCGGATAGTGCGAAATCTCTCGATGAATTAGTTGTTAAAACTATTAACTACATATCAATTTATTTTAAAAAGTCGTGTAGACCCACTATATCATGATTGTGTTACAATTTCGGAAAGTTCGATTCTTGTTAGTAAACACGATCGGGGAAACTTGATTATCTTAAACATAGTAGCATTAATACTACTGACATCCGTGTCCCATTATCTTAACATCCCCTTGTGTGTCTACCAACTGAACTTCATCCGAGAAAACCAGACATTTTTCACTTCTTTTTGTATGATCCTGTAGATTGTGACGAGGAATGCCGAAGATCCAAGTTTCAATCTTAGGAAACCACCGGTTCAAAAGTTATGCGTGTTCAAATTTCGGCGATTTTCGCTGTTTTCATGGCGGCGCTCTTCCCAGTCAAAAACGGTGAAAATCGCTGACTTCAAACACGCATAACTTTTAAACCAATGGATTTGTAAAATTGAAACTTGAATTTTCGGCGTTCCTTCCTCAAAATCTACATGATTATATAAAAAGAAGGTTAAAAATTTCTGATTTCCTCGGGTGAGGTTTAACCATTTATACTAGCCTGAGTAACAGCTTGATCATCGTTTCGGAAATTCAAGAAGTAAACGGCTGAACTACCAAATAAATAGTACTAAAAGTATACCAACGAGTAATCTACTATTTCAAACAACAATGATAATCAAATTCAACACACCTTTTGTGCAAAAGTGGTAAACGGTACTGGAGAACGCCGACGTGTATTATTATGAAGCGAAACTGTGCAATCAATTTCTACTTCTCCTAGCAAACACTGAGTGTATAAAAATAGTGGATTACTCAATCTAGCAGCAGCTGACTCGAAATATGCTAATATTTCTCTCATCTAGCTTGAACACAACATCAAATGGCACGACGAAAGTCACTTCATCGTTGAAAGCCTCGTCGATTAAAACAGCAGGAATTCGCGGCAATCGATCCGTGAGCTGTCACGAGATGATAAAAAATTGTAAGAACATCTACAAAACAGTAACTAATCACAAAATAAGGTAAACGGGTTGATATAGATTCGCTAATAACAAGGAAAACGCTTCGGAGAGCTCGAAATAGGGTGACCGGTCTTGTAAAAAAGATAAAGGAGAACGAAAAGAAACGGTTGATATCTCCGAGAACCATTCGGTACGAGGTTCGCTAGGGACGGCATTTAAAAAAAAAAGAGAAGAAGAAGAAGAAAAAAAAACAAACAAGAGAACAAAAGGAAAGGGCAAACAACACGCGGACGTACACCGGATTCCGTGCGCATCCTCAAACGACCGCATACGGCCTATACAATATTCAAAAGTGCGTACAAATATATACATGTAGATATATATGTGTATACGTGTATAGCTCGTTACAAACATGATAAAAGGAAGGTACACAAAAAAAGGACGGGCCCGCGGGGGGTGTGGGCCGTCGTCGATAAAAATCAACCAAAAAATATTCGTTACGTGTAAAAATACCGACGCCTCTGTCTGTCTCTCTCTCTCTCTCTCTCTCTCTCTCTCTCTCTCTCTCTCTCTCTCTCTCTCTCTCTCTCTCTCTCTCTCCTCCCTCTAATTACTTTTTTCCCGATCGCCATTTTAATCCATCAGTTAGTCGCCTTCGCTTTCGAGGAAACATCATTTAACTAACATCCGCGTTCCTCCGTTCGTCACCGAAATTTCGATCTCGAGTCGAAAATAGATCTTCAGCAATTTAAATACTCGAGGTTCCCTCGAGCCGATTTCTCGTTTTTCGTCTTGGAGGAAGAGACTAACATTATGACCGCCTGTCTCTCACGCGCAATTTCGAAGATCCGTGTCTGTGGTTCGTTCGAAAGGTAAGTAACATTGTCGTGGAAAAACGCGACGCCGCCATCATCCTCCTCGGTGATCATCATCCCTGGCTGGGAAGAGTACGCGCACGATCGCGAACGAGGCTCGCCACCTCGACGATCAGGACGAACTTACGTTTTGACGGCTGATCGGCCACGATTTGGGGAGTGCGGTGAACATATCTACTCACGAGATATCCTCCTTATCTTTCTTCATTTCCTTCTCTGTATCTCTTGCTTTCTCTGCCTCTCTTCCGCGCTTTCCTTTTGGTCTTGCTGGTTCCTGTTGCTGCTGCTGCTACTGCTGCTGCGGTGGCGGCGGCTGCGGGCTGTTTGCTGGTCGAAATTTTCTCGGCGGGGGTAACGGGAGATTTTTCGTTAACGGGTGGGTCTGATCGATGAAATGTCTCAGCCGAGGCCGGCCCATTGCATGAAATCTGGGACCTCTCTCACGGGAACGTCTCTCGCCAGAGCCTTCACCCTGAGGTTTCTATCCTCGGTCAGCAGGACCACCTCCCTTCGCAGACGCCTCGGTTGACCCTCTTCTGTTGGCAGAGGAATCGGGGGTCATACTACACCGAACGCTTCTTATGCGAACGAGCTGCGCTAACCCGTTAACTACAGAAAACCTATTAACCCTAGGAATACTGTGAAAGGGTTGCTCGAAGCCACAACTTGAAAAATCGTGGCTGCATATACAGTCGGTCACGAAAATATTTTGAATCCTATGCTGTGTAGTTTGAATGGATATGCTTTGAATGGTATAAACTATGTATTCCTAGAAAACGGCTTGTAATGTTTAACCCTTTAGTGTTTAACCCTTTGGCTGCTAAAGGCGTATATATACGCCCTCACAAATACATCAATATGTACATAAGGTGTAAATATACGCCCGCTGTATTTTTCTACTATAACACCTTTTTACTGTTTTACCAATTGATTCAATCCATCAATATATACGAAAAAGTGTAGGATTTTAATCTATACTTTTAGTGTGTATACTACTTAAGCCGTCTCCAAAAAAGAAAATCAAACGCGAAAATGTGTAGTATGTAGTAAACACAAAATCCGACGAGAAAGTAGATATGAATGCAAAAAATGCGATGTAGGTTTATGCGTTGATCCATGCTTTAGAATATATCACACACAAATTGACTATTAAATTGTTTCTATTACCTTTTTATTATCTTTAATCGTTCAGTATCGTTTTATTATCTTCATTCGTTCATTATCGTTTTATTATTTATTGTCAAAATGAATTTGTCCCTCATGATAGTTTTGGATTTTTCCCGTTATATTTAATTAGTGAATATTATTATTGAAGAAATGTAAGTTAAGTAAACTAAAATAGCTTAAAAAGCTACTTAAAATAAATAGAAAAAAAAATTGATATTTTTAATTTATTTGTAATTATTATTTTTTTAAACCCTAAGAATGGTATCAAATCTCTCTCTCTCTCTCTCTCTCTCTCTCTCTCTCTCTGTGTGTGTGTGTGTGTGTGTGTGTGTGTGTGTGTGTTTTGGTCACTAGTCAATGGACAACAAATCTAAAAAATTCAACGAAAAGAAAAATCTAAAAAATGAAAAATTTTATGTCTTCCGTATAATTACTTAATACTTTGTTGAGTACCCTTCATTTTTCTTAAACAAGCCGTTTTTTAAGAATACATACATAGTTCATGCTGTACTTTAACATAATTCAACTGTGTTTTGTACATAAAATACACAGCTTATAGGATCTGTGTGACCGACTGTATCTGCATGTTACTTTCCTAAAGCTAGGAGTCCATTTGAAACTCTCGCGAGTGGAATATGTTGGGAGTCACTCTCAGTACTCCGAAATGAACTCCAAGACAGAAATTAAGATGCACCGCGTGTTCGTGCCTGTTAAGGTCTAATCTACTTCTCATGGAGAATACTATTAATTTAACAAAAATTAATTTAACGCGCGTTCCCACAAGCATTGGTAGCCAACGCTAATCAACCGGCCAGCAGTCGAATCGCGAATAAATGGTCGATTGACGCGTTATCAATTAGCGCGTCGGCTCCCAGCAACGCTAATTCCATTAGGTGTCGTTCTCGCGGTCAGGAAGAAGCGAATAATTAGTAGTACGTTAGCTGATAAATGCTACCGCGATAGGCGGTTGATAAAAGGCGAACGCATCGACTCTATAACACGGTAACACAGCGCTACCCCTCGGCCCGATAACGGTTAATCTCCGTGTAAACGAGAATTACAATCGGCCCGGTATTAATCACTATCAAAGCCCGCAGGAAACGTTGAAACGTTGGCCGGCAGTCGTACACCGGCCAGAAACGTGTTGCTCCGTTCTCCCCTTCTGTACCTACCTGCGTTTGCTTGATCTTTGTTACCCGTTTTGCAGAGGCTCAAGCACGTAGCCAGTATTCTGTCATCGTTTCTTGTCAACCCGTCCTGCAACAGAATCGCAGACGGTGCTTTATTATTTGCGAAATGGCACGCGTCGGCTTTGCGCGAATCCTAATGGCTGACTTCATTGTCCGCGGCCCTTTTTATTCCGGAGACAATCCGGCCAAGCATCGCGTTACCTTTTCGGGGGGACGTACGCTGAAATTCTGACTAAGCGACGCCATTTACGCGCTGCAATTGGGTGCAAATTGCGGATTCTCAGTATTTACAGCGCGAACAATTTTTTTGCGGTATTTGCGATGTGTCCGTTTGTGAACCTTCTGCCTCTGAAGGTGCTACGTGTGCGAGGAACATTTGTTACACTGCCTCCTTTTACTTTTTTTTCTGTTTGCACGACTTTTTCATTTAAGTACGTGCTATGACGTAGTCGAATCATATTCTGCTATGGAATTATATTATTAACATCAGATCGGACCTGTTTTACAATTATTCAGATGGTCAAGATGCTTTTATAGACAATTAAAAAATATATTTCTTCTTTTGATAATGTTAATAGATCGGAAATAACGTAATAACTAGACTGCGGATCTTTATGCAAAATAAAAAATGTTCGCAGCAGCCAAATAAAAATTGTGTTCTTCTTTTAATAATCCTATTAACACATTACCGACCGGTAATTATTGCATAATCTTGAAAAATCTATGGTACACAGCTAAACATTTTTTAAGGGGACCTTCAAGTAGCAACAGCAATTTTCATTGTGAACTAACAAGTCACCTTCAATAACGTTATGTTATACTTTCGTTCAAGATTATAATATAAAAGAAAATATTTCTGTGCTTTCTTTTGGTACAGCACAATTATTGAAAATTCTATTACGATAGTCAATAAGCTTTCGTTAGGTAAAGTGTTAAACTGAAGCTAATACATTGATGTTCTCACAAATGTTCACTGTTTAAATTGTATGTGCCCATGTTTTCCGTAAATGCATAAAATCCGAAGTCTAGTGATAACATGCTTAAATTTTGAGTTGGTTGGATGAGTGAATATACAAAAGTTTGTTCTCCTCCCAAACCCCTTTCACTGACTAAGAGAGGCGCCAGTTCAAAAGTCAACTGTCGAAAAACTTGCAGCCCACTCTGCATGACAATCCGCGAATTAGTATTCCCCTGGGAAACTGACAATTACCAAACTCAGAGGTTGCCAGCTATCTTGGCGGACTGTTCAAGGTCAGTCGTCTCGCCGCGCCGCTCGCGAGGGAACCTGGGCAAATGACTATTTATGGCAATCAAGGGTTCTGAAGAATGGGGTTCTGATTGTCCCTCGAGTCGTCTCACGAACGTTAATGCATCGTCTACGACGTAGACTCTACGTCCACTGGGAAACTTTTAACTTCCTGAAGGAGGAAGGAGGGGTGGGATGACGGGTGTGAGAGCGGAGATGGAAGAGGAACAGTGACAAGGAAGAGGAAAAGATGAGACACCGAGGCGAGGCGCAGAGAATCAAATCTAACGAGCTCGGAACCGAGGCGTTATCTATCGTTTGACAGATCAAGGTTCCTGTTACGATCCTATCCGACCCGTGTATCCTGCATGTTGCCGGCCAGATAAGAGATGCGTGCTGCGCCAGAAGTTACTATGCCGGCGCGAACACTTTATCTAAGGGCCACGTGGGGGTTCTCGGATACTCGAACTCTTATCATAACATTCATGCTTCAATGAGCGCCAGTCAATCCTTGCTCGCGTCTCTCAACGTGCGAGAGCTTCGGGCCTACCCTTGGAGCATGTACGTATTGGGTTGTGTAATAAATTCCCGCGTTTTTTGTACTTTATTTTTTTCCCGCAATTTTGTGTTTTGTTAGGTAAACTATAGGGTGAAGTGCCCAAATATGAATCACTTTTTTTTTATGTAAAAAATTACCAGGTGTAGATGCATTTCCTATAAGATACTGGGGTCAAGTTTGTTCAACAATTAATACAGCTCGAGAAAAATATCTTTTTAACGGTGTGTCATTTACAGGTTCCAGCGAAAGGGGTTCTTAACATGGTACACCTTCAGTCCCTAATGAATCACTTTTTGTTGGTCATTTTTTGATTATTTTATAATGCTCTTTTTCGACCAAAAAATTATTATAAATAAGATTCTGGGGTCAAGTTTGTTTGAGGATTTTCTCACTAGACTGCGATTTCTCCTTTACAAGATATAAGGTAGTGCCATAGTAGGCGGCTATACCATATTTGGGCACTCGCCAGTCTTTTTCTTGCTCTACAAACCTATCTGCTCTACACACCTATAGACCTATAGTCACTTACCATCGTTAACCATCTTCACTCCACGGGCTTTACTCAAAGGCCCGAACGAATCCGTTCTTGATTTCGCGAAAGACAATGTTATCAATGCTTTTAAAGGGATTTCCATTGAAGAAACACGAAGTTGCTTGGTCCAGAGCTTCCGAAAGCGAACGTCCCCTTATGCGAAGTTGAAAGTCTGCTTTGAGAAGTAACGACGGCTTACCTTGTCAACATCCTCCTCCATGGTGAAAGTGCTAGATGTAAGGACAGTTCCTCTTGTGGTTAAGCACCGGATAGCCGGATTTCTGCTTCTGGCGAAGGACAGAGCCGCTTTCGCACTCTCAGCCACCCTGGCCACGTGCTCGGGGTCCAGAGCTGCCCTCGAAGCTGGAGGACAGTCTCTCGCATCTGCGCCCCTAGCTAAGCCCTCGAGCTCGTTCAGAACTGAAACGAGAATAATATCGAATATTTAAGATCATCTTCATTTCAATATCAGGTTATTCAACGAGTAATCATAAAATCTTTGACTACAAGTAATTCGATGTTGATGCTAAGAATGCCAACAACATATTCAGGTTATTTTTGTATCCAGTGATATTTCCCTTATCGTGATTTTTATAAAGCAATGAACGAAAATTACAAAGCTTCACGCTAATAATTTTGCACCAGGCGATACAGTCACCGACTTTTTCTTTTAAAAATCGCCAACTTTAAGCGAACCCGTTCACGGTCTAATAGAGAGGGATTTCTCCCAGCCGGGTGGAAAAAGTTTTTTCATCGGCACCGCGGTCTCCAGAGGAAAAGCGCCAACACAGAATTTCAACGAAGCAGGCTTAACCGTGTTTATTCAAACTTCGTCGGTCAACCCTCGTGAAGTAAAAACACCGGTAATGAACTTTCCCATTCGAGCACCACCTGGGAGGTGCCGCACGATTTTCTTGCTTGCGTCGCGATGAAAATTTGATCGTACTCTCTCGATGGAGAATTCGGGATGATCCCGAACAGCACACTGTACTTTTTCGCTGATCAACAAACTTTCGTTCAACTGCGTAACAAAATATCATTTACTGATGATAATCAATTTTTACTTTCTTTGAAAATTTGGAACGATCCTGTACAACACGCTGTACTTTTTTGTTGGTCAACAAACTTTCGTTCGCGAATAAAATATGCAATTTTAATCTAACTTCATTGTGTGTTTCACTAATAATTATTGTTACTAATGATTCATTAGGAAATTATTAGGTATACGTCCACAATGATGGAACGGGGCGTAACACAATTACACAATCCATTGACAGGTACACCCGGTATTATCGAATGGAACGAATGAATACAGTCTCTATCGCGATCTATTTCCGTCGGGATTTCTCGGGAAAGAGATGTTCATCTCTTAAGAGCGCATCTCCCGCGTTTATCGGAGCTCCACTTTCGCGTAGCTCGGCTGGATCTATAAATCCTACGAGAAGTTGCCAGGCTCCGCTTCGACTCGCGAATTATATATGAACCCGTAACGGTACGATTTCGGTCATTCTAAATGGAGAAAAAGAACGAGTACACGAAGGAATCCAGTAGGAAGCGAAGGAGTCAATAAGTAATGAACGAGGAATTTCTGGCTCGGTTGTATCGTGATACCATTGGAGGATATTCGTGCGATGGTACTGCAGCTTGCACGTAAAGGCTGGGTCAGGACCACGAGTACAACCGAGTCGGTGAGTACTCTAGATATTTACGTAAGAAGCTGAAAATAACCGGAAACGACACGTTATATTTCTTCGAGCTTCATTTTCATTATGCTTTTTCTTAAAACCAATTGAGCCGATTTCCGAGTCCA
Source organism: Lasioglossum malachurum (assembly GCA_028455605.1). Classification (NCBI taxonomy): domain Eukaryota; kingdom Metazoa; phylum Arthropoda; class Insecta; order Hymenoptera; family Halictidae; genus Lasioglossum; species Lasioglossum malachurum. Next base: position 12,618,107 of record CM052319.1, read on the forward strand.
TTTAAGTTTAAATTCAGATATTTAAGAGTTTGCGTTTCAATGAAATTAAAAATATTCTTTCTAACCCGTCTACCCTGACGCGACGTGGTGATAAATTCAATATTTTAATCTCTGAAAATTGTATATGGTTCATTTCTCAAAAAACGCATCCAGCATATTTTTAACAAATTTATCGTTTCTCCTTTAGAATTCTGTACTCTTTTAAAAATTGCATCCTCCTAAAATCTTGTTGATATGACATCCACTCGTTTCATTTCATTTAAAATAAAGTTATTACCTTTCCGGCACTTCTTGATAACATTATAATAATTTAGGGCGACAAACAGTAAACTATTTTTCTTTAATGACATTCCTACGACGCCAAAATCTCTGTCATTCGGTAAAAACGAATGTCCTGATACTAAGAAGTCATTTGTCAACTGACAAATCGACTTGGGCCACTTTAAAAAGAAAAATTACTATCATTTTATTAACCAGCTAATTTCCTTTGTACAGAATCTTTGTGATTTTAAATATATTAGTTAAATCGGTCACCGAGAATTGTAACTAGACTGTGGATTTTTATAAAAATTGTCTAAAAATGTTTTGTCTCTTTTGATCATCCTGAAAATAATATAATAGTATCCTTAAATTGTTTTAATGTCATTTCCGTTTTTCCGCAGTGTAGTTGTAACACATAATGAGGAACTGAAAATTTGTCGGGCAATGGCATTACAATCACATTACCGGAATACTTGTCGTTCAACTCCATTATACGATTTGCTTACTGCCCGCGGTTTTTCCCAGCGCGAACCGATTTTCCGTCACGACGTCGCGCGACATTTAGTAATAATCCGGAAGGGAAGTCGCGATGCACAGAGAAACAATTGCAGAGTGTCTCTGACAAGCGGTAATTGGACTGTCGACAGAAGTACGTGACAGAATTCCGAGCGTTTCGCCGCGTAGCTTGCAGCCCGATTTTAAATAATCCAAACATTCCTATTCGGCATCGGAAATTTTATTACAGCGGCCCTCAATTCCCATTTCGGTACACTTCCGTCTTAACAAACAGGACGAGAAAAGTTTTATCTAAGCTTGAAATCGGAAAAACTCACGTCGTCCCATTCATAGAATTAACACTAAACCTATCCACCACCGAAAGTAATATGCGCAGTATTCTTGCAAAAATGAAAAGATCGAACTGATTCATATTTTTATGAAATTTTTGCACAAAAAATTGTAAAAAGCAAGTATTTTTTCAAAAGCTGTATTCGTCTCGTTTTTCTAATTAAAATGACACCAAACACGATATAGGTACGATCATAATGACTTGTGTAACAGGCGAAGTTAAGAATTCGTGTACCTCTACTGTAATTGTGAAGTCTTCTTTAATCTCTTATCATTCAAGTAATTATGATCGTGATTACACCGTGTTTGGTATCATTTTAATCAGAAAGACGAGACGAATACAATGGTGAAAGTTTCATTGACGAAAAACCAAGAAGAAGAAATGTTTATTATTGAATTTAAAAGGCTGGCCCGAGTCCTTTGTGACGTTTGCAGAACATCTGAACCTCGGTCTCTCTTCTTCTTCGCTACGACGAATATCATGCGACAGTTACGTCGTTCGGTCGAACGGGGATTTTCAATTAAACCATAAAGAACCGGGAGTCCGGAGGTGGATCAATTTGGTCCCGGTCCGAGCGTATCGCGGATCACTTTCGGCTACCGGGGGGCTCAATTATGGTCGGAGTCAGCATCGTGATAGAACAGCGATGTCGAGCAAGCGGTTTCGAATGTTGACCAGAGAGCGGCCGGGTATCGAGGGAAATAGGGTGTCGAGGTTGTTGGCAGACGGGCTCAAAGGAGCCCAGAACAGTCTCGGCGCCCGTTCCCCCTTTGGCTGTCGACCACCATGGGCATCGCCCACGTACCGATCGTGCCTGGACAACGGCGGCGTACTGGCCCGGCCAATCGCCGTCCGTTTCAGACCGTATGCATGCATTCATGTATGAGCCGTGAGAACCTAACTGTGAACGTAGCCCGTTGTCGGAGCCAGACGGACCGTGGCTCTGGCCGGCACAGGGGTCAGAGGGCAGCGCCAGTCGATTTTGCATGAACGCGCACTTTCGTTTTTCGGTGCCCCGCGGATGACAAAACGAACAACCGCCGAGGCACCGACGAGACAAAAGAATATCGACGGTTTTCTCCGGCGTTCTACACCGGGGAATCCGCGAACCACGCGGATAACTTTAAATACGTCTTGGCAGCTCGTACTTTCACGCTTTTTGCTTATGTCGCGGTGGTAGGTCACTGTTGCGACACGGTATCTTGGTCCGAGGCGTGAAACCCGCGCTGGGAAAGAGTCTGCTGCGAGACAGTAGGGTAAAGCAGCCTAATAAAAGAATCCTGCTTATTCCGCAACGAAGCATCTACTAAAAGTGTTTTTAACCCTTTGCACTCGGAACTATTTTAACACGAAAACTAAACATTTCTTCTGACCTAGAGTATTTCCATTCTAGTATATGATTTATCCATTTTATGCATATTAAACTTATGCAATTTACTCAGGCATTACTCAAATGTTTAGTAATTTAATTGATATAAAATAATTTACTAACGTAAATACTGATACTGTTTGTCACCATTTGTTTTGCTACTACTGTACAGGATGCTTTGGAAGATTGTAGGTATTTTTTAAAATATCGTGTAAAATTTAAAACGATAACATCATCGCGAGAAATATTTTTAAACGTGAATCAAGTTGCCTTCCACGAAGATATAAAAGATGAAAAGTGTAAATGCAATAAACAAGCATTCGAGATTTTTTCAGTAGTAACAAAATAAAATTGTGGCAAACATAAAAGAAGACGAAGAATTAAAAGGAAGTGAAAAAAAAACACGTTTCATCGCCGGGGATCGAACCTGGGACGTTTGCGTGTGAACTTCAAAAACTACAGCTCAAATAATTGTATATCAAGAAGGTATGAAACTTCAATTGTTTATACCTTAAAAATATTGAGTATCTACACCTAATATTTTACGTACATAATTAGGGATCCATATATCATCATTTCAGAAAAAATTATCAAAATCGTAGTCAGACACTTGGGGTTCTTCGTAGTCACCACTCGAGTGCTAAGGGTTAAGGGTTCGATTAAGTTAGAAATATCTTCCAAAATGGTAAGAGTGCTAACACGTGTACACACTGATAGGATTATATGATTTCTGCTATTCGGTACTTTTAACAACATCTGCCAACACCCGTAAAACTTTCTTCATACCAATACAATGATTACCCAACAACTCCGTAATGGACCTACCCCATCCCATTCCCCGAACAGCCCCCCAAAAACTTAAGAATTCCCGGCTTTACGATTTCACTGAAACCTTCTATTCAGACCTCGAGTTCGACCATATCTTCGTGCCCCGAAACTTGCCCCCGAAGAAAGCTCGACTGGAACAACCGACCACCCCCTTAGTTGCGGAACATGTTTCGCAAGCCGTAGCATTTCGCGACACTGTAAACGAGAATCGACGAAAGAAACTTTTTCCCCCGCTCAGATAAATTAACCCACTGTCAGACTCGGCCGACAGAAAGTAAGAAAGCGAAGTTCGAAGATACATACTCGTGTGCGATGGGGCGGTGGAACCAACCCCTCGGTGCTTCCTCGAATAAATTGTATCCAGTGACGGTCGACCGCCAAAAGTTCCTAGAGGAATCCACCGGCAGACGTGTTTTTCTGGCTCGGTCGTCCACATGTACGTGCCTCTTTCATCCCCCTCGTCTATCCACCCCCTCATTCCGCACCCCCTCCCCATGAAAATCCGATAATCGACTCGCGTATATACGAAAAGCTTCGCCTCCAGGAATACCCCGAGACACGGCTCGAACGGCAAACACGCCGGACCCATTCGAAGCACTTTCAATTGGAGATTCAACGACATTTGGTATGCATTAGTCTAGCCGAGAGAACCCCAACCCCCTCGTAAACACAGCACCGGAATCCGATACGGATTTGCGACGTTTTACTCGATCTCCGACGGAATTCGGATTAGGACCGGAACGAAGAACGGAATTACTTTCCTGCAAATACTGTGCTGATTGGGACCCGCGCAGATATTCACAAACAGGATGCCACCACCGATGGTTTTCTAGCATTAATATTGCTTATTTAATTTCAATCTGCAAGAAATTACAATTTATACCGGATCTTTGCATGTATCTGCAGATACAATCAATTTAATGGTTAAACTTCACGTTGCGTGACCAAACATTTTGGAAATTCTTTATACAATCTTGTAGATTTTTATGAGGAAGTGGCGAAAATCCTAGTTTTAATGTTAGGAATTCACTGGTTCAAGAGTTATACGTTTTTTTACTGGTAAGGGCGCCGCCATGTTGGCATGTAGTAAGCGTCGCTAATAACGTAGACTTCCAAGCGACGTAGAACTTTACACGCGCAAAACTTTCGAACCAGTGGATTCCTAAGATTGAAACTTGGATTTTCGACATTTTCTCGTCAAAATCTACAGGATTCTATAAAAAGATGTAAGAAATTTCTGGTTTCCTCGTGCGAAGTTCAGCCGTAAAATATGTATTGAGCTGACAGACGGATAACGGGATACGGATATCAGTATTATTCAGGGACCATAACTGTTATAACCAAAAAGAAAAAAAGTCATAAAATAACAAGTATTTCATCGACTAAAATCGTATTAATTACAAATAAGGATTATAAGTATCGAAAATTGTTTCTCTTGTTGGTAAAAGTTATTTTTGAGAGAAATTCATTTCGATCACTTATAACTAGACTGCGGATTTTATGCATTTATGACAAAAATGGGTCAGCGCAGTTTAAAGCAGTGAACATATTAAAAATATTTAAAGACATCAACGTATTGGTTTCAGCTTAATCAGATAATTAAAAGAAGAAAGAAATTTTTATTTCACTCCTGTGTCTTTCAATCAATGCAAACATTTTTTATTTTGTAATAATTATTATTAAATAGTACTTATTGTATAGTTAATTATTTCATAAATTTTTTATTCGTAAAATTAATTGCTACAAGCAACCAAAATGAATCTTCTCATCAATAATTATTATGAACAAGTGCAAAGAAATTCGATCATCGATAACAGTTATCGAGGAGGATCCAATTTTCTGAAAACTTAGTGATATTTGTAAATTTACAGTAAAGTTACTGTTATTTGTAACCAAAAAGTGTATAAAACTCGATATTTTTTAATCATTTTGTTCCTCGAACTTGTTTCTTTATATTTTTTAGAAGAAAATTAGTAGAAAATTTCAGAATAACTGTTATTTTTGATCCTTGGTAGTATTAATGCTACTATGTGTAATTACATTTCCGCGTGTTTAAAGTCTGACAGAGTTAAAAGATCGACCGCGCTTCAAATTCAAAGTGGAACAGTTCAGGAACTAAACCATCCATTCAGAATATTTCCCACTCGTCATCGTAACTTCCATCGAGCGTCCCCTCACGTTCTCGTATTTACATTTTTCCCCTATTCGAGCTCCGTGGCTCTGCCGATCGACGGAAACCTGCCGGGCGAAGATAAATGACGCCGTAAGCTCGAGTACCTGGCGTAAAGTGGAAGTTTCCACGGCTCCATGGCCGGAATCGCCAATCGCGGGCCAATTCTTCCGGATTAAAGTAAAAGCCGACCGCGAAAACGGGGGAGAGAGAGAGAGGCAACGCGAGAGCGAATGCAGGTCTATAGGAATCGAAGATGCATTTCCCAGCGGGGACCGGCACCGCGAGTAATTCGCTTGCAAATCGATTCGTCGGTTATTCGTTACGCACACCGTCGCTGAATACCATTTAACGCGGAATAGGAAATTTCATCGAATTCAGGCACGCGTTCCGAAATTCGCGCACACCGTGTCTATGGTAAACGGGGAGAGGATTTATAGAGCGCGTGAAGGAATGCTGGTTGCCGAAGCAGGTTTCCTCGATAGGGAAGACCGATTGTGCCATTTTCGAGTGGATCTTTTCGGTCGTTGAACCCGCCGCGAGAAGGACGTTCCTGAAAATTCGCGAATTTCTGCTCGGCTGCGGAATGACAAATCCTCTCCTACCGCCGTTCTCGTTCTATAAAGAATTCTGCGGTGCTAATGCGAACGTGGTTCTAGCAGTTGAATACTTATATTCTTATTTGCACAAAAATTGTAGAAGATTAGCACTTGTATTTAGTATAATTTTCTAATTTGTATTGGTGTTTTTATTCTTGTTTAGAAGAAAAAGAAAAATATTACTGTTTGTGAAATACTCTCCATTTGTTAAATATAAAATATTTCCCAGAAATGCTCCGTTCGGTTTTATTAAGATTCATCAGACACGAACCAACCTAATAATCTTTTACTTTGAAAAAATTTAGCCGATTGATTGAAAGCGTCTTTTAAGTAGAATCTAAGAAACTGTGGAACAATAAAGCTAATCAACGCCTGATTTCATGATTGCGATGGATAAATGAAGACTCAATAAGCCCGCGTGATTACTGCACGATTGATCGTTTCCGTCGCAAAAACAATAGCAGACCATTAATCCGGTTGTCACATTAAAATGATTAACGCGGTGATTTTAACGACACAATAATTGCCGTGACGTTTCCAAATCGTCCTCGAATTAAAATCTAACGATGTAAAGATGAAGTTAGTCACGGCTATTAGCTAAAGGCTAATTGAGCGGAACATCGGCGTGTCTACATTCGATGGTGAAATCGGCAAGGGTGAATATTCGTCCTTGTTTACCGCGATGCCAGTGACCTAGGTCACGGTTAACGAACAGCTCTCAGGGAGATCAGTGTTAGCTTCCGAGTCTGTTGAAACACCCGGGTGCCGCTCTGTAATGGTTGGATGCCTCGAAACCGATTCGCCTGAATTATCGAGCCAATCGCTGCTAATTCGCAATCACGTAACAGTGATCGATGGACCTTTCCATTTCAAACGGCCTTGAACCCCTGGTCCCCTCATCGGGGTCGTCTTCTCACCAGAACGGTTTCCTTCATTATTATTCGATCATTCTCGAACACTGACAGTTCAAATAATCTTTTCTCGAGACGTTGTAGTCTGGACAATGCAACGACAAAATGGCGAAAGAATGGAAGAACTGTGTTAACCCTTTGCACACGAGTGGTGATTCGGAGGCGCCTATTAAGTTTCTATTCAATAAATTAGTAAACGTATTTAATATTTCAATGAACCACTGAAAGTATTGTAAAAGGTACTATATCAATTTCATGTCGATAAAATTAAGAAAATCATATAGTAAAATGGAAATATTTCAGGCCGGAAGAGAAATTCGGTTTTTGGAATGGAAATAGCTCCGAGTGCAAATGGTCAAAATGGTCAAAAAAGGGTGAAAACATTTTTGATAATTCTGGAAGGTGAAAAGTCTAAAAAATATTTAAATGTAAGTTTGTGCGAGTGTCTCGAATTTGACCACTCATCGTGTTTGCAAGAAGTAGAAGTGGTCGGCCATGCACAGACGCATCATCCGATTTAATAGCGTGCATTTTTGAAGGACATTCAACAAACATGATTTTCTCAAAAACAATATTATTTCTTTCTTGTCCAATTTATTTTTACATATTGAATCACCGACCAACAACCATCGGGGATACTTTTTAACATATTTGACAATTTCAAGAGTGAACACCTGACAGTTCTCGCCTGAAGAACCTTTCAGCGACTCATCCACTTCGGTTGACGACACCTGGTCGATCCTGTCCTCCGAAACCGCATTTACGATCGCCTCTGGCCACACCAATTCGACAGGAACATGCAGCTCGGTAATTGGGTAATTGCTATGCTAAGGTATACTCGCGTGTACGGGTAATTACCGTGGCCAGTCGACGCTTGAGCTAACGGACTGTCGCTTTTGCCCGTAAAAAGCGAAACTCTTGGCTCGAACGTACAAGCGGATTGTTTTCGTTCGATGTTTTAATTTGCTACTTGTGTTTTAACGAGCCTCCCGCGTAAAATCGTCAATAACGAGAGATTTTTCCTAAAAATTGGTTGCAAATTGCTGAACGGACTATTTCAATGCATTGTAAGGAAGGTTTTGTTCAATATTAGGTCGTTCGGAAAGTCATTTCGTTTTCTCCAAAGAAAAATGAAAGCTAATTTTTTACCCCGTAGAATAAGTTTTTTGTGACATTTCGTTCTATGATCTTTTGCGATTTTTCAAGCTACTTACAGATCCATAAAAAGTATTGAAAAAAGTGCAAAAAATGGTAGTCCCATGGTACAACCTCTCCGGAAACAGCACATAATTTTTATCGACATGCACTGTATTTTTTACCTGTATATAATAAATTATAAAATATTTTTACATAATAAAAATGCAAACGGTTAATGGAAATGTATACTTCGGTTCTGCATATTTGATGCGATGACAAAACAATGCATGAAAGGTTAGGAAGCACTGCAAGACCGGAAATAACGTCGGAAATGTCAGCTGTCAAGATATATGTACCAGGATTTTGTGATTTAAAATAAGGTTAAGTAATAGCAAATGGATGAAATCGAATATTAATATAAATCGTATTTTATTAATGCGAAACATATAACTGCAAAACTCATCAACTTCAATGAAAAAAACATCGAAAAGAGTCTGACTTGCTATTTTATCGATTTTTTTCTATCACTGTGTCAATTTGACACCGAGGGACAGATTCAGTTCGTGAGACGAGGGATGGATGAGGGTTAAGTTGTCTGAAAAATCGCAAAAGATCATAAAACGAAATGTCACGAAACTTATTCTAAATGGTAAAAAATTGGTTTTCATTTCTCCTTGAGAAAACGAAATGACTTTCCGAACGACCTAATATTTTCATTCTTGTTAAGCTATTATAATCCTTGCATATTTCAAACGATTCTTTGTGTACACAACGAAAGCCCGAAGCTGCCCGAATGTAAATCCGTGCGAAAACGAAAAATACACGACTCAAGTGCTCGAAACAACTTTCGCAATGGTCATTACGTACCGCGCGGACACCGATTGCAAACTATTGTGATTTTGACAGATCGAAGGAAGCGAAAGGAAGATCGAGGATCGTGTAACGAACGACGACGAACGCGTCGATGACGACGACGATGATCGTCATCGCAAGGTGAGTCGGATATTTGCGCATCATTTTGACCCGCGCCGTGACCCGCTAATGATATTCTCCTGATGACACGATCACCCTGCGGCGATACTTTTAATGTCGATGCAAGGATCAAGACTCCGTGAAACCTGACGAGAATTTTTCGTAAGGATCGACACCAGGGCCGTCTTAGCCAATCGACAGCTTAGCCACAATGCTTGACAAACAAACGCAAATGGAAGAACTCGATTTTCTGCGCAGGAGTTCCATAGCCTACAATTAATCTGTTTAGGAACTTCTAGATGGAGTTATTCAAAATTTAGGAGACGACCAAGCCTGGGGAGATAGCGTAAAGCCTGTCAAAAGGTGTTTAGGATTTACTGAAAAATTATGAGTTCCGTGAAAAACCGTAACACCTCTAAGAAAATTGTAGGATCCATAAAAGTGTGTTTAGAAAAAAATAATAAAGTGGATGAGGAGAAAATTATGGTACCCATAAAAAGATTTCAAAATCCGTAAAGAAGGTTTTAGTATTTGCGGGAAAACTCCAGAGACTATGAAAAGGTAAAAAGTTTTTGGTCGTAAGAAACCATTGTGGGGCCCATAAAAAGATTGTAGGGTCTATAAAAAGGTGTTTAGGGTCTACGAAACAATTGTAGGGCCAGTAAAAAAATTATGAGCTCTACAAAAAGAGTTGCAGAGCCCGTGAAAAAAATTGTGTGATCTGAGAAAAGTTTTCAGGGCCCATAAAGAGGCGAGGAAATGGTCTGCGAACATGATGATGCAGCCCTGATCGATACGTTGTAACAACGTCGTTCTCACCGTTTCCATGAAACGACAAGCAGTTTTCAACGGATAATTACCACGAGATAGCCCTACAGCGCGGGAGATTTTTTTTTACTTTTTACCACTTTCCTAGAGAACGAAAGATCCGCGAGCGGCGTAAAAACTTGCTTGAACCAGGCTTGCAATAAACTGATGGAAAATATGGCGGAGGATGACAGTGGTTTTATTACCACTTTACGGTGGAAGTTCGAAACGAGGCTAGAGGTGAATGGATAATTCTACTCGTTCGCTAATTACGGACTAATACGCAAATGGTGTTAACGAGATATGAGCGACGGATCAACGAGAAGGAATTCAATTAGGTCTGGCGACAGTGGAGTATGCTAATTAAAGCCGAGGACATGGGATAAGTGTATATGAAACTGTTTCGCTATTCTTGCGACACGGTGCAAAATTCCTGTATGCACTCCAACGTTAATGAAATAATTATGATTTTACAGATATTCTTGCAAAGTAATTTGAACAGCCTCCTGCTTAGGAAACAACTAACCTTTCGGTGTTGACATACAATTTTCATGTATAATGATTACATAAATACACGATCGTATACGACTGTAACCCAAATTTTTTCAGAGAAGTCCTAAAATTTTTCCATAAATCCTAAACACATTTTTATAGATCCTACAATCTCTTCTAATGGGTCCCACGATCTTTCCACGGTCCATTGTACTTGGCCGACAGTGACGGGAGGGGATAGGCAATTTTCTTAGACCCTAAAGCTTCCGCTTTCTTAGATCAAGACATAATTATTTTCGAAGTAAATTAATTTTCCTCCGAAACAAAAGAACGTTTAACTGGTGTTTCGAGCCAGGCACTTTTTGCAGAGACTGTAGTTATCGTGAATGATGCGCAAATCGTTTGATAAATCGGAAATGTCTCTTCCCCGGTCGGTTCCGAGAATTCGGTGAATATTTCCGATGGGAAGGAACGGAGGAGAAGAGGAACACGAAGAAGAAGAGGAGGAGAATAAGAAGAAGAAGAGGAAGAGTAGAAGCACGCGGAGGCGGGTTTACGATATTCAGCTCGATCGATTCGCATCGCCCCTCCTTCATTTTTGTTCGGCCTTTAGTACAGAGGTCTTGGGATACTACGCGAGAGAGCCACGACCTCCTCTCCGTCGTTATTTATCGCCGATTATTTCATACGTTTTACTTTTTTCCACCGGAACGAGGCATTATTTCGGACGGCGTTGCCCACCTCTCGCTCGGGATAATCGACGACCTTCGGCCGAAAGAAATGCCCGCCGGGACCGGGGGTCAACCGGTTGTTCGAACATCTTTTCTGGCGACCGTGCACAATTATTTAATCTCTTCCTTGTATTCCGAGCGCGCGCGTTATGAAATAACGTAACGTATTAATTCCACGCTTATCGGGGATAATAATAGTCGTGGCCATCAACCGAACCAGCAATCCTAATGCCTTACCGCACGATTTTCTTTGTAGCGCGTTAAAATTATTGAATGGAGATTTGAAGAGTAGTTTGAAAAATTCCCACTCACCCACAAGCGGCACCATAAGCGTATACATCGGTTGCGCGCCGGAAATCGCCTTTGTGATATTCTGCAACTGTGATAGGTAGTCGATGAAGCAATTAGTGTCTGGTACCAGCTGCCTTGGTCTTACTTCGATCTCCACGGACACTGATGAATTTTGCAGAATTTGCTGAAACACAGAAACATCGAATAAAAATTAATAATTTCATAAATGAATAATAGTACAAGCTCGACGGATTAAATTAGGAATTCTAAGATTGTTGCTCGAAAGAAAATAAGAATTTTCTAACTGGAATTTTCGATTCTTATTGACAGGACTGTAGACCCAATAAGACCACAAAATTAAGACACTCATTTTTCATTTATTTTTAATGACGAAGGAAAAGTTGTAAATGTAAAGTACTATTACATTAATATAGTGGTACACTCGGTATACGTCTGCTATGGAGTACATCCAATTCGGAATACGTTCTAATTGGACGTGACAAATTTTACTCGATATACGACATAAATTTTGTTGTGTAAATTTTGCGTCATATTAAAATAATTCTCTCAGAGGGAAAATTAAATTAATAATCAATTATATTCGGAGTTGATGTATTATTAACTGACTGATCATACAAGTAAGGACAGTCAAACCTGCTGAGCCTAGTGAAAAGCTACAGAAGACACAAGAATGTCAGGTTTTATTGCAACGGGACTAGCTTTAAGCAGAGTTTAAATTTAAAAATCTATCATAAAATCTCAATTTTTATTTATGTGTTTAAACCAGAGTTGTGCTAATTCAATTACATTGTAATTCAATTACACAATTGAATTACACTGTATTTTAATTACATAGTAATTCAATTACGTCGTAACTGAATTACACAATTCAATTCTTTCAATTAATTCAATTACCAAGTATTTTAATCAGATGTGTAATTGAAATACAATATAATTATAAAATACAGCTCTCCAAATTATAGCCCAGAACTTTGGAGAGAAGTGCGATATATTTTTATGTTTTTCTTTCATACATTTATTTGCTGTCTGTGCGACGTAGTTTCTATTTCTCGTCCTCGTTCATAATACGTAACGCTATTTCATGTTTATGGTTGCAATTTAAAAAATGTGTAACGCAGAAGTTATTTATGTTCAGATATTATTATATAAATAATAAACTCCTCCTGTTTGATACCTACACATAGATTTTTCAACCTCTTCTTATTTTTAATTTTTAATTTTAATTTATAATAATTACATCGTAATTCGCATAATTAATGTAATGTAATTACAATGTATTTTATAATTGTACTGTAATTGCAATTACGAATTACATTATAATTTAATTGAATGAAGATCTGAATTATAAATAACAATATAACTGAATTACAATGTGATTCAATTACTTTGTAATTATAATTCCTGAAGTAATTCAATTGTAATTCTGCACAACTCTGGTTTAAACAGTGTTTAAATTATTTTACAATCACATTAATGTAGGTATAATGTCAATTGAAGTTTTTTTTACATGAAAACGGATTAATCATTTTTACATTACTTCTTATAGGAAAGGTTGGTTTGGTATACGTCCTATTCGGTATAAGTCCAAACATCAGGAACTGAATAAAAATTTCCTAAAAACGAAGTCGAGTTTGTGGATTTTTCCATAAGAAAATAGTCCACTTGTTCAAGGATCGAGGAGGACGCAGGATGGTGCGGAAGACGCATTGCCCTCCAATTGAATCCCACGTATGCGCACGGTCTGTTCCGTGAAACGATTGCGCACATCGCGGAGAACAATGTCGACTCGACGGTATAACGCGAATGCCAAGTAGCTATTGTTACAGCAAAGGATACGAACGTAATGAACCCCCTAATGTTACCCTTCGCTCGTGGGACGATGATCAATACGCGAAGACGAATACTATAATGTCTTACACTACTCGTTCTACTAACTGGTCCGTGGAAATATACAAATTTTTATGCAACACTTATTCCGAGCAGATGAACACAAAATTATTAGAAGATGAAGTTCTATGTACTGAGTTAGAACCGTGACAAAAAATTGAAATTCCTAACAAAGAAATAATTTCGTCACTGCACTTGGCTCTTGACAAAAACATTAAAAAATAAATTACAAGAAAGTAATTTCGGTATTTTAAGGTGAAATGAAACCGAATTTCTTTATTATAAAGTTATTCTTTAATAACTTCAATTAATAAAATATTTTCTTATTTATTCTTTTTGGCAAGAGATCATCGAACAAAAGGGAAAATATCTTATTCGTTAAAGTTCATTAAAAAATATTTCCTTATATCGATCGTAATGTTGTTAACAAATAATGTTAAATTTTGCAAATTACCATATTACATAACCTCAACGTTTCGATCTTAATTTAGATCATTTTCAAGAAATAATTGCGTTTGCTTCGTGAAAAAGAATTTTTAAATTCGTTGAAAAAGTGAAACAGAGTGTCTTGTTAACCGCCATGAATTCAACACGTGTTTCACATTTTCAACGAATTTGAAAATTCTTTTTCACGAAGCAAACACAATTAATATTTGCAAAATTTTACGTAATTCGCGTAATTTGCAAAATTGCTTTTAAATAACAATGATCGAACCAGAATGCACCGATAGCATTAACATTATTCATTAAGATTCATTGTCTGAATAAAAAAATTCGTCTCTATTTCATCTTAAAATACCGAAATTACTTTCTTGCCAACGCAATATTATCCAAACTGATAACATGAATAATATCGTACTTGTCTCCAGCATAAAATAAGCAAGAGTAAGTAACTACCAAAAGAAAAGTCTAATTAACAATCAGATTCCAAAGACATTTCAATTATAGTCGACGGAAGGTTTTTCCGCAGTCGAACGAAGCGTCCGTTCGCAATTAGCGTGATTAAGCGTGCGCGTACTCGGTATAAATCACGATTCAGCGAACAATTAGCCGGTGGATCGCGTCCATTTCTGTGTAAACGAGGTCCACCGGTCCGATAATTAAAATCGCGACTTCGCACCTGTGCGGACAATGTGTGCAAAGGTGTACAGACGACGACGCCGGGAAAACGGCGAAGAAGAAGAAGAAGAAGAACCCGGGATGACTCAATGTAAGTACGTATCCCTGTGCAACGGTATCTTGGCAACGATTATTCGAGAGTCACGGGAATATCGTTCATTGTTCCCGCGCTCGCACATCGGCCAGTGGCAGACGGGAAGCGCGCGAGGAATCCGACGACAAGCCTAATTGTTCGTGGGAGTACTTCGACGGAATGCGAAAATAAGTCCGGCGAGCCCGTTCGTCGTTCCGTCACGTCACCGGGCTCAAATGTCGTACACATGTCGATACCTACTGGCCACATAATCGACGCCACTGAAAAATCATTGCGAGGTACTGACATTAACACCATTACGGTTTTCACCGATTTCTCGACTAATCGAGCCAACAAATTTGACAGAAGACAAATTAAAATTAATTTAACAAGCTAAATTTTTTCAGTGCGTTTTTGGGTAATTTAATCGGAGGTGTAGGAAGAAATTAGGAGCGAAGAAACACAATGACAAAGTTTTATAATTGATAAAATTGTTTTGCAAGAAAACTTACGCTTTTTAAAAATAATTAATAATAAAAATCGTCATTAGAAACCTGTAGGGTTGCTACCCATTCCATAAGTAATGAAATGCAGAAAATGCTTTAAAAAATGTTATTTATCACTCGCGTCATATTCTTCGATTAGTCCAACCAACTTAATTTATCTCAATTATACAGAATTATCTATATCAATATAACTGCAATTAAACTATCAGTGATCTATTAACCATCAATTACGGATATACTATCGACTCTGCTTTCCCCGTACAATTATCGGCCATCAACTGTCAATATTCAATTATCGATCACCAACTGTCAATGTTTAATTATCAACTATCAATTATCAATCTTCATCCATCGACCTTCAGCCACGGATTTTCAACTATAAATCTTCAACTATCGGACTTCGGGTGTATCGATCATTAACTACTATCCTTCGCCTATCGATCTTCAATTATACGGATTCTATCAATCTTTTTATCAATTTTCAGCTGGTTATCGGAGTTGTCACTGTTAGATGACAGTCGATCACATCTTGAAAGGCACTGAAATTCCTCGATGCGAGGTACATACGTCAAGCTAGACAGCGACTTCACTGAATGAATGAGGACACCTGACTTGATATTCAGGTGCGTGTGTCAGGTATATTCGTAATCACGTGCGCGGGAACTGTTCCTTCTCGTTAGGAAAGATATCATACTTGAAAGAATGGCCACTTAAGGAACCATCAACGAAAAGTAGGTTCACAATGCTAAAGTCGTTTCGTCAATATTTTATCGGTACTCCAAAAATCATTCTCCACCATTTACAGTGTCTTACATATATTTCTTCATAAGAACTTAGTGGATTTGTTCGAATTACTTCGATTTATTAAAATAATCATGTTTCATTTATATCTGGGAAGTTTGTGTACAAATATAAGACTTCACTGTACGACAATAAAAAATTCCTACCATTTACAGTTTACATATTTGTTCCAAAGAACCTGGTAGATTTGTTCAAATTATTTCATTTTTATCTGGGAAGTTCGTGAACAAATATTGGAGTCCACTGTACGATAATTGAAGATTCCCAACATTTACAATGTCTTACATATTTCAATTATTATTGATTATCAGTAATTTGAATTATCAGAATAATCATTTTTATGTTACATTTTAATCTGGGAAGTTTGTGAACAAACATTTCATTCCACTGTGCGATAATCGAAGATCAATCAGCAAACAGAATGGAGAGTCAATGAGATCGGAGAGTTGCACACCGTGGAAAGTAAAATTATTCACCGTAGCGGAGAGCGGTGTCTGCGCGACGGTGCATAATGAACGTCATTAAAAATCGTCGCGCGCCAGTCTATTACGGATTCGTAGGTATTTCGAGCGGCAGTGAATTCTGGAATGTTAGCTTCCTTTGAGCCTGGAGACACACCCGCGATACATGATGATTAGCCGCGGACGAGCCTTTATCGAAACTGAACGCGTAGGAACCAATAAAATAGAAACGGTGACTTGCGACGTTAGCGATCTCATCTTAACAGAATCGCTAATAGTCTCCGAGGAATACGTTGGATTGGTGGGAAATGGACGACCGTGCTTCATTCATACTCACACTTAACCGATCTCGGTGACTTCTAATTGCTTAGTCAGACTCGCATTAACCCTTGCAAGGTAAGGTCTAAGAACACATAAATAGTAAGGTGGGGTCTCTTATATAGAACCCGACAAATGAATTTCATAAATAGCCTCGTTTTTAATAAATTTGGGATAAAGAATAACAGGATACCAATATGAAAATTCTTTTCAAAATTCTGGAGCTGGGACCTCTGAGACCCCACATTACCTTGCGAAGGTTAAGAGACTCTACAAGCCGAGCAAAAAATAACTTTCCGGAACACTAAAAAGAATATAGCAACTCTTCTGTAACTGTCGCTCGGCAGACCCGAAGATATGGCAGTTACGTAGAGAATACTGTATTTGCATGATGACATTATATCATGATACTAAAGACTTCAAATATAGAAGGTTCAAATAATCGAGGTGTTACTGTACTAGTACATCACTCGCAAATTCATCAATCAAGATCACGTTGCAGTACGAACACTGTATTTGCATCGAAAGCATGTTGAGATACTAAAGACGTCAAATATAGAAGGTTCAAATAATCGAGGTCTTACTGTACTCTTACATCACTCGCAAATTCATCAGTCAAGACCACGTTGCAGTACGAATACTGTATTTGTATCCAAAGCATGTTGAGATACTAAAGACGTCAGATGTAGAAGGTTCAAATAATCGAGGTCTTACTGTACTAGTATATCACTCGCAAATTCGTCAAACAGGACCACGTTGCATCACTGCATTTGCATCCAAAGCATGTTGAGATACTAAAGACGTCAGATATAGAAGGTTCAAATAATCGAGGTCTTACTGTACTAGTATATCACTTGCAAATTCATCCATCAGGACCACGTTGCAGTGCGAATACTGTATTTGCATCCGAAGCATGTTGAGATACTAAAGACGTCAAATATAGAAGGTTCAAATAATCGAGGTCTTACTGTACTCTTACATAACTCGCAAATTCATCAATCAAGACCACGTTTCAGTACGAACACTGTATTTGCATCCAAAGCATGTTGAGATACTAAAGACTTCAGATATAGAAGGTTCAAATAATCGAGGTCTTACTGTACTAGTGCTGCCGTAGCAAATTCCTGAGTCAGGACCACGGTGCAGTACCAGTACTGTATCTGCATCCGAAGCATATTGAGATACTAAAGACTTCAGATATAGAAGGTTAAAATAATCGAGGTCTTACTGTACTAGTGCTGCCGTAGCAAATTCCTGAATCAGGACCACGGTGCAGTACGAAGCATCGTTTTCCGCGCGTCTAGGGCTTCGTGCAGTCGCGTGCTATCACGGAGAGAGGAGGCTGAGTAGAAGAGGTGGATACGAGCGAGAGCGAGTATGTAAGCAGGCAGGCGGTTAGGCGACCGCTCCGGCGTGCTTTACTCCCGTTTAAAGTATTCGCGAATTCCTAAACGACCGAAGGCGTACCGTTGCGCGCGTTCCGGCTGCCTCGCCTCTTGTCTGCCCTCGTCGCTTTTCCTCGGCTCCTCCGTCCATCGCACCTCGCAAAACCACCTGGTCCCCCCTTTTCGTACCACCCCCCTCTTGACACCCCCGACGACCAGAGAGCCACACGAGTGGCTCGTGAGAACCCGCCTTGAATCACGCACCGCGGCTCCAACGCCCACGCATATTAAGCGGCCACGCAGACACGTGCAAACAGCGCGCGCCTCCAGCAACATTGTAAATGTTCGACGGTGACGCGGAAACCTACTCGCGTCACGTTAAGGACAGGTTCACAGCTCACGGCGCGGCGCGGGCACCGCGTGTGGACGGAACACCTTGACACCGGACGATCATGCGATTACTTTACACCAGAGCTCCTAAATAACAGTTAGCTCCAAAATGTTCTTGTGTGAGATACCGCTCTAACCATTTACAGTTTCTTACATATTTGCTCATAGGAACCTGGATTTGTTCAAGTTACCATTTATTAACTCGCTTCCTTGTCTGTCTGTCTGTCTGTTCGGTAGAAATTTTGCAATTGATTTTAAACTAACTTCCTGATGATTCCTAGAGACTTGAAAAATTAAACATAGCTCAGAACTGGATGACAATGCAATATTAACTCAATGTTTGAAATCGATTGAAAAATTCCACACACATACAAGACTAAAAAGCAGAAGATAATTATTTAAAGAAAAAGAAATGTTTAATATGCCACGTTTTTATGACGGACCAACAAGTATAAAATAATTTTTCCTAACCCCGTACAGATAGTCCTGAAAATTTAATAGCTATGAAAATACTTGTAAGATTTAAAACGAAAAACGTGCTGTTGCGGAAACTCACACAACAGTTCATATCATTTGCAGTGCAATAAAATTGTTAGTGACTTAGGTGAACTATTCACGCATCACGTATTTTCATAGCTATTCAAAATTCACAAATCACAATTCTTCAGAACTATCTGTATGGGGCTAGGAAAATTTATTTTATACTTTTTAGTCCGTCTTAGAAACGTGGTATATTAGAAATTTTTTTTATTTAAATAATGTTATGTTGCATTTTTATCTGGGAAGTTTCTGAACAAATATTTTAGTCCATTTATATAATAATATTTTAGGATTTAGTTTCAGATAAATGCAGGAATATTTTCTGCATTTGCAAGGATCTGGAACCAAATAAATATGTTGTCTGTTCTTTCAACAAGTTCAACATTATATAGCAACATTTTGAAATTCTGCTAATCCTTCTGCAGTTTCTCTTATTTTGGTCGCAAGTGCATAAAATCTACATGTCTTAAAATGTCATTTAAAAAATATGAATAAAACAACCAAACAGCAGGTCCTCAATTATGAACGTTTCGAAGAAACACAATTAAAATTCTTCGCTCACGAAACATTCATGTAAAAGTCAGCAGAACGAGGTTCGAGGCCCTAATTAACCAAAGTTCGAATTACGAAGACGTGAACATTTTTCCATGCCACATCCTGAATAATTATCAATTCCATCACGATCTGAACTCCTATAACGAGATCGTCTTCCCGAGGTTCGTCACCGAATCAAATTAGGCGGGAGTTTCGTTGCCAATTAGCAGAATCTGGTCACGATGACATGACGGCAACGTAATCATCATAACCATCGGCTTACAAACTGCTACTTTGATATTTTCCCTTTTTTGTTTTCAAGGAACGTTATGCGTACGACGCCCGGGCAGTACTCTCGGATCTCGCCTCGAATTAGCATCGCGCGATGGGAACGCGTTCGCAGCGTATTCCCGCGACCGTAAGAAATTTCATTCAACTGCCACGGGATGAGAATCAATTAACGGTATCGCATTCCGTCAGAACGACACCCTGCTCCTCGCGATGATAAGCTATCACGGGATTGGAATTGTCAGCGCGCCGGTGGACGAGCCTCCGGATGGCGAAAACTCGGCAATTTTTGTTGTAAAGAATATTCTTAAAAATCACATGCCGTTCAGATCTCCATATTGTGTTTTCTTCGGCATTTTGACTGCTCACAAATTTTATTTCATCTAAAGAGAAGCGTTAAAATCCTCATCTCGCGAGTCGGACTCGTTAAAATACGGCAAGGTGTTGAAAAGAATTTTACAGTTCGAAGAAAAATGATCGAGGTTCGCCGAAACGGGTCCCACCGGTTAAGGGTCAAACAGGCGATCGATTGCACCGGTGCATGCACTCGGGCTCAACAGGTTTTTCCGTTTGTGGAAGGAAAGAGAAAAATAAAATCGGTCATACGTCGCCGCGAACAGAGCGTGCGATCTCGAGCGTGTAAATTCGAGAACGGTCTTCTTTCTATTCGGCCTTAGGTGTATTTCCGGTCGGTGATTTATCATCTCGAGACAGCTGGAAATGTGCCGTGACTCCGGGCATATTTATCCTATCCGCATGTCGTATTCGATAATCTCGGCACCGTAAGCTTCGAATTCCCGATTCTACCGGAAATATCGACGCAGTCTATGCCCGCATGTATACATAGGCATATACAATATACACGAGTCGAGTCGTGTCTTGACCCAGTTACCGAATCGGAATGATTTCTGTCTTCGTACGGGGGTTGTCGGGAAAAACGCTTTTGATGTTGATCTCTGTACTAGACTGATGATCTTGTATATTTATATAATAAAAATACAAAACTGCAAATATCGCGACTTACTTAAATGATTGGAAAGCAAAATGAATTATACTTTCATTGTATTAGATGATTGCATAATTTGGTGCCCGATTTTTATAGATGTCCATCATTCGTAGATGATGTTCTTTCCTAATTGTCGAAAAGAATGGTGACTATATAATTTTATTTTTCTAATTGTAGAGAAGAATGGTGACTATGTAATTGATTAATAAAGCTGTACTCTTTAAAATTTAACCATTGGATTTTATTTTGAAATCGGGCACGAACCTGTGCAATCATCTGATATTATACATATTTTCTGTTTCTTACAATTGACTTGGACAATTTTTATTTTCGATAAAAATTCGCGCCGTACTATTTTCTTCTAGTCTAACATTGTAAAATGTATAGACATTTTACGAATAATTCTTTATATACGTATAGTCGCTTGGAACCCTGATAATTTTTACCTAACAACTTTTGTTATTATTCCTTCCGCTATAGTTGCTGAATTGCAATAATGTCAGAATTTAAATTAACAAGAAATGGGAGATTTGAAACAGTAGAAGAACCAGAAAATTAGATAATACGTGATGTTCAATTGTTTAAGTTGTTAAAGAAAGAAATTCCCAAGTATCTTGCAATTGAAGCAGACAATTTTTATTCCGAACGAAGATCCGCAGTTTACCGATAACCAATTGCAATACCACAAACTGTGGCTGCACCACAAAGTTTATTTTTCCGAAAGCACCACACGAAGTGTCGAACGTAGCTCAGCGTACGTTGGTTGTACACGGAGGAGAGTGCAGCACGAGCACTTGACGCGTTCGCATAAAAGTCTCGCTCTTAAATATTCCTTTAACCGGCTGCGTACATCGAGTCGGTTAAATCAGCCGGACACGAGCAATATTAATCGATTACAAGGCTCGAAGACGCTCACGCGCCACGAAAGCTGCGAAGAAGAAAAATAAAGATCGGTCCCGGGCCTCGGTGCACGAGCACAGAAACGATGAAGACAGAGAAAGAGAGAGAGAAGAAACGGGCAACAGAAAAGAAAGCGAAGATAGAGAGAAACGGTGGAGAAAAAGTCAAAGAAGAGTGAGAGGGAGTATGGAGGGGGAAGAAATTACCACTCGTAAGTCCGTCTTGATTTTATTGCCTCCTCCACCCCGACGGAATTAGCGAGCAAAGTTACACGGACGATATATTAAGGGTAATCGCATTCATAAATGCAACAGTTGCGGCTACAACGATCCGACCGCTTGTAATGGCGCTCGCAAATCAGATCGTGGCCCCCTCTCGTGCCCCCACGACCCCCTTTCCGACCATAAACTACACCCACATGAAGATCGGCCCGACGACAAATACCGGAACACCTGGAGGGGCTCGGCTGATGGCCGACGCCACCTCCACCGAGGAACCTGTTACACCACGAACAAGTATCCCGTCGTGTCAAAGTGTAATCCTCCGGGTCGTACATTCGCCGGCGGTATCGCGGAAAGCTCGAACCCTGCGCGGAACAAGACTCTAATTTATGTAGTCGAATAGACACAACGCGCGCCGGCCACCTGGAAAAACTCCGAAAAGTCGCAAGACGTAATCCGCGAAAGGATTTCGCCCGAAAGAGATTTTACGCTCAACATTTTGCTCCGACAGGCCGCTTCCAAACATTCATTTTTAGTTTTCATTCGGTAGGAGACTTTCAGAGTCCTGGAGAACCTAGTTCTCACTACTTCAACATTGTACCCGAAGTTCGTTGAACGAAATTCCCCAAGATCAAAGTAGTTCAACGTTAACACTCCGACAGCCACGTGCATCATATATGGCTGACAGAATTTTTACCGAATCTGAACATCAGTTTTTACTACGATTTATTTAAGCCAAATTTTATTAATATCAACTCACAACGTGTTAACAGACAGACCTGAAAATCAAGTTTTACCGCGATTTATTAAGTAAGCCAAATTTTATTAGGATCTACTGACAACGTGTTAGCAGACAGTGTACGACAGCGGGTCTCCGGACAGTTCCATCGTCGCCACGTCAAGTTGCACACCGAAACTGGACCGCAAAAACAAGAACCGATCCAGACGGTTCCCATTCAAATTTCAGTGGCAAGAAAGGCATCTCCGGTTGGAGGACGCGAAACAAGAAGAATCCGAACGGTTATTCGGGTTCCACGCGGCGGCAGGAAGCGAGGGCAAACGGGATTCGATCGATGAAACGAAAAGCCCGACGCAAAGAGGGACAGAGAGAGAGAGAGGGGGGGAGAGAGAGAGGAGACGAGGAGGAAGGATCAGAGGACGGCTGGTGAGCGCAGCAGACGTCGGGTTGACGTGTCCGCGGCAGGAAGAAGAGGGCCGGAGAGTTCCCGGGGAAAGCTTGGAAATTAATGGAGGTTCATTGAGGTAGTCCCCGGCAAAGAGCGACTAGTTCTACGTACCCTCGACACGAATTCATTCTTCCTGTACAACCTGAAGACACTCAGTCTCCGGCTGTTCTGAGAGTGCTTCGGCGCAACGACGCAAACATTGACATTGTCACGAGTCGTACCACTCTTCCAGCATCCTCTGTCTCGCTTTATTCCGCCTAACAGTCTACCCCCCTCCCCTCCCCTGCCCCCCTCCCACAATCCCTCTAACCGACACGTCGAAATATCGCGGGGAAAAGGGGAGACGGCGCATCGCGCAGTCTCGAGTGCATCCCGAGAAGAAGGCCACAAAAGAGTGTTTGCACTGTCAATGACTGAACTAATAGAAACGACGCGGAACGATCCCTCACCGTCGGCCAAGAGGAATTCCAGGTGTCGGCGAGCCGCTGCCTCCACCATTTTCACAGTCGAGACCCGCATACCGGCCCCGGCGTTTTTTCGATTTCGACCCTGCACCACCCCGGGGCACACGCCGACCGGAAATCGACCGGCACTGCTCGATAAAATCGAGGGAAAAGGCTCATACATCAATGTATTGATGATATCTCCATATCATAAAAAGGAAATGATATTTACCGTCTGGATTATGATATTATTAGTAGCTCGATCCCCAATAAATACTGAACTTGGTCATGATCTGAAAATATATAACCATCCAAACTCCATATTACATAACCGGCTTTCAAACTGTGACTCACACACAATTTTCACTGAAACTCTACTGTTAGATGGCTCTAACTCTGTTGGGTCTGAATGCATTTGTAAAGATTTAAATAAATAAAAAAACATCCCGTCTATTGCTTCTATATTCGCGGCAGAATACATTGCTTTAATTGACGCACTTGGCGTTGCTCTTTCGGACAGAAACCATAATTTATAAAATACTTACCGACTCCCTCAGTGACCTTCTATGTCTACAAAACTCAAAGATAGAAATAACGACTAACGCACACTTCTACATTTACGAAATTGAGGAAAAATAATTTAAGTTCGAGAAAACCACATCGAACAACAGCAGTATAGCATTTGTTTGGATTCCGTCCCATTCAGGCATTGTTCGAAATGATAAGGCTTACCTAAGTTGGCAATACTAGAACAAGCTGATAAGCGTATTGACATTCCCTTCTCCGATTCATGGGAATCTTTTAAACACAAATATAGACGAATTGGGGACGTGGTTGCAGCATGGTTCTCAGGCAGAGGTTTATCACGAAAATGTATTGTAATTCAATCGTTGTAGATCAGATCATTATCATCTTGCAGCATCCCTTTCACGCCTACATATAATAAATGATTCCAAATGTAACTGTGGCAATGAAGTTCAAGATCTTAATCATATCATTTGGCAATGTACCTTACTGAAATCACAAAGAAAAGAGTTGTTCTTATGAAAAGATTAAGCAAGCTCAATTTGTTCCCAACCTTAAATATCAGATCGTTACTTTATGAACCGAATATTCAGGCATGTCATCTTTTCTTAAATTTTTTCAAGCAATGTAATTTCAAGATTTAAAGTTATGTACTTAATATGTGTTGTATTCTACAGTACCTACAGTACTAATGTATAATTGTAAGATGTCATATCAACCAAATGTATATCAAACATTATGTTAATGGGGTCACTGGAAGGTCAATGCAACACGTTGACCTTTGTCATAATTAGAGTCAAATTGGTCAAGTCCATCGCAAGAAACCAAAATATAATGAAAATGTACTTTATTCTTTCATAAATCACTTATAGTTTACCTGGTTTTAATTATTTTATTTTTGAAACGCGTTTGCCAATATATCCGTGACATTTCTCTGATTGAAACGATGCCAAACACGATACCAATTCGATCGTGTTTGCTCGCGTAATTCACGATATAGTTGATACAGGAAGTGAGGACGTATTATGACATTTGATTTTTTCCTATACCATTATTTTCTATTTTTACTTTAGAAAAAGAGAAGTAACTTATCCCGGGGTTCTCAAAATCACCCTGTATAGTACTAAATTATTTATTTTCAATTTCGTGCAGGTTTCCGGGAAAATTGACCGCCACGCGAGTTTCCCGCGCGATTTTTCCGTATCGAGGGCGCGACACAATGGGAAAAAGGAAATCGTCACCTATGTACACAAGCGAGATGCCTGCTGGCGAGACGAGTGAAGGGTTCTTGAATGAGTCGCAGGAAAAACCTGAAGAGAAAAAGAGCCTTCGAACGCTTCCTAGACGGGCCCAGCCTTTTTCCATTGAAAACCACCGAGCAGCAACGGGAAACGAAGGTTTTTGTTCACGGTGGCGAGGAAATTTGATTGAATTTCCGTGAATCGTGGATCACGATTGGAACGCGGACTTTGTATTGCAGTTGCGCTGATTGAGTAAATATGTGTGGGCTGATGGAGGACTGGTGTTTTAGCAAAACTGAGAAATGCTGCGAGTTCCAGTAGAAAATGGAACACGTACACGTATCGATTAGAAAGTGACATTTTAACTTGGGATATTTCAAATTTTTTGACCGTTCTATATAAAAGTGGTCAAAATTAAAAATAATAAAAATTAAATTTTGTCCAGTCGCTTTGATGAAACTTTTTAACAACAGTGAAAACTGTCTGTAGTAATCAATTACAGTAGTATTTACCAATATCGTTAAAATCGTTTGAAAAACAAATCGAAAAGTGACTACACACGCCCGTGTGCAAAAATAAAGGGAGACGAGATTCGAATAACACCATTAATTGACTTTGTGTTATTCGACGCTGTTGTTCCGTGTTATTTGAGACAGGAGAGTCGCACGATTTTCGAGATCGCGTTTCACGATCGATTCTTTTCGGCTTTCCACCGTTTACCTGTGTCGGGGACGCTGGACAAATATCAACAATTGTAAATTCAGACTGTTTATACAATAATAAATATCACGAAAATCTCTGTGTTTTAAAATATGTCACCGAGTATCCATACGATAACAGAGCCATTGCAGATTAACCCTCATACGCTCCTCAAGAATAGTTGCATAAAAGAGACTAGGATAATAATTCACCAATGTTTGCTCTACACGTGAAATCAACAAATTATATGTTCTATTTGTAACGTCACATTTTAAAGAAATACATCTCACAACATAACATGATTTCACAGTAAGGTCACTGTTTTTCTCAATAAATTTGGAAAAATACAATAAAAACGGTTTATTTAATGTAAACCTACATCAATATTTGTTGTACTTACCTAAAATATAACAACACAGAATAAATTAATAACTTGTAAAAACTATTGCACGTTCAGGGTAACATCAAAGTTGCACGTGTACCTCTCACGTGACTGTTTGGCATTGGTTGATTTACGCGAGGAAAACACCTTTATTCTTGGGCGACATCTATGTCAAATAGTTCATACTAACTTATGCTATATTAATAAATACAAGCTAGAGAATATTAATATAATAAAAATAACCAGTTAATGCACTTGTCCCGTTTACCCCACTCCATCTTATGTAAAAATAGTAAATGGGTGTGAATTATATTATAACCCTGAGGATCCTATAAGTGTTAAGACTTCATCTCTGTCGTGTCCGGTACTGGCAGAGGGAGGGTAAGCGTTTCCCCTGAATTCGCGTTGCCTCCCCTCATCTGGCGATTCTGGACCAGGGTTACCATATTTTGTGGGTATCGGGCAACCGAGATACCGAGATAGGTAACCCTGTTCTGGACTCGAATCCAGCTCCAAACGATCACGAAAAAACACCGTAGCCAGTTGCAATCAGGCAGACCCTGAAAATGCTAGGCAGTCGAGGGGGTGGGGGATAAGGTCGGAACACGACCTTTCCCTCGTGTTAGCTGACGCGTCGCCGTGAATCAGCCCCCGTAGCAGAAATTACACCGAGGTGGCGGTGTCCTGAACGGAACAAGGAGCATGCGCCCGGCTCCCTGCGTGTACGAGGCCCATGGGACAACGAGTGTCTCTTAATGTCGTGGAAATTAAAGATTTCTGGTGGCTGGGCAACCTCCCAGCCATTGCCCGTGCCACCTATGGGGTTCCGAGCAGGACAATGTCGTACTCGTCGTCGACAGACCCCCGTTACTTCGGGGCCGACACGCCGGAAACGTTATCTCGGCCCTGCAGATGATGCGAGGGTGAGCCTGGCGGCTGGTTCCTCTCTCCCATGGGAGCTGGGGCCTCGTAATATTTCGACTATAAATGTTTGAATACGACATGGCCGACGCTCTATGGAGTTTTCTGCGGCAGCACGCTGCCACCAGCCGACAAGGGCGCGTTTCAAACGAGCCCGTGGTGAATACACCGGATTCAGAGCAAGCATTGGACACACTGGGCTCCATGGGGTGTGCTCCTGATGAGATTTTTCGAGAGAGACCACCGTGGAACCGATGCTTTGCGAAATTAATGGGGGAGTGGACCGAATTAATTGGCGGATTAGCTGCCGGCTTTACCGAAATGTTGGAAGCTAGGTGTTCTTGACGTGTAGGTGCTCGCACTAGGATTAAGCTGGTGGAGTTTCATGTGTAATTTATGTATCAGATAGTTTTCTTAGAGAAATATTTGATACGTACTTTATTTTTTAAATATGAACCTGTTAATAAGAATGGCATCAATAATTGACTATTTTGTTGACAGGCTTCATGGCGGCTGTTAAAAATACAAAAAGTTTGTGCCAGTGATATTATTCAAGATAATATTCAAGAGACAGTGAAAATTTTGGTGAAGCTGTAGGAAAGGGTCCTTTCCGATTAAATTCCGATTTCCCGATAAAATTTCCCTGTTTGTCGGTCGGTTTTAGTATTTAAAAAATGTACCGATATGTGTAACGGAATGCACTACCCTTAACAATTAATATGGTCGATACCCTAATTGTTACAACTTGATCGAACGCTGTTGGGCGCTGCAAATGCATACAGTATTTTATGAAGTTCCAAGTATCAAATATTTTGTAAGAAAAATAACACCGTCGCAATAAAATAATGATATCGTTGAATCTTCATTGAGATTCTCATTTCGCGAATTCGCGGTTGAATTGCGAAATTTATTCCTAGGAGAGGACGGCGAGCCCGCGTAAGAAGCGAATTAATCCGACTAATAAAAGCCGGGCTGCATTTTTCATTGCGACGTGGGCGACGTGAGAAATTTTTTGAATAAATTGCAGAGAGGGTCGAGAGCACAGAGAGGAGCTGAAAGACGGACACCTGTCGCGAGGCTCCGGAGGATACCTCTTTTTAGAGCCGGAGAATGTGCCACCCTCTCCTTTCGCCCGGCTTTTCGAGCTGATCTTTGAACGTTGCCGACAGGCGTGACGCGTGACGGGTTCCTTGGTGTGCTCATTTTTTTCTTTCCTTCTTTCGCCGTGTTCGGCCTCGGGCTTCTTGAATGAGAAGTTTAACCGGGGAACACCGCGGGGCGTCCCGCGGCTCGAGCTCTGAATGACGCGGTGAAAAATTGACATAATACGGATAATGGAGTTTGCACTCGTGAAAAGACACCACCGATGGTTGGGGCGAATCCAAAATACTCGCGGCGATAATTCAGCGCCGAGGATGCAACAACAGTGGGCGCCGAATTTTCTAATTTACGAATTCATTTCTTTGGGCAGGTACACTTATATAAATTTATGATTGAACTTTCACTCGGGGAACCAAAAATTTGCTACTTTTCTTAATGTAATATTATATAATTCGACAAAAATATGATAAAACGAAATTCTGGTGCGAGGAATCCAAGACCTAACACAGACCTTCTATTTTTATAAAATGTGCAAAGTTTTTGGTGCTGATGTGCGGTGTTGATGTTGATAGAGCGTTGATAAAAAAACAGATGATCAAGAGTTCGTTCGTCGAACACATTTGTAAGATACGCTTGGGTTAAACTTTCATTCAGGAAACACGACGTGAACCTTGGATTCCTTGCACTAGAATTTCAAGTTTCCAAATGAAATGTGACAATATTCTCGGCGCAACGGTTCGATCTAGTAATTATAGAAAAGCAAGTTGTGCAAGTTTAAGTTAAACTTTCAACGTTTCAATCCTTATGTGGATCATTCTCGAGAAAGAAGAAAACTGCGTCTGAAACAATTTTTTTAATATAACAAAACCTATATATTATTGTAATGGATTGTATAACTAAAAATTCTTAAAAATGAAATTGAAATCTATAGACCCGTGTAGTTACCATGTCACACGCTTTTCTATAATTACTAGATCGAACGGTTGCGCCGAGAACATTTTCATTTCATTTGTTAACAATCATACGATCGATAATAGTGAAAATAATTTCAAGTTTTGTTACAATATTACATCCAGAAAAGCTGCAAATTTTTGGTCGCCTTAGTGGACGTTCAGTCAAAATCAAAATCCGAAGAAATACGGGTAATGGAGTTTGCTGGCGCGGATAATGGATCCTCGATCCTCGGCGGATCGTTCCCGATCCCGCATCGAGCCGCGATCGTGACGAAAGGTGATAACTGAAGGCCCGTAGGACGACCCTAATTGCATATATTTGTCGCGTATTTATACGGCCATTCTATTCAAATGCAGCGAGCTCAGGTTTGTCCGGTGTGCCGGCTGTTACGATCTCGTTTAAAACGGCTCGGACTGGCATTCAACGGTTGCAACAATTGTGGACCCGCGGTTGAATTCTCCAGAAATGCGGTGAAATAATGGGAAAATCGTATACAATGGCTGCCCCATCCCCATCCACCGCTACATCCGATGGTTTAGTTATTGTTCGGGAAACCGGTGAATAGAATTTCGTCTAGAATACATTTCATTTTTAACGAACGCGTGGTGCATTTGCGCGAATGAGTGCGCTGTTGTTTGTTTCAAACGTTTCTGCACGTGAAAATATTAACTTTTGTTTGCAACGCGAAACTTTGCGCGCTGGCGGTCCCTTCGGGCACCATTTTCACTAAAATTTGGATAGTTAATTTCATTCTCAAGAGCTGCCATCACCGTAGTCCCGAAATAAACATTTTCCATCTGCAGTACAACAAACTGGAGTGAAATACACATTTATTTTATTTCTTCATATTACATATTCGATGGGTTGGAAATAATATCATTATATTGCAATGAATGCATTAAATGCATAAAAAGACGGTACTGGCGTTAGCATTATCAAAAAATATCATTGTTCACACACACATTATTGATATTTTTTCACGATTTATGGTGCGTTATTATCTATTCGTTCATAGATGCGATAAACCAACAAGTACCTCTAAGAAAGCTGAATAAATGTTTCCTAAATGGACTGAACCACCGCCATTAACGCGATTGACGTCCTCGTTTTGCAACATAAGCGACTCTCGAACCTTTTAGTTCGCCCCTCGCCATCCGAGCCACCACCGCAGGAAATTAGATACTCCCCGGACTCCGCTTTCGTGCAACATCTCCGCGAATTTGCATAAACATCTGCAATCGGCTGATAGTATGCAACACGAAGATATTAATTCGAATCGTTCACCATTTCCCAAGTCATCCTCGAATTCATTAAAAGCATCTTCGCGCGCTCGAACACCGTGTGCAACAACTTTCCAGACTCCATTCGGCCGGGCGCAAAAAGCTGTTGACTAACTAACCGGACAGCCATCGAGAGCTGCTTACAAATCGATCCACTCGCGTAATTATCATCCAAGAATCCAGTCGCATTTGCGTTATCTGGCTCTATCTCTTGTTCTCTCTATCTCGCGACGCACGGATAAAGAAAAAGAGAAAAAATGGAAAGCGATCATCGTAGCCGAGCCTTATTTAATTCGACGCGACTCGGGAGACTCTGTTCGCGACGGTTCATCGGTTAATTGTATCGTCCGTGGCTGTCCGTGGGTAATGGAGCATTGAGATGTAACCGGGGGCAGCGCTGGCCGCTTTTCCAGAACCCGTGGGCACGAAGTTGCATAGCGGCGTGTTGCGTATCTCGTTTACCTAACGAAGGATCGCGCGAACAAGCCGTTAATAATATCGCCGTCGCGAATGGATACGTTAGCGGCGCCACGATCGCGTCTCCTTCGCGATAACGCCTTTAACATTCGTTATCTTGGATAAGAGAAGCGAGAGAGAGAGAGAGAGGGGGGAGGCGGGACCCGAGCCGCAGAACCAGCGTTGCAACGATGTTCGGCGCCGATAAAATTAGCTCGTGCAACAGAATCGCCGACAACAGGTTGCACGAGCGCGCGCAAGCTCTCGCCCCTCCAAGCCCCCCTTGATTAACTTGGATTATTTCGATCGCTCCGGGAATTCACGTTTCCCCGAGAATTCTCGATCTCTCACTCTCCCTATCCCGCATCGACACTATACGTTTCCCAGCCAAAACAACCGGGTTTGCAACGATGTTATCGATCCCGTACGATAAGATACGATCCCGACACGATGCGATCCGTAGCGCCGCTCGTAACCATGTGGTTAATGAGATCTCTACGCGGCCACGTGGCAATCCTCCAACAGTTACACGATCGAAAAACTGGTGCCCGCGATTCCTAATTACACCTCTCAACAAATTTCAGCTTCCCCTTCTGCAAGCCGGTTTGCTGCGCACGGCCTCTCGCGGATTCCCATGCGCGGAATGGGAAAATTGTTCTTCGTGCTTCTAGAGAATTTGGTAAGAGAATTGGTTAACCCTCCAACCGCCGGCGACGCGCACGTACGCGTTTCAGCTCCTTCCGTGCGAAATCGCGGGAAGATATTATAGCGTTTCATATGATTCCTGGGTAATGTCTGCGGCGGGAGACGTTACCTGTAGCAGACAAATAATCTCCCCGCGAATTTGTACGAAAAAATGGGAAAATCGCCCGCGGTTGGAGGGTTAAGGGAAGTTTTTCAGGGGTATAACATTAGGGCGAGTAGCGCGACCTTTCGGTTCCGAGCGCGCGTTCCTATGTAATATGTACTTTGATTTTGATCTCTGTTATCTCTTTTGTTTTATTCATATTTTTATTAAAATAATAAACAATAATATATGAAGTAGAGTTGTTATTAATAAATTGAAACCTTATACTAAATCAAAGAATAATTCTCTCCCGTTAGAATATGTCTGAATCTCCAAAAAGTAAATTAGTAAATTATATTTACATTCTTTCTGTCCATAATTAAAAATGACGTCTTCTTTGATAAAAAATATCTACTATTTGTTACATATCATTCTGTGTTACATAAATCCATTACTAACTTTGATGTATTTTATGTGTAATTATAAATCACTTCAAATATATTGTTTAATTAACAAAAACCTTACAAAAATTTAACAAAAATTTTACAAAATATGTTGTAAAAAGTTAGTAATTATTCATACTTTATACAACTGTAAACACATTAATTGATAAATATAGAAAAATAGGCGATTTAAAATTTTGTCCAGCTAAGAAGGCCATTCGTCACACTGTGAAGTGGAGGAGATATTCGTTTTTCTTAGATCGTGCAGTTCCTGTTTCTTCCAAACGACATACAAGATTTTTATTTTGCACAAAGATCCGCAGGTAATCATCTAATAGCTTATCATTGATAAATAAAATTTTCACCCCTATGTTTAACGAACTGTTATTATAGCTCACTATTCAAAAATCTATTTACACAGCAGAGCTATCACATTCTACCGCAAAGGGATTCGTACCGTGAATGGAGCTCGCGAATTATTCGCAACCGCGAACGGTCACACTACGGTCCCCAGTGTCACCGCGAGCCGGCTCCCATAATCATCGATTATTATTACTGTTTCGGGAGCGGTAGCGGATGGTTGTCGGCGCATATTGCGACGAAATCGTAGCGGGCGCACGAGTCAATATCGATGCGTGTTCGTCGTCCGCGTTGGATAATTTATCGTCCGCTCGGCGTTTCCGCGCGATTGTTTAGGCAGGCCCGGCCGCGCCGCTCCGGAATATAAATGGCGACTCGCGATTCCCATGTAGGTAGAATGCATAGGGCACCATCTCCCTCCTCCTCGCTCCCCCATCACGTTATTTCACCGCAGCCGAACGAGATCGTTAATAAACGATACGGTTTATTGTGATTTATGTCGTATTGTGCGCCGTTCCGTCGTTGATGAAGCACTTTCCTGCGCACCCGGTGAAAGTTCATCCTTCCCCAGCCATCCCTTCTGACGCGTTACGTCACCGCCAACCCTCGTTTGTTTATTATACACGAGGATCAACCCCAACGTTTTCGACGTTACGAAAATGGAAGCGTGGCGATGATGTTATGACTTCGCCGATCGAGACGCTCCCCCTAATGGAAAAACTGTGACATGAATATTTTTATTGCTGCTTAACTGATGTCGCTCATGTGCCTCGACTCTTTCCCTCTTTGCATAGTTTTATTTCCCAATTTTCTTTGTAGACGAGTTTGGTGGAACCACGGTTTGCTGAATGCGTCAGAGGGATGTTCGGATAATAGAATTGTTACTCAGTTTCTCAGCACGAGATCAGGTCTTGTTGAATTGAATAATATTGTAAATCGAGTTATACAGATTTTCTACTCTAAATTCACCCTTATATGGCCCAATTTAGCTTCTTAAGTCTTGCATCTTTCATATTTTCAGTACAACAAATTTGATGTCCTTTACCCAGAAAATTAAGAATCGTATGTCTTAAAAGCGCAGTCTACAAAAGCAAAGATTGATGAAAGTGTAAGAAAATAGAATGCAATTTTATTTCCTCTCGAATTCACTTGAAGTTTTTTTTTAAGAGAATGAGATGTTCGATTCTCCGATTCCCCCGAGTGTATGAATAAAAATTTTCAATTTGCACGAAGTGAAGCGGTGTTCGCTCGCCCGATTAACAGCTGGAATTTCCCTTTCGGTAGCTATTACTTTCGTTTCGAGGACTGACGGCTCCGGCATACTCTCACCGAGGAAGTGCGAATTCATTAAAACGACCGCACGCACCGCCATATTTTTTCCGGTCGCGTACCAACGCTCTCGTTCTCCTTTACTTCCCGTAAGGTAAACCGTCGTTTAAAAATCCTGCAGATATAATTACTCGGAAATGAACGGTCTCCTCTCCGTGCAGAATCGTCGGTTTATCGCGTTCATTACTCTTTTCTTCCGACGTTTCTCAAGGTCTGCGGGTTAAGGGGAAACGCTCGCTGGCACGGCGCGGCGCTAACAAAATGTAATTAGTTTAGAGTAATTAGCTGCTCCGCTCACGCTCGTCTTCGTCAGCCTCCGCCGTGCGCGTCTCACTCTCTCTCTCTCTCTCCCTCTTTCTCTTTCGACCTTACTCTCGTCGTCAAAAGTGAGCGCACGGTCGCCCGTGAAACACAATTGTTCCACGCTTCTTGTCTTTTAATGAGACGATAGCGTATCTCGTGACACGGAAAGCCGATTTACTTTCTGCGGAGACCGCGCGCTTCGACGAACTATGAAATGGACGTCCTCGGACCGCTGCTTTCTTCTTTTATTGTTATAACTCAAGGATGGATTATTTTATTGCTGCTGTATCTCGTTTATATCGTGCACAGACATTATTGGTTCGTCTTTTGCTGCTGGCGGAAAAGTGTTAGGACTAAACATCAACAGTTATCCGAAGATACAACAATTTAATTTATTGTTATTTTTGTATTAGACTTTTAAAAATAGTTCGTGACATTCCTCTTGTTTGAAATGAGTCCAAACACGACATAATTTGGATCATGTTCGCTTGTGTAATCCACGATACCAGATCATTCAGAAAGTTCGTAGCCTGACACAAAGATGATATTGACAGCATCAAAAACACATCGTTGAGGAAACATCCGTCCTTGACGTGAAAATACCGTACATTCCAAATCGATCTGTCAAATAGCTTGCTTCGGGCAGCTGATTAAAGTAGACGTGTTTGCTTCGGTTAGAAAAATGGAAAACTTGAAGAATCGCGTGCGGTCATTGAATATTTATATAAAAAAGGATTAAGCGAAAGGAAATTTTTGATGATATGGTGAATGTGTTAGGGGATAAGTGCTCCTTTGTATGCAATGGTAAAAAAATAAATTGCTCTATTTAAACATGGTCGTACAGACATTAATGATGATCCACGTTATGGACGTCCAAGAACTGCCAACCACTTCAGAAATGATTGATCATGTCCATCATTTGGTTTTGGGAGATCGTCGATTAACTGTGGTAGATTTAGCTGAGGCACAGGTGTTTCAACGGTATATAATAAACTTTCTGAATAACCTAATATATACCCGAATCTCGAAATTTTTACCGATTTATACTATGAATAGATCATTTTTGATTGATCTACTTATATGTGAAAAACGTATTTGGATAATAGAGAGATCTTCGGATAATCGATGATCTAATGACTCGACAATTTATAGCTAGCTTTACACAGGAAAATGTCACAAAAATATTCGTGAAAGACAAAGACAATTTTTGTCATTTAGTAGAATTATTTTAAACACTTTAATTTGATGTGCTGTGCAGATATCCGTGCACCTTATTTGTGCGGGATTCCAGCTAAAAACACTGAATACGCGTTCAACTCCAGAAATTTCTTTCCGCATAAATATTCAATGTCCAGCCGAGGTCGGCGAATTCAGCAGCGCGTTAATTATTATTTCAGACGTTTTATTGTGCACGGTTCCCGGTGTTAATTTAAAAAGTTCCGAAAACACGTCTGGCCTCGATACGATACAGCCGCGCGGCGCCTAAAAGGGAAGGTTGTAAATTATTGCGATTAGTTGCCGAGTGCCGGATACGTTCTAGATTCACCGCGTAGACGAGGGAGACACGTCCCTTTTCAGGAAATAATGGACTCCAAGCTTTAATTAACGCCTTTATTCCGGCCCGTTTAATTAAATAGAATGTCTCGGAACTAAGTTACAGCCAACACTGAAGGCTTCTTTTAAGGGGGCGCGTAGCCGGCGTTGTTTTATGTAAATAGATCTACCCGTTGTTGTTTCGCGACTCGCGGAATTAACTTCTCGCATCGAAGTGCCGTAAGCTTGGCTTCGACAGCGACACCTTCCGCCCGATGGAATTTCGATGTTATTCTAATGTTCATAAAAATCACATAAAACCAAAACAATTTATTTGGTGGTACAAGAATAGAAAATACAAAGTTTATCGTTACTAGACGACGAACTTGATATATTTATTCATTGTTTAAAAAAGAAAATAAATTTTTAACTTCAGTTTCTTGCAATCAACTTGGACAATTTTTATTTTGCATACAGATTCGCAGTTTAATCAAGGATTTTCTTACTTAAGTTTTTTAAGAAAAATTGTATATTCAATCCATATAGTTTCCAGAATATCCTAAGCAGGTGGTGTACAAATGATCTGTGTATTAACAGAGCTATGCAAGGACGAGCATAGGCTGCACAGCAATAAAAGGCAATAACGTAACTGAAATAACTATGCAATTCCCTACTGCAATTTTTTTTTTATTGCTGCAGTGAAGCAGTATCGTAATTAACACGGTTCGAATAGCACGTTTTTCAAATCTATGTGCTCAATGTTTGCATACTGGAAGACACGTTTATTTTAAAGCATTTCTGAAAGTTGCATAGTAAAATGTAGAAACAGCATTTTGAAATATCCGTAATTCCCTTGAGAAAAGTGGAAAGCCGATCCTAAAGAAAGTGTACAATGGAAAAATTCCAGTAGTTTAGTGCAAGTAGCAAAGCCCTTGTCCTGGAAGTGTCCTGTTGTCCTGTCACCTTTTACGGCGTCGAAGCCATTTTTCCGAGCTTTTACTGCGGGATTACGGAGTTGCTGGCCGCGGAACGTTACGCACGAGTAACCACGTATCGGCTAATGTTATCCAATGAAACGACGAGCCGTCTCATCGTGTAAATATTCAGGGTGAAACAGAGAAAGAGCGGAAACGGTTTCCGCCTCGTCGTTAATTTTCAGCCTCATGCTAACTTATACCTCGCTCGCTCGGTTTCGAAATTATTAAACCACTCGTCTCCCTTTCTCTTCCCTCCACTCTCGCTACGCAGTCGGTGAACGACCCGTATCCGCGCTAATTCGAAATAATAGTTAAAATACAGAGTGTCGCCTAGCCGAGTCGCTGGGATCTATGGTTGCTTGCCATATCGATTAGACCCGTTCTTCCCGTGACACGACCTTCGAGGAAGATCGGCTTTCCAATGATTGTCCGCTTAGAACTGGTTCTCGTACTCCCCATCACTTTGTGAAAATAACAAGATCATTTTTTGGGAAGCTAGAGCAATTAGTTTACTACAGGATGTGAAAAGAAATTTTTTCAAAAATTAGAGAGAGTAGAGAAAATACTAAAAGTTGCATTTTACAAAGTTGTATTTTTTCTGCAATTCCGACAACTTGTAGTTTTTTTTTTCAAAAAATTTCTTTTCACATTCTGTGGTAAACCAATTGTTCTAACTTCTCCAAAAATTTCAAGTCGTATATTCCAATATTAAAAAGGTTATGGTGTTTTTAAGAGTTTCCGAATATTAGTGGGAGTCACTGTACATGCATAATAATCGATCGTGATCGATTAGAGCGTCAAACACATTTGATTGCAAGCACGAACCCTCCTATTTCACCACGTTTTTATTAGCTCGCTTTCTTGTCTGTCTGTTTGTTTGTCTGTTTGTTACCTCCTATGTTACCAAGATTTTATGGCGCGCCATGAAACTCGAGCAACGGTGTCCTTATCAGGCCCCGGGACGCATTAAATAGAAGCGACCGGGCTCGGAGTTACTCTAATTCCCAGAATTTTACGATCGCGAGCCGAAACCGCGAATCAGCATGTATGGGGACTCGGGATCGGCAATTAGGTTTCCAGCCGGTCCCCGATGATAATATGCGCGCGTGCGCACCCATCAAATCGCATTAACAGCGAACACACGCGCCACATTATCGTCGCATTACGCTAATTGAACATGTGTTTCCCGTCGCAGAATTCCGCTAGGGACGTGGGTAACGATAGCAGTGTTATTTTCGCAATCTGGCTACCGGAATTCCGATAATATTTGTAATATTCCAAAAAATGTTGATGAAGTTGAGTATGATTATTGCGTTCCATGTCAAACATGTTTCTGAAAGTACCCTGATTAATGCTCTAGACCTACCGAGCACTAAAAATAACGGGTATGTGCATTGCATTATATAATATTCAAGATGGGGAATTTTGTGATATCCACTAAAATATTTTAACGAATATTTTAACAACATTTATTTTCATGAAAGCTCATTAAAATAATGGATTCCAGATTTTTCATTTCAAATTAGTAAGCAATTGTAAAGCATTTCCTCGAATGTCACGTTGGCTTTCGTCAAGTGAAAAATAACACACGCGATAAATATTCGTTTGATGTGAAAATATAAATTTTTGCAAACATCCGTCCGTTTCGCGCTGATTTTTCGCAATTAGTGACGCAGCCGGAAGGATCAATCTACGGACAAAAGCGGATCCAAATGGTAGAACAAAATTCCATTGCCCGGAGATGCGTTGCCGAGGGAATTCAATTTAATAATGGTCCGGTAGACTTTGCCTTTGTGTCTGATCATTACCGGACAATACTACTGTCACGAATATTTATAAAGGATGACAGCTGGATTCCATAATGAAGTGATACGAGTTGCTACAGACGAAAACATTAACATCTCTACAAAGGGTAACGACCCGCCATATACATATGTATTTCTTCGGCAAGTAGAAACGGTTAGCCACGAGCAGACAGATTAGTCGGCGTGATTAAAGAGCACGCGTATGCTCCACGAAATTCCAAACTAATTTCTTCCGAAACTTCATGTCAGAATTTTAATTTTACATTTTTTTTATACGCAATCATTTATCGTGGAATTTTAAATTGCAAAGTCATTTATCTGCCGCTTGACAATTAATTGTTCCCATCCAAAATTAGATACTGAGAACAGTATTGTCGAATCTCCGTCAGCCACAACGCTTGGAATTTTTATGATTAAAAATATACAATAATAAAAACTAAAAAAAGCATTTATTATATTCAAAGTAAAATATAATAAATATTCGCGACATTTTTCCACTTTGTTCTCGCCACGAGAAATATCGTATGACGATTCGTAGTTTAATTACGAAAATGACGCCACAAGAAGCAGTGAAAGTGTTCTCGCAAAATCAAGCAGAAATTAAAAGACAAATCCATTCATAAATATTCAAAGCAGTAGATATATCCTCAAAGACGGAACTCTCTGGAACGCATCAAATCACTTCCGCACAGGCAGCGAAGCACCGCAACCGAATCGAGCGCCGGTATAATTACGATAACAATTTCCTTGGCGCGGTCTCGCGGCAACAATCGATTCGGTATTCACGCCACATAGGACAGGGGAGAAAAATGTAAATCGGGCAAAGAGGAACGTGACTGAAGAACGCGCGGTAAATAATCTCGACTCTAGGCGGTCGCGGCGAATAAAATGGGCAAAACGAACAAGGGGGAGAGAAAGAGAAAAGAAGAACGAAGAAGGAAAGACACAGGGGCTGGGAGAATAAATTGCTTCTCGTGGCTACGTCCTTCATATCATCGCGTATTACCGTTAACTCGGCCCTTGCGATTGCGATTGCCACGGAATTCATTTTGGTTCTTTTTCCACCCGCCTGCGGATTGCGCCCGATCACCTTCGTCGTTCAACCGCGACGAGCGAAACCCGTCCAATATTTCAACGTACCCGAACAGAACGACCTCTAAACATCGTTAGATACAAACAGCGATCATAACCCTCCATTCCTTATCGCCGTTTTCAAATTATACGTTTCCCGGCTCGCTCAATGTTCGCTAAAGATAACACGCACCGCAGCTCGACGCGATTTTTAACGTGTCCGCTGCTGACTCAAATTCGAGGCGATTTATTTCCTGAAACGGGAACTAGTAAGGCGAGATTCAACCGGGGACCATAACTGTTATAACCAAAAGGAAAAAAAGTCATATAATAACAAGTATTTCATCGACTAAAATCGTATTCGTTACAAATAACGATTATAACCGAAAAATGTATCTCTTGCTGGTAAATGTTATCGTCGAGAGAAATTCTCTCGGGGACGTTCGCACGGCCACGAGCCAAGTCTCATAAGGAACGATATTGTTATCCGAATTAACGGTTCCGAGACGCGTTTTTATCTCGGCACCTAAATGACGCTCCGAGCGTATTTAGTCCCCGCGGCCGCATTACACGGAA
The DNA here is from genome assembly GCA_028455605.1 of Lasioglossum malachurum. Classification (NCBI taxonomy): domain Eukaryota; kingdom Metazoa; phylum Arthropoda; class Insecta; order Hymenoptera; family Halictidae; genus Lasioglossum; species Lasioglossum malachurum. The sequence goes on from CM052319.1 coordinate 12,658,345, forward strand.
CTGCTTTTTGCCGGGCACATCTCCTTTCCAGCAAGTCGAATTTGCATTTCGAGCGACCGGTCTCACGCGGCCGCTTACAACCCGACTTATACGAACGACTTCGGGGCCTTATGCGGCCTGTTTCAGGAAGAACTCCACGAAAAATCCCTGGACACATAATCGCTCCTTGGGAGACCGTTCCCAACGAAACTGTTACGCGACCGTCTTTGTACAAGCTGCGCTCAAAAAATTCGGGGACATTCATTTCGTAATTATTTTAATCTTGGAACCACGCCATTTTTGTAGAAATATAAGAGTATACTTCAGGTGAACAATTTCATTATAATATTTAAAATGGGAATTCAAAACGATGCAAGTACAGCCATGATCCAAAAGAACATCTCGGGTCCGTGTTATTTCTTAGATCGTGTAGTTGAGGCAACTCAAGCTTCTGGATCCCTCACTGGGTATGCCCCACAGTGGAGGTAATCTTTGTTATTCTTAGGTAGGGTAACTGCACCAGTGAATAAACGAGCACCAGTAAATGAACGCTTTTATATATTTCAACAAATTTTAAGCCAATTTACTAGAATGTAGTGTTCATTGACTGGTATTTTTTATATTTTTTATTTAACGTTTAATAAAGGAAAATAATAATAATTTCATTTTATTTGTGTGTTCATGTATTTTTGACAAATGAAGTGTAGGGAGCCATTTGGCATATATGAGATTCCTTTAATTCACATATTTTTTTAAAAATAAAATATCTTCCTGAACACAATTTCTTAAATGTTCATTCACAGGTGCAGTTACCCTACTACGGTTAACGTTTTCTTAGATCAAGGCTTTACGGTAAGACAATAAATTCGAGCGCTAAACGAAACATTCCTATTCCAATACTACAGCGTAATACTTGAAAAACAGTACTGTATTTTCTAATTCATCTATAGAAACGATATGGTCGTATATTTTAATTTTAACGCAGGCCTGGGCAACGCTGGCTCGCGGAACAGATGTTGCTGCTGCTCCTCTTCGAAGGAGAGAAGCAGCCACCTCTCCGCAAGAGAAGGAGAGAAGCAGCCACATCTGTTCCGCGAACCAGCGTCGCCCGCTGCTTTAATGTTTTTGGCGTCTGCGTTTCATGGTTATGAAAACGTGACGTGCGACACGTTACTGGGGGATTGGACACGATAGATGAGATTTCCAAGGCGACGTAACAGTAAAACGACAACTGTCTCCAATTAAACTTGATCTCCAATTAAATGAAATTTTAATTCGCCATTTTCGTAGCGATCCGTCAGTCGACTCGGGCGGGAATGGCAACGAGAACAGAGAGTCCATCCTCCCATGACCCGTCCTCGTAATCTCTCGACCCAGCCCCAGGATAACACGTGGATATAACGCAAGCCTCGCGTGTCAATTATCGCGGCCCGAAACCAACGAACCTGTTCGCACGCATCCGGAACAATTTCCTCGTCACGCGGAACCAGTTCCACCTGTGTCGACGGTTCAATTATGTCACTCGTCAAGGGGAGGCCCTAAAATTCCACTTGATTCGCGACGCGCCTTCCCCCCTTTAGAAATCATCGGTCATTCACGCTCGCGAACCAGAGTCATTCGGTTTTTCTTGCAACGATAACCAAGGTATACATACTAATAGGTTAGAAAATATATTATTTTATTAATACTAATATAATAATAAATATATATATAGTGTTAAATAAATTTTTTCTATCAAAATTGTGAGGAATCGAAATAAATTCAGTGATGTAATTTTTATAAAACAACATGATCCCTCTTATATATATATATAAACCTACCATCACCGGTCAAAATGACCGGTTCCGGATTTTTTATTTTACGATTATTAATATAATAAAAATAATTTCATAAGAAATGATTGTATAGATATTTTTAGTGGAGCACATTTTGCAATAGGAGCTGCATAAAGTCTAAATAAAATCAATCTTGTCATTTTTATAAAGGAAACATGTACCACTTACTTTGAAGGCTCGGTAGGTTTAGTGTTAATCATTTCTAATAGAAGTATCCTTTTCAATTTCAATAATTATTATATAAAACATGATACATAAAAAGAATAACTTCTTTTAATTCTTGAAAGATGTGTAACTTCGTTTATTATATTAAACAATTTTAATAGTAGAAGAAAAGAATATAGCTGGACAAATAATGTGTACAATTATTTCACTTTTGTATGTACATTTTTCTAAAAAAAATTGCTTACTACGCTCACGCAGTAGAAACCGTGGAAGCCAACTTCAATCAGTTAAACAATTAAAAAATCCGATTGTCGTGTCACTCATTGAAGAAGCAAGGGTCATTACTCGCCGAATAAATCATTCTTTTAACGGTACCATGTTTGAGCGACTGCGATGTCAGAACAAGGCGTGACTCGTTAAAGCTGAATCACGCGAACGGTCTGTGGGTTCCCAGATCCAAAAACCGGTCGCAAAATCGCATAATCGTCGCCAGGCCACGTCCTCCTAATTTCGTTTTAATTCGCCGAGTCCCGGTGACCCGTCGACTGCGTGCATTCACGACAGAGACGCGTTACAATGTGGTTCCGTGCGCGAATCCAACTCGCGATCTAGCAAGTACCGTTTCCGTGTCTCGCGACCAAATTAAATCGGGACAAAACGGGACGGGTTAATTGTTCATGCGTGCGCCATTAATTTTTCGGTACAGTTACGGGATCCGCGTTTTCGCGGCCGTTTTCAACGGGATAACGGACGCACAGCCGCGAACTTGAAACTAGAACCGCGGTGATTTATCGATCGTTTCTAGGTGACGGTCAGACCAAACGAGTCTTGTAATATCATGACTCCGAACAACTGCCATACTCTGGTTCACGAGTTTCGGATAATATCACCTCAAAAATCATTCGATCAAGACAATCAAATGTAAATCATGTCGACCCTTAAAAGTCATTTCAAATCGTCAACCCTTACATCAGTGACCACTTGCTATGAAAAAAATAATCTTGACCTGTTTTATTATTGTATTTAGTGTTCCCGTTAATAGAAATATTATATTTATTAGGTTTTTTTATTAGACTTTATTTATACTTTTTATTATTAGATTTAAGGGATGGTTTATCCACCCCGAAACGCTCGGAACATTATTATAGCAACTTCCATCTTCGTCCTTAGAAATATTAAAAAGTGTCCCGTTGCTTTAGTAAGCTGTTTAAATTTCTTTATAATATTCTCCTAAAAGTAGATACACACACACACACAATTCCGATCAATTGATATTTTTAAAAAAATTAGTTTTCACATCCAATAGTAAACTAATTGTTCTAGCTTGCCAAAAAAGTTAAAATCGTATAGTGCAGTATTAATAAAGTTATCGTCTTTTTTAGAGCGTCCGAATATTAATTTCGAGTCACTGTAGTTGATTGTTTTATGTCTGGTAAAAAAGGAAACATTGCATTGTTTGCATCATTACCTCTAATTAAAAAGAAAATATGTAACGTTATATTTATTCAGGACAGAACAGAACAGTTTACAAGTAGCAGCACCTCTTCAATAAACAACAACCTAACAGCACCACAAAGATCCAAAAATCTCGGCAGAACAACAAAGACTCGCTCCAACTGGAAACCCTACACGACATCGAAGCGGGACGTCGACGTAGGAGGATGCTAACATTCCCACCCGGCGAGGTGTTAAGTTACTCGGATCGTTAGAAGAGTGAATATCGCTGGTATTGTCGGTATCGCGGTACAAGGTGGACGTCTGCTTATCAAGCCTCGTAAAAAAGTAGGGAACATCCCCGAACGTGAAAAGAAGAGGATGGCAAGGGTGGGAGGGAGAGTACAGAAAAGAAGAACGGGCAGCGATACAATGGCGTCCGAGCCGATCGAACACGGACTACCGGGACCATGTAGCGACAGGATATCAAAAGTATCCTTTATTTCGGCGAGAGAGAACACAGCACACTTGTCAGCCGACCCTCTATCGTGCCACGTCCGCTGGGGTAACTTTATACTCGGGATGATATTCCGTGTCTGCCTTCTCCCCACCCCCGCCCCACCCCCTTTCTTCCCACCCCCGAATCCGTTGAAACCTGCTCTCGCCCTCTAATAAAGCCGTCTCGCCCAAAAATTCAACAGATACAGGCGAATTTATTCGGTCTCCCCTTTCACGGGAACGGAAACTAAGTGGAACGAGAGGATAATCCGAATGATACCGATGAAGAAGGGAACGGGCCCGACTCTTAAGGCGATCTCGAGAAGAATGAGACATGGGATTTCGGTGAACCCTGGGAATCTGGGCTTGTACGCCAGTTTCTCCTCGAGCAAACTATTTTATTGTATTCTTGTGAAAAAATATACATATTGGTTTTTCGTCGGTTTCCTTGCGAAACGTTTCACAACAAATTCTTCACATTTTGAGGATTGAAACGAGTCCAAACATGACATAGTTCGGAGAGCATACTTGTTTGGTTAACCTTTGACTAACCGTATCACTGTGTGACTGAGCACATATATTATTGTATTGGGACAAGAAAATTGGTGTACTTTTTACGCCAGCGCGGGTAGTTAACTCGATTTTATGTTAACCTCGATTATCCGAATCGAGAAGACATGTCCACTATCCGAATAGAGTACAAATTGAAGATCTAATCCAGGACTAAATGAAAGGATTAAACAAACAAATACGATCTCCGAAAGGCGTGGTGATTGGGCTCGTTTCAATCGGAAACGTGTGAAGAATATGTCAACAAACACGTTCCAGAGAAACATAATTAATCTTCTTTTAATTGTCTTATTAAGCTGAAACCAATAGGCTGTTGTCTTTAAATCTTTTTAATAAGTCCACTGCTTTAAATGGTGCTTACCAATTTTTGTCACAAATGCATAAAATCCGCAGTCTATTTGTTATATTATTATAAATAACCTAGTAGATGGAGGACCCTAGCGGCAGGACATCAAAGAGAAGTGTCTGTACACGATGTAACCGGCATTTCGGTCCCCTCAGTCTTACAGTATTCATCAAACAGAGCCAGCGTACTCTAAAACCTTCTGCACAAAGAAGAAGAAGAAGAAGAAGAAGAAGAAGAAGAAGAAGTGGGGTCCAGCGATTTTTTTCTTCCCCGCGCGGTTCATTTGAGAGAAAAATTTCGTTCGGCGAGCCGGAGGCGTGAAGATGGAGGGCCCACGGGGCCGCATAGTACGCGCGATCCGGCCCCTGACGGGGGTTCGATAATAAATATGCAAAAAGGAGGATCGTCGATGCCCGTAAATAAAAACGGCGGGTTTGCGTGCCGCGTCGCCGAGGGAGTCAGGACCTTCGAAATAAAAGGAGAAGAAATATAAAAGGGAGAAAGGACGCGCGGAAGGAAAGAACAGCGTCGCGAATGGGGTCTAAAAAGGGGGTGTAAGATGCAACAGTATGCGCTGACGTCGGTGCAACGTGTCCCGGTAATCTCTTGATTTAGTTCGACTTAGTGCTACGAACGTGTCCTCCTTTTTCCTCTCGATTTTTTAATCGCTTCTTTTTCGGCCCGGCGACCATCTTTGCCCGGGACCCTTTCGGCGGAGCCCTAAGGGACGGTGAAGATAAAGGGCTCCAGGGAACGGTTGTCCGGATATCTTGGGTGGAGAATCATTGAACCGCGATATCGGACTGACGTCTCTATTTATAGAAAAGTTCGAGCCACGCCAGGTTAAATTCGGAGGTGTCGATTCTGTTTTACGGTCGAGCAGTTGCCTGGCCCCTGCGAATGGGGCGAGACAGCGAGGGGAACTTAGGCGAGCGGAGAAACGAGGTAGGGTAACTGTACCGATTACACTGTCCAACACCAAATTTGTTCCCAATATACTGTTGGATCCTTCTTATAGAGAGCTTTTTGCGCTGATTACGAATCTGTCCTTAATTTTTCTCCTGTACGCACGGTTTTTGAGGAACATGGCTTTGAAAAAAAAAACATATTTTTCAACTTTAAATAAATATATTGTGATGTTATTATAAAAGATATTGAATTGTTCTTTACAGCAAAAGATTCTGTAGACTTTCACGAATTCAGTGATATATAATATTAATACATTATGATTGTTTAAACATGTTTAAACGATTGGTGCAAAAGAGGTGTCTCTTCGTCTTTAATGATTATTTAAACATGTTTAAACAATCATAATGCATTAATATTATATATCACTGGATTCGGGAAAGTCTACAGAATCTTTTGCTGTAAAGAACAATTCAATATCTTTTATAATAACATCACAATATATTTGTTTAAAGTTGAAAAATATGTTTTTTGTCTTTCAAAGCCATGTTCCTCAAAAACCGTGCGTATAGGAGAAAAATTAAGGACAGATTCGGAATCAGCGCGAGAAAGTCTACAAGAAGGACCCAACAGTATATTGGGAACATAAAAAAAGTTGAAATTTGTTGGAAAGTGTTTGTTGTGTGTGTGTATATCAGTCCGCCAATCTTCAATAGAGAAGTACATTCGAAAGTGTCTGATGGAAACATTTTTACAAGTCGAATAATTGTGGAAGAAAAAACGAAGAACCAGAGGAAACACACAATGACTGTATTCCGAAGGTAAGATAAAATGATTACAGGCCAGGCACTCACCTGTACACGTTGCCGATGATGATCCTGCTTCCGCTGTCGTCGTTCCAGCTCCTCTTTTTTCTCGATCAGCGATCTTATCTCGACAGTGGCACCTGACGCGGTGGTATCATCAGGCACATCCGAACACGAGGGTAATCTCCTCAGGGTGGATACTGGCTCGTCCTCGTCCTCGCTGTAACTTTCGACCAGCAGCTCCGAGTCGCTCTGCAAAGCGAGTTAGAGCTTCGTTTGAACCAATTACCCAGATGCTGCGAAAAGTCATCGAGACTTCCTAACAGTGTTTAGTAACAGCTCCGTTCCCGTTGGGCTGTTGCTTCGATTTTTAAATTTAATCAAGCCCTTCCCCGTGGCCGGTCGAACGCACGTGTCCCACTTGAGCAGTCGAGCGGAGGCTAATTCCAATTTAACTTCTATCGCAAACGCGATTATCGAGGCACCGGTGAAAAATTGTGCAAAGGAACAATTCGAGCCCCAAAGGGTTGAAACAGCGATGCAGTTCTTTGAGCCGGGATGCTGTGTAGACAATTTAGTAGCACGCGCTGACTTGAAACTAACTAATAAACTGCAAATATGCAAAATAAAAGTTTTCTGGTGCAATTGCAAATAGGAGCCATATTGAAATTTCCATGCCATTTTACGAATACCATTTTACTTATGTGATATATTCAAGCCTGCTTAAGTAAATGGAATTTATTAATTAAAAAATAATATATAAATATGTTAGGATGCATCCGCTATCATCAAATTTAACGTTCCGATTTTGGTTTTATGAATTAAATTACTTTGACACTCGACACGTTCATTCGTATAAACTCTTAATTAATCGATTAACTCACCTGCTCTGGAGGTGAGCTCGGGGTACTAATGCTCGATGTTTCGACCACAGACACATATTCAATCTCGCCATTTGCACTCTTCTGCAACTTCAACACTGGCGTCTCCAAGCCGCAGAGGTATACTTGCCCGAAGAACAAAATCATATTTATCCTGAGGCAGACCTGGGCTATTTCCTAAAACACGCAAGTATTTCATAGAAACAATTCTTTGATATTAGTAATATGTATTATGCTATATAATAAAATAGTTTTACCATATCCTCGGTCTTCTCCGCGTAGATAGGATCCTGAGGATTCGACATTAGTGGCGTGAACCCTGCCAAGGTTGTGTCTTCCTGTAATTTCACCAGGTCGAGTTCTGGAACAAATATTAAACATACTTCTTCATCTTGTGCGTGGGAAAAATCGTCAAATATTTTATAGATTTCTAATTCTACAGTAAAGATTCGATCTCCGAAATACCCTCGGTATCGAACATTTACTTTATGCATAAAATTATCGACTTTTACATTTAAACAGCTAAATTTGTATCGCCCTTATAAAATTGTGTTTGGGGCGAAAAAAATGTATTAGATTGGCCGTTTGTTTCGTAATTCTTTTATTGTATCGTTATAACCTCAGTGACCATTCCTTTTGAACTGTATATCATTGAAAAGCTCTGAATTTTGCGATTAATTTGATATAAAATACTCATGCGTAAAAAATATATATAAATTACAGTGTTTGAGAAAATGTGGAGATCGCGAACTTAATTTCCAGCCTAATAATTAGAAAATTTATCAATCTGTGATTACTAGACTGCAGATTTTATCGGTATTTGTGATGTAAAGTAGTAAACATTTTAAAAATATTTAACGACATCGACAAATTAGTTTCAGCTTAATAGGATAATTAAAAGAATACAATTTTTATTTGGCTCCTGTGTCCTGCAATCAATGCAAACATTTTCTATTTTGCATAAAGATCCGCAGTCTAGTGATTACACTATAACTAGATTGCCAATTTGTGGTTACGCAGATTCTTATTTTTTTAAAGATTAAAAGACTCGTTGCGATAAATATGAAACAATAATACAATTGTGAATTCCCGTTTCCTAACGCAGCAAAATATTGATAAAAATACGAATCCGGGTGTTCGCAGGTTTTACTCGGCAAATTCCCACGGCAGCAGCTTGATATATAAATCGCGGTGCCGTTGAAAACCGACATTTTATATATTTGTACCGAGAGCCGTTCTCAAGTTTTACGTGTTCGATGTAAACGGACGGTTAGGAATCCTCTCCCGAAAATTATGCACCAGTGACGAATCGAAGCAACAGATAATGACAGACGCAGCCTGTTATCATGCAAATGCGATACCCAATGCATCGCCGATGAACATTCAGCAACAACTACCGGGGAGTGGCAGGGCGTTCCGGTTAGTCCCGGTCCCGGGAACGGATAAACGAGAATCGACCACATTCAACTTGTCCGATGACATAGTTGCACGATCGATGAGCTTCACTGACAAGGAAGATCGATCGACTGTGACCGAGGATGCTGATCGTGCGAATGTATTCAATAAACGACCAACAGATAAGTGAGAGCTGTTCGGGATCAAAGCGAACACCAAGAAAATGATTGCGTGCTTTACGACGTTTCACTTGTTAACAAAACATCGCAGAACTATCACTTCGCGTTCCAGCCTGATCAGAAACATCATGTTGCAAATTTGTGTTGATGTTTGCTCAGTTTCGAAATATTTTTGTCGCGTCGTTTATCGTTTTCAATTCAACCATTGTAATTCTAAAATTATATACAGTAAGTGTAAGAAGTATTCGTACACCCTTTAAAATAGAATAACTTTTTTATAATTGTACCAAACGACCGGATTTTTTATAATCAATTAGAAGCATCGGTTTACGAAATGATATGCAAAAAAATGCCCTTTTTTATTTTTGCATGTAACCTTGTAAATTATAATTTTTGGGAAATCTTTTGTGCATATCATTTCATAAACCAATACTTCTAATTGATTATAAAAAATCCGGTCGTTTGGTACAATTACAAAAAAGTTATTCTATTTTAAAGGGTGTACGAATACTTTTTACGCTCACTGTGAATTAATAAATATTTAAAACTTATCGATGCTTTATTCACCAATTTACCAAAATTCTCACAGAATAAATAAAGAATAAATTTCATTATTCGTGAAATGAAATTTTTCACATAAAAGTTACATTTGCAACACATACAAAATTTATTTAATTTCCTGTAGACCGAAATAAAATTCCCTTTTGTAGCTGTAGGATATACATCGTAATAATGCACAAAGCAAATAAAAATGCTTCCGCTTCACATAAATTAAAGGTGTGCTTGTTTCTCATGTGAAAATTGAAAAAACGAGACGTTCTTGGATAAACAGCGAATTGTTCACCGAAGTATACAAATGACTATATTCGAGCATAAACAGGCTCGGTCGAAGAGAAATAATAAAAGCCGCGCGTAACTTCTTGTTGCATATGCTCGAGGAAGCAGGTTTACGAAGCGTCTCAGGCGATTCTTTTTGTTGCTCCGCGTTGAGCTAATATTTACTCTGTAATGTTTAATCGATAGTTAATGCGGGGAGCGTCAAAAGAAAAGCAGGATTATGTGACCGCGGGCAAGGATCTCGGGTATCGCGTCACGAGCACAACGATCGTTAACCGACGCCGGTTTAACGCGATCGCCACGACACCGATTCGGAATTCGCATTAACAACACGTGCATGCGAAATAGAGAGCGCGATTAGGTTTCTATATTTCTTTACCCACGGCGGGGACGAACCGGGACTTAATCTACCTCGCGCGAAGTCCTCCGGATGATCAATCGCGGATCTCGGACGCTGATCCTGCTAAAGCTGCGTCCCCACGCGACCTACGCCGCACAGTGCGACAAAACGATGAATTCTGCGTCAAGATCAAAGATATTCGATAGAAATGAGACAGAGCGATGATTTTTTTTTTTTTTTAAATTAAAGCTGGAACATTGCAGAATATGGGAAAAATAGAGAGATTATGGTACGAACGTTTTTAACCTTGAAAAAATTTAAATGACCAGTTTCATATTTTTCATTTCACAATTATTGAAACAATGAAGTTGGTTACATGAAAATGTAACTTAAAATGTAATTTAAATTAGGTTTAAATTAGGAAGAGTAAGGTAAGTGTTTAATCTTTTTAACTTATTTCTCATTAACGAATTTTTTAACTTCTGGTGATAAAAATAAAAAAATAAGGCATCTCTCCATAATCTGTCTATTTTTCCCATGTTCTGCAATGTTTCAGCTTTAATTTAAAAAAAGTCTTTGATAAGAAAGAGTTCTATGATCTTGACACAGAATTCATCGGTTTGTTCCACTGTGCGTCGCTCCTCAAGAATTAAAGGATCATTTAATCTGAACCAGCGGTCATGTTTAACGATCGCCATTCCCAACCTTCATGTTCCCCAATTTAGTTACCCCAATATGAAATTTTTTGACTGTTTTCGAAGAAACTCGATTATGTTAGTACTTCAGAGGAGTTGTACGTGCCATGTATGCGTGAAAATGATACACTAGAATTAATATGCGTATTCGTGTAAAACACACATGGAATTATAATCTGCATTTTTTATCAATGGACGTAATAAAAATGCAAAGTTGTGCTTGTGGGATTTACAATTATTTCTTTACAATTATACTTTTGTTACATTTATAAGTATTTTGATTATGCTTTTGACTTTACAATTATTTCTTTTGTTACTATATCAAATTTGTAAAATTTTGTTAGACCCCTCGAGATGCCATAAAAAGCCAACCACAATGAATTTCTTAGTTCACGTCTCATAAAATAAATTATATACTTCGAATTCATGCACTTTTAATATCCAAAAGCCGATTCAACGATTCAACGCTAATTAAGTAGCGAAAGTTTGAAATCGATTGACGAGTTACCGAATCGTTCTTCGCGTTTTAATTATGCAACAGGAAAACAAGGCACGTACACACAGTTTCGAGTGAATCTCCCAAGTCGATACGAAGCTTAACACGACCCTCCTCACGTTCCACGCGAGTTCCCGGCCGTAGTGACCCTGAACTTCGTGTAATATTCGCGATAAATGTATCCTGGCGTTGTAAAGCGATTCGCGCAACGCTCGCGAATATTAATGGCGGTCGGTCGCCGACACAGATTTGAAATCGGTAGACGGGGCAACAGGATCGTTCCCTCTGCAATTCTAATCCCAGCTAAGAAGGATACCGTGGCTACGGTCCCTTCGGGCCTTTCGTTACAATTGGAAGCATAAATCAAGATATTGTATTATAATTCGGACTGCGGGCTGATTTTTCACGTACCACCGAGTAATAGACTATCCCGGCACACTGGACTCATTAACCCTCATCCGCTCCTCATTTCACGAATTGAATCTGCCCCTCGGTATCAAATTTACACAGTGCAAGACACATGTACAATTTTAATTAGAGTCTGTCAGCGCCCAGGCTAATTGCTGGACTGCTGAAATTATAAATCGACCAATTCAGAGCAAGACGTGATGCACTTCATGAGAATTCAGTTTCGAATTTGTTTACGAACTACAGATTTTTGTATACTTGAGGAAGTTTGTAGACTTCGAATCTTTTTTCCCGTAAAAATGGCCCACCGAGAGGCAAAAGGCGGCAAGAAAGAAATGGAAAAGAAAAATAAGAGATCCTCTGTTGATCTTTGCAATAAAAGATTGTTCCTCGAGCACGTTCGGCGGCCTCTTCGGCCGTTCCCCGGCGCCCTTTTGTTCAATTTACCATTGTGAGAGTGCATCGTGTTCTCGCTCGTGCGTAAGGATAAATCTGGTAGGAGGATCGACGAGGACAACGAACAGAGAGAACAGAGTGGCAAACGCCAGAACCGTCGGAGCCAACAAATTGGCATTACGGCACACGTTACCCGGAGGTACCGTTACTGTCTCGGTTCCTTTTTCGAATCGTATCGCTCGCTGCGTTCTCGCGTGCGCACGATCGCTCCGAGCCGGACATTCCCGCTGCTTAGCATTTCGATACTTTTTTCATTTACTTTGCCTCTCCTCGTCTCATTTAGCTTCCATTCAGAGGAAACAGATTGGTCCATGACCGGTCACGTGCACGGCAAGCTGAATTTTAAGTGCGGCCAAGAAAAATGGGAACGATACGTCAAATATTTTTGCGTCCGTCGGATAATTAATTTCGATCCATTAATCATTTGTGTTATGTGAACTTGGCTTGTGGACGCGACCTGAATTGCTTACTTCGAATACTTCGCAATTATTGAAATTACATTAGGTTGTTGCATTTGGAATGTCCGGTCTTGAACAGTAACGTTAATTAATCAACCGAAACTATTTCTTATTGATCAAAGAATCACACAGTTCTTGATTGTATTATAGTGGAAATTGAATTGTTTGGTCACTTGCTTCATTCGCAAGATTGTCATCTCTATTTTGTAGTTCTTTTTACTGTGGGTCCTTGTGGAAAATAAATAAACTCTAACTTTATTAAATCACTGTGTAACCTTCCTACTGTTTTAAATTGCACCCACTCATTTTTTGCCATGAATGCATAAAATCAAATGTAACATGGTGCTATCGTCAAATTGTTTTCCCACACATACAAAATGTCGCGACAATCTCACAGATTGACGTTGGAATCAAATCTATTTGAATTGAAGGTAGGATCGTAAGCTTTGTACCTCAAAGAGACGTACAATGAACTTGTCAACTGTAGTAGTATTTCCTGATCAAAACGCATTGCAATATTTGCATTCTAAAATCGGACATTTCATATGCAACAACCTGAAGCTTTCGTACTAAATGATGGAATAGACTTCGTTGTTGAAGCACTCGTTAGACCGTGGACCTTTCTGCAAAATAAAAATTTTCTACCTGATTCGCAAGAAACTAGAGTAAACTAGAAATTTATTTTCCATCGCGTTGTAGTACGTTTCACAGGTTGAAAATACATTATTAGACAGTGGATCTTTCTGTAAAATGAAAATGTCCAACCTGAATAGTCAACGAACGAATATTTTAAAATTCTTTTAACGGTTTTACCGTTTTAAATTACATCTACTCATTATTGTTCTTTTTGTTATTGCAGTAGTACTGTTCGTGTCGCCGAGTCCTTTGACTAGAACTAGATCTATCCTAACGGACCCACGCAGCTGGTAATGCCTGTTCTAGTTTCGAGCCGCGTCCTTGATCTTGTTATACTTACTTTTCAGACAGGTTTGTACACGATAACAGTACATAATTCATCATTTAATATGTCGACGAAACAAGGCCGATCGTTCTTGATCCATTAAATCACAAGTCTTAAATGGTCTTGTTTGAACATTTACGTAGCAGCGTTCGCAGTTCAGATAAAGATTTACTCTAGAAAGCGATCGACATTCTTACTTGTAGAACATACTTCATATTTCTATATACTTTCTATGAAGATAATATTAAGTGAAATACACTGTTAACGACAAAATGATGATAACGAATATGTTCCTTAAATATGTTCCAAAAGAAAAAATGGTTTGGTTGGATCGAGCTAGTCAGAACAAATCCTGTTCACATTAGGACCCACAAAAGCACCAGTATTAATCTCTTTATAGTACGTATATAAGAACTAGTTGAAGCATACCTAACAAAAATAATAATTTGAACAGATCCATCCTTGACTGGCATGAGATCGTCAAAAGCGTCAATCTCGTTAGAATTAAACAATAAAATCCAAACAAATACCTGTTTACATTAGGGCCCAGAAGAGGGCCAACATTCATCTCAAAGAACTAGACTGGCATGAGATCGTCAAAAGCGTCAATCTCGTTAGAATTAAACAATAAACTCCAAACAAATACCTGTTTACATTAGGAACCAGTAGAGGGCAACATTCCTCTCAAAGAACGACGTTTAAAAATACGTGGAAAAAAAATGTATAAAGATTTGAAGAGATCGACAAAAGCATCACTCTCGTTAGAATTAAACAATAAAGGACTTGTTAGCGGCGTGCAACGGGTAGCAACGATGCTCTTCGCGTGGACTGGTCGCGAGTCGGTCGCGATTCCGCGCAAATGAGCCAGGCCTAGGATAGCCGGGGCGGCAATTTCAGTATTCATAGGATGCAAGCAGAAAGGGACAAAGAGATCGAGTGCAGAGGGCACAGTAGCACACACCGTCGGTGTGGCTCATGGTGCAGGCTGCAAGACCATTGGCTGGCGACTTGTAAACGGCCCCGGCCCGAGCGTATGGCACTGCAGTGGTCACATCGAAGAACGGATTCACCGTTACGTAACCGGCGGCTATCCACGGGTCAACAGACGGCCAGAGGCTTCACCGTTCGAGGAACTTAAGTTTTTCGATTGAGGACTGGTCCAGGATCGGGTGGGGAGGAGGATATATCCCAGAGAAGGCTGTTTATCGCGGGGGATCGTCGCGCGCGTCCCGGCTGCCTGGGATATTTGCACAGGAATTACGGCAGCCGCGGCTGCCGGACAGCTTGTAATTAACGTCCGCTCGGGTATTGTTTGATCGAGAATTATTACGGTGACACTATTACCACGCCAGAGCTACGTTACTCAATGATACGTTATAATTGTTGCGCGTGGAACGTCCGATTTTTCAATACGAATCTAACGAAACCTCCCGATCTAGGCATGCTATTATAGTCTGCAGAATTATTGGGTCACAACCGTTGAATGGTTCAATTGGCTGTTGAATATTAGAAGTGCATGAATTCGATGTATGTACATAATTTATTTTAGGGGGCCCCTAGACGATCAATACTATTCACGCCTATCAATAATATTGTCCAGGCGCATTGAAAGGGCATGTTGACCGTTTAGCAGGGGTTCAAACGCATTGTCAATTGATTAATTCATTGTTAATTCGGGAGCTGCAATATTATTGCCAACCTACATTGACAGTATTATTGATCGTCTAGGCGCTCCTTCATGGGGGTCTAATAAAACTTCATTAAGAAAATCGGGCTACACACCTATTTAAACAGAAATAAATAGTTCCGCACGAAAGGAGAATAGAGGTCACCTTGAAATCTTGGTAATAAAAATAAAGACAGTGTAAGCTTTATTTGAAATACTTTTCAAAACGACCTATGGTGTAGGAAATAATTGCGTGCGAAACTTCAAATTGGACACCCTGTATATGCATATACAGGGTGCTCAATCTGAAGATGGCCATGTAAGTATCTAGTTGCGATGATAATGTTGCTTGCGGTGTTCTTAAATTAAATGTTCCATTTAAAACTTGATTGATTCGATGTAAATTCAAATTATACACGCCGATGAAAATCATCTTGGCATAAAAATGTCTGCATCATCTGTAAATTTACATTTTCGCTTTAAAGAGATTGTTAATATCGCCCGTTAATGATTATTAGATTTTAATGCAAAATATAAATTGTCTGCAGTAACCACGTAACCACGCACGCTTCTCGCCACGAGATGCATTAAACCGCAATTGGAGACCATTTCCTTCGAACCGATTCAGGACTTTCGATCCACTCTGTATTTACAATGCGCCCGAAGCCGCGTCATTACGCAGTTACAGTAAACTCCGTCCGAACGTCTCATTAAAATCGCGGAATCTGAAATAAGAGTACGACCGTCGCGTTCACTTTAGGCGCGTCCCGGCGCATCCCGATTATGCATTAATGAGCCAAGCCGGTCGCAACATCCCGCGGGAGAAATGTTCCTTGGACTTTGCATCCCCGAGGACCGACCACCGCCTAACGGCAAATCGATCATCTCTCTGGGGCTCGATTACAGTGATTAGTCCAGTCCTTTCGATCATGCAGTGCCGCGCGCGGCTTGTTTTCTGCACGAAAATCCATCGATATTTTCGTCTTCGTAAAATATGCTAACATTCTTCGGTGTTCCAAAAAAAAAACCAACGACAGCTTGGCTGCGCATCTTTATGCAAAATAACAATGTTCTATGTTGATCATAAAAAATAGAAATTATATGAAAATGTACCTCTTCTTTCAACAATTCTAATAAGACCAAAATAAGATAACATTATTCTTCAATTCCTCCAATGTCTTCACAATTTTGTTTTCCACTTATACAGGGTGGTCCACGCAACTTGCACACCTATACAATAACTTCCAAAGTATGCGTTATACGAAAAAGTTTTGTACACAGAAGTTACGTGGTCTGAAGGGGTACATTATGTAGTATATTTATTTTTTTTACAGGTGGAAGCGTTTCTGACATTTGAAGGTCGACTTTGTTTTTTGAAATGTAATACTATATTTCTTATAGCAAAATATGGAAGAATGTCGAATTCTGAGTAAAAAAGTATTGACCTTCATTAGCCCTAAACCTAATAATTAATAAGTACAATTTTCAGGAAATAAAGTGAAATTGCTCGTTAATTATTAGATTTAGGGCTAATGAAGGTCAATACTTTTTTACTCAGAATTCGACATTCTTCCATATTTTGGTATAAAAAATATAGTATTCCATTTAAAAAAACAAAGTCGACCTTCAAATCTCCGAAACGCTTCCACCTGTAAAAAAAATCAATACACTACACATAATGTATCCCTTCAGACCATGCAACTTCTGTATACAAAACTTTTTCGTGCAACGCATACATTGGAAGTTATATAGATGTACAAGTTGCGTGGACCTCCTTGTATATTCATTTTTGCTAATAAAATCCGCAGTCTAATGACTGGAAACGTTACGCGTTAAAAGATTTTGTGGACAACACTTTTCACAAATATCCAACGATCTAGATATGTATGATTGCATCTTTATGCAAAATAAAAATGTTCCAAGTCGATTGCGAAGAACAGAAACTAAATTGAATATTATTCTTCCCTTAATGATTTGACGCCTTCAATTTTAGAAATTTCCCAGCAATTTTGAATTTCGTCTACTCAATTTTGCTATAAATGCATAAAGATCCCAATAGAATTCGTGAAAAATTGACTTCCTTCATTCGAATTATTTCTTTACGAAACTTACGCAACATACTCGTGGCATTTTTCTGATTAAAATGATACCAAACACGACCTAATTCAGTGCACAGTTGTTCGCGCAATCGACGATTTAGTGGAGCCTCGATTATCCGAACTTGTGACTATCGGTGTCGTTTTTCCGTGTATTGTATGAGAACAAAAATACTGAACGTCAACAATCCTTCAAAAATCGCGATTGCAGTGTTCGAATAGTTTGTGGAGTCACTACACTAGCGTGCTATCTTTTGTGATGGGGGTGTAGATCTCTAGATCGGTATGCACGTCAGGGATCAGCCGCCGGATTACTATGATTACTAATCGACTTACATTCGATTACTCGTGCCGAGCTCGCGCAACAAACGTTTCTACGATGCTCGTTCACGATGATCGACTGCCCGTCGCGATCCGCAACGGATGAATCGTGCGATCGTGAGGACCGTCTGCGCTGGTAATCGCGATCGAAACGATTTACAGGACTCGTGTGACCGTTTGCTACCGCCTTTGCGAACGCTCGCAAACGAGAATGTACCTGCGATGATTCTTCTTTTATTCGAGGAGGAACGCAACAGAATTGCCAGTAATGGTGGTTAACGTCGAAATGACAAGTTGCCTCGGAAGGCTCTGGCATGGGTCTGCGCAGAGAGAACCAGTGACGGATTCAAGCGGCGATGAAGTGGTCTCAGCCGAGACCGTGAAAATCAGGCCAATCTACAGGCTGTTAGGCTCGCGCCGGCCCGTCGTGTGAATTTCTTGCGAGTTGGCTTTGATAACGCGCGTATATGTATTATATGAATTTATATTTTAGACCTGCTCGATGAGTCATGAGAAACGGAACGAATAAACGTATCTGTTGGCAGTGAAGAGGAATGTGCCTCAAACAAACGTTACATTGTCCATTTCTGATGGTCATCTATTGTTATGGTGGTGGTTATGCTGATGCTTCAGAGGTTTCAAGGTGACCTTTGTTTGTTTTCTTTAAACGGAACTGTATGTTTCCATTTACATAAGCGCGTGGCCTAGCCCGAGACGAATTCGCCGACCTATAATACTTTCGTCTTCCAAGGTCGTTTAGTGACATTCAGTGCTATTCGAAACGTATTATAGCTTAGCCAGGCGGAAGACCGTTCATCAGAGAAGGAACATCCTCTATACGTGAGAATGTAGAAATTGTTTCAAGGAATTTCAAAAATTATACACCTAATAATAACACTGATAGCGAAACTGCGCTAAATCGCGCTAAAAACTCACCGTCCTCGCGTCCCTCCGCGTCCTTGGCCTGGATCAAAATCGTTTTCGAGTAGCACACCTTATCCAACAGGTTCACCATAGTGGCCAGCCTGCTCCAGGCGTCTCCGGCAGGGCTGCAACGAAAACTGACGTTATCACCACGGAACGAATCGAACTCCCATCGCCCCAGCCGTTCAACTATCAGCTGGGATCGCGAAATCAGAAACCGGAAGGATCCAACCGCGAATGGCTCTTCCCTCCCGCAATAAATATCGCTCTTTGCTCCAGCGAGCTGCCTGAATGAATCAGATGCGAGCCAAGCTATAATCGATAGCGAGTGCTCAACAAAATGGGACTGGTAGACGTTTCATAAAAATGGCGAGACTGAATTTATTTAGACTTCCCGCAATTTTTATAGCGTGTGTGCTCGAATGAAGAAATTTCAATAATTATAGATAAAAATATAACACATTGACTGGTTGTGGCACAGTTTCACAATTACTTTAATTTTGTGGGAATTTCTAGGATTCATACTCGTCGCTAGATTATATGCATTTGTGACAAAAATATATAAAATTGTAAAAACATTGAAATTATGTATGAATGTTCTTGGATTATTTTCGATACAGAAAAATTATTAAGAGCAGAGATACATTTGTATGTAACTCCTGTTCCATGCAATTAACTTACAAAACTTGGACTTTGATTTTACTCTTTGATTTTGTGGTTGTTGCTTTGGCAATCAAAGTGTTGAGAGTTGTACGGAGACTCTTCTGAGTAGCTGTAAGTGCTTCGAGCAGTATCAGCCCGAGTACGTCAGTTTTCAATAAGGCGTCAGAACGGTCGGCAATAATTTACACGCAAACAGTCCTCGCCGATTAAACGAATGGAACCGCGCGCAATTAACGAATGACCTTTCATGACGCGGATCGATTAATCGCCGGTCGAACGCGTCGTGCGATTTTATTTGCAGTTCTTTATCGCCGCCTCGGGGGCTGCGAGAACGTGTGCGCGGGCGAGCGCGCGAGCCAACGATACCATCGAATGATCGATAGCTTGGAAAATGATCCCCCGCGCGCGCTGCCATTCATCGCGGTGAAAATAATTAAACGGACGACTTTGGATTTACAGTAACACGGAAGTGACCGGCGGATAAACAGCGTCGGCACACGTCTTATATAAGAGGTGTGATCAAAAAGAAACCGGACCCTGTGTCAGGTGCCTTGAGAAGGTGTAAAATCAAATTTGATGACGCTGCTGAACCCTCATCTATCAGTTTGCCAAATTTTATGTGTATACTTGCACAGGGTGTATAAAAAGTAATGGTCATCCGTTTTAGTTACTTGGTAAGTTTCGATCCTGTAGGATCAATGGTTCAGGAGTTATACTTGCTTAAAGTTGAGCAATCTGCAGGGTTTTTGACAGGTAAGGGCGCCGCCATATTGGTTTGTAGTGACGGTCGCGCGCCGCTTACCGAGCAGAATAATTAATTAGTTGGTTGGTGATTAGGTCGGGGGTACACGGCGCGCGACCGTCACTACAAACCAATATGGCGGCGCCCTTACCTGTCAAAAACCCAGGAGATTGTTCAACTTTAAGCAAGTATAACTCCTGAACCATTGATCCTACAGGATCGAAACTTTGATCTGCAGTCTACCCGGGTACAAATCTACTGGATTACATACCAAATACATCATAATTTATAGGAGAAAGGCATAGATTTTGAGTTCGGTAAAGTAAAGAGCAGCCGTATTTTATAACCCAGGATTAATATCCTTATGTATAAAAATGGATATAAGGTATTCTTTCATATTTTGCTGCTTCAAAATTATGTTCCTTGGTACGGGCCCTAGCGACGAATGTCCCTTTAAACTTCGTTTGGCTTTAGGCACGCACACGATCATGTTCTGTCTCATCGACACGGTCGTGTAGACTGTAGTAGTAGGCTTTTATCAATACGTGTAATTCTACACAATCAAATTTTGCAAGAACTTTAACAGCTTATATCTCAATAACTATTTGTTTGCGACATGTGGCTGCTTTCAAACTTTTTCTCTTCTGGATGAGTGGTAGGTGTTGATGTAAAAAACAAGTTCACCAACAATTTTCTTTGTTGTAAACAATTCTGCGGCAAGTTTCTCTTACAAATGTCGACCGATCCAGAGGTGTAGATTCACCCCTAGGATGGATGACCATTACTTTTTATACACCCAGTACAACAATGTATCTATGAATCCGCGTAAAACTGTATTGGTTACATCTAGCAAAATACATACACTATAAGTATAATTTAATTAAGATGTGAAGAAGCCTGCGAGTTTCGTTTGTATTAGATTTTAGTGACGTTTACACGCTTCGCGTTTGCCATCATGAAGTCCAGTAGGTTCTGAGTGGTACACTCAGGATATTAATTGATTAGCGGATAGAACAAGGATCATGACAAAAATCAGTAGTCTAGTTGTAAACAATTTAGTCATGTTCGTGTGGCTCTGGGATTTGTCGTTCGGCTCGAAAGAACAAAGGTAAAACACGTAAAAATAATGGGGAAAAATACGCGGAAGGCAACCCACCATACTTGGGCATCCTCCATATTCGTAGACGCTCGTTTGTTTCGACAGCCAATCAAGAGAACAGAACCACGAGAATAAGCAAATCTGGCAAAGTTAATACATCACTCGATGAGAAAAGGTCGTCGAGAATGAAGAATAGTATCGCGTACAAGCCGACGGCGTCGCCAGCGGCAGAACAGCAGCCGCATCGGAAAAGAACTGTGGAAAAAGAGGATTCTGCGAAGGTGATTGATTGATTGATCGCAATTATACGGTCCCGGGCACGAGCGGCGCCTGATAGAACCAACCTGCTATCCTCCACGCGATAAAAATATGTGAAAACGGAGAGGGGAAGGGGGTAGGAGGGCGGACAGTGATCGAAGAATTCGCGATCAACAGCAGATTAATCGGCGATCGTGTCTTCTATAAATAAAGACTGTTCTATTCGCGTAGTTGAGCATGATCGGGGTAGGATGCTGCGCTATCATGCAGACTGGTGCGCCGCGGCGTTATGTTGCCGCGCGTCCTTGCCAAGGCGACGCTCGCGCTCGCATAATTGTTAATCGCTAACGAGCAACAATAATTAACTCATCCAGCCGGATAGCCAGGGCCCCTGTGCGAGCTGGTTGCGCAAAGAGGTGTTCGATCGCGCTCGTTCCTCGCAGTTACGGGACTAAAGGGGCCTTGAAACTCGTTTAATGGACGATAGATTGCATCAGTCGGGCAACCACGACCATTTTCTCTCTTTTCGCCTTACCGCGATCCTCTTTTTCTTCTGTCTCGTTAGAAAGATCCAGCGGATCGATATTCGGTGCCGAGAGCTCGCCGCTGGCGGTGGGGGATGCCGGACAAAAATCGTTGTCTTCGATCTTTCGCTCGAATATTCGACGAAAATACGCGCTTCTAAGGACCGCCATTGTCTCACCCTCTTCCGACGGGCTTCGGCAATCCATTCGACCCTTCGGGGTCCCGTGGGAGCCGACGAGAAAATTCTTTTCTACCTGTTTAACCTTCTCGGAATCCCTTAATAGCATAAATCAACTCCGCACTCGCTCATATTAGTTTCATCCGTAAACAACAGCCAGCTGATTTTTCAACTGCTTCATTTGCACTCGAGTGGTGACTCAGAGTCAACAAAATTTGCGACAGCATTATTAAAAATATTGTTCAGATTATTAAATGTGTTGGTATCTAATCAATTACTCAACATTTAAGTATCGTATCAACTGTTATATCAATATCATATCCACAAAATGAGGAAAATGATATAGAACCGAATTAAGCGAACTATAAAATAAGACAATATAGAGGAGACTAAGCGAATAAATAAAATGCATCGATCCAAAAGAACTGAACAAAACGACAGAGATAGAAACAAAGAAAAAAAGCATGTAAAAATTGGCTCGCATTTTAAAAAATCTTTCTGTTGGTTCTTCGTAAATCTGACGGGCTGTAATTTTATTGGATTCGTGCTTGTTTGATAATGATTCTGCTCTACTTATTTCTTCGGACGGATCGCAACAGATCAGCTGGGAGCTCCAAGAAAGGATAGATCAGTTTCAGCGACGTTCAATGACGACTCCCACGGTTGTGCTTAAATTTAGTCACTGAAATTGGCCTTCCAGAATTTTTCAGGATCCCATACAGGGTCTAGTACGGCGGCGAGTGACTCGGATATCTTTTATTCCGCGTTGACGTTCCTAAAGGAGGCTCGTTCCTCCGTTTTCGAGCGTCGTTAGCGAGACCAGTCGATCTTTTCCAGCGATTCCCGCGGCCACGGCTCCTTTGTCAATCATCGAGAAGACCGTAAGAAGATAATTACACGTTGATCGACCATTCCTCGAACATCCCTGTGGTTTTGCATCGCCGTCGCACACCACGACCGGATGCTTTTATTTCGATGAGTCACTCCCACACTCTCGACGTTTCGAGAACGGAACAGGTTCGTGAGCCAGTGACTTCAACGCGCGGTTTGGCCGATGCGCTGCGAGACCGTGCGCATTCCTACCCCGTTCGACTCTTCCGTTTCGAGATATTCGTTGGCACCTTTACCATACACTCCACAAAATTCTATTAGGTCGTTCGGAAAGTAATTTCTCGTTCGTTTCTCCATTCGTTATTATGTACCAGACTGTGCATCTTTATGAATTTATAGCAAAATTGAGTAGATGAAATACAACATTGTATCTCTTTGTAAATTGTATTATTGTAAATCTCGAGGTACTCTGTCTGTGTTCATTTTCCACGTGTACATCTCTGTACATCTATGGTACATGTACCAATTAGCAATTGGGAAAAAACTGTTTCCTT
Organism: Lasioglossum malachurum; assembly: GCA_028455605.1. NCBI lineage: Eukaryota > Metazoa > Arthropoda > Insecta > Hymenoptera > Halictidae > Lasioglossum > Lasioglossum malachurum. The sequence continues at coordinate 12,681,847 of CM052319.1, forward strand.
GATAGTGCGATTTTGTAGAGTAACCAATGACGAATTAACATAAATTTCTTTGCTTGAACGGGTAATGTCAGATGTTGAAGAAGTGATAGCTTACGTAATATCAGTTCTTATAGTCATCTATTGAAATGATCACCGATTTATTGCAACTGTAGATGCACAAAGTACATTGGACAAACTCCATTTCTTAATAGACACGTTTTACAGAGTATCTGAAATAATGAATACCTATTCCTCTTTGTGGAAGCTGTCAATTCTTATGAAATATTCGTTTCATCTCTGAATTACATTTTTAGAAAATGAACTAATGCTGGAGAATTATCTAACGAAAAATATCAGAATCGCCAACAGATTACAAGACCCATAACATCACACAGCATCGATCGCGCAATCGCCAATCAGGCATCGTTGCGAAGGATCAAATACGTCTATCGTCCTATCACAGCTCGCGTCATAGACCAGCCTGTTCCTCCAGCTTGAACATGAGAAATACCCCTAAAACATCGCGTCGTCCGGTGAAGTTAGCCTGAATTTCGCTGGAGGTGGTATGACCAAAGCGCGGCTTGGAAGAAGCGCAGCGGTGGAAGTGTGACGCGGGTCACGGTCAACCGCTGTATCGTATCAAAACTCGATCTACAGTCACGCAGAGGTTCGCGGCGAGAGACTCCTGCGGGCCGACTCCTTCGTCGATCCTTACCTAGCCCATCCCGCGCAATTATCGGCCGGGGAACGAACGGCTTCTAATTTGACGAAGAACGTGCGTGCAAACGTCGTCGGATGGTTCTCCGCGGCTCGATCCTCTTCCAGCCTCTTTCCACCTACCGTCCAGTTTTTTCACGATCCACGCCCGCTTTTGTCGAACCGATTAATCTCCGAGGAGAGCCCCGGACAGACAGAACGAGACGGAGAAAGGGAGAAAGAGAGAGAGAGAGAGAGAGATTTGTGGAGTTGGCGGGTTTGCTCGCGCGGCAGCCGCGAGAGAGCCCGAGCAACAAGGAACGTTCGGTTCTGTCGCAGCTGCGCGCCACTATTAATTCAGGTTGACACTTCAGGTGTTTTGAATTATGACTGTTGTGTTGGACTATTAATTCTCGCCCGGACATCAATTTCTCAGGCCGAGAAAGTTCGGAGTCCCTGCTAGAGACATCACCCGCGATGCTCGACGGTCTTCTATGCCGCGCGAGACCTAGCTGGAACGTTGCTAGAGGAGTCTTAGAGGATGCGACGCGACGCCGGCGTCCCCGTGATTTATCGAGCCGATAACACGCGAAATTCCCGTGTAAACCGCCTAATTGTTCCTGGGATTGAGACGAACATACTCGCGAGAGGAGACAACGTGATCCTGCGTCGTGCCGGTGCCGGCGACGCTTTTGTATCAGGTGGATCGATGAATAATTTGTTCATCTTTTAACCCTTTCGATATTTAGTCCAGTATTGGTGGGAGCCACAATGTTTAAGTTGTGTGGTGTTCATGAAACATTTTATATTACTTATACGCTTTCGTGTCTGTGGATCGATGAATAATTTGTTCATATTTTAACCCTTCCCACAATGTTTAAGTTGTATGGTGTGTTCATGAAACACACAAAGTGTAGGGGATCGATGAATAATTTGATTATTTTTTAACTCTTTGGATGTCTAGTGGCGCAAGCGACTGGCACACAGTGTTTATTAAAATTGACTGGTATTAGTAGCCTTAAAAAAATTATACGATCGTGCTTGTGTAGATTTTGTATGGTTTTTATCATAATACATGTTGAATTAAAGTGGTGTGCGTAATCACTACACTGCGGCTTTTTATGTATTCATGAAGAAATTGACTAGGTGAAATATAAAACAGTGCAAGATTAAAATAATCTAAGACTATTTCCACGTTGTTCTCAATGTAAAAAATCTATTAAGAGATGAAGTGAATTTTTATTTCACTCCTGCCGCCCACAATCGTTGTAAAATATATCTAGTTTGCATAAAGATCCGCAGTCTAATAATCAAATAGTTTCTGTGTAATCAAATACATCTAGTTTCAAAAATCTGAAACCTGTTATTTTACCGACAGTGTTCGGTTTAGTCTTAACTTGTGATGTTGATATTATAGAATATTTAGACTTTATATAACAGTGAACGTGTTAAAAATTATTATGTGGATCTATGAGTGCAATTTTTACTCTGCATAAAAATTTGCAGTCTATAAATCAGTGATACAAAACTTGATTGAGTACGTCGGTATTTTGGCCCGAATCCCGGGGATGAATGAAGTCGACGGATGCAGAATTATCGCCTGCGGGAGGGTTGAAAAAAAAAGAAGTTCTTTCAATGAATAATTTGTGGCCGTAGCGTAATCTGCTGGCGAGTGTATGCATCGCGCACAGTTACCGACCGGACGTCGGAGTTAAGAGCCAGATTCCAACCGCAGACCGCAAAACCGCAGGATCACAGGAGTTCGAGATATCGAGCATTCTTTCTCCCAACCCCCTTGCTACTCCTTGATCCTAATATACGCGACCGCGTGTGCAGGGTCTGCGCCCGGGAAAATTCATTTCTCCTACCAGGATAGGGGGGTTTACCCAACCGCCAAGGATTACCGAAAAATCCCCTATTGCCGCAACATACCGAATGCGACACCTAAACACCTACAGAATCGCTCGACAAGATTGTGCGATCACGTTTCCCTCGAACAATTCAATAAAGCACGCTTAATCCGGGGAGTGGTTGCTCGAATGGCAACTCTTATCCTTTCAAACGAAACATTATTCTTTTTGTACAGAAACGTGTAATATTTTGACATAAGAGTTGATTGTTTTTCATTATTCTTCTGAAGACCTTTAGAGACACTATTGTGGATATTAGAATTATTAGAATATTATTAATTTCATTTCAAAAAGTGCAATACATGGCCACTTCAGAGTTCAGGAAGATGGACGACGAAAATAGTGACAGAATAATGTTTTTGCATTTCTTTCAGAGCAAAGAATATATTTTATTCGTCGAAAAAGTTCAATCCTAATTTCGTGTAAACTGCTTCTGAATTCGAGCTCCGATCTGAAGAATTTGAGTGTCAATATTTTTGCTTTTTCATTTAAAAAAAGATATGAGGAAACAGTATGTAGAAAATCGAAAATGTTGATAATTTACTCAACAAGTTATTAAAGGAACGAGCCAAATCACCAAATCAAGAAAATCCTGAAAATAAAGTCCCAATATTGCAGTTTTATAACATCTTGTAAAATGATACATTTTTCCAGTAAAAACATAAATATTGTTGATTTGAATGCGGTTGGATCCTTGATCGAGTGGAGATCGCAGCAAATTGAAAATAGCAACTATGTTATGGAACTTACCCAACTCTGTAGTCCGTACAAGATGGCGGCGGGTTCCAAACGGTGCTATGGCAGAGCATCCAATCGCACCAGATCTAGAACAAAAAGTTCCAAGGATGAACGATAGCCCCGGCTGGAATGAGAGGAAGCGTTCCTATTTATAGAAAGGCTAGGAGACATTTTATTTTCCGCAGACACACACACACAACGTTCATCTATCTTTGGAAAGTGAACCGTACTTCTGCCGTCTTGTATCGCGTCTACATTATCGGCAATATTAATGGTCACGCGTAGGACAAGAGCAAAACTCGCTATTATTCCCATGGCCAGGTTGTGGTTTCGATACCTATCGCACTATTCGAGGAATGTACACTTGGCTGTGGCGATTCTGTTGCTGAATACACCGCATACCATACGATTCGCAAAATTTTAAACGTCATCATCAGTCTGCCGATGATCGTTTATAAAAGACCATCGATCTTTCTTCAAATCTATTATTCCCTAAAAACCTGGACGTGGGAAAAATTAATTTCACTGACTAAATAAACGTTTCCTCAAAATCAATATTCAGTAAAATTACCATTAATGTTTGTTAATGCAAATATACATTTTAAACTTCATGGAGTTGTAGCTGATACCAAGACGAGTTCAATGACGTGTTTCAATGACTGCGGATCTTTATTGAAAATAAAAATGTTCTGCATTGATTGTGGGAAGCAGAAGTGAAACAAAAATTGATTTTATACCCTATTGACTGTGTTACATTAAACACAGTATTGCGATGTTCTTAAATTTTTCTGTTTTATATTTCATCCAACCAATCTTTTCATAAATGCATAAAGATCCACTGTCTAATGATGAATTTGTGAGAAAAAATTTGTGAAAAGCGTGCCAATGGAACAGAAATGATGTATGGAGATGTTAAGAAAATTTCTAGATCGACTCAACGCTGTTGAGCAATCGGAAACTGTGCCCGCATCATCGCGAGACGCGAGAACAATCCGCGACGACTCCGCACGAGCCGAAACCAGGAAGAGCCGATGACGCCGCCGCGATTCCAATAGCTTGTCATAGGCTGACCTTTATCGATAGAGCGTGCGTGCATAGCTTACGTGCGATAGGTGCATTAATCGCGAACGCTGGGTTGCATAATAAGTCGAGACACGAACGGACCAGGGCCCGGGACTTGACAACGGCCACCGGCAGACCTTGCGTGGGTGCGAACCGAGCGCGATGCTTCATAAATTCTCGGCCGGTTAGGCGAGCGAGCGCGATGGGATTATGGCGATGACGAGGCCCCTGACGATCCGATCGAGTTTCATGAAATATCGCGGATCCAAACGGAACCTCGAATGCAATCCGTTTCCGTCAGTGTGAATCATTTTTGACTGATTCGGCCGATTCCGAATTGCCGATATTTGCCGGGTACGATCAGTTTTAGGTTTCATTTCAAGCGCTCCACTTGCTATTCTACTGAACCGTATTGTTTTAGAAATTATTAGACTGGAGGGAAAGTTTTGTCGTATTTTAAATCCCAACAAAAACATCCTGTATATTAAACATATATTTTTATAAATTGATTCAAATGTTTTTTCTTTAAAATACGACAGAGCTTTCTCTCACTCTCATTTTTGACAATATCGTAAAAATTACATTGAATGAATTTACTGATACTCTTTTTTTTTTTAATTTTGACTTAGACCACACTTTCATGAGTGGTACGTGTGATTATGAAATTTTTGACAGTTAAAATAACTAACTTCGATGGATTGGTCGCGAAAGAACCTGCGGAACCTTTCGACAGTTTAATATTTTGAGATTCCGCGGTCGATTAGCCTGCGCACAATTAAAATGACGCGGTTTTTCCCGGTACGGTGAAAGTTTCTCGGAAAAAGGAGATCTTGATAGTGGGGTCCCATTAGATATGCCATAGATAACGGAAATACCTTGATAGCTGGTAAAAGGACTTGCATGTCCTCGCTAACAACCATCCTCGAGTCTTCGCCGCTGTCCAACTGAGACTTGAGCAAGGACACGCCACGTTCTAAAATCAGATTGAACATCTGCAAGGATACGACCAGTGCCCTTTCTTGGACCTCGGACCGGTACCCCTGCTCCATTTGGGCATCTGAAACAAACAGAGGGAAAAATCGAACCGTTAGCGACACGAATGCGACATTTCAACGCTTGCTACTAAACAGTTAGGCTTACTACCGCGCGGAATTCTATACTTTCTGCTGGGAATTCGCAATTTGATGCAACGCAAACCCTCCTATGCTACTTGAACCTAACCGAATGCTGCAATTCGCTCGTTTCGGCGATGATCTGAGAGAACGCGCGCTACCAGAACTTGTTACAAGTCTTCTGCGGCGAAAGTCAGCCTTTTGGATTTTTCATTACTTCAGTAAGTGTAGGTACAACACAATATTTTCTTCTGCTTGATTAATATCTTCTCATTTGATCTAATTAGTCGTAGAATCTTGTGTGCAATAGCTACAATATTTTAATAATTGAACTGAAATTGGATGTAATATACTAATTGTCGATTAATTTTTGCACATGTGTACTTTACATTTTTAAACTATTCAAGTGATAAGAGAGTCAATAAGACAGCATGTTCCGTCAGAAAAATTTAAATTCATAAAACCAGAGCTTCTTAAAATTAAAAATCAATGCGGATGCCGGTGCCACAGGGTGGTAAACGCGGGGGTACGGGGTGCGATTATTCGCATGATTCCGCGCAATTGTGGCATAGTAGAACTTCTGGTTTCGAAGGAATCGGCTGCTACCGTACGATTAACGCCGAACTCTGGAATTGTTTGGCCTGCGAGAGAAGAGCCAGGTGGATAAACAGAAGAAGGGCGGAGGGGTAAGAGGGGACGAGACGCGGAAGCGCATCCCCGGCCGAGGAAGACGAGGCTTTTCATTATCTCGTATATCCATCGCGGGTAATCGGCATAGCCAACATTTTAACGTCGTCTCTATCGTACGGAGTTGGGAACGAGACTAACAGAAACCGTGCAGTTGATCGGCGAAACGAGCGGTGAGAAGCCTAACTACTTTACGAAGGCGACATTGTGCGGCACCTTTCATCTAGGATACCGCGACTGCCATGGCCCCTGAGCTCCTCTGACCACGGTGAACCATCCATTGACGACGTTCATTATTGATCAGACCGTAAGCTACCACGGAATTTCAGCCGGGGATTCGCAGAGCTGCGGAAATTTTAAACGGGTTCTACTTAAAACGCGGCCCGTAAAGCTATCTTAAAAACAGAACGGTTTTATGTAGCATTTAATACGTTTTAAAGATACACATGATACCAAAAATATTTTTGTTTTTGTGTGATCTTTTTTAGAGATATCAAGGTCACCTTCATTTTTTTAAATGAAAACACCCTTTTTTAATTACCTACAATGATAGTCCCCGTTTCATTAGGAATTCAGTTATTATAATTACCCATGCACGTATAAACTAGCTAAGTACTAATCACTCACTAATTTTCGAAGCCCCTTATTCGTAGACTTCATACTTTGGCTTTTAAAAACAACGAAGATATTTGAGGTGGCAACGTTAGGTGACTCACCCTGTATATTCGCTACATTTTCCTGATTGGAACGATACCAAACACGACGCAATTTGGATCATATTTACTCGTTCAGTTCGCAATACAGTAGGACCTCCGTTATCCGAACTAATCAGTGACCGGATAACATAACAGTTATCCAGCTGATTTGTACAATAAATCGCCTGGATTATGTTTACAACGGAGAACATGTATTTTTGGAGAATATCGTCGGTTCGGATAATCGAGGTTCTACTGAATCGCCAGCTAAACGAGTATGTACGCTCCGAATTGTATCGTGCTTGGACTCGTCTCGATCAGGAAGGTGTCAGGAATGTATTGGTAAATGTTTCACGAGAAAATAATCAAAAACAAGAAGGGGTTACATCCAATTTAAATTTTGGAGTGACAGTTTCGGCATGTCGATGTTAGTTTAGGTAACACAAAAGAGTCTCACGCGATTCAGACGAGGTGATGGGGTCCCATAGAGCCGAGTGCGCCAGGACGGAGATGCGGAGGAACAAAGATGGCGGCAAATGGGGAGCACAGTCGCTTACGGTCAGCAAATTGAATAAGGCAAGGGCAAACAAGCGAATATTCCATATATCCCCGTGGCGTAGGGCAACGTGCGCCACACGCGAGACCCACTCGACGATACCATGGCGTCTGGCAGTTTAATTTATCGCGGACGAGGATAATAATTAGCGTTTAACTGCGAGGTTCGCTCGAATGCCCGTGTGGTCTCCTTGCGAGGGTTGGGATTGTAAAGGGTAATTAGTTAGGGAAGATTTATAGAAAGGCCCCCCCAACAAATTGCCAATGCGATCATTAGCGAAAATTACGCGTATCGTACGTCAACTTCCTTCTTCGACTCCCTCTATCTCCGCCGCTCTTCCACCACCTTTTACCCTGTTCCCCGTGGTTTCATTCACCGTCAAAGTGGCGAGTTTCTGCGTTTCTAACTGTCAGCGTGGCAACCAATGAACCTTTCCTTATCGCCTTGAATCGCGCGCAGGAGAAAGAATATACTCTTCGCCATACCCACCACGCTGGCCCTACCATTTTGACGGGCCGGCAATTAATTGCGGATACCGTCGATCAGAGAATGGCCAGGGTTTAATTGCCGACTGACCTTTGTCGGGGATGCGATAATTGGCTTCTTCGGGGAGGAACTTGCTTAACCCTTCGCGTTTAACCCCCAACTGAAATAGAGACTTTGTTACTCCACCTGCTAGACGACTGGCCACCAATGCATCTTTCTGCCTGGTTCATTTACTAAACGATTTATAATTTGTATTTCGTAGCGGGCCATTTAACTTCATTTGTATTATCTATTTTCTGGAACCGGTCCTTTTTAATTTGCAATATTTAACGACTTATATCGATTTTAACAGCAGCATCAGGTGACATTAAAGAAGCTCGATAATCTTCTTTTAAATAATAATTTCAGAAGACGTTGTTACACTACATTAATTTGGCAAAATTTCTTGAATTGTGAATGAGATTATACTGTCGCTTTTAAGCAATCTATTGAGAAATCCTCAGCTGTTGATTTTTGGAGTGAAAAGTAAAGTGTTAACACTTTACCTACCGGAAGCCTGTGTAATAGGATTTTCAATAATTGTGCTGTGCCAAAAGAAAGTAATAGAAATTTTTTTTTAGTAGATGACGTTATTGAGGGTGACTTGTTAGTCCACAATGAGAGTTGCTGTTGCTATTGAGGGTTCCATTAAAAAGTGTTTATCCATGTACCACGGATTTTTCAAAATTATGCAATCATCGCCGGTCGGTAATGTGTTAAAAACAAAAACATAAAAATAACACGCTGCCAATCGGAATCGGTGAAAGTCTAAACAGTTGCATACAGCCTCGCTAGGAAACGAAAGCGGCGAGAAACGAGGCACGAGCCGAAAGCCTGCAACAGTTTGCAGGGTAATTCGATTGATGGTTGAATAGGGGATGGAAACGGGGTTGTCAATGAGGCTGGAAGAGGCAGTCCCCCGGCAAGGTGTACCCTTCTTTCCTAACGAACTGAACTGAACGCGAGAACACAGTCTGCCGCCGTGAAAACTCCGGGAGCGTCGCGTCTCGTCGTGTCGCGCCGCGTCGTGTGCCGTTTAATGAAATTCGGGAGGGCGAGGTCAGCCTTCCTGTTTCCAGAACCGATACTAACGCGATTACCCTCGCGAAAACGGACGGGAATCGAGTTAGTCGGCCTGCCTCGGATAATTCCATTAGCATCGATTCCGACGGCTGAGTTTCTGACTCGTTGTGCCCGCCGATAATGAATTTCCGCGAGAGACGCTCAATTCTCTATGTCGCCGCGGATGAAGTCTTTCATTGTCGAATTAATGGCCCTCCGCGAACGGGACGCAGACCGCTGGGAATCGCGGGCGTCGCTCCGGAATTCGATGGGAATCGCATTTGGCTGGCCGCGTTGCGATCGGAACTGCACCGAGAAGCTAATTGAAAGCCCGCGGGCTCTTTGCTGGGCATTTGCATTTTTACGGGCCGATCGATCGACCCGTCAACTGTCCCGTGAACTGCATACCCTCCTTACTCAAATACTATATCGTACGAACGTTATTCGGATACGTAAACGTGAACATTAGGCGTACGAATTCATTCGTGCTCCTCAAAATTAATCCGGCGGACGCTTTTATGAAAGTGCAGCAACTTTCTTTGTGATCAATGATGAAGTGGATGGAATTATCAGTGTTTATAAACGAACCATATATTTAATAAAACAACTGACAAATTTTCCAAACAAAATGCTCTCTCATGCGCACTCGTTTCTTTATCTCGTTCAACCAAATTCGCTTCGTGCATTTTGCCTCTCACACATTATGTTTCTTTCTAAAATGCAAAAGTTAGGGAATGGGGGCGGGAAGCATTAAGTATGGAATTAAGTGGGTTACTGATAATTAGGATACTAAAAGAGTAGGACAGGGTAGGAATGTGTGAGACATAGAAATCAATGAGAGAAGATATGGACCGAGAATATGTGAAATAAGATAGTTATGTACAGATAGGTTTATGTAAACCGAGTCACATTTCGTAGCTGTAAGGCTGAAATAAAGCAAATTATTATGTCTCTTTCTCATTCTCACAACGCATATCCACACTTGGTTTAGGAATCAGTGTTGATCACAGGATCGCTTGTTCAGCGTCAACATCATCAGCCGTGAGAACGGTAGCTTTGAAGAGGAAGATCGTCAGCTTTGAAGAGGAAGATCGTCCCGCGCGAGATCGTCGCATCGTGGTGGACGAATGTTAAATCATAAATCCAGCAAATTGCCGGCGGGCTGCGCGAAGTAAAGTGTTGTTCACACCTACGTCCGCGAGCGACGTGTAACTCGGGAACGCCGGGAATTTCGTCACGACCTTCGCTGGATCTTCACGCACGAACGCTCGTTCGCCGTTCAGATGGCTGAAGCTGGCTTGCGACGTGCCTGTCATATTCGCCGGCTACTTCTGAGGGCTTCCTGTCCAACAGCCACCGGGACAGCTCGATTTCGATCGCCGAGCAACGTGCTGGTTACTTTTTCTCCTTGCAAGACGCTTTTCGAAAGGAGACACCTGTCGTACATCCTCGCTTATAGCGGCTGCCTATCGCAACGCTATCATTAGACTGGTGTCACTCGGCTTCTTGGATTAGGGGAGACCCATTCAGTCGTAATAGATCGGCAAAAACGAAGAACATAACCTCCGACCACCTTCAGCGTAATAACGAGTCAGTCTCTACTAGATATGAATGGTGTTCAATTTTTTATTTCAATCTGTTCTTTTGTAAGCAATAGAATCTTTATACGCAAATCCCAATTTTCATGAATTATTCGATCAATTCAGGATCAGGAACAAGTTCGATTTACCGACTGGGAAACGGTAAAAACTATGGTAAAAATAACGTGTAGGTGTCATCGTGTATTTTAAAAAATCACGACCACAGTCTAGGGATCAATGTTTAACACTGAACGTACCTCCACCGGTCAAAATTACCGGTACCAGATTTTTTATTTTGCAATCATTGAAATAATAAAACAGATATAAGTAAATCTAAATAAAATCAACCTCGTCATTTTTACAAGGGAACAGAGTTGGGCAAAAATTTAATCAACGTTGACGAATAAGTTTCTACTTGAATCGTTAATCGCAATCAATCAATCTTGATTAAAATTTTAATCGATTAATGCCCAACTCTGCAAGGGAACACGTACCAATTACTTTTAAGGCTCGGTAGGTTTAGTGTTAATTCATTTCCATGTAACGGAAATTTCTCTCTTAATAAATGTTCATTTAACTTTGTATAAACGATTGGCAAAGGCTAAATCTTTTGTACAGACCTTCTACAAAATCTTGTATACAGCTAGCCAGTCTTTCATTGAAAGATTCATCTCATCTGAGTAAGTCCGCCCACTATGCTAGAAACGCATTTCTCTCGAAACGTCGACAAGTTCCACGTCACGAACGGGATCCGAGTGAATAATCTACGAACACCGAGTGGCCGTTGAATATGATAATTATCAATTCTAAACGACTGTTCTTCATACGTCTAATTCGAGCAGTCATTATTTCTTGCTTGTTCCAGGTTCGCGAGCATGGAACGCGAGCCAAGAAATAAGCAACAGGAGACGAAGAAGAAGGAACGAAAAAGAATGGAGGAGAGAATTCCAAGCGAGGGATGCCGACAGTGGTCGGTCCAGATACCTATCGTGTCCCGAGCTAGAACCGTGACGTTGAATACAAAATGTTACGAGTGCAGATTGATCGACTGGAACCTCGAAACGAAACGATGGGCCTCGGTCATGCGATTATCCGAGGAAGACTGCCTGCGGAGCGTCCGTCTGTTCTGATCTATTCTGACGACGCTAAATTTCGCATAAACGCCAGACCATCGCTCACGCGGGTACGCACAAATCTGGATACGGTGCGGTTGCGCCTAATTCCCGGATGCACGCGAATCTAACCATTATTTTCTGACAAAAAGCTCTATCGTTCTTTTAGTAAAACATTTCTCGATAAATGTACTTGATTCGACCAGTGACACAAACATTTATATTATTATACTGGAAAAGAAAGATAAATGATTAAAGCATTAAGACTTCCTTCTTCAATCATTTTGTTAAATAGGAATGTACTGATATGCTTAAATTAATTCAATATGTCTACTGCTTTAGGCTAAATCACTTTTGTTGTAACTGGATACCGAAAAGATTGAAAAATTTGTCTGGTCATCTTTGCATTATGTTATTCTAAAATAATTACTGGACTGCGGATCTTTATGGAAAATAAACAATGTTCGCATCGATTGCAAGACACTGGAGCCAAATAAAAACTGTATTCTTCTTTAAATTATCCTATTAAGCTGAAACTGGTACATTGATGTGTGTCCAGAAATATGTCCAATAATTACACAAGAGGCAAAACAAGATAAGTTATTAAGAAAAGTTACGGAGTCCAAGCAGAGCATAAAATGCTTAAACCGTATCTACAAAATAGAAATTGTAAAATAAAGAAGATTCCGATTCCGATGTCTGGTAGAGTGAAGAGAGAAATTTGCATGGAAACACGGTCCAGATATGCTGTATTAGATAACAAGAGTTACGCGCCGTTAAAATGGTTAGGCCTCATTAAACAAAAATTATCTCGCCGCTCTTATTCGCAATTGCCCATAGAATCGAATAAGTATGAGCATAGTAACATAGAGAGCGAGCCATTTCGATAAAAACATCATAGAGATATCACTCGACAACACGGCGCGCGGCGCGGCATAACCGAGTCCGACGATCAACGACACTAATTCCCCGACAAATAAGAAAACAAGCCGTCGCACAGAAGCCAGTGTCTCGAGAGATATTATGGGAGCATCATCATTATCATTATCACTATCGCGCGAATTACCTGGCTAATACGGTATTCACGACATTCGCGCGCAGATATTATCGCCACGCTATCCGTTCGTCGCTTAAGTACTACCGAAATTTATGATTTCCATACTTCAACCGACCGATAAAATAACGAGTGGCATCAATCCATGAAGAGTGGGGCTGTTGTACCAAGGTGGAGGCGACCACTGGCTAGCGATGGGACCAACTGCACCGTTGATACAGTTGTTGAACAAGAGTTGCTGAACACGTAATTACTAGACTGCGGATTTTATGCAGGTTTGACAAAAATGGGTATGTACAATTTAAAACAGTGGATATATTAAAAAGATTGAAGGYCACCAGTGTGTTGGTTTCACCTTAATAAGATAATTARAAGAAGAAAGCAATTTATATTTGGCTCCTGTGTCTTGYAAKCAATGCAGATATYTTTTATTTTGCATAAAGATYCGCAGTCTAGCAATTACATTCAAGGGGATTGCAAAATGATCATTCCTCGAGATGAATATTCTTCGTGTTTGTTCAATGATATTTTGGAAGATTTAAATATTGTCGAAGGACGACTATCAATTTGTGCAAAGAGGGATCGATTTTTTGGACACCCTCGATAAAGCCCACCCTGAATATAAATAATGTATTGACATCGATAACGTAAATTGAGTTCTTCACCCCCAACATCAAGCTGCTCCTTAAATATAAATAAAGTCAGAGTCATTGATTTTAACAATGTCAATGTGAAGTGTAATAATTAGAYTGTAATAATTCGAGACAAAGTGAAAACATTCGAAGAATTTACAAACACTGCTGTATTATTTTCTACCTATTGAACATATTAAGAAGAAAATAAATTTCYATTTCACTCCAGTCGGTTGCAAATCAGGTAGAAAATTTTTATTTTGTATAAGATCCGCTGTCTAGTAATAATTCTTAAAACTTCGGGATTCTTTTTGTGAAAATGGTTAAGTTCCACCAAGCCTTCCGTAAGAATAAATGAAACCAGAATTATCGATTTGAATCATTGATGTGAACGATGTAAGTGTGAAGAGTAATAATTCTTGAAACTTCGGGATTCTTTTTTATGGAAATGGTTAAGTTCCACCAAGCCTTCCTTAAGAATAAATGAAGTCAGAATTATTGATTTCAACTTTTTTATGCAACAACAATTCGGAGCAACATTTTGACGTGACCATCCCCAAAATCGAGGGTGCAAGTTCACGCGATATCTCCAATTCTGGCTCGCGCAGTACATTTTGGCGAAAAGTGATTGGCCGATGGAAGGGTGAAAGGATCGAGCCGATGATTCACGAGCACGCATAGTAGTTGGAGCCATCGCTAGTCCCGGCACGCAAAGAACCTCGTCGGTGGAAGGCGCCTGGCGCCAGCAGCGTCCACCGAGACGTTCGACGAACCATAAAGCCCCGTCCACATCGTGCACGCGCGTAGATAATACGCGGCGTCCTTGACAACGCGGCTTTTTTCCGGCCCGCGTGCCAAGATAAGCCGGAGGAACGCGAATTGCAGAGGCCGCGGGGGAAAAGCGCGAGGGGCGGGAAAGAAAGGAAGAGAACCGAGAGCGGGACAAGAGCGCGAGTGAAGTTATCGTAAACTGGTTTGCCGGTCGGAATGGCGCGGATCGCGAGGACGATTTAATAAAATGGCGCCAGCCGGCTAGTTGGATATCCGATTACGATATCCCTTTCCCCCCGTGGCGCTGATAAATTCCGCATGAAACGGTGGCTCGTGTCGATAACCCGGCGACGATGTAACCCGGACAGGACGCAACAACGCCGGCCGACTGGATATCTTGGAAATGCACAAATTTCATTTAACCAACACTCACGGAAGGCCAGTCAATTAGTAAATTGCCCCTCCGACGCACAACATACGTACGAAGATGACGGACATTTTATATCGAAAACAGAAACTCGTACAGGACGCCTCGGTACAAGCAGGCATAAATTTAATCCTTTGCACTCGGAACTATTTTAACACGAAAGCATTTCATCTGACCTAGAATGTTTTCATTCTATATGATTTTTCTCATTTCATGCATCTTAAACTGATGCAATTTACTCATGCAATACTTAAATGGGTACTTTGGGATTATCCCGTCGACCACTCAACGCTCTTGACAATGCGCAAATCCTTGAAAAGCAAGTCCCAAAGTAAACATTCTAAACACATTAAATGTATGAAATAATAATATTAATAATAACAAAAAAAATGTGAGTGAAATAATACATAATAAAAAAGTGTAATAAAAACAAAGTAAAAAAACTCTATTTTTTGTGTTATAATTACACATTGTATTATTCTTGAATCTAACCATAAATATTATTACAAATGATTTCGGCGGCCAAAAATCTTTGATAGCTTTTAAAGCGCAAACAAACAAGCAATAAAACAAAAAAATAATTTCGTGTTTGGCGAAAATGGTCGACGAGACAATCCCAAAATACCCTGAAATGTTCAGCAATTTATTTGATATAAATTATTTAATAACGTGACAATTATTTTACACTGCTGGTATAGCGATATTTAGTGGTCCCTCAGAGTCGCCACTCGAGGCAAACAATATCGAGTCTGAACATTCTCTGATGAAATCGTCTGCCGCGTCTGACCGTGGCTGACCAATTCTACTTCTTTCTGTGCAGCAATACATCGCGACGAGGAATCAATTTACAAATTGCATGTGCAACGAATTCCCGTGTGAACATAGAAATCTGGATAAACACATTCTCCTTGCAGCCACGGAGAAACGGTCACTTCAATGCCCGGCAGATCGCCGAAGCAGCCGCGACTGGACCGCGTAACTGGAAACTACGCGGTCTTATCAAACCGTATCACCTACTGTTCCATCGGCGCATGTCGGCAATTATGAAAATTCCGCGGAGGGCAGAGAAGAAATAAAACTGGCGCGCGGCGTACAACGAGTATTAAATCCATAAAAATCAGAGAAGATCACTCAGCGTCGCAAAAATCTCCCGTGTCTGACTCCGGCCACCGGTGGAAGTCGTTCGGTCACAGTGGACTTTTATTCGCGTTGGACACGAAGAGGCGACCAGAAGAAACCAGCGGCAGAAAAAGAGGGTAGAAGCAGCAGCAGCAGGAAGACGTAAAAGAAGAAGCAGAGAAAGAGAGAGAGAGAGGGGGGGGAAGGGAGGAGAGAAAGAGAGAGAGAGAGGTACGTTTATTCGTCTGCAAATTAGTCACGAAGTCGGCAGATCGGAGTGTGGCAATGGAAGCCAGAGGATATAGTGGTGGCGCTGCCACGAACGGTGGCGGCGGTGGTGGTGGCTGAATAGCTTCTGCTCTCGCAAGCCGAGAGCTCAACGTACGACCTTGGCGAGGCCTTGCGAGGTCGCTGACATGATTCCGTCCTGTCCACGGACTCGGTAGATCGCTGGGATTAGAAGAGAAGCAGGGAGAAAGGCAGCCAGGCAGGAAGACCGAAGAGAGGAACGAGCTGACGGTGCCACCACCTCTCTTATCATCCACACCGTCCTCTGTCAGGGAACAGATTTTTATCGGGACACCGCCAGCTAGCTGAAACCCTTCGCTTCTTATCCGGCAACCCGTCACACATCCTGCAAATACGTAATTTACGCAGATCTAAGGTTGACGACGAGCTCCGGGCTCTAACGAGCTCCGTGAAACCAAGTCGATCGAGCTCACGCTTGATCCTGTCCCCCGGATACTTGATCCTTGGGCTCGCGGAACCGAGGACGCCTGTCTTGTCGTCTCCGGTTATGATTCTGATCGTTCGTCGAATATCCACGATGCTCCGAATGCGATCTTGGAGAGCTTCTTCTCCTACTTCAGTCCAACGAATATCTCTTTATAAACGCAATAATTGTTCTCGATGAAATTTTGTCATCTCGACCAATCGAGGAAAGTTCATCCAGAAAATGTGAAATAACTCGTAAAGGTGTGAATGAATCGTCCATCGATCACCGGAACTTCCGGCGGTCCGAATGAAACGACACCATCGAAAAAGCTAATTGAACCGGCGAAGACGCAACAACTTCGGGATAGAGGCACCCAAAGAAGATGAAGAAGAAGTAGAAGAGGAGGAAGCGTCGTTCCATGACCGAGCATCGACAAAATGAAAGCCTGGAAGCCTCACGTTCCGCGAACAATCTCATTTTGACTTTAATTATACACCCGGGACACGCTTAAGGTTGCCAAGGAACGGAAAAAGAAACTGAAAAAGAAGCCGGTCGACAGTTTTGCATCAGACGACACGGCATCGGGGCACGCAAACTCACTCTTCTTGCGGATCCCTTCAACCCCCTTTTCCGTCCCCGTTTCCCCTTCGTCACCCCCCCTCCCCTCTTCAGGGGCCACGTCCTGATCCACGACTTTTAATTCGCGCAGATACAGTGGCGGGAGCAGGAAGCACTGAGCTTCAGCTTCCTATAATCATCGCTGGAAATGATACTCCGATACATAATAATGATCGTGGATATTACGTGGAACTAACGAGCCGGCCCCGCGTCGATCCTCTTCGATCCTCTTCGACGAGATCCACAATTCCTTGGCCCGTTCACTCGACTTCGTGCACTTCGTTCGACGAAACGATCAGATCATTTGCGGACATTGAAGTCTGCTAAACTCGGCGAAAGTTATCATTAAGATACTGCTACTACTAGATCAATTTTTTTTTATTTTTGCAGTAGCTAGACAGCGGATTTCATGCATTTACGACGAAAACGAGCGAGCGTAATTTAGCGGGATCCCACTTCGTGGGATTGCAAGTCCCAATTACAACATGTGCTTGGACAAAGAAATTTATGGAATCAATTTCTATGTAAGCAACTTGATAATTTCACTAATTGCAAAATGAAAAAGCAGTAGTAGGTTCAGTGTTAGAATAAAAACAAATAACTACGTCCCATACACTACGTCCTGTTTCATTCCATTGATCAAACACTTTTTGCCATTAGCGGATCAGATAGTGCCTCTATGATACTTTGCTTTCTCGCGGATGACACTTGCAATCTCTCTCTCCCTCGAGAGAGAGAGAGAGAGAGAGAGAGAGAGAGAGAGAAAAAGAGTTTAACTCGTCGTGGGCCAGCCTCAAGTAGACACGTAACATGACTTTGAGGAATTATTCTGATGCAGACGCAGGTTAAATCTCGCAGGTGTCTACTACTGTCGCGCAGGCACGGGGTATAAATCTCGCTGGTGTAAAATCTCGAGTGGACACGCGGCGTAACTCTCTTTCTCGAAGCACGCCGACACGTAACTCATGCGAATTACGCCTGGCGCGCACGCGGATACTTTATAAACACACGCTTCGTAAAAATGATTAATAATAAAACTCTCGCCGGGGATAGAACCGTGGGGAGCCGTTGCGCCGAGGTGTCGGGGGACAGGGTCTCGTTTCTAAAAAATCGACGGTAATTGACTTGTTGTTTTACGACGAGGACGAGGTAACGCGCAAGAAGATGAAACCATTGAACTCTAAGGGTACGATGATCTGTCGAGCGCAAGAAGTCAATGATACCACCCTTCTTCCTGGCGGTTGTATCCACTCGCGGCTGACTGATCGAAGGACATTTACATCCAGACACATAGATCCTTCAAAGGAGGCCTGCGTATTCTTCAAAGCGGACTCGGCCGTATTATTCATCATAGACGGTGGCAAATGTCACGGTAGAAAACAAACAAAATCCCACGGGTCTAACGAGATAGATAAATCATCGACGATACACCGGACAGAAACGCGGCGTCATATACGCCAGGCTCTTTTTGCTAGATTGAGCCATCATTTCGCTCAAAGCCTTTGTCCTCCGAAAAAATCGCGTTTACACGAGGTACAATGTAGCGGCGGTGTAACGTGCACGGTGTCGCCATTTTTCCTATGCGTACGATGTTCGGCCGCTACCGGGGAACTTCATTTCTCATGCACGAGGATGTTGTAAAATATTCTCCTTGAAAAACCGGATCGTGTATTAATGTCTTAAATACTGCAATCTATTGAATGCGTGTACTGATTCTTTAATATGTACATTTGTTACGAATATAATATAAAGAGAACACATTCTTTATAACTAGGCAGCGGATTATACATTTACGACGAAAATGCATAACGTATAAAAAATGCGAATTAAAATATAAATTAAACTAAGATTATTTACATAAGAAATAAATCCTTATTTAGCTTAATTTTCGTGCGAATGATGTATAAACGTTTTATTCTGCATAAAGAACCACTGTCTATTTATAACACAACACAATAGACTCTATTTCATGGGTATAACTGATTTCAGGATCAACGTCACTTCACTCGTCCCCCCAAGCGTTACAGACCCCTGAAAGTCTCAGGTCCTTTTTACAACCACGCGACGTCTTCTACTTATTTCCGACCATAAATCTCGCCACCACAGAGCTCGACGAAAAAGAAAGCCCGCAACAGCTTGTACAATAAATACTGCTAAAATTTCTGTGTCGAAACGGGTCCAACAATAGGTTGCCGACTCCCAGCCATAGCCGCCTAATCTCTTATTCCCCTTTCACTGCGAAATCCTCTTTTCCGCTGACGGCTGTCCGTTTCCATGTTTGAGAGGCGTGAAATATCACCTCGTGATTATGGAGGGCCGCTTTGAAGGAGCCGTAAAATTTGCTCTGCCAACGAACACCATGGATAGTTCCCTTTTCCGAGCTCAATACCCCTAACCTCCAAACCCCCTCCCTCTAATTCGCGTTCTCTTGAACAATAAAAGCAGACTGGGAATACCCTGTGCAACCTTGAAAATAGGAATGATGGGGGCCCATCCGTCTTCCCTTATTCCGAGGTACTACAGTTTGTGTTAGAGCCCTCGGTCGCCTACGATTGAATCCCGCCGACCCCAAGCTGATTGATGCGGCGTAAGTCTAGTTGAAATAAAGTTCGAATTGTGGAAGATAACGCTTTTAAATATATTTTTAAACTTAACAATATATACAACGTTCTTAAGGGGTTTGCATCGAGATGGTAGTGTGCTAGCTCGTCGTGAACGGTTCGAGATGTTGTTGAGCTCTAATTTTCTGTATCGTGTCGCGTATTGCGTCGGCTCGGATCCCTTTCTATTGGCTAGCTGTAAACTGTGTCCCAACAAAAACATCCTGTAAACAGGATAATTATTCCTTTGAGTGTTTGTTATGGTGGACCTATGTACCAAATTTCAAGGTTGTAGGTCAATGGGAAGTACCCAAAAGGTTTTGATGATCTGTCAGTCAGTGACAAATTTAGCGATTTTTGAGGTCCTATATCTCGGAACCTACTAACGTTGGAAGATTAATGTTTTGTCAATATTGAGACATGATAGCATTTAACAAGTGTACGAAATTACATCTCTCCATCTGCCTCCAGTGCCGAGTTATAAGCCTCTAAAAAACGGCTAAGTGCACCTAGATAGTATGCGTTTTGTTCGTCGGAATGGGAGTGTGTTTTAGTAAATTACGTTTTGGCTAGAATGAATTAGGTGGGAAGTGAAGGGTTTCACTCACGGAGGTCTCGAAGTGGTGTCTGATGACGCCCAAATAATTCTGGGATCGTCGCGTCGCGTCTCGAGCTATTGCAGCCGACCTGCCTGAGACCGAACATTGATCGAATCAGTATACTTTACATGTACGTTAGGACGCTTGTCTGGTAGATGATATTCCTTTTTAGATCTAGGTTAAGAACCTAGCGGCGCCAGAGCGTTCTGGTCGTCCATTTGGAATCCAGAAGAGAGGGGCTACAGCGTCAGCTCGGAGCCCATCGATCCTTAGAGAACCTCGTTAGGCTTAATAACAGCACTTGACGTAAAATCCGGAGTCATCGATCTCAGTCTCGATTATAATTAATCTTTCCGATCAAAATGCACGTCGCACCCTGACATTAATAGCAACGGACGCGGGCTATGTTCAGCCGGGATCATCGCCATTGGTTGCACGCAGGCGAACACTCTCCCGGGCCTTTTTCTTAATCAGCCCCGGCATCCAATCAGAAGCCGACGCGACAAAAACATTTATTATTCTCGTAATCTTCATTCGAACCAGCGAGTTCAACCTTGACTTCCAACCCTCTCGAATAATATTTTAATGACAGCCGCTATTAAAAGTCTAGCCAGCCCTGAAGACCCCTTAGAAGGATTTACATCAATAGGAATATGGTTGCGTATCGATCGGTGGAATTGATTTCTTGAACGTTGCGGTTGTTGCTGGTGTCTGAGCTTTATTCGAACCTGCGATTTCAACGTTGACTTGCAACCCTCCTCTCCAGTAATATTGTAATGACGGCCTCAATTAGAAGAGAATCCCTTAAAAGGATGTACATCAGGAGAAAAGAGTGGGTGAAACAGTAGAATCGTTTAGGAGTATAGAGAAGAAAAGGAGAGAGGGAGAGGCAAGATTAGCAGGGACATTGGGATAGATCAACATAGACTATAGACAATAAGGCATGGGACATGGATGGATGAATAGAGGGATGAATGATCTAGAAAACTGTAAGCCAAGTCCAATTTCTTGGCCGCGAGGCTGAAATGAATAAATATTACTACTACTAAAAGGATGTACATCAGCAGGAATATATAACTGCGTGTCGATTGGTGGAATTGATTTCTCGAAACGCCGACGTTATATCGCTGGTCTCCGAGTCTTCGGTCACGTTATCGCAGAAGAAGCCAGGCTGCGAACAAAGTATCAATCCTGCAGTTGTTATTCAACTGCGGTGCAGTCAGGATGCAACCGCGGTTCCTAGAAAGAAGAAGACCCTGCGAAGACGACGTTCGCCACCGCTCGGTTTCTTTCATCGAGAGATCCTGCGAGCAACACGAGTCCTGTGCGTGAGATAGTTTCGGCTGGTCACGTCTCATCATGGTTTCCGCTCGTGCAGAAACGGCCAGGGCTAAATAACCTCCTCCATTGGCAAAAGGACGAGCCCGTGCGCGGAGAGACCGTTTCTTCGGGCTGTTTCTTTTCTCGTGATACCCATCCCCCAACCCGTTCCTTTTTTCCCCGCGATGCTTCATTGTGCAGTTTCTTTGTAGCAAGGGAGGCATAATGGGATTCCCACGACTCGCAACAATGTTCCAATCGACTCTAAGCTAAGTCCGGCCGAGATTGGTAAAAGTCACGAAGCCGGCTTTCCGCCCCTCGCGGGACACAGCCGCCCAACACGCTCGCATCTTCCTGGAAGATGAACAGCCAGAGAGACACAAAGGAATTCGACGAACGTCCGCGGCATACAGTGTCGTGCGAGTAATAAGCCCTTCGGTTTACCTCGGTTGCGCGTGCTAACAATAATCGGCACCGCTGAATAGATGGAGCTATTAACTTTATCTATCTGCGACACGACACGTTCGGTCGCCCAGGTGGACGATCGCTTACCTGTCCACGTCGTCGACCGTTCCCATTGCCGACGCGGCCCCGTCGATGGGAAACCGGGGTCACTAGGCTGACCTGTCCACTGAATGAACACTTCAGGTCCGTCTATACTGTCCGCACGGAACGGTTCTTCTTTGCTTTTTAATGCATTCGAATATAAGTGTTTGTGGCGATGTATTTCAACTTCGGCTGAACCTCAACTCGGGAAACCAAATGTCTTTAACCTTTTCCATTCTAATCCTGTAGATCTTGACGAGAAAATTCCGAAAATCCGAGTCTTGATGTTAGGGATTCACTGGTTATAAAGTTATGCCTATGTAATGTTCAGCGATTTTAAGCGTTTTTGGCCGGTAAGGGTGCCGCCATTTTGATATGTACTCAGTGTCGCGCTAAGTGGCACAACAAGCACGCGGTGTTGTCGATAACGTATTTCTGCACCTCGCTACACGAACCTAACTCAGATCAACCTCCCGGTTGGGCGGCGCCCTTACTAGCCTCAACGTTGAAAATCGCTGAACTTTAAACACGCATAAGTTTCGAACCGGTGAATTCCTAAGATTAAGACTTGGATTTTCGGCCTTTTCTCGCCAAAATCTATAGGATTGCATTCAATAAGGTTAACAATGTTTGGTTCCCTCAGGTGAAGTTTAATCCCAATTTCAAATAAAGAGCGCTGTAAAGTTTATCTGTACAAGTAGAAAACATCGTGTGGTTCACATTTAAGTGAAATTGTAATAAAATCAGACACATGAATGAAGCATCAGCTTGGCAAAGCTGTGTCTAGTAGATCCTCCCACACAATCCTCGCGTCGAAAGTATAAAAATGGTGATCCTCGAGCGGTACAACGTCGGAACACCTGCGGAGCAGTTCATCGACGCCGGAAATGGTGGCAAAAATCATAAGTCGTCGTTCGATGGGGCAATAAAGCGGTTCTCCGCCCATCGCCCCTATGAATCGTTAGCCGACACGATTCTACCACGCGAGAAAGAAAGAGATGGAGAGGTTCAGGGTACTTCGGTCATGACCATAATTCTTTTGGCCGGCGCGGCGTCCGTACCCGGCCCGCAAAAAGTGTCTTCGTAAAGTATATCGCGCGCGAAAGTGGGCGACGCCGTCGAAGATATATCCACGTGCCTCAAATGAACGTTATGTAAATACGCGTTTAAGGCTCCGCAAGCGAGAGAGAGAGAGAGAGAGAGAGAGAGAGAGAGAGAGAGAGAGAGAGAACGAACGAACGAACGAACGAACGAAAGAGAATGAAAGAGCTGCGACTGGTCGATACGTGCGTCGCGCATGCCGTCGTGGTACGTGGCTAAAGTAAATTGGTGGTCTGCCGTTGATGTATGGCAGAGTAGTATTACGTACAGCCTGTCTTCTTCATGCATATTCATCCGAAACGATCTACCCGAGTCAATTCGCTATACTATTCGGTACTTAAGCCGATTCGCGCATCACGCTTCCGATACCTAACCGATCCTCCATCTTGAGCAATAACGGTAACATTATTGTAACAATTACCCATTACTTGCACTTTGACTGGGATTGTGACTAAAGTATTTCACCCTTAGTGGACTTACTTATTCACAGGAAGCCTATTGTGTAGCACGATTTAATCACAGTGAGGGAGTCTGGTTGGTTGATGACCAGCATTGTCATGTTGAATAAATTTTTATAAGAAAATATGAAGCATGCAATTGGCCAAGTACCAAGATGCATTATAAAGGTTCAGTACAGTGGCACAGCAAGTTGAGCTACCAAATTAATTATGCCAATTGATCGAAGAGACTTTGGTTACCCTATTAGTATGATTTAATCACACTCAGGTGTCTCGTTGGTTGATGACCAGCATTGCCACGTTCAATAAATTTTTAAGGAAATATGGAGCATGCAATTGACCAAGCACCAAGATCCATTATGAAAGTACAGTACAGTGGCACAGCAAGTTGAGCTACCAAATTATGCCAATTGATGAATGGACTGCGTTCTCGATGATCATCAAAGCATTTCAGCTAATAGAATATTGAATTTCTAATGATGAACTGGCAGAGAGAAACGGCTACTACGATAATCGGTCGGATCCCCGATCTCGATACCGAAAGTTCTCAATTACAGCAACTCTTCTCGCGCATGAGCGAAGATTGTCCTACTGGCGGCGACCCTCGGGCTCCAACAAATCCAATTACTCCCTGTCAATCTCGACCCGGTGTGAAAAACCAGCGTCCTAATGCTCCTGGCCAGCGTCAGTAGCAGTGCTCGCGAACCCGTCCGCGAATAATCCAGGGTATCAACGGGGGAAGAGCAAAAAGAGAACGGTCCCGGTGGATAAGGACAGTCTGCGGCCGATGAACGGACAGGTAATCTGCATGCCTAATAATCTCTTGGTCGTCCGCCATGCAAATACTCCCCTACGCGTCCGTTTTGACATTCATTCCCAAGGTCCGAGAAACCGACTGGACACCCCGACTTATCAGGAGACCCTCCCTCCGATGACGTCCCATTTTCGTATCACGCTTGGAACTGGGGCTGAAACGGTCTCCGGTGTCCGAATCAACTTTATTGCGAGTTTCTGCCAGCCTTTACGATTAAAACGGCATCGTCTACTGTCTCGAGTAGACCGGACCGAAGAAACAATTTTTTGAAAGTAGAAAACCGACGCCGAGAAGTCCGATGCCCTAATGACAGGATTGTAATAATTTATAATATATGGCTGTTGTCGAGACATTTTAAGACAGTGTTGCCACATGTGATAAACAACTTGCATAAAAAGCCCTACAGGATCAAAATCCCAAATTCGTGCGAAGATGCCTTCAGCTTGCGCATTAAACTGAAAATATGAAAATTTAGGGAAGATATCGACATTTTTAAGACTTTCTTACATTTTTCGCTATCTGAAGTTATCTGATAATAATCTATACCAATAATACACCTCAGAAACATTCTATTACCAATATATTTGTGGAAATCAAATAATTTAAATAATTCTTGTGTTACGCATCTGTCATACTGAATCCGCCATTTGTCTTATGGTAATTTTTACGTCAGATTCATAATCGGCGACCCGGAAAAACTCCACAGTATCAATTTTGAATTAAACTGGAGTGCTCCTTCCTATTTTGGCCACGTATTGGCGATCGCTGTGAGTCCGCCGTGTATCGGACAGTTATCCATCATCGATGGACACAATGTCGGGACAAACTGCGATGGATAAAACCCGCAGGAAGAGTACGTGGCCCGCGGGTGCAGCCCGGGAGTAGGAGGGTCAGAATCGCGGAGGTTATAAACCCGCGTTGGCCGGTCGGCCGGTACGTAGATGGAATGCGTCATTAATGCCTCGGCCATGGCACCGCGGCAGATCAAGTCCTTATGGCAGGCATTCATAGTTATTATCCGCGTCTTCGCAGGAAGTTATATTTTAACGGTCGTAAAGGCTCCGGCGCGAGGCCTCGCAAACGCTGTTTGCCCGCCGGGTATAAGTGCTCATGCAAATACAAAGGTAAACGCGTCTTTCTGCGACGGGGCTCGCAGATCTGCCTGGCCGGGCCTCGACAACGCAGCTATTCACCAAGAATTGTCACCGGGAGGTGCGTCGCCGTGAGACGGGGCCAGAACTTCAGAAGTGGTCGGATTGGTCTCCGCGATTAGCTAGGCAAAATTTATTTTCAAACCAACAAAAACGGCAGGCAGTGAACTGCCATTGTATATGGCGTAATTTCATTTGTTTTTCAATGTTTAACTATTGTATGTTCCACCAATCCGACCATCTTGAAACTTCTTGAATTGTTCTTGAATTTTTTGGAAGTGGTCACTCGAAGGGTTGCTTGCAAAGCCCACCCCTAAAAAATTAAATTAATTTTTTGCGAAAAAAGTATATCATATGCAGGAGGTAAGTTCGAGTATTTTCGTTTTTCTTCCATCTGAATATCTCAATTAACAACCTAGAAAAAAAACGATACAGTTCAGGGTATTTACTCTGATATCATCCTTGTATGAAGGATTAGCGATTTAAAATTTTAGGAGATTATCTTTCAACCTGAAACCATTGGTTTCCACGCAATACCAATAAAAATTGTGGCCAGGTTAAATTGTGACCATTCTTATCCTGCTAGACCCAATTTATTAACCCTTCGAAGACGACAGAGATCGTCATTTTCTTTCTCTATGATGGATGTTATATCATGTTAGGAATGTTACTGTAATCTGATGGTGAACTGTGAAACTGTACCGCGTCTAATAATTTGACCGTGTAAAATCAGTTTTAAAATATTCTCAGAGTCAGTATGATGTATGTACTAAATCTTAAATGTATTATAAATATAGGATATTATAATATATGTTTGAGTCATCAATAACTTTCTGAATAATCAGGTCACAACGAATCAATCGGAAAGAAGCAATGAAAGAAGCAATCGGAGTCTTTTTATTTCGGATAGGCAAAATCAAGATCGAGGTCAAATTAGGACAACCATTAACGTATGTCTTTGCAGTCGAATTGAATTGCTTTCCAATGAAAATCGCCGTTAAAAAATGTGAAAATCCGTGGGAATAAAGCTCGCTGTGTTAATTTTGCTGAATTTTTGTAGAAAAAATGACAAAAGAACGTAAAAAGAACGCCTGTCACACAAGAATACTGTGACTTGATTTACGGGGCAGTTTCGAGTCTCGCGAGAAACCAGGACTGACAACCTGCCGCTTTCTGACAGTGGCTTGGAAGACAGTGAACGCTGTGGGACGAAGGTGACTGTTCGAACGTACCTGTAGCTGTTAGCTACTACGGTACTGTCTATAAACGGAGGGTAATAAGGAGTGAATTTAATATGGTCTCGTAAATATCAATCAATTGGATATCTACGGCCGGTTTTATTGGACTGGTACTTGTTAGAGATTATGTACAAAGTACATGTTTTATATGTACAGTCTTCCCCATAATCTGTGGACAGTGGTTCGGTAAAGAATATTCTACGTAAAATCCTGTATCTAAACGTCCCCATAATTATCAAAGTGGTCCAACTCAAAATTTTTAAGAATGGGTTTCTTAATTTATATGTATAAGGAAATTATAACAAGTCCCTAAAAATTGCTATTTAATCAAAATTAACATTCGAATTACCAAATAGTTGAAAATGAAATGTTTTCAGCCTAAAATTGTGGAAATCAGATTTTCAAATAAAAACGATTTCTAATCCAGAACTTTCTTCATCGATTAAATAAATATTGTCGCTCGTCCAAGTAGCAGACAATTACCAAATAGGTGAAAATGAAGTGTTCTCTGCGTATAATTGTGGAAATCACGTTTTCAAATAAAAACGATTTCTAATCCAGAACTTTCTTCATCGATTAAATAAATATTGTCGCTCGTCCAAGTAGCAGACAATTACCAAATAGTTGAAAATGAAATGTTTTCTGCCTAAAATTGTGGAAATCAGATTTTCAAATAAAAACGATTTCTACTCCAGAACTTTCTTCATCGATTAAATAAATGTTGTCGCTCGTCCAAGTAGCAGACACTTTGTCAAAAGCGTACAGAAGAAGCAGCACCGCAGCGAGGGCCACGTTTGATCCCGCTGTCGGCGAAAATGAAAGACGGCTTCTGACGAGTAAAAAAAAAGGATTTATGTTCTAGGTTCCGGGTATTCCCTAGGCGATTATTTTTACTCGGATGAATTACGACTGATGTTCGCAGCGGCGGTTCGTTTGTTTTTCGGCCGATGGAAGAAAGCGCGAGATGAAACAAGACGAAAGTAGATATTACAAGTCACAGACAGACTTCCGTTCTTCCTAGGAAAGCGGAGACGGGTGTAACTCTTCTTTTTATTCCCGTCGGCTCGTGTTTCGACACGAATATATGAGACGTTTGTTACGGAGGCTCCGACTTCTGTTCGACGAGTCTTTTGTACAGATTCTGGATTCCCAGAAACATTTCGCTGCCCGCCATATTGGGTATCCGTCAATATCTCAGTGTAAGAAACAGCATGCAAAAATTATCAGGAGCTGAACTGCGAACTTGAAATTCACTGCTTTGGTTCATTAATGTGAACTTGAAAATTAGAATAGAAGCAGTTAATCTCAGTGAAGACTATAAGAATTGGTTAATTATTATTAGGTATGCAAATAAGTTTCATCTGACTGAATTCGAATTACTTCCCGATTTTGATGTCATCCGAAAGAGAGTTCTTTTAATATTAAGAAGAGTCGCGATGAGCGCTCTAAGAGTTTCCAGTCCTGTGCAACAATTTCAAGCAATATGGCGAGCAAGAAGGAACCTTTGCGTCACTGCTTACTCTTTGCATTCCAGCTTTGGAAATCAGCTGTTGAAGCTACTGAAATGGTTTGTGCGACACTGGGAGAGAACGCTGTATCTTACAGAACATGCAAAAAGTGGTACCAATTTTAATTTGGAAGTTGACGATCGTTCAAGAGCACCGAGATAGTTCGATGACAGTGAGTTAGGGGAATTGCCCAACGAAAATCCGACCCAGACGCCAGAAGAATTGGCAGAAAGATTGAAAGTCACCAGACACTGAATTCGGAGAAAAAGGGGAAAGAACTTATTTGCACACCTAATATATTCATTATCGTTTTGGTTCATTAAAACGAGAAAATAAAAATTTCGGAGACCGCATCCATTCTAGTGAAACTAAATTTTAATCCGAGGTAAAACGCTCCTCGCGTTAAAATGACAGCTTCAAAAGTATTTTCCGCATAGTTTGCACTAAACCTCGAGGTTTAATTAAAACTCGCATGGAACTTGCGGAGGCCCGGTGAACTAGGCGAGCCCGCGCGCAGCAGCAAAGTTAAATCTTGGCTTTATAATTTTCGATTAATCCCGCGGTCGGTGTAACCCTTAATTCTAATTAAAAAGTTACGTGTTTGTAAGTAAATTTCCCGCTCGAAACTTCTCCAGCCGGATTTCACTTCGGTTCCGAGAAATTTTTCGAAAGTTGAAGTTTGAGCTGAGGTTATTCCTGGGAAGGAGAGGACCTCATCAAGAGGTAAAGGGCGACGTGCATTTTTCGCGGAGCGAGAACACGCGGCATAATTCGTAAAACACGCGCACGCGCACACGTGCTGCACGCGTTTATGGAACCGCGGTCGAACAACTTCACGATCTACCCTTAACGATGACCCAAATGACCCCGGGAGCCAGAGGGGCAATCTTGGAAAGCTCACCGGTTGCTAAACGTAACACGTTCCACGCAACATCCTCCTCCCCGAAAGGAATTTTCTTACGAGCCAGGAAACGCACTATTATTATTCCGCACGCGAGCGCCGAGGGTGAACATGTGCGTTGATTGTCCAGCATGTGACTTACGCGGCAACTTTTCGTAAATAGCGAAGTCCAAAATTCAACCTGATCATATTCATACGTAGAAACCTGACATTAATCGAGCCTAAGGTTATTCAATGGAAAATACAATGAGTGAAGCCGTTCGAGCGAGCTTATTCTCCGCGCTTTGTCGAATGACAGGTATTCCGTGCACGCAATAGACACATAAGCCCTTCAGCGAGTTACGAATACCGTTTCAGCAAACGTGAGTATATCATACGGTAGTCCGAGTATGGGCCGCCAGCCTCCGATACCATTTAAGTAGTACAGTGGACCCAAAAAGTATTAGACCACTGAATTTCCCATTCTCAACAAGTTCTTGATACTTAAACTAGTGCAACAACGAGCCTTCAAGCCTCTACCTTTCACATCCATTGTTTCTATTTATCGAATATATTTTTTCACGATTCGTCGATTGAAGAGCAAAAAATGTTCTCATAACTGAATCTACCGTACAGTTAGGAGCAAAACTGATCACACACACTTTCAATCAGAATAACTTTTTCATGAATGGACCAAACGACTTCAATCTCTCTGTAAGGCTAGAAGAATTAGTTTAGTAAATGACGTCTAAAAAATATGTTAACATGGATTTGGTCGGAATTGTGAGAAACGATAGTAAAAATTGATTTTTACAACTTTTTTAACTGGGTCAATTACGAAAATTGAAAAGATGTGTTTGGTCAGCTCGTAGAAATCTATATACGTTCTGAAAATTTCATTGAAATTGGTTAATTGGTTTACGAGTTATAAACGATCAAAACTGGTAAAAATCCAGAAAATCTTGAAAATTGAAATCTTGAAATTTTTACCACTTTTGATCGTTTATAACTCGTAAACCAATTAACTAATTTCAATGAAATTTTCAGAACGTATATAATTTATACGAGCTGACCAAACGCATCTTTTATATTTTCGTTATTGGCCCAGCTAAAAAGTTGTAGAAATCAATTTTTACTATTGTTTTTTCACAATTCCGACCAACTGCGTGTTAACATATTTTTTAGACGTCATTCACTAAACTAATTCTTCTAGCCTTACAGAGAAATTGAAGTCGTTTTATCCATTCATAAAAAAGTTTCATTGAAGATGTCAACATGTGATTTCTCCTCTATTAAAATCATTAAGGGAAGAAGTAACATCCAATTTGGTTTCCCTTTCTTGCAATCGATGCAGGCAATTTTTATTTTGCATAAAGATCCGCAGTCTAGCGATCAGTTTTGCTCCTAACTGTAGATTTGAAGATTGAAGCTTCGCCTTTAAAGTGAGCCCTTAAAACTTGGTGTACGATTTTTTTGGTCGATTCATTGAGCTTTGAATGAAAGGCGTACTGTGAACTTTGCAATAATATAAGGCACATCTTAGTCCAGGTTCATTGTGATACTATTATTTTTCGCGAAATTATACTGGTTGAAAAACGAAGAATTTCTCGGAGATCAGAAATTTCGTGTTACTTCTTGAATCCACTGTACCTACGTCAGTCAGTGATCGGCTGAGAACGACTCATTAGCGGAGCCGATAATGAATCGATACGCGATCCTCAGGCACGCTTTGCGGAAGAACACGAGCGGCCATTAGAGAAAATACCGGGTAAATACTAATCTCCGATCCCGGCGGACCCCAAGGACGAGTAAATCATTAGTCTTGGCGTGTTTAGGGGGCTAATAACCAATGCCGGATGCCGACATCGATTGTACAATCTACGCTTCACACGTGGATCGTCGTCGTCTCTCAATTGAAATTCCAGATAACACCGGGACGAGGAGCACTGCACCAAGAGGATGCAGTTGGAATTCGCGCGATTTCTGCTCCGTGTCGCGAGCTCGTGTCCACCGGATGAAACGGCGATTCGGCCCGCCCTCTCATTTCCTGCTTTTAATCACTCGCGTGCGAACCTCGGGCTCCGAACAGCCCGCCCGGCGAAACTACCGAATGACAGAATTTCATGCTCGATAAAATCTGCACCCACGAATTAATCTTTTGTTCACCGAGAACCCTAATTCATTGAATGCTCTAACGCGACAGACCCGCAAAATCGATTTCTTAACTATGGACGTCTAAGTGTGTGCATTTAGGACCCTCAGACTGTAGAAGTGGTCTCACATGTTTCATGAAAAAATGTATCCCAACAAAAACATCCTCTAAACAGGAGTCAAGTTCCTATGGTGGTTTGTAAAAATTAGTTTAAAAGAAGAGGCCTAAATTATGCAAACTTGACCGCTACCTAACACCTTTTATGGCCATTGGATTAAAAAGTAACAGCCAAGTTTGAATAATTTAGCCCTCCATGTGTAACTCTTTAAAAATTAAATAGCGTTCTTTTAAACTAATTTTTACAAACGCTTTTTCCAGTATTGCAAGAGGTATTTCTAAGCTAACGAACTTGGCCGCGTATTTTGTTTGATCTCACAACTTTTTACGACCATAGGAACTCGGCTCCTGTTTACAGGATGTTTTTGTTGGGATTTCATCAATTTTTGTTGAAATTTTATCAATTATCAAGTAGGTATTACTCTTATCCTACGTACCTATATACTTATATGACTCACCCTGTATGCAGTGTTTTGGAACATGCTAAATCGAGATTTATCACAATTTTGACAGATAATTTGCTGAAACATAGATGCATTCAGGATCCCTAGACCGTAAACTCAAACTGTAAAGGTGCGTTTCTCATGTCTGATGCAGTTCTTAATTAGTAAATTCGAAAACAATTCACATATGTGATATTTTGTAAAATCCTGAATCGAGAATACCCCAACGACTTTGACAATACTTTATCGAAATATTTAATATTATAAATAGTTTCGTATCGACGTACATCGTACGGAAGATCGTGTTGGTCGCAGGCTTTTGCGATTCCAAGCGACTGTGCAGCATCGTTTCTTAGAATTGGAGGCCGCCGCCCACCTCGAAGGGCGGTCCTTTCGAAACCGATTTCGCGTGGAAACGGAACCGCGTCCGATCGGAAAGATAACGAAATGACTCGGGAGAGACCGGTCTCCGGCGTGCGGCTCCTAAGAATAATGATAGTTCGTTCGGGCCAGTGCACCACCTTATTATTACACGTATCGCGTAATGCCGTCGGCGCGGAGTTCCTTTTCCACGTACCGACATCGAGACACCGGCGCGCCATCAACGACCGTAGCCGCTGCCTTCGTAACTGTTCGTTCACCCGACCTTCGCAAGGTCACGGAGCTAGAGTAGCAACAAAAAAAAGGGGAGCAAGGAACGAAGCTGTTGAGGAGGTGGGGAGACGAGGAGAGAGGAGAGAGAGAGAGAAAGAGGTTCGGCGGAGTCGAGGAAGAGGGCAGGGTCTAATCAACGCCCGGAGTCATGCTCCAGAGAACACCACGCGAAGGAAAGGCGGAAAAAGGAGGAAAGAGAACGAGCCCGGAGAAAAAGCGACGGGAAAAGAAGAGCAGGATCGACGAAGCATCGGGACGACCGAGAAGAAACGGTGGATGAGGTGCCAGCTACTGGATGAAGAAACTGGATCTATACTCGGTGGAACGAATGCGGTGACCTGCTCGAATATCTCTCGCTGTCAAACGGTAGCCATCGAACCCTGAATGAACGCGGCCACGGCAGTAGTCCACCTTGACTGATCGTTCTTGCTGGTCCAATCATGCGATTCGAGTGTACCTGACGCTTTCTGGTGCCGAATACGTCTCCGGTAAAATTGCCCCGGTGTCCTGCTGCCGGTTTCATCAAAACGTGTACGTATCGTGAGTACGCATTTTCATCAGCTTTTGCTCTTTTAATACCGCAATTGTGAAAATGCAGTGCACGAGAGAAAAGGATGTGCGCTGTTTAACCTGCTCGCTAGCACCGTTACAAATCTGCGACACGCATAATCTGACAGTGAAATTAATTTTACGCACTTCGTTGTTTAAAGTCATTGTAGGATGCATAATTTACGGAGAATCTGTGACTTTCTTCTGCTAAACTGTTTTAATCATTCGAAATTGGGTACGTTGCATTTAATAAAACTTTCGAACAAGGAAGGTAAGCAACGAAACAAATCCTGGCAGCGAACGTGCTAAGAAAAGAATGTACCATAAGATGCAAATTTCATTTCAAATGAAGTCGTGAAACTCAATTTTTTGATAATAGAAAACAGACATTCTACGAACATGAGATCCTATAGTCGCCTGAAAAATCGCAAGAGATCATAGAAAAAGATGTCATAGAACTTATTCTAAATGGTAAAAAATTGGCCTTCATTTTCCCCTGACACCATCCTTTTTATTATCACAGGAAAAATTGGACTGCAATTTTGGCGACTACGGGACTGCAACGCCGACTATCCGTGGCTAATCTTTTTATGGCGGAGCATTTTATCAACCGTCCCGGCACCATGTCCCCGCCGGAAGGCCGAGAAGAGGAACAAGTCGATTAGTCAAGGCTGAGAGTACACGCCTACCCGCGACTTCTCGTTCGCGAGATGCACCTAGATTGCACGTTGCAATGCGGTTGTACGATGAACTTGGAAAGCATCCTCCGTTGGCCTTTGGGCGTGTCATTAATGTCGGTTTCTCCGGATAATATCGAACGCTTCGACAGTCAACGAAAGCGAATCAAAATAACATTTGCTTTTTAGCGATGCGCGGCGCAATCTTGAACTTGGTAAATGCTAGAAAACGGAGGAGCCTGATGGGAAGCGGATATTGTGGGAGGAAAAGTACACAGGCGTAATGTATCGGGGATTGTGTGCACTCGGGTGTGCAGCCGGGAGAATCCGTCGGGCATAGAATAGGGAAGCATCAACGCCATTATCCGAACGCTTCGAATCCGCAGTTAGCACGGAATAATCTGACAGTTAAAATAGTAAAAACTTCCTGGAACACTATCGCGCCTCAAAGCGTTGCAACCATTAACCCTCCGACCGCGAGCTATGTGAAAATCGTTTCCCATTTATTTCGTAAAACTCCCGGAGTTATTATATAGCATTCGAGGTACATCGTACCCGGACGAAATTATTGCTTCGATTTCTCTATACCCTTTTTTTCCTAGCTTGATGATCGTGTTTCATGCGCGCGATATTTATACCAAACGGCGAAATCATCAGTGATGTCATCATTAGTCATAATTCTAAAAATCTTCCACAAAATCAAAGGACATGGCAACAACGTTTTAAGAAAGAATGGCATTTCTTATTGTGTGACTCCAGTTTCCATTGTCTCCAGACAATATTTATCTTGCACACAGATCTGCAGTTCAGCTGTTACGTCATGTGACAAGTATGGAAGCCACCGATCGGACGCGTAAAAGCGTTAAAACCTCGAAGGTATCGCAGACAGTATTCGCAGTAGCAGACGCTGGAGCCGCAGGCACGAAGCCAGCCGCAACAGCGCGCGAGGATGCTCGATCCGGTCATTATCATTGTCATAGGTTGTGGAAGCGGCGCGAAAGGCAGCAACGATCGGTATTACGCGCGGTATCCGGTGGAACCCGTTTACGTCGATCGTCCAAGAAGTATCGAACCCTTCGACCTCACGGGCCCCTCCTCTGCCGGTCATGTTCTCCTACTGTGCTGGTGCGTGTCGCGCGATACCGAGTTAAAAATAACACCTCGCCAGATATTTATAGCGTGCAGGAGTCGCGGGGCAGGGTGTAGTTGTAAAAGAAGAGGAGGAAGAAGAAGATGAAGAAGAAGAGAGGGGCCGAGTAGAAACGCGAAGCAAAACATACTGGTAGGAGGGAGAAAGAGTAGAAGGAGGGGGCAGATCGGAGGCGATATCTGTCGTGCGAAAAGTCCCCCGAAGAAGAAGCAGAAGAAGAAGAGGAAGAAGAAGAAGAAGTGGAAGAAGAAGAGGAGGATGCAGAGCGGGAACAGAGAAGAGGGGAAGAAAATCGAAGAGTAAGAAAGGCAGCAAAGGGGTTAGCGGGGGGTTAGGAGTAAAAAGGGACGCCTGTAACTGTGCAACCTGCGCTACGACGATCATTCTCGGCAGGGTACGGCGCGGGGGGGAACACGAAGAAAGCAGTCTGCGAGAGCCCGTAGCCTGCGCAGGGTGGTTCAAGTGGAGCGATGCAGTATATTAAATGAACGAGAGGAAGACGAAGAGGGACGAAACAGCCAGGCGGAGGAGAAGACGGACCACCGAGGCGAACAGAGAGAGGAGCTGAGGGAGAGAGCGAGATAGAAACGGGTGCAATGCGCCTGCAGCGAGGTGGCCTTGACGTGGGCCGACCGGCGAGGGCAAGGACGACCGCCCAAGGGAAATCCTCTCTTTTTATTCCCTCCACCTTGACTGCCCGGCGGCATCATCCGCGGCGACGATACCCGGACCAGCAACCGCGCCCATCCAGAAGTTCGCGGTATTATAATGTCGAACGTGCCTGTTACCGGCACTCCAAACCCATCCGAAACCGGGCCATTACACCGCACACCTCGCTCGACACAATCGCGAACCTAAGCCGGTGAAACGACCGCGATTGCGTAACTTGGCACCAGGTGATCCAAGCTGTTTCGCAGCCACGGTTGGATCATCGGGAATCAGGTTTCGGATTTTTATGGACGCTTTCACCGGGTCCTGAAATTTACTGTCGCGGAAGCTTTGCTCGAGGGCATTCGGAAGTGTGGCGGAGAGTCAAGAACCTTTCGAACTAGTATTTGATGATTAGACAGCGGATGTTATTACTTTAGGACAAAAATTAGCAGGTGTAATTTTACTCCAGTTTGTTGCAGTTCAGATCCAATATTTTTATTTTGAAGAGAACAGTAGAGCAGCGATCATCAAAGTGGTCGATATCAACCTCTAGGGCTCGATATAATACAATATAATTAGGGGTCGATTAGGGACCGATGAATACTATTGAATATTATTGACAGCAACGTGGTATATACAATTTTTGTGTGGAATGACATTTGTAATTACTAGACTGCGGAACTTAATGCAAAATAAAAATTGTTTGCGTCAACTGCAACAAACAAGGGCCAAGTAATAATTTCTTTCATTCTTTAATAAAGTTCATAAGCTGCAACTAATACATTGATGTTAACTTCTACCTCTGTTAACCTCTACGAGGCTTCATCTACTAGATATTATAACGAGACAGTTTCTATCGTCATCTACTAGATTGTTTACAATGATACATCATTTGCAGGTGTAAGACAACCGACGATCTTCGCAAGGTAGTAACACTCTTGTCGTTAAAAGGTTGAAGCGTTCAAGTGCAATGGCACCTGCTTAGTGTTCACTTTTCCTGCCGAGTTGCCAGTTGCACGCTATCCAATTCTTAGAACGCACTTCACGGGTTCTTCGGAGGTTACTCGAAGTCAAGTGAAGTCGAAGTAAGGGAAATGTCAATTTTGCTGTCTCGGAGATTCGAGTTTGGGGAGTTCGGTTGTTATCAGGAAATTGACATGTTTCAGATACAAGGAAAGAAAGAAGATTGCCATCCTGGAGATGAAGATGAATTTTAAATTGTGTACTCGCAACTTCTTGAAAAATAGAAAGTACAGATGTTTTTCAATGTAACAAATTTACGATAGCCACTAGTCAGCAACTCATAACTTGCGACTGTGAAATGATAAAGACGGAGTAAGCACGCCTACGTCAAATAACCGGTTTTTTTTATTTCACATCTTACAGTTATTGAAATTATGAAGCTGCTTACACGGAAATTGATTCGATAAATTTCTTTATCCAAGCACATATTGCAATCAAAATTGCGCGAAATCTAAATAAATAGAGCCTCGTCATTTTTCTAAGCTAAAACATTTTAAATTTTCCTTTATGTCGATCATAGATTGTGCAAATAAACAATTTAATGATTTCGGCGCCACAGGTTCGATCAAATGTTACTACTAAGCAATTTTGCAATTTAAATTTTGAAAACATTTTCAAGAAAACATTTTAATCGCTTTTCGTGCTCGATAGGTTTAGTGTTAATAAAACGGGCCGATTAACAATTGCCTCGCGAACGAAAAATTGTGAGGATAGTGAAACGGACGACGAGACGATCGGAAGGAAATCGTCCGGGCAATCGGCAGAGACCCGGTCGCGAGTCGGGCTCGAACGTGTCGCGGCGTCCAATCACCGGGATCGGCCCATTGAAATGCACATTTCTTACGGCGACGGAGCGACGCGAGTTATCTGGAAAATACGCCGAGCGAAGACAATCGATATCCTCGCGGATCAGTATCTTCTTTGTAGCGGAGGCCTTTTGTCTAGCGGAATGGCGGGAGTCCCCTTTATTCCGTGCCCCCCTCGCCCTGTCCTTCTCCCAGCGAGACAACGAGATCGTCCCTGAGAGTCGCCTGGCTCCAGAAGTCGTTGGAATAATTCATGACGTCGCGATCTTGCACAGGAGAATAGTTTATGGTCGGGGGCAGTTTCCAGAAGGGGGCGGGGTCCGAGGGGGATGGATGAACCGAGGGAACCGATTGGAAATTGATTCACGTGCCGATAACACACCGGCCCGTCGAGTTTTCTCGCGGGGGTGCCGGAAAAATCGCGATGACAGATGACGCTGGGCCAGGAGGAAAACAACTCGCATCTCCGTGCGTGTCTGCTCGCATCATTCTTACCGCAGGATCTTAGCTATCCGTGGCTGGTACGAATTTTACCCTCTACACGCTTTTGTCGAGCCTGAGTCGACATCGGAGAAAGAACCATGCAAATAATCTTCTTCCTTTATTTGTCTCTTAGAATAATAGAGAGTTGTTGGCAACAGAATTGAAAAATAATTCAACAATGTTAATCATTCCCAGTAAACATGTATGCTTAATTTAAAAGTGACAGAATTGTGAATTGTATATCTGATCACTGTTTCTATTCATTCAATTTCCGCAGCCATAATCGAAGAAATCCGCAAAAAGAATATTTTAGTGAATGCATAGAGTAATCGCTTTTATTTCGAAAGAGAAAACAAAATGGCTTGTTCGGTGAAAACGTGAAAATAGAGAAAATAATAATATTATTATTATTATTATTTATCATAGACGGACCGAACTCCTCTTAGATAAATGTTTACAATAGAAAAAGAAGAAAAATAAAGGACTACACGTATGATAAAAAAGAAAGGACATGCACAGAAACTAATGGTACAAACGATATGGTATTATCCTATAATCCTGCGTAATTGTTTTTCAAAAGTTTGCAAAGACTCAGTAAAGAAATCAATACGATTATAGAGAGTGCTAGAGTCTGCAATAATGCGATTTTTTTATTGGATTAATTAATCCATAAGTAGATCTGGCTTTAAGTGTTTGAAATCCTGCTCTAGTTCTCAATACAGGCTCTGGTACATGGAAGTTGATTTGCGCAAGTAGAGAGGAACAATCAATAAGATTATTAATTAAATTAAAAATCAAGCTCTGGTCGGATACTCCCAGGATACTCCCAATGTTCCCAGGTTCATAGTGGTTAATATTGCGGAATAATCATGATCCCAGAATGACATATTGTCGAGGTAAACATTTTCACGACGCTACTGCACGTGATGTGCATACGTCACGACGTCACGTGACTGATCCGGCACTGGCTGGAGAGAGGGCAACTGTAGTCCCCTCAATCTGGCGACTCTGTCATCCGAAAATGGAGTTTGGTGAGTAACCGGGAACGACGAGCGAGTGGTTCACACGACTGCTTGCATCAGCGGGGATCGTTTACAAGGTCTCGACATAAATTAGCGTCGAAATGATCCATATTAATCGGCAGCGAGGCACGCGAGCAAGCTGACAGTCGCCGGGTACACGATACCCGGGCAAAATGATTTGTCGATCCTCCGGTACCCGATGCGGGCCCGTGTCGTAACATTCGGTCCGAACGAGGAAATCGTAAAGCGAGGATGTAGCGGTGCAATGCCGACAGAGAACCGGGTTCGATGTCGGGTAACGATGCGATAACCGCGACAGCTGATAAATAACTAAAGATCGTCGATTGCTTGTCGGTTTTCATGCGAATACACGCGATAAATATCGCATCGGTGCCCGGTACATTTCTACGTCTGCGGCTAAGGCCGACGATAAATTTCACCGGTGTAAACGTACCCACGCGCGGTGCCCACCTAATCGCCGGTGTACGGTACTGTTTCGGTACTGGTCCGTCGTTGCCAGCGTTTCTAGACCGGCTGTGTTCACAGGAATTCAGGCGTCGTGGTGACGGTGAACGAGATTTAGAGTAATTTTATCAGCAGAAACGTTGTTCGATAACACAGTATTGTTTCGTTAGTTCATCGAACATTAGTACCTCAAGGCTTTGTAACGGTGTCTGATAGTCGTAATTTTTAAACGACTGCGAAATTGTGAATTCAGATCTTTGTGCGAAATCAAAATTGTCTACGTTCACGACTTCAAAAAGCTGAAAAATAAAAACGTTTGCACGGAACGCGACTGTCACATTATCCGTACTTCCTGATAAACATTAGTCCCTGAGAAAATTGATCGCGTCTGTCGCGTGGTCCAGGGCAGTTAGCGGCGCACAATGTATCAAATTGACACCGGAAGCTCCCGGAGAGCCAAGCTACTGGAGAACACCGGTGTGCAATAAAAACAGGAAGAAGCGAATAACAATTTCGCTCTCGCGTGACTCGACTCGTGGCAGCGTACGATCGAAGTCCCGAGGACTGAAGTTTCTGGGATAGCGAATACGCGTACGTAGTCCGCGAACTTTTCGCTGTGCCCGAGCAGCGCGTCGTAGGAAAAGGCGTCGCGTCGGCCGAGCGATCGTAACCGTCCGCTCGAAAAGTAAATTTCGCTGTTTGCCGTGTCCGAGGAGGGGTGCGACGGGGCGTGCAGCGATGGCGAGTGAAGTACGAGGGAAAACTCGAAGTACATCGGTATTCCGCGAGCCGGTGGGCGCTGCCACGTTGGCAAATAAAGTTTATGCGAGGCGACCGGCCGGCTCCGATAAAAGTAGCGGCGTAACGTGCGAGGAAAGTGGCGCGCACAAGCCTCAAGCCGAAGAGGAAGACGACGAGGAAGAGCTGAGGAAGAGAGAGAGAGAGAGGAACGAAGAAAGAGAAAGAGAGGGATGTATACACGCGTATATATAGGTCCGAGACTGGCCGGCCGGCGAGCACGAAATGTCTGCGCTGACATATTGACACAGGGGAGTCGTAATTCGCGCCTCGCGGACAAATAGAGGGCCGTGCACGGCTGTGAAAAGATCCCACTTCAAGGGCGATCCGTTTCGCCTGGAAGAGAGTGCAAAGAGCCGGCGCAAATATCGCGGGACGAGCCTCGGTCCGTCAACGCCGGTCCCCTTTTCCACGCCAATCGCTCCTCCGAGGTCTCATCGGTCAATTTTCGATCCTACCATCGTCCTGCAGGATGTGTCTCGACGTTATTCGGCATCTCCTGCTGTCCGCGCCAGTTCGTGTCCGTAGCATTCGATTAATCTACCGTCGAAGTTAATCGTGGAAATTGCTCGCGCATAGCGAATTTTCGATTCCAACAGTGACGAGGATAACAAGCCAAAAATTGATCCTCGGCATTATTCATCGCTAGACCGTGGATAAAATGATTAACAAATACACGTGTACACGAAAACCCGCAGTCTGTTTATCAGAATAATTAACAGGAAAACGAAAAGAGCATTAATTGCGTGTAACGAGTCCGCGCAACGTTGTACGAATTCCTCTAAATCGCCTGTGTTCATAAACTGCGATCCACTGCATCCGAATAATTCGGACACCGGAGGTGCAGGTGCACGTGCACCGCTCGGGAATAGAAGTAAAGCACGATTAAAGGTCACGCACAGCCTCCAGATAATTATCCTACGGCAATTAAAAACCAGTGTCTCGGCGGCGAGGGGACGAGAAGAGGGGGAGGGAAGGCACAGTGGATCGTGTGCACGCGGTACAAGCGAGCGTCTTGTTAAAACGTAGTATACGTTACTAATTAGAAGTAATTACTACACGCGACATACATTGGGGGCCTGGAGATTGCTCGAACCCCGAGAAAACGCTCTCGAGAGCCACTAAGGGGGAGGGAGGGGGTTGGGGGTCCGAACGTGTTCATCGGTGACTACGCGGCGCAAAGGGTTACATGCTGCGACTAAATGTTTAACGATAATGAGGCCGCAAGAGCGGCATTACGATAAAAGCCGTCCGCGGAAAGAAAGAACCAAACCGTCGCCGGTTCGAACGTAAAGCGACAAGATGGCGGCGGCACCGATCGGAAAAATCGGTCGACGGGCTAATTAACTTCTCCCCCCAGGTTTAATAGAGACCTCGGAAAGTTTTGCGAATAATTAGGGGACGAGACGATAGCATCGACGCCGGCCTCGCGGCCTCGCATCGCGGCCGATGATAGCTACAATTAAGATTAACTAACGCGCGTCGCCGCCGCATTCGGAAATCACTATCGCGAGCGCATCGCGCCGCAACAGGACCCCGGCTTATTGATATTAGCCATTAACT
This sequence comes from Lasioglossum malachurum, assembly GCA_028455605.1. Classification (NCBI taxonomy): domain Eukaryota; kingdom Metazoa; phylum Arthropoda; class Insecta; order Hymenoptera; family Halictidae; genus Lasioglossum; species Lasioglossum malachurum. Next base: position 12,723,665 of record CM052319.1, read on the forward strand.
GCTGCTTTTCACGTGGGAAAAAGATAAATATGCGTTCGACCGCTCTCTCATTCCTCTGTTGCCGTTGTTACAGGGCAAGTGACTTTACTCGCTCGTGGTTGTAAGGATGCTTAATGTTTCGTTAACTTGTGGATACGTTCGCTTGTGGATCCATTTATTCCTTGTTTATTGCCCGGCCGGCTTAATGCGTGCTCTGACCGCCTCTTTGTTGGCGGTTTCAGGGAAAATCGCTGATCCCGGAGGTGTTGCCGGCTCTTTCACCCTCTTTCTGTTTCTCTTTGTCCTTTCCGAGGTTCGATACTGGTGCAGGCACGCGGCTTTTTGAGTCAGAACGATCTTTCATATGCAAATTTCGATATGTATTGATTAATCGGTAGGTGTGAAATTGTTGATTAGTTTTAATTTTTTTTTAATTTATTAACCCTCATCCGTCCCTCATTTCACGATCTGATCTGTCCCTCGCACAATGGTAAATGTTTCGATTTTAGGTGGACAAAATTATTTTTCAATAATTTATATCCTCTTGATATACTTGATAATTACAATTATGATATTTATTTTTTTGTTATACGATGGAATTGAACATAAAAATTATAACGAACGTACTTATGTTGTTCGTATATATATTTCTATATTTTAGACTTATAGAAGGTAAAGTCTGTGAATATAAGAAAATGACTTTAATATGATTAATTTTTAAAAAATTGTAATTGTAGTAACTTAATTACATATAACATACCCAGAGGTCCCATCACACAGCTCCATTTGAATATAATAATTTGTCACTAAGTAGCAGGTTGTAGCAGCTAATTTTTCTTCGACATTGTTAAGTAATTCATATAGATAAAATATACAAGAAAATATTGCAGCTTGAGTATGCTTGAGTCAAAGTACAACCCTACTTCATTTACTCATGCATAAAAAAAATGCTTTTGATTATGGTTCGTTTTATTTACTTCCTCCTTTTAGCTTTAAACTAAAACGAGAAAATATAAATTAGTTTCACATGTACTTACTTTCCATTTTTCAATGCACAACACTTTTCAATTCAACTAGTCGTTAATGGATATAAAATGGAAATAATGAGATATAGAATTATTTGGATCAGTATGTTTTTCACTAATCGAGAAAAATGATTTTTGTCCACCTAAAATCGATACATTTACCACTGTGCCTCGGTGTCAAATTGACACAGTGATAAAAAACGATAAAATAACAAGGTAGACAGTTCTTTTTCGATGTATTTTATTCAAATTGATGACTTAACATTTACATCTTAGGTTTTTCGGTTATGGGTTTCTCGTTAAAAAAATAAAAGCCGTCGAAATAAAATTTCGACCAAACTTATCTACAAATAACAGAACAATATAACTTATTTGGGTCACACGAGGGACGGATGAGGGTTAATCAGAAAATGACTACAACGAATATACATATCTACACACAGTTTTCATACATTAAAAAGTTAATGAATTGGTAATTACTTGCAAATAAGTATTTGTCTGTACATCTTTGCAATGAATAAGATTTTGCATTTCTTAATAATTAATTTACGTTTGATTTGATTTTTCAAAAAAACTGAACTGAAAATACATTATTTGTAAAAGGGTGAATTTGGAGTGCAAAATCTGTAGAAACGATCCACTGTGCGCCGCCGCGCCGGCCAGCGCTTTTGAACGGCGCTGTACACGGTCCCGGCGCGGCGCGATGCTGGGTCGCGAAGGTCATTCCGTATCAAAACTGTGCGCAAAATTGTTGCACTTTCATCCGCGTCTGGCACGCTCAATCTTGGTATCCGCGGTGGATATTACAAGCCGCGCCTCCGACGGCATCGAGCATCCCCCGCACCTTCGCCCGTCCCCCGTCCACCCCCCTCGGCCGTCCCGGATCGCAGCATTAAAATAATTTAATTTAATACCCGGCAATTCCGCTTATTACCATTGCAACATCAATTTTAATAATAGCCCTCTCTCGGTGAGATTCTCCCGACACCCTCTCCCGTGGCCCGTCCGCCGGCACCGCGCGGCGCGGCGTTTCCTGTGTGCCTCCGCAGGAACTCATCGCGCCACGTCCACCATTCGATATTACCGTCGTCCGGCTAATAACATTCGTAACACGGTTCTCCGCCCGATTTTTTGTCACCTTAATTAACGTCCGCCCCCTGACCCTGCCGCGTAATCGCGCGGCCGTCCGCTCCATTCTTCCGGACCACCGGAATCGAGCATTCTTGCTAGGTACTCATTTTCGAATGCCTCGTCTGTTGTTTCGTTCCGATACACAATTTGACAACGGACAAAAATGAACATATGTGCTCATAATTATGAAAGTGGTCTCAGTCTGGTACGATTTGTGTTGAATAATTTTTCCATTTTTATTAAAGCCTAAGACTAAATGTAATACAGAAGACCTAACTCATACATCTTTCATGGTGGCTTTCGTATTGGTGTTTAAACTCTCCAGAAAAGTGACGATATTTTGTAACCAATGAACCTATCCTAATGGTAACCGTGTACAGGGGCGTAATTGGAACCCACACATTTTTTTAGGAAAATGTAAAGGAGAAATTTGTCCGCATAAGTATTTTGTGAAATTTGGTTGATCATTAAAAGTTAAGTATATACAATACTTAAAAATGTTGAAACAGTCCAAACATTCCTAGAAAATGTTCGTAATTCAATGAGCTAAAAAGTCCTCGTTCTCAGAGGTTCGAAAGTGGCGCCTTTAATAAAACTGAAGAGTCGAGTCACACTCGAGACGCGGGCGTGCAGAGGTTTAAAAAAGCTGACGAAATTTTTGCCCGAGCCAGAAGTTCCATTGTCTATGATTGGCGAGGCGGCCCGGCCCGGCCCGTTATTAAGAGTCGGCGCCACCGTTGTCAGCATTGTTCGATCAATCCAGCAACTTTATCGTCCGGCGCGATGTATCGCGTGTGTCGATTCCCGGCTGGCACCGGGGGTAAAAGCGAAGTTATTTTCTGCGTGGCGTGGTAGGGCCCCGTGTCAGGGGCCCGTCCGATTTTTTCCTCCGCGGTTGGAACAGCGGACCGCCTTAGCCGGAAATGGAGCAGAAGCCGTTCATTAAGGCCGCTCACCGCGCGGCAGAGTTTCCTGGGATTGCGATATCGACGGGGACGGGTAGGAACGTTAAATTACGCGATGCTCGGAGAGACGGAGAGCAAGAGCGGAGAACCAGATACCGGACGCGCATTTATATCGGTGCATTAAGGCCTGTGCATCGCGATGCGCCGACTACGGGCCCGACTCTCGGCCGGCGTGTCCTCCCTATGGTACGCCAATTGCACGACGATTACGCGAGTACCAACAGCCGTACATAAATCGATGGGGATTCGGAAAAATCCTGGCTGGCCTTAGATGGCAGGAAAGAATGGTGACCGTTCGTACGATCGTTCCTTCGTTCAGAGAGAGAGAGAGAGGACTCGCGACCGCTTATTTATCGGAGGGAGCGGCCCCGCGCTCGTTCTGGAAATTGTTGAAACTGTCCATCCTTGTTCCACGATCGATTTATTATCGATTATGGAATTTGTTTTTAACCCTGAGTCGTTTTGACCCGTGCAGATTTGCATCTGTTAGACATTGAATGTAATGCCTCGTACAGACTTGAACCGCGCGACGAACGCGCATTTCGGCAAACATTTCGACGAACATTTCGGCGAACGGCAAACGGATTTGTGCTATTTCCAGAATTTCTTGCGAACAACTATGGGAGCTGCAACGGCGTATACTACACAAAGAAATACAGAAAATGTTGGAAGTTTATTGAGTGAATTAAAGTTTCAAAGTGAAATGTCCAGGTCTGTACGAAGCATTAAAGATTTTCGGATTCGAGATTAAATGATTTGGGTTGCTTGTTGTGGTGTCTGTAAGGTGGTTGCCTCTTTGGCTCTTAGGTCTGCTTCTGTGTTTCCAGCTATGTATTCCTTGGTGCGAGGGGATCCATATGATGAATATCTTTTTGTTGGTAGCGACAAGTTCCGTATACATAATGTTAAGGTATTTCTAATGATTTCGTTTTTTAAGGCTTGGGTTACGCTCATGGAGTCAGTATATATTGCATGTTCTTGGAAATCAGAAGTATATATATGTTTGAGAGCGTCGTGCACTGCATAGGCTTCAGCGGTAAAAATGGATGTTTGTATAATAGCTTGTATAATTCCTTTGTTATAATAGCGTATCCTACACCTTGTTTAGATTTGGATGGATCAGTGAAAAGTTTTTTGCAGGATGCGTATTTGTTATAGAGCTCTAGGAACCTGGTCCGGTGTTCAAGACTTGATCTTAAGTTCTTGTTGCAGTCTGCGAGGGATGTGTCTATTTTCGGAATTTTGATGTGCCAGGGAAGAATTTTATCCTGCTTACGATCTATGATGATTTCTCTTTGTGTCATAATTGAGGGAAGGTATTTTTTAATTGTAACATATAATGGTGATGGTCGCTTTGGTTTTCTTTTCGTATAGTTCGTAATATCTGTTGTTGAATATGTATTGGCAGGTCGGATTTCTAGGAGTGGAAGACATTCTGAGTGCATATTTTATACTTAGGAATTTCCTCCTCTGGTCAAGTGCCATCTCGCCGGCTTCAAATAGTACTCCATTGATGGGGCATGTGCGGTGTAGTCCCATAGCTAGTCGTACTGCTGCATTGTGAATGGGATCGATCATTTTCAGGACGTGCGGTTTTGCTGAGTTGTACAGAATGCAGCCGTTGCCTATCTTGGACCTAATTAGTCCATAGTATGTGCTCCCACAGTTGTTTGCGAGAAATTCTGGAAATAGCACGAATCCGGAAATGTTTGCCGAAATGCGCGTTCGCCGCGCGGTTCAAGTCTGTACGAGGCACGAGACAAACGTTGTGGGATCCTGTTGAAGGATCTGTCGATCTTGGAAGGCGTCGTTCGATGTTTCAACGAATCAGGCTCGTGACGAAGATTGTAACAAGGTCTAACAAATATGAATGTTACGCGTTTCTTTTTAGATAAATTTGGCACCGATGAAGACACATTCCCCGGTTCAGAAAGCTCGTGTAGCCGCTTATGATTGCTCCGCGAAGTTCATCGGGGTGCGTGTAGCTAGGGCAGCGAAGGGCCGGGCGTCGAGGATTAATACGATAGTGGACCAGCGGAGACAGATAGAGAGAAAGAGAGAGAGTGGGAGAGGGGGGAGATAGCAGGCAGGTAGAAATTGCATGTTATAGGTAATTGGCAATTTCTGTAACGCGATTCCGCTACCATCTGTCCGCGAGAGGTTCACCGGCGGGCATTCGGCGCGTCGCCATCGGGGCGGCGTTGCTGTTCTTGGTGGTGGATAGATGTGGCCGGGTCGGGCCGGGTAGGGCCCGGGTAGGGCCGGTACGGGTCGGGCCACCTTCCTTACATCCGCGAGCGCGAGCTGGCGCAAGGACGGGGAAAAAGTGTCGGCCGGATCGGTATTCCCTCGACACACGTAATAATGCTAACACGTCCTGACGTGCCAGTAAATTTATGTAGGCATGCAGAGTGGCTGGCTGTAAGCTCGTGTACCTACAAGCCCACGGATATAACTGAGAGTGTTCTTGCTCGCCGGTGAAAGGCACGTAAGAATGTTTTCAGCCGCGGGTAGAGGCGTGTCTGCGAAATCAATGTTTCAGCCAAAACGTTCCAGCTGCGGACGCGACCTGCTCCGCCGGGCAACGAGCACTCTTTTTTCCGAGGGATTCTGTTTGCTTTTTGCCTTTCGAATACTTCGCGAGGCGTGCACCTCTTGCCAGGCTGCCAGTTTGACTGTACCAGTCCACTTGTCAGAACGTATCGTTCGCCGGTTTTCGAATTTGACCGTTCTCCAGCTGGCAATTTACATTGCACCGTGGTCTTTCGACGCCTCGTGGTGATCGTAATAGCTGTACACCTTACTTCTAGTTCGAACTACCGACCTCATTGTCCGTTTTTCTACGCTCTCTGTAGATTCACTTAACGAGACATTGCTGTAGAATTGCATTTCCGAAAATATGAGCGCGAGAACGAACAATTTTCGTGATGTTGAATGAAAAAGATTATTTTCTTGTCACTAGACTTTCTAAAGACTTTCTATCTGAATTGCAACAAGCTAATAAAATAATATAGTAGTATGTTTAAACTCTTCAAATTTTTTTACTGCCAAAAATTAGACCCACCCCCATTTTTACTTATCACAATAGTTACTTATCACTAGACTGCGGAACTTTATGCGAAATAAAAACTGTTTGCATCAACTGCAACAAACAAGAGCCAAGTAATAATTTATTTCATCCCTTAATAATGTTCATAAGCTGCAATTAATACATTGATGTTCTTAAATTTGTTTAACTTGTTCACTGTTTTAAATTACGACTACCCATTTTCGTCATAAATGCATAAAATCCGCAGTCTATTTATCGCAATATACGCGTAAATAGATTTAGTTAACAGAGTGCCAGCGAGGCATCTTCGTAACTCCGATGCTACAAAATAAGACTTCATTACGACCCATGAATAATTCTTAGCGAGAGTATTCTAGCAACGAGAACAAATTAATTAACCACTTGCCCCGCGATTCAATTCACGACACCATTACGATTGATCCAATGAGCGGGCCACGAGCTTGATACATAATTCTCGTGTTTGACCCATAAACGAGTCCCACACGACATTATAGGGCAAGAGGTCAACGACCCTGGCTGCTTGAAATATCGAAGTAAATCGAGCTTGATCCAGTTCCCAGGCATCGAGTGCCATGGATCGCTTGTCGAAATAACAGAAGAAGAAAACGAGGAGAGGGAGGGGGGTAGCAGCAAAGGCAGCAGATAACAGGTCGTTTAATATTGATGAGATCGGGGAGCAGTAGCGGTCCGAAGTTATGCGGAATAATTAGCAGCGGTGATAAGTGGCCAATAATCAGGGTACAAAGGAGGAAGTGTGCAGTCCGAGGATCATAGACCGTGGAATCAATTTATGTGCGGGTAATGGTCCGAGCGCGAGCTTGTCCCTTAGCGTTTAGTAGCCCGGAAGGTGTTCACTATAGTGTATAGAGAGGCCCTGTAGTACTACCTCTATATAAGCGTTCATTTGTGTGACAACATTAAATTAGCACGGCGCGATAAACTGGTGTATAAACTGCGCTTAATTCAAGACTACCACGAAAGCTAGCCGAGCTGGAGGCCCCGAGGGATAACTATCTCCAGGTATTTAGTGGTGCTTCGAGATAAGATCGAGTATCGATTCGCGACTATTAACGCTCCTCTCGCGTGCAACTAGAAGTTAATACCGCTACCGAGAGGCTCTAGCACTACGTATACTTGTAGGAAAAAGATGCGCGAAAGCAACCACGAGAGAGAGAGAGAGAAAGGAAAAATGTAGAAGGAACCCGTGCAGCCTGGTATTGACTTTTGCACCATCGGTAAAGTGCATCGATCATCGACTCATTCGTAGACTCGTTTCGTACACCGGAGCCTCCAGGCGCAGCGGGAACCGAGCGTTTATCATTTAATGACCCCGACTCCGAGCAGGGGGAAGGATCCTCGATAACCACGGTTAACCTATCATTCAGCCGCGGATGAAATTACCCGGTAAAAACGGGAAAACTCGTAATTGGTCTTAAAGATATTAGGCTAAAGTGTACTATCTGGAGGATGGTACCGGCCTCTCAGCCCGAGCGGAACCAACACGCTGATACTGTAATCGTTTTCTCGGCGAGAGCACCGATTTGTCTTCTGCTACGGGAGCTCGATGATGTCGCCATTTTAAGATCGTTCGGATAGCAGAGCTTCTTCTACAGGCTACCCTGCTCCGCTCGTTTTCGTGTTCCGTTCCGGTGCGAACCGGTAGCCAATTGCGAATCTGCCCGAGTCTTTATGCGCGTGCTGGTGACAAAGAAAATACGGTTCCTACCCCTTCATGACAAAAATGGGAAGGCACGAATTAAAACAATAGGGTAACTGCACCAGTGAATAAACGGGCACCAGTAAATGAACGGTTTTGTATATATCAACAAATTTTAAGCCAATTACTGGAATGTAGTGTTCATTGACTGGTATTTTTTATATTTTTTATTTAACGTTTAATAAAGAAAAATAATAATAACTTCATTTTATTCGTGTGTTCATTTATTTTTGAAATATTAAGCATAGGGGGCCATTTGGCATATATGAGATTCCACATATTTTTTTTTTATAATAAAATATCTTCCTGAACAATTTCTTAAATGTTCATTCACTGGTGCAGTTACCCTACATGGATTAGAAGAATTTATTTTAGGGGGCAGCGACCCTCGAAGACACCACTTTTCGTAGATCGTAGGCACGGCAGCCTCGAGAAATCCGCAACTGGGCTTCTAGTTGAGGAGCCACGCTCGGGGAGCAGAAACAGTTTGCGGACCGTAAACGTTCGCTTTCGACCAGCGCCCGCAGTCATTCCGGGAAGCGTCGGTCCCCCGAAAAAAGGCAGCGGGGCCATTTATCCGGAGATGAGTACCCTCGAGTACCGAACGTTCGACGGAAAGTGCTCAATTTAAATACACCGCTCCCCGCCGCTCTCGCTCCTATCGACAAATCTCCGTGCTCCGCGGAGCGCGCGCGATTATTTGCTCTCGAGCGTGCACTCGAGAGTCAATAATCTCGATGGGAAGCAGGGCCCGGGTCTCTTCGAATTATTCTTCAAACACACGCGGGGCGCCTCGAGGGACTTTGTATGCTCGCCAGCAATATTTGCCCGGGCCGAAACTTCGGTTGATTTGCAACCGGGGGCCGAAGGAAGGGCGGTCGCTTTTTTTTCCCCCGGAACAATTAAATGTCGAGCGGTCTCGCGTGGGATGGGGGAAACACGGAACGGTGCATAATTTTCTGGGGGAGGGTGGGGGGAGGGAGCGACACCATGGAATTCCTCCAGGGATAGAGGGAAAAAAGACGGGAGGACCGTGGAACGCGCGGTTCGCAGCTCATACTAATAACAGCTGATCATACCCTTTTATTCGGGGCGTCGCTTCGGATTCTTCGCTCGGCATTCCCGACGAGCCACTGTCATTAGGCCAACCCCTCCCCCTCCCGCCCCCCTCTCCCACCGTGTTCCTACGTTACGTCTCGTTTACGCAGGTATGCGTTAATTCACGGCGGACAACGCGCAAAAAGGAGGCGGCAGCGGCACCCCCCGTGGCCCTGCCCCCGGCTATACTCGTTCACGACGTTCGCCAACTGCCTCTCGTAAAAAAGGTACGTCTTTTCCGGGTGTAGGGATCCATCGATCCTCGAGTGGTCACCTGGACACACCGTTTCCTCGTGGGGGCCCACGGAAACGTCGGCTCCAGGTGGATCGAGAAAAAAGGATTGCGCGATGCGGGCCAATTAGCCGATTCTGGAGGTCATTGAACTTGCACGTCGGGTCAGGCGAAACCTTACTCGGATAACTGATGAAATAATTAGACAGCAGACCTTTATGTAAAAAGTCTCCAGCTCATCGGGAAGTTAGCTTAAAATCAATTGCAAGATTTGTACCGAACAGACAAACAAGAAAGCGAGCTAATAAAAACGTGGTAAAATACAAATTTTCTACCCGACTTGCGACAACCTCGCGTGTGAAATAGAAATTAATTTTTTTCTTAATATGTTTAATAGGTTGAGAGAGAGAGAGAGAGAGAGAGAGAGAGAGAGAGAAAGAAAAAATAATATTATTTGAATTCCCACTGTTTTAAATCCGCTGTGTCTACTGAAGATGAATAAAATTTTATTGTGATGTATATTATGATTAGACTGCGGACTTTATGCATTCATGGCAAAAGGGAATAGATGCAAGTTACAACGGTAGAAAAGTTAGAATGCCAAGCTGTTATTCTGACCTTGTTAAAATTATTAAAGTAACAATAAACTGTTTATCTGGCTCCAGTCCCTTGCAATTGATCCAGATAATTTTACCACGTTTTTATTAGTTCGATTTCTTGTCTGTCTGTTTGTCTGTCTGTTTGTTTATTTTGCATAAACACTCTTTTGGATATTATTAATAAGTATCGTTCAGTGTTTGAGCAATCTGACCCACGATAATAGAAACCAGCTGTGGCCGACTAGCACGGGCAGATTCTACTTAAAAACTGAGCAACCTACGACGGAGAGCGGACTCCAAGCAGGCTCGTACATTACTATGTTAAGCTTAATTAGGGTTGATTTACGCCAGCGGGCCGGTCACGGTACGGTCGCTCCTTAGACGGGCTAATGCGGTCCAATTTTCACGCAACCACAGCGTGACTAGACGTTCACATGCACGCAAATCGATCTTCCGGTTGGCTAGTAGGGAAATATGGACATGCAGCCGTCCCTAGCACAGTTTCAGAATGAACTGACTGGAATTACTACAATTTGTCGGGACATTCGCCCAACAATTACTCAAAAAGAATCAGGGTATATTATACCCTTCCCATATAATTGTTCGTTCCACTTGTAACCGCACATTCAATGGATACTTTGCAGCCGTGCACTTATATTTACTGTAAGTATTTATTATAAGTCATAATAGTTCACACAAATAGATAAAAGCCTTTGCTCAGGTCTGTGTCAGGTTTTTAAAATTTTATAGGAGCACAATTTTGAATTCAAACGTGAATTGCAATAATAAAAACCAGCTGGAAATAACAAAGGTCCTTCTTCCATTGGAAAAAGACTGGAACCTGAAAGACTTCTTTCACGGTTTGTTTTACTAAAAGTAAGTTCCTAATTGCGCTCCTATGTTGTTTATTGAATGTTTCCCTAATCATTTCGGATACTATAGGTTCAGTTACATCGTGGTTTAAAGACGTTAACTAATCGGAAAAGTGTCGCGAACATGTCGAGAAACGTTCTATAAAACGTCGAATAGTTAGTCGAGAAGATGATCAATGCTACCTAGCCTGGTAGCATTTTCGGGGACAGGTCTGAAGGGTCCCGTTGGAAGGGCAAGTCCTTGTCGCGGGAGGGCGTCGCTCGGTTTTCCAGGATATAATTTTAGGCGCGTGCTACGAAGCGCGTCCGAGCGAGGAAATAAGCAAGGTCCAAGAGGCTCGGGTTGGCGGTGGCTCGAGGCATTTCCCTCTCGCGAGGTCTGGAGCGCGCGTTGTAGCGTCGTTCGCGGTTTATTATTAATAGGACGATAAGATCGTGAAGCATTACGCGAAACACACAGCTCGTCAAGCCGTAACTGGTTCCGTGCCGAAGATAGAGTCCCTCATCTATCTCCGGCGACATGCGGTACGAGAACACGGTCGAGCAGAGGTGCGCAACCTCCTCGCAGCGTTTCCCCGCGTGTCCTATGGGGAGCCGTTGTCCGCGTGTGTGGGTATAGCGGATAGAACCGCCATAGAGCCGCGCATACAACCACGCGGTTGTGGGAAGAAGCCCGTGGAACGCCAGGTGGGAAAATGACGAATGTCACTACATTAGGCACGGCGCCGCGTACACCGGCCCAGAGATTATGTGATCTCGAGCGGAGGCTCTCCGACTACTATACCGTGACGGGGGCCCCGAACGCGCGTTTTTCATCGTTCGCCCCGTCGACTTTGAAAAACCACTGTTTAGAATGCCGGGCCGGCTGCTGCGCGCCGACCGATTTCGAAAAAGATACGGCCAGCAGGCGTCGCGGCCCGCTGAGACCGCGTCGAACCCGAAAGGAACGTTCGATTATTCATCGGTTCGGGATATCGGGTACAGCATCGTACCCTAAGTCGCTATATGGGAACCCGGTAAGCCTACCTCCGACCGCGGTCAGAGATTATGGTCGCCAAACACCGCATTTTCTGGACACCGTAGTCCTATCACTCATCGGGTTCGATTTAATGTTACGGCTCCCGTGTAATAGTGCAAGAAAAACAGCGAAGGAAATGCTAAGAAGTGGTCGTCTAGATTATCCGGTGAATTAATTCATTCTAATCAATGACCCTTCTTCAAACAGAATGAAAAAGAAGCCTCATCTCTGGTAACAAGAAACTAATCGCCTGATAACACCCCTCCGAAGGATTAGCTTAAAAATTACACTTCTTTAGTGAAATCGAACTCGCACGGGTAATCGTAGGAAGAACGATTAATTTAATGAGCAGTCAACCGGGAACCGGGATTTATTTCGATTCCCCAGGATCCAGTCTTCCCGTTATGCTACATTAACATGTGCATGCGCAGGGTTGCATGAAATTTCAAGGGGGAATATCGCGAATGTAAATCGGACTTGATAAACATCGTTTAACGCGCGCGCGTTCCGGAAGAATATTATTAAAATATTTCAAAGATGAACTTCAAATAGAAATTTCAGACAGATAAGAATTACAATGAGGTCATTTTTATTTTGACAATTTATACGAAATGATTCGAGCTTTATATCAGAATTTCTGCTGGATATTTCAGTCTATTTTAATTATATTTCAGTGTAGACGTACATTTCTAGATTTTTGAGTGTACACTTGAAAATGTGTTTAAGCAGGCTGCACACTCGCGCGCAGAGAATGATCGCAGCAGCATCATCGGTTGGCAGCCCCAGGCGTGGCAAGAATTTACGAAAGAAACTGGAGTCAGTTTTTAGCGGCCTTGCCAAGGCTGTCGCCTTCTCGGAAACGGTGGCAGCGACCAGCAAAAATCCCGTGAACGACGTGACAGCGCGATCGGCCTTAGGACTTATTGCGCGGACTCTTTGATCGCCCTCTCTTCTACATTGTCGGTGATAAATCGAGTTGACCGAGTTGTTTGAAAAACGAGCCAGAACGAGTTCGGTTTCAGTATTCAAACCGGCAACTGCAGCTCCGATATTAACATAGTTTGATTATTCTAATATTTCATCCACGAACTTCTGAACCAATTCGAGATTCTTATAAAATGTAGAAAACTCTTCGAAACCAAACGTTTAAATGAGGTGACTCGAACGTAAGTTATACATATGACACTATTTTGTAATAAGTTAATGATCTAATACAGGCCTGGCCAACCCAAATGGTTTCACATGCTTTTAAAGAATGTAATACAAATACAAAATGAATGAAACTTAATTGTTATACTATAATTCAATACAGTTAACTCTCGAGTCGTAATTAATGATGTATTCGTGTATCCTTTCTTTCACAATTAATTTTTGTGAATCTATATTTATGTTCGACGTTGCACATCTTAGCTGGTTTTTTTAAATTGGCATCAGTTAATAAAGCACGTGATGAACTCTTTGTAAATTTCATGTTCGAAAAAAATGTTTCACAAACATTAAACATTGAACGTTACCGATGGTTGCCTAACTAAACCGATTCTTTCAGTAACATTTGGAGCTCGTGGATAGCAGATATGGAACTGGAGATCGTAGTCGCACTTGCGCATTATAACAACGACACATGCAAATTTTCATTTATTTAATAGTTTTTGTACGCATACAACGAGAAACAAAAGTTTCAATAGAAATACAGTCAGTGTACAAGGTATTCGTACACCTTTCAAAAACTAATAACTTTTTATAATCAAATTTTTTATAATCAATTAGAAACATTGGTTTACGAAATGATATGCAAAACAGATTTCCCAAAAATTATAATTTGCAAGGTTACATGCAGAAATAAAAAAGGCATTTTTTAAAACTTTTTTATTTGGGCCCTTAACATGATAATTTAAAATATATGTTTTGTAGCTTTATGAGTTAGGTATACACATGCTGAAAATTTCGTCTAAATCGGTTGACGCAGGAAATAATGACACATCGAAATATGTAAAATATGCACGTGTAAAACTGCGATTTTCACAATTTTTAAACGCTTGTAGTCCGTACGTGTGTTAATCGATTCCGATGAAATTTTCAGCACGTGTGTATAACTAACATAGATCTACGAAACATATATTTTAAATTTTCATTAAGGATCCAAATGAAAATGTTTTAAAAAATCTTTTTTACTTTTGCATGTAACTTTGTAAATTGTAATTTTTGGAAAATCTTTTTGCATATCATTTCGCAAATCAATGCTTCTGATTGATTACAAAAAATTAGGTCGTTTGGTACAATTATAAAAAAGTAATTAGTTTTTAAATGAATACTTTGTACACTCTCACTGTGTATAAAATCGCCCGGCGGGGGGCACAATTTAACGTGGGCGAGTTGGCCAGGCCTGATCTATAATAATACGATACTAGAATTATGTCGAGTAAAAAATTTTCATGCAATTTTTGACGCATTCTGAGTTACCATTATATGCATGACGATAATATATGATAAAAATATTTTGATTCTGCATAAAAATACACATATACATATATGTATTGAGTAAAATTAAGCATTATCGGCGTTTTAGTGGTTTTTATTATGAAAGGCATAAAGACGTTAGCAACGTGCTAATAATGAAGTCCAACTAAAACCACCATAACCTCTTTTGTTACGTGCATGCTTGCTAACGGATTGGAGCTTTCTCAGTGTATTCACACCATTGAACATCTCTATACGTTCAATTTTCATATCAACTGACAGATTAATATTCTCCAATTTACCATAATAATAAACCATACATTATCGATGGCCACGTTAAAAGAGAAATATTGAGATAAATTTCTGAAAATTACCTTTCTCGAATCGCTATAATTCACTACCCCGTTTTAATGACCATCTGTATTCACTTCGCGTTAATATGAATTGATAGCTGAAGCTATTCTTTCCCCTGAACCCTAACACAGAGGCCATCATCGTGTACGGCATTAGAGTGATCATTGACGCGTCTGCGTTGCGTGCAATTACGATCGACTGAGATTACGTGACTGCATAAATAAAGTGATCGTTCCAATTTTTATTACCGCAACGGGTACAGAGGGAAATAAACAGACTAACTGCGAATTTGATCCGTAGTGAGAATAAATAAAACAACACGTTTATAATAATTATTTGTTTGGATAATGATCTTCGCAGTACATTATTAAATACGAATTTTATTTATAATTATGTTCTACTCCGTATCCAATGAAACTTATTATTTTTTCATCAGTTTGTTGCTTTAAAATGCATATAAAAAAAGATTAACCAAATGAATTTCTGTGGTCATAGTTGGAAATAATAAATTAAAGGTACAAGACATATAATTAAAGAAACATCAATGTGAATACAAAAACCAATGGATATTCTTAATTGAAGAAGTGGAGTTCTACTTAAAAAGTCAGCAGCATTCTTAATTGATGAAGTGAAATTCTATATAAACCGGAGTTGCGCGAATGAATTTAGAATGGCACGAAGTTGCAGGGACGTCTGCCGTCTGGTTATAGAAATAATGGTTCCGACGGTGTTAATAATTTCGCATGGCGACGGGAACAGGATCGCCGGGTATCGTTTCCGCCACATGGGAACACGTCAGGTCGAAAGGCGAATAATGGCTACCGGGCCGAGAGAGAGAGGCAGACTGGATTAATTTAATCTGCCGGTGATCCAGCAGGATTCGCATCCGTCCTAATGACACGATAATATTCGGATGTGGCCGCGTCTGGGCGGATGCAAAGTTCAAAGGTCACTGTACCGCAATCATGCGAACGGGTCACGCGTATAGATGGACAGCGAGCGGCCCGGACGAAGAGGAAGAGGAGAGAAGCTGGAAAGTACCGTCGTGAACCGCTGACAGAAGCCTAAAACGTACGACTTTTACTCTTCCAACTATGTTTCTTTCCTTAACACCATAAAACACTGGCGAAAATTATTAGGTATATGCAATTACATGTTTTGGGCCACAAATGTTATGAATAAACTTTAAAATAATCATTAAATATTAGAAATATTTAAAGACATCAGAGTATTCGTTTCAGCTTAATCGGATAAAACAAAGAAAGAAATTTTTATTTCGCGCTCCTGTGTTTTGCAATCGATGCAAACATTCTTTTGTTTTGCATAAAGATCCGCAGTCTAGTAATCAGACATTGTTTCTTTAACAATTTTGATAGGATGTAAACAATATGTTGGCGTCCTCGAATTCTTTTAATGTTTCCACTGTTTCAAATTGCACCAACTCGTTTTTGTCAGAAATCCATAAAATGTCGGCTTCCAGATCAACGTATTAGCTATCAGCGACTTAATTGCTAGAAACAGCAATCATATAGACTTTTCTTCTTCAACAATCTTAATAGGATGCAAACAATATATTGGCGTTGTTGAATTCTTTTAATGTTTCCACTGTTTCAAATTGCACCAACTCGTTTTTGTTAGAAATCCATAAAATGTCGGCTTTCAGATCAACGTATTAGCTATCAGCGACTTAATTGCTAGAAACAGCAATCATATAGACTTTTCTTGAATTCTTGTAATGTTTCCACTGTCTTAAATTGCACCAATTCATGTTTGTCATAAATCCATAAAATGTCGTCTTCCAGATCAACGTATAAGCTATCAGCGACTTAAAAGCCCTTAATTACCAATTTTGAATTTTTACTGCAAAGGGGAGTTTCGAGACAATTGTGGTCCGTGTGAGACTGCAGGCGATTGTCTGTCGCGAGAAAGAAGTCGGGGGCTAAATCTCGCTGGCGCGGCGCGGCGAGTACCGAAAGACGGCTTTCTTTTCGTTTGTTTAGCGTTCCATCGTGAAATGAAATTACTCTCGGCGTCGGTATAAGCCGGGACTTAGCTGGATCCCGTGTGGGAGAGCACGGCGGACCTCGAAGTGCGTGGAGAAGAGGAAGCGGCGCCGGACAGAGATGGAGCGGCAGCAACCAGCGGCAATAATTCTCATGTTTTAGAGAGGCAATTTCGAGTCGAGTACGCGCACACGAACAGTGGATTTTCGAGGGCTGTACTTTTCGATAATTTACGCCAACGAGGCTCCGCGGGTTTCTGGGAACTGCTCCGGCGCCGCTCCACTCCGCTCCGCGCGCATCCTCAACGCCGCGAGTCCCGGTCCCTTGTTCGACTTCGAATTTTGTGTACCAGAACGACGGGAGAGACACTCCCTTACTTTCTACCTGATTCGTGGGAACGCGTCGTTCGTTTCTGAACTGCATCCGCGAAAATGATTTTTTCGGACGGTCCTATTCAATCTCATTCTTTTTTAACACATTACATATATTTGGCATTTTTCCGAAACTTAAATTTCCGTCACGAAAAATTGATTATCTAAGAAAATTTACATATTTCTCCTATTTCTGCCCTTGTACGACCTTGCAAGACACTGTGTCGAAGAAACCGTTGAAGAAAATAGAAATGCTAACTGTTTACGAGAAAAACGTTGGTCCACTTTACCACGAACACCCTGTACATTTTTCTACAAACATACATGTTCATTTGCATGTGTGACTGCGTTATAAATACAGGAAGTTCAGTGAAGTTCCAATCTCCAGCGAAGGTGATATACAATGAAATTGTTCGTTCTACTGAAGAAGTAACTCGTCCATTTATACAGCCTCGAATTTTGCATACGCGAACACGGTACTTCTGGATCGTATTAACGAGAACAATTCCGGGGAACACGTCCGTAAGTTATTGTAAGAGATAGGACTTTGTCAGCGGAAACGTGCGCAATGCTGCTCAGAAGTATCAGAACACCTGCTGGGTCGGAATAAAATGTGATAGTAGAGAGAGGTTACATATTTCGCGCCGCTTTTGCTGGTTTATCTGCATCCGTGGCCGTCGCGCGAAACGACGTTCATATTTTCGAAAGAATTCAGTTCAATCCTCTGTTCTCTCCGGCAGCTGTGCCTGAATCCATTGTGACGTATCCAATAATCCATTGTCGAGGACCGTACGTTTCGAGTCGTCACGATCAGTTTGGGAAATATACCACAGTCGAAAAACTCTGCGAATATATTCTTCTATGAATAAACTTCCGATCCATTCATGTCTTGCTTGTAGTTTGTTCGTTGTTCTAATAGATTACACGATGCTCGTCTTATCAGAAAGACGACACCAATTTGAAATATCAAGTACCACAAATAAATCATGATCAAATAACAAATTTTGCAGATCTTACAATATCGGTTTTCATAAAATTACAACGAACGTACGGAAACAATGGGCATTCCGAATAATGGCGGGATATTCCTCGTTCGGCCAGCAAGATTTTTCGGCGTTCGAGTCGTGCGAAAAGTCGATGGGTGCCGCGAGCGAGGTTTTCGAAAACGATACGTGAGAGGGATAAATTCCTGGAAATTTGCAACTTTGGTTCGTACAGACGATTTTGCGCGATTTCGCTCGGCATATAAAGCACGGATCGGCGGGCAAAGAGAGAGGATCCCAAAGAAAATGAAGAAACACGAAGCGAACGTTCCGTGCACGAAATTCTGTCGTGCGTTCGGATGACACGGGCAGAGTGAATGTTCGCGTCTGCTGCTTCCTTGGAAACCTGTGTCAGCCAGATGATGATAAATCTGAAGAAAACCTTGTGAATATGTAAAACGGATCTACGGAAGAATGTGTAATAAGACTGGGCACACGGAGAAATTTCGGGTACCAGAAAAAAAAAAACGTTTCTAATAAATCTGATGAAAGAAAGCAGTCGAAAAAAATGATCGAAAAAAAGACATGAATCCCTTTCATGTACCAGCAAAAATTTTTCTAATAAATCTGAGGAGAGGAAGCAGTCTAAAATACTAATTTTAAAAATGAACTACTGAAAAGGATTTAAAGAATTTTCGAATAACATTTTTAAGGATTTCGCACTCATCATTTGCTGATTCTTCAAATTCTTCTAGTTTCTCGAAAATGGAACCTCAGACAACAAATTTTAAAGCCGTCCCTATAAAACGATAGGGACCATTGTCGATTGCATACCAACGGATCCACTTGTCTTCCATAAATAAAAATGAAAAACGAATTGCTGTGACTTCTCGACAATTTTTTCGCGTCTATCACCGGCGAACGCGTTCAATATTTCGTTTCGCTGGAGCATCGTGCAGATTGCAACGAGCTGGCGGCGCTCTCAGGGTACGGGCCGCGATGAACAATAATTGAATAACTGAATTCCTGCGTTCTTGTCGATTTCGTCGTATCTTTCCCCTCATCTTCCCTTATTTCTATCAGTGAATCGGACGATACCATCAATCCCGTGGCTCCATGGGAAATATAGTTGCACCGGGTGGCTAGGACCGCTCGAGAATCGTACGCGGCGGGACGAGGATAAGAATATGATGAAGATAACAAGGAGGGTTCAGGGAATTACCTACAAAATGATGAGGGAATTAGCCGGCTGTGTCTATCGTATTATCGCAAATAATACTTGTTTGATATCCGGTACAGTTAGGTGCAATTAACCGAGAGGCCTGAACATGGTTCCCCCGAGATTTTTAAATTTCTCTCGGACCCTCCGAGAGAGAGAGAGAGAGAGAGAGAGAGAGAGAGAGAGAGAGAGAGCACCATCTTCTAATTCGCTCCGGTTCATCGTTTTTTATGGCTGCTTCGCTTCCCTTATTAGGTGAACGGAATAGTTATTTCGGTTCGGCCGATCGGTGCTAATTATCGGCTACAAATGTCCGATGAAATCGTCGAAATATTGACTGTCAATTACGAAACTGTATTAGAAGGAATCCTAACTGTAATGGTCGACGTAATTGAACGGACTAGGATATACGCCGAGCTTTTTATTCCACTTCCTCCGCACCGACGTTTATTAAGAAGGCCATCCTCCTCAGGGACGCCCTGCGTTACGCAGATTATGCGACCAACTCTCGTCACACTCGCGTTTTCACTTCGAATTAACTGGTCCGCTGTCAGTCCATCTCACGGACAACCCGTTTTAATGGCTGACATCTTCTAGACGCGTTCTGAGTCATCCGCGGAGAAACGGAAAGCTAATTATCGCTGTCTCTATAGGGTTTCCGGTAGAACACCGCTGTTCACCGAGCTACCGGGAACCGGTGATTGTCTGGCCACGTGTAAATTGACGAATCCTTCTTTTGCCAGGAGACAAATAGTAATTTGTAGCTGTGGAAGTTTACGGTACTTCTCATTTCGTGAACGAAAAAACAAGCATCCTTTTCCGTAAAGCCGAGCGGGCTGCTAGAACGCTAATATTTGGATGGAGGGACAGTTCTGTCGTATTTTAAAGAAAACATTTTAATCAATTTATATGGATATATGTTTAATATTATTATTGTATATTATTATATATTTTAAATTTTCATTGTGAGGGCCCAACTAAAACAGTTTAAAGAAATCCCTTCGTTATTTTTGCATGTAACCTTGTAAATTATAATTATTGGAAAAAATCTTTTTCGTAAAAAGTCAGGTCGTTTGGTACAATTATAAAAAAGTTATTCTGTTTTAAAAGGTGTACGAACACTTCGAACACCCACTGTATATAATTGGCGATGTGCTTAGGACCGTTCACAGCTCGAATTAATATTTTTTAAAAATTTACTTTTGATGATATCTCGTGTAGACACATTAGTCTCTCCGATATCGTCGATGAAACAGCTATTCAGGTCGTTTGAGTACATAAATGGCTGGTTGACTCCGGCACAGTATGCGGAGGGTTAAAACCCGACAGACCTTTCCCACCAACCTAATATTTCCATCGTGAAACGACAGAATAATGCAGAATATCTCGGTCTCATTGTAGTTTCGATGGTTTGCCGCAGCTGCAACCTAAACGCACCCTTATTCGCATCTCTCCGCTCGATGATCGCATCTCGAGGAAACCGATTTCCTCGGGGTAACTCTGGTGATGGGCTCGCGCAGCGAGTGCAAGGGCGCCGCGGTCCATTAATAACCGCGACAGCAGCCCTCGCGACTTACACGCGCACTGAAATTCGCAAATTACTCGCTTCGAATCACTTACTCGCCGCGAAGGGTGCATATTAAGCGGCGACGATCCTCCCGGCCGCTCGAGCGGAGAAACGAAGCAACGAAACGGACGCGTGTACGTGCGAGAGAAGTCGGAGCTGAGAGGAGCCGAGAGTGTGCACCGCGGGGCAGCTCGAGAATCGTATAGCGCCGAGGCTAATGTCCCTAATGTCTATAATCTCGGATCATCTGCATCCAGGCAACCGGCGCAGCCAGGCTCTTTGCTCTTTCTCTCCTCCGCTCTCTCTTTCTCTCTTTTTCTCTCTCTCTGCCCTCCGCGCGACTGCTTTTCCACGTACTCGTCTTTGACGCCGGTGTTATTCGACGCAAACGTTCTCGACGCTAAGTACAGGTACTCCCCGGTATCTTCTCACTCGCTTTTACCTTCCCCGAGCACCACGCCCGGGGTTCAACAGCTTTGAACGTTTTCGCAGTTTCGTGGCTAACCGCACGCACCGCTGTTATTAAATTGCCTCATTGTTTCTACCTTTGTTCGCTCCCGTTTCGATCGGCCCCAGTCTATCCACCACTCTCGGCCTTGGCGTTCGCCTCTTCCTCTCATCTGCATCTTCGTCCGCTTTTTCTGGGAGCCTTTTTTAGGTCTTTAACCTTTACATGCATTCCCCAATGCCTGTATAACGACAACGTAAACGTTCTCTCTAAACTCGAATTTTTAAACTCGAATTTTTAAACTCGAAGAGCCCGAACAAGGTACCAATGTTGATCTCGCAAAAGTAGCTACAAAAGTATGTGAAAATTCTGAAAATAAAGTTGCTCAAAGTGCAGTCAAAAATGTACCATATGTTCCAAATAGAAGTAAATATGTCTGTACGGAATGAGTCCAGTGAGCTGTGTAGAAAAAATGACACACTAGAACTAGACTACAAAATACGCCTGGATGAGACGTTGTTCAAAGAAGAGCAGTTCACGCTATTTCATATATTCTGGCATGAAAATGAAGTCTGAAACAGTGCACGGTTTCGTTTCGAAAAAATAAATAGACCAGACATGAGCGACGCTGGCTCAAAAAACAGATGTTGCTGCTGGTCCTTTGTCGGAGTGGACGTGGTGGGGACTGTCTTACCGAGCAAGAGAAGGAGAGAAGCAGCAACATGTGTTTTTTCCAGCCAGCGTCGCCCATGCCTGGTCTAGAGAGCCATTTTTCCGTTCATGCCAGAATATACGAAATAGCGTGAACTGCTCTTCTTTGAACAACATCTAGTATTTTATAGTCTAGTTCTAGTGTGTCATTTTTTCTACACAGCTCATTGGACTCATTTCGTAAAGATATGTTTATTGCTGCTTGGAACATACGGTACATTTTTTCGAAGAAACGGCACTGTAGACCATAAAATACCGTCAACAGCCGTTCGTGCGGGCACGTACCTGGACGATTCAATATCGCGCAGCATCTCAGCAGGATCGGCAGTTTCGTGCAATAAATTGATCGGAAAAGCGTATCCGCGAATTACAAATCGGCGCGGCGGTGCGCGGAATGCGCAGCGCAGCGTTGTGGCGCGCGAGAGGCCGTAACGCTGAACGAAGTAGAGGGCAAGGCTCCAAATGGAATCAAAAGACGAATCAAGCATCGAAAAGTACAGATGCCGGGGATCGGCTATCCTGTAATCTGCCGCTGGTTAGACGGATCCTAGGCATGATTGGTAACGACCGAACCCCGTGGTTCCGAGCCGTGTACCCGCGGCGAGGAAGGTCGTTTACCCTCTTCTCTCTCTCCTCTCTTCATCGAGGAGGAGGAATCTCTTCATCGTCAAGTAGCCGGCAGGACGTGGATTATCTCTTGCCGGCCGTGTGCAATATCTTCGGCAACTGCTCCCGCCGCCACCGCCGCCGCCGCGCCGCTGCCGCCAGCTCGGTGACTTTCTCGAGTGCTTTCAATTCGATCGTCGACAAAGTGGATCTGATGGATGTCTCGAGGATGACTCGACTGCTCCGAGGCCGGACGAGGCCGGAGATCGCATTTTTCCTCGCGGACAGGACGCGCGCGAAATAAATTGCAGAAGCGGAGCGCAAGAGGATCCGAGAGACCCTACAGAGAAGGATTAAAGTCACCCCAAAAGTCCCGGCTCTGAATCATCCGCCTTCTCTTTCTCTTTTTACCTTCGCAACACACTGCGAACCTCGTTATTTCGTTATTGTGTTGCACCTGTTTGGAGCTTATTATAGCTTGCACTGTTTAGAGTGCGTTTCGAGAAAAATTACGAAAAAATTCGTGAACAGTTTACCCAGTGGCTCGCACAAATATCAATCTTCTACAAATTATTTACTGCAAAGTCGATTCTTAAACAATTCCACAGTCTGAAAATTGGTGATTTCATATCGAAGTATTTTGAAAACATGTTTGGAAAAATGGAAAATCTCATAAAATCCGAAAGCAACGTTCCCAATTTTTATCAGATTTTTTTATCAAGTGCATCGTGGTTAATAAAATAAAACAAAAACAATACTGTGCGGATAAGACTGTACGACCGAAGTGAAAACACTTCGCGCGTATTTCTATATAGTTCTATATAGAAAAATGGAAAATCTCCAAAAATCCGAACAAATGCATATTTCTCGTAGCAGTTTTATAAAAATCCAGTAGGAAGATACCGTCGAATCAATGTTCATCGTAGTTAATAAAACTAATAAAAGCCAATACTGTGCGGATAAGACTTCTATGCGCACTTCTATGGCGCTTGCACACCTGTCTGTTTCTCGCTCGGCTCTCCCGAGTTTACCCGAGTAGCGTTTCACCTTGAGGCGTGACGGATCAGACGCATTCGCTGTCCAGCAATTGTGTACGGTGCGCGTGAAGAAATTTTCACTTCAAAAATTTATACGTAACCACGTGTGGGAGGGGAGGACTGCATAAAAATGCGGGTATCACGATGCAGTTGATTTCCCGAAGGAACATCTCCATTATTAGCCAGTTTGCGAGGTGAAACCGCATGATCGCGTCGTGGCGCGGCGGTTTAAGGATGATGAAGCCAGGACCTTCGGGGTCCAGTACGTCAACCGCAGACGGTGTCGACGCGAACGCATAAACTCAATGGGTCATTACCAGCGGTGTTTACGATTTCAATTACTGGGCCGCTCGATAGCCGGTCATCATCGTGTCACGGATAACGTTCCGCGTTGCGAACAGCAAGTGTTCGCGGCCGTTGCGATGGCGTTGTCGCGCTGACAATCCGCAGTCGTTACCTATCGGTCGTACGATCAGGAAGTATTCTGAATGCTCGATCATCCGATGCCGGGATAATTAAAGTGTACAGCGAACAGCCGTCGAGGGCGGGGGCTGAACTGGTTCGTTAGCTGGAGAGAGATCGCTCCGTTGATTAGAACTAACCGTGCCCCTGTGCATCGAGGAAAACACATGGTGTCCCGTAATTAATTGTGTAATTGGAAAGTGGGTGATGCTTTCCGCAAACAACAACCGGAAATGTTCATTCGAACTGGTCCGCCCGCGTTTCTTTTCGTTTTAGATGGCGGCCGCGAACGCTTCCGTCGCGTGTCTGTCCATTGCTAGGTTTTTCTACTTATGTCAATGCGTGCGCCTGATCCATCAACATTGGACCACTGTATCTATGTGTTTTGCCCCCTTTTTTGGACTTTGTGTTCATGGTGATTTAATAGAATGATAATCAATATTACTTTTTACTGTAGAATTACTTACAAATTAGTTTCCCTTGAACAGAAAATTTCATCTAGACCAGAGGGACGGTAACCTAAAATGGGTAATGTAAATTATGCAAAATTGATAAAGTCTCTTTTAAAAGAGATTGAAATTCAACACGTGAAAGTTTACTTTGAAAATTCAAACGATCTCGTATTCTGCAGGATCGATTCTCCATTTACAGATTAAGCAAAGAGGATTCTGAAGTTCAGAATCTCCGGGAATTATCAACTCTATTACCACAAATTTTACCCGATTACCAACTTTACCAGCAAACTGCAGATCTTTATATAAAATCAAATTTGTAGAAATAAGTCGGTAAAATCAGCTCGCTGTTTTCTCAACCAAAAAGCGGATGTTAAATGTGCGTTTGAATTTGTTCAAATTTGATCAGTAAAATTTCTGATAACTGGATAGAAATGCAACAGTGTAATCGTCAGAAATAAAAGGGAAAATGACCTTCGGGCCATACGAGGAATCCGACCGCAAAAACCTATACCGGAGAGTAGGGTCCACTACCGGGCGTTAGGATGCGCGTGTGGTGCATCGTTGCGTCAGGTGCAGCACGCGTTGCGAGCATGGCTCGAGGCCTAAGGTAGGCACTAAAACATTGTAATCGTTCAAGATTATCTTCGTCCTGAAAGGGGTGACCACTATGCGGATTACGTTCATTTACAGTGCAAGTACAAATGCAAGAACAACTGCGTGGAATTTTGTCGAATGAACAAAAATGAATCGCATCTTTCCATAACGAAATTAAATTTTTATATTCGTAGCCAAATTTCAACATACATATTTCAAGTTGAACAAGAAATCACGTTATTAAATGTGCTCATAATTATGAAAGTGGTCCAAAAGTCATATATAAATGTAATATTTCTTGTTTCGAGACATTTTTAAAGGAAAAGGATAGTAACACTAAATGAATTCCATATAATGTTGAAATAACAAGCACTATCTAACGGTTCATTTTTGGCAATATTGTAAAAATTGAATTAATTTAGTATAAAATAATATAATAATTTTTTTATTTAATTCTGACTTAGAGAGAGAGACTGCTTTCATAATTACGAGCACAGATATTCGATGAAAATTAATGTCTATCAGCACGGTATCAATATCTGTGTAAAAGTACCAAGAACGCAGCAAAACGAACCTTTAATACCGGCCAGCAATGTAATAAAACTCTCGGAACGTAAACAACCAATTAATGGCGACCTTCATAAACGGATTTCGAAAAACGCGGCCGCGCTCGAACACCTGCAGCCCACAGATCACCGGAGAAAACTAGTCTAGGCGGGTAGAAAAATCGTCGGGGGAAAAAAAGTAGCGCGGAGAGGAAGCATAAGTTTACACGGAAACGATTTCAATGGAACAACCGGGAGAGGCTTTCCACGGGGGATAGAGGATCGACGAGAGGATGACTTTTAACCGTCCGGCTGAGACCCCCCTTTCCCATCTGTGCCCTGAAAACTGTGCAGTTAAATGGCGAACAGGGGGGTAAAAAAGCAGCGGAGCAGGTGCAAAATATCCGCGCAGACAGTTTTACATCGGAAATAGAAGAGCAAGAGTTCCCGTTCGGCTCGCCGATGACTCACGAGGCTGGGTTTCATCCTGAGAAGAGAGAGTCCTTGACCAGGGTTTCGCTCTCGTATAGGAATTAGTGATAATTATATGGGGCTAGCACCTGCACGCACCTGCAAAAACCCAGGACGCCCTGTTCGCCTGTTGCTTCTCCGCTGCGAACGCGCGGCGGTCAGTCACGGCGCGACGATGACTCAGGGAAAAAGAGAGAGAGAGTCTAACATCGTTCTAATATTTCCTAATGGCTGATCGCCAGGCACAGTGATCACGCAAATCAAACATTTTCTAGTAATCAATCCCAAAGGCAATCCCGAATATCTATCCCAAAAATTCCCACAAAATTAATTTAACCTCGCACAGTGGTAAATGTTTCGATTTTAGGTGGACAAAATTATTTTTAAATAATTTATATCCTCTTAGTACTTGATAATTACAATTATGATATTTATTTGTTTGTTATGATGGAATTGAACATAAAAATTATAACAAACGTACTTATGTTGTTCATATATATTTCTATATTTCTGACTTATGGAAGGTAAAGTCTGTGAATATAAGAAAATGACTTTAATATGATTACTTTTTTAAAAATTGTAATTGCAGTAACTTAATTACACATAACATATTACATATTACATACTACATACCCAGAGGTCCCATCATAGCCCCATTTAAATATAATAGTTTGTCACTAAGTAGCAGGTTGTGGCAGCTAATTTTTGTTCGACATTGTTAAGTAATTCAGATAGATAAAATATACAAGAAAATATTGCAGCTTGAGTATGCTTGAGTCAAAGTACAACCTTACTTCATTTACTCATGCATAAAAGAACGCTTTTGATTATGGTTCGTTTTATTTACTGCCTCCTTTTAGTTTTAAACTAAAACGAAAAAATATAAATTAATTTCATATGTACTTGCTTTCCATTTTTCAATGCACAACTAAAAAATTAGTGAAATTAGTCATTAACATATATCGCAGTTTCGGAACATTCAACTAGTCGTTAATGGATATAAAATGGAAATAATGAGATATAGAATTATTTGGTTCAGTATGTTTTTCTCTAATTGAGAAAAATGATTTTGTCCACCTAAAATCGAAACATTTACCACTGTGCCTCGGTGTAAAATTGACACAGTGATACAAAGAATCGATAAAATAACAAGTCAAGCAGTTACTTTTCGATGCTTCTTTCCTTGAAATTGATGAGTTAACATTTACACATTTTAGGTTTTTGCAGTTATATGTTTCGCATTAAAAAAAATAAAAGTCACCAAGTTTTGAACGAATTTACCCACAAATAACAGAACAGTGTAACTTATTTCGGAGAAGCTGTGCCAAATTGACACGAGGGACGGATGATGGTTAACTAACAGAACCTAATTAGAAAGTTTTTTTTCGCCCTTCTACATTTTAGAAGTCCTAGTAAAAATTTGTTTATTCGAGTGCAGTAGAATAAAAGTGATCCACAAATGCTACAGCATTTAACGTGTTAATTTCAATTAATTCAAAGCAATGTTCAATCGTATCACTTTACAATGATTTCCATGTAAACGCACATGTTCACGCTGAAGAAGTGAGTCGGTATTTTCTGAAGGTCCAACAGAGCCGGCGCTACGAACTTCCGTATTTCGAAAGGTGCAGTTAAAACTGTTTATGCACACCTGTTCGGGGGATGGGTACGATCGAGAAAGGTTCCGTTTAAACCGAAGTTCCGTGAACGAGGGACATACCATCGGATCGGCGCGAAGCAAACAGAATCGCGCACGATAATCCGATTAAAATCGCGGAGAAATAGCAGGAAGCAGAAAGAAACGTTGAACTGCCGGGAAATATCGGGAATTTGATGCAAGGGCGGGGCACGAATGCCCGTGCACATATGTTGCCGTTTCAGCTACTAATTTCCGTTTTCTGTCCGATTGGGCCGCGCTCGTTAACCACGATTTCGTTTGAATGAAGTCATCTCGTTAAACAGCCAGCCGCATAAAACAGATCAGATGAGCAGTTGCGAGGAAACAAGCACTGCAATCTTCGACTCGCCGTTCTAACGGGTTTAGTTGCAATCGGAAGTTTCGTAAGCACCGCTTTGATCGGCAGGAATTCACCGAAATCAAAGTGACAATCCTATTCATTTTGTTATTCATCGACACAGACTGCTGTGCCTTTAGTTGAGCCTACATTATTTTCATGCCAGTTATTATATTTCAGCAAAGTGGCATTTATTTATAAGATTTTTGTAGCTATTGTACATACAAAAATAAATCTAAAAACACCACAGAATTTTATTTGAGGCGTTTTTCCTCGTGTTTACCGTTTAATTATTATTTGACCATGAAGTACCGCGCACAGTTGACTTCCCCACCATAATTCACCGAGATTGGCTTCCTTGAATTTGTATCCGACAA
This sequence comes from Lasioglossum malachurum, assembly GCA_028455605.1. Lineage (NCBI taxonomy): Eukaryota > Metazoa > Arthropoda > Insecta > Hymenoptera > Halictidae > Lasioglossum > Lasioglossum malachurum. The sequence continues at coordinate 12,752,046 of CM052319.1, forward strand.
AAATGCATAAACATCCGGATTCCAATTACCGTACAATGTTACCACGTCGGAACGGTGGATGTTCGTTCGAGGTTTAAAATTTATACATTCGTTTATTCGCGTTGAGAGCTTCGCCGAACAGTTCCGTACCTATTCATACATGCTTCCCGACCGGTTATTTACGGGCCGAAAGATTTCCGAATCTGCGATCGTTAAAAAATTCGGAGGAGGGCGCGTGGGCGTGAAAACGGCCCGCTGTTTCGGCTCGGATGTATTATTTACACACGTCGAAAGGCGGCGCGTTCGTAAATTTCGACGGTAATGCCACGTTTACGACTCAATACCGGGAACAGATTCCGGGCCTCGTGAAATCGTATCGACGATGCTCGACGGGAAAGAGATTCGCGCTGGTCAGCCTCCCGCAATTCCTTTTACGTGCCACCCACCTGCTTCTGAATTCCATTTTACGCTTAAATTCGCTCACCTCGAAGTGCCCGGCTCAGATCCTGGGCATTCGCGAAATTAAACGACGGGTTTACGAGTCCGCGCTCCCACCGAACGTCCGAATCGGAAAAGTTCTGCGACTCGTTCGGTCCGCAACGATACTACTTTCGTTGCATCGTGAACTTGCGGATATTTATAAAAGATACGCAAGTTTCATCGTAAAAAGGTAGGAAACTGACCAGAAATATTTTGCACGATTTTATTTTCTTCTCCCTTAGATTTCAAAAGACTTTATTCTGCTTGGGTGTTCTTTTCGATCAACTACAGGGTGCGGCAAAAGTTTGGAAACTTTCTATGTACATACTTGCTGTGCAACCAAATTTTTTATTTATTAAATCGAACACGACGATAATAACATTGGAAATCCATAAAATTTATGTTATACGAAGTCTTTTTCGTAAATTGATCAATCACGGCACGCAGCTTATTTTCGCAAATTTCGTTCCACGCTTCAACGACTCCACTGAGTTGTAGCTTTGGCACAAGCTTTTGCCTCAAAAATCCCGCAGATAGAATAATCCAACGTACGATCTCAATTTGACGTTTACTTTTCAAATGTACGGAAATTACAGAAGCACGCGTTTCTTCGCGCTCGTCCGGCATTTTACTTTAAAACAAATGAATAGACCACTTATACCATGAACTAGCAAATTGAATGACGGACGCCCTGATTATAAAAATATACAGAAAAGATACATTTCTTTCGCCAATATTTCACGACAAAAAAAGTTTCCGAACTTGTGCCGCATCCTGTAGTTTCGCTGTTCAGTAAAACTTTAATTTTGTTGTCGATGCTTTGTTTGAAGTAATGAATGCATTTTCCAGAAAAAGCTGAACGTGCATTTTTCGGGCATCTTGTACATCGTTGGCTTACAATCAGTGACGAAGAATTATTTAATAATAAAATTAAAATAATAAAATGAAATTTCTTAGCATTTTTGCAATTTTGCAAATTTTAAGAAAAGGAAACCGTCATGTCGAGCGTTTTTGCATAAACTAACGATTCCATTCGGATTTTTTCGTTTCAGATCATTTTTGTGCACTGTACGCTGCACGGCGCATTTACGGGATGCCATTTTCCAATCGTCATTGCACCATTATTATTAACAATTAAACTTTTAAAAAAATATTTTTTGTTACACTATAACATGAATAAATGATACCTGAAATTTTAAATCAATTAAAAAAATTCTTGAAAACCGGCCATTTACACAGGTCTCCTTCCCCTTAATATATTTAATAGGTTTAAAATAATATTTTTAAGCTCTTCTCTAATGGTTCTACTGTTTTAAATTGCACCTACACATTCGTTCATACTTGTGACAATAATCTCGAAAGAATAACGAATTACAACTTAACATATTACAGAACAATGTCCAAGGAGTTGCACCACAAGGTCCTGTAAGAAATCGACGTTTTCACTAAAAAAAAAGATAAATCCAAAATCACACACCAATTTGTACAAATGAACAAATCAAAACTGCTTCTTCGTGGTCGACCAATTGTGGGGTAGTGGAACTGATTGATTCCGTGGGAAGGGGTGTCTCTGTTTGTTTAAAGGGTAAGAACAGGTAAGTTTCAGTTCCGGGGCATGCGATGCGGCGCGCGCGGTCTCTCAAGCGATCGCGAGCGCGGCGATAGATCGATAAAAGGTTCTCGCGTGCGTTTCGAGCGGGCGTGATAGGCCGCCGCGGTAGAAGGAGAAGAAGAAAGTTGTTACGACAACGTTGTAACCGGCACTTTAGATCGAATCTCTTTCACGGCCACGGCCGTCTCGTTATTTAATGTTACTACGCGAAGAGCCCCGCTTCTCCGAGTCCGGCTTTATTGTTTCACGTCGTTCTGTCGGCGCTGGCAGCGCGAACCGCCGCAATAAATCAGAATAACGACTACGCCTGCTGCCAAAACCCATTCGAATTCAATCCAACGTATCGTCCCCGGAGATCTGCGCGTTTTCTGATCCGGAGGCGCTCCGTTACAAACTACTTCGGTCCGTCTCGCGATCGTACGTCAAAGCTTCCGCCTTCGACTCGATGGACAAGCTCTTACGCGGACGAACTTCGCGATTTTTAACACCGAACGGTTTCTACATTGAAATTAGTTTGAAATTGCGCACAAAGTGCTATTTTTTTACTAGAGAAGAACAGATCATATTGCAAGCTCGCCTTAATTCAGCAAAGCTTAGTGAATAAAAATAAAAATTCACACACACTCAATCTGTTGTCTAGACCAAGGGTCGGAAAATTTCTTTTCGAAAGGGCCAGAACTTAAGATTTTTAGGCCAGGGGGCCGGGTAGCAAGCTCGAAGATATTTATAGTGACTTCCACAAATATTCGGACACTCTTAAAAAGGCGATAACTTCTTTAATATTGTACTAAACGATTTGAACTTTTTTTTAGGAAGCTGGAGCAATTAGTTTACTACGGGATGTGAAAAGAAATTTTTCCAAAAATTGCAATTGATCGGAATTGTAGAAAAAAATACTGAAAGTTGCCATTTTACAACTTTTTTATACGGGCATATATTGAAAATTTAACAAATACATTTTGTGGATCTTTGTGAATTAAACATATTCGGAAAATTTCGTCGAAATCGGTCGACGTTGCAATGAGCTACAAACGTTTAAAGATGGTAAAAATTACAGATTCTCACGATTTTCGGCCTATAACTGCAGATTCTTACATCTTTCAATGCCTGTCGCTTTTTTCCGCATCAACCGATTTCCGTGAAACTTTCACAGTTCATATAATTGACACAGATCTACAAAACGTATTTTAAAAAGTTGTAAAACGCAACTTTTAGTACTTTGTATACAATTCCGACCAATTGCAATTTTCAAAAAAATTTCTTTTCACATCCTGTAGTAAAGTGATTGCTCTAGCTTCCCAAATAAGTTCGAATCGTATAGTCCAATTGTCAAATAGTTATCGGCTTTTTAAGAGTGTCCGAATATTTGTGAGAGTCACTGTACATGGGAAGGTAATTCTGCTCATAGAGCAACGAAAAAAAAAACAGATCCAAAATTTCTTTACCAGGAAGTGATATTTTTACGTAATGTTTTTTATTGTACGTAATTCGATTTATTTTTTTCGTGATCTTTAACCTCGCGGGCCTGATTAAAAACAGGCGACGGGCCAGATTTGGACGGTGGAATTAATATTAATCGCAAAATGAAAACTTATTTATATGTCCCAAAAGTGATAGAAATCATTTTCGTCAGATAAACAGATTTATTTGCCTAGATCCTCTAAGAATAAACGAAGAAACACCTTCACTAGCAAATTCGAAACGATGACTTGCCCTAATTTCGCCTGAACTATCCTTGAATGTCATAAGCAGGTTGCGGATCTTTATGCATTTTATATGGCTCATAAAAATTTTCAAATGAATTATAAAATTTTTGGATCGGACAAAGACTATTCCCACTGAAAATCGGATTTCATGTGATTCCACTTTCTTCAAATTTGTCTACAAAAATTTAAAATTGCATAAACACCCGCAGTCGAGTCATAAGTTTGCCACTTACCCTTCAGCTGCGTCGACTCGATAGCGAACATGTTCAGAGCCAGAAGCTGAAGAAGTCGCGTCCCTGGAAGCGGCAACGGCGAATGTTGCAGCAACGCTCTGAACTCTTTCAGCATTTGGACCCCGGCCTCCTGGAACGTCTCCATTCTGAAACAAACCGATTTCTCGATTACGTTTACCGTACCACCTTGATCCCGGCGCTGAACCTTCTCTGGAGCAGAAGGATCGTGGCTGGCGCGCGATTCATTCGATCACTAAAATAGTATCGCAAACTCTGCCGTGTTGGCTGACAGACGATCCAGTGGGACGGGAAGGGAGAATGAATAAGTGACAAGACAGCCGTGACACGTATCAGTCACTCGACGAGATCCTGCATATTTCAAGGATTTCGGTCTGGATAAGGACGTCGACCTCTAATTTTCCGAAACAATGGGCGAGTCTAAAGAATTCGATTTTTTTCGCGAAATTAACTGGCAACCACCATGTTTCTTGATTGCCTATGCTTTAGAAATGCCTGTGCGCATTTTGAGTAGCGTTAAAAATTGATCATTGAAAAATCAAGTGTCCCGCAGCAGAAGTTTTTTTTATAAACAGTAATCTTTGCATCGAAGGAGAACATCCGAGCCGAGTTAGTGCGTCTGACGAGAAAAGAAATGCCAGTCAAATTTTATTCGCAATAAATATGATGATATTCTTCATAAAAATAAATTGCAACGCAGTCGTTCCAGCAGTTTCGCGCGATCTTAAACTAACTAAAAGTCAGCGAGCACGATATTTTTCGATATTCAGCGAATTCTTTAGACACTTTTGTGCCGCGGCTGTGAAGTCCAGCGGGAAACCGCGAGCTGAAAGAATATTATCGCTTCGGTGGCAAAAATCTCATCGCGGGCGCACGAAAACCTGTCTTCGCCGGGTAAATCTTCGCGAAAAGGAAAACACTCGTCGGCGCTTTTGAACCTCCTCCGGTATCCGTTGCGAACATTTTTGACGCTTGTTCTCGCCGCTTCGGAACGATTCGAGCTGCATTCTGCCAAGTCTGAATCGAGCTCAGATGTATCAGATGTTATAAACTAGAGCGAACGCACTCGTATCTTCTGCGTACGGAGACTCCGAGACGGTACCGTTTGAAACTTGCATTTTTTCACCGTGATCTCGAGCCGCCTGCATGCTGACGAGCTGACATTCGGATGCAGAAAATGCATAAAGAAATGCGGAAAGAATATTGCGTCATCAGACAGATTCGGAATGTTTGTTCGACAATTAATTCTGCGAGAAGTGGCGCAAGATGTAAATTGCCGATTAAATGTGCATAAATGGGATACCTTGGAAAAAGTATTTTAACAAAAATCGATGCAGTTAAAGGTTAATCTTTTCAACAAATTTTGTACCGATTGAATTAGTGATTCCGTAACGAGGTTCGATGCCGAAGAAGAAATCTCGAAGACTGATTGACCGTTTGACAAAAAATTCGGCCAACTGTGGGAGTCATCGGGAAAAAAATTGTCCCAACTGAAAGGTAGTTCTGCCGGTATGTCACGGGCTCGTGTTCGCGTAATTAGCCATAACTCGCGTTATCAATGGGCCTGACTTATCAGGACCCGCCCAATAACGCCATCATTTTCTTTAGATCGACGTCGGCCAATAAATCGCGGTTGCTTGTCGAAGAGCGGCCGGTAACGAGCCGGACGGGGAGTCGCGGCCCACTTTAATTAGAGTATCCAATTATTTATTTGCGAATTCCTCGATAAGACGGGTGCGTGGCGCTCGGTGAAAACATCCCGGCCGGACGACGGGGAATGCGCCCGGCGTATGGGGTTTTAATTAACCAACGACGCCGTTTTTCCGGCAGCAGGGAAATTTATTTCGCGGGTAACGGTTCCTCGCAGGATCTCCTTGCTCCTTGCGCGGGAACCTCGCAATTACGATCATTTTAATTGGAAGACAGACTTAATATTACGACGCGCCGCGCCGGTCGCCCGGCAAATCAGCTCGATAGGCTCGTCTCACCTAATTGGATGAATTGTTCGTGCCAACCGAATCAACCGATTCCGTGTATAATTTACGAAGCCGGCATCCGCCGATCAATTTTTCCTTCGTCCATCCTCGTCTTCGCAATTAGGCTTCTTCTAGGCAAATTAATCGATTCGCGGCGAACGAGCGTGGCGTTAATGGGACAACGATTTGTCCTCAACTATGTATAAACGTCTCGAGCCCGTGTACATACCGGATCTTATGCGTTTGTAACAAGAATCACTCATACACACATCGTTCAGGGCGAAAATCATTGATAATGTGGACAATCTGCAAATCGGTGCATACGAACTTCAATTAGCAGTCCGAGGGGTCTAGCAGTCTAACCCTCAATTTTTATTGATATTGTGTGGCAAAGAATCGTTTAATGTAGGTTGAAAGATAACACCCTAAAATTTTAAGTTACTAACCCTTCATATAAGGTAAATACCCTCAAGTGTATCATTTTTTTCTCGGTTGTTAATTAAGATATTCAGATTTTAAAAACACGAAAATACTCGAATTTACCTCCTTCATATCATATATTTTTTTCACAATTGTGATCAAATTATTAAGGATACGAAAAAATCATTCAATTTTTGGAGGGTGGGGATTGAGAGTGTTTTATTTCTGTAATTTTTTATACTAGATTTATTATGTTAATAAAGAGATAATTTGATTTCGTCATTCAGTGTTTGCATTATCATAAGTGCGTCCCGCACAATATTTATAAATTTGTAGCTGGCCCGTTGTAGAAAAAGGCTGCTCATCCCTGCTGCTTTAGAGAACGTCAGGGATCAGCAGAATTCTTGAAAAAATCTTCCACCGTTAGAAGCGTCGATAAGAAAGGCAATCTCTGGAAAATTTCCAAGCCCGACCAGAATTTTTCTGGAAGCTACAGATAACTGTCTGCTCCGGCCCCTGGGGAACACGTTAGTCCGGGAAGATTTGAACGAGCGCCCGCGCTGCAGCCATTGCCGCCGTGTCCGATCAGGATGATCTAATGGAAGATGGTGGATAGAGTCTAGGGTTGGAAGACGGATCGCGTTACAAATTCCCTAGATCGCGAGCCCAGGGGAGGCGGTAGCACCGGTTTAGTGGAGCACGGCGCCACGAACAGGAGAGATCGAGGTTGTGGGAAAGATAGCGCCTCGCTACGTGAGATCTCGGGACCATGTTTACGAGAGGATGCCTGTTTGGTGGGTCTCACGGGAGCACCCGGCGTTCCCCTTTATCATTCGGGCTGAACGAACCGTGATTAACGCCGACTTAGGGACGATTAATTTCTTCGAGCTCGATCCACAGCTTGCGAGATTCATCAAAACCGAGCGAATATCAGATACACCGGTACATATACATGTTGTATATCGGCGAGCGATATCGCGGTATGTTAATACCGGGGTAGGTAAGCGTTATTTTTCCTCGGCCAGGAAGCGAGCGCACCGAGTTCAGACACCTATCCGGCTCTGTTTCGCTCCTGTTTATCCATGGTGTTCCATGTTCGATGCAACGAAAACAGGGAAACAGTAATTGGCCGATCGCATGTTGGGAATTTCTGCAAAAAATGGATCGATGCTGTGAGAAAGACTGCAAGTTTAACCTTTGTGCACGCTTTAAGTGGTACCTTCGTCTAGCCACCTGCGTTGAATTTACATTGGAATTGAATTAGAAGGGGTTTTGTTTTGACAAGCTGCAGTAACACTCGCGGATTGCGTAATGTGAAAATTGCACGAAATAAAACTGATTCATGCAGTATATGAAGATTGAGACTGCATTTAGGTCGTCCGGAAAGTCATTTCGTTCTCTCAATGGAAAATGAAAGCCAATTTTGAAACACAATGTATGAAATGACCGCTGATTTCAGCAAGAACACAAAAATGTATAACTAATGTATAAAATTAACTCTCTTCTAATTGACTGTTCTTAATTGACTCTCCGCTGGTTAATTAGCTTACGATGGCATCTCAAGATCTCAATTTTACTCGGTACACTGAAACATCAGCACGGGAAATACATAAAAGTCGGTTAATATACGGAAGAAGGCGATTATTTAGATTTTACGGCTAAAGGGCCAGTAAAATTTTAATTTGCCGGCTATTCGAGTGTTACTTAATTTTGAAATATAAAGTAACAGTACGTGTGTACGTCGGTTGAATGATAAAAGTTGACACACCCGAGCGGTAATTATGTCAATTAAATTTAAGGATCGCGTTCTCAGACATCAGATAATCAGGGAGCATCCGAGGCGCTTTGCTATTCACCGTTCGTTATCCTAACGATAATAATTGCCCGGCGATTTCGTTTATATTCGTTAGCGAGCCGATGATAATCCCATTATTATTTCAAGAATAATAAAACCGTCTTCGCTCCCGTAATCGTAATAATACTGCCCGAGCGGCGCATTAATGCAGGTAATTTATGGTCTTATCAACAGCTCCGAAGCAACTCGACCGGAAGCGTGTGATTCATAATTCTAACGAGGGATCATTGGAATTATCAACAAGAACAACGCTGTGTGTAAACGCGGAAACGTGGTCGGCTGATTACACGTCATGTGTTCCAGTAGCGAAAGAAATTCGTAAAATTTAATTTCTGAATCGCGTGGACCTGCTATTTCTCAAAGTAAACATTTTTATCGCTGTGATTAGAACAGCAATAAAGCAAGAATTTCTTGAACCGAGCACGGAGGTTAATATTCCAATCCAAGTTTCATTCGAGTTTTGAAAATTCGCACCATGGTTTAAAAGGAATCTTGATACTTTATTATTAATAATTAGGGTTGTGCGAATACTCGATATACTCGATGTACTCGAATTTCGAGTCGAGTCATTACTCGATCTGTCGAGCCGAGTCAAAAAATCACACACAGACGGCTCGAATATTCGAGCCCTCGTAAAACTTCGATCTACTCGAAAATGAATTTTTAGCTCGAAATTTGTCCAATTACTCGAATACAGTAAAGTCGCGATTCTTGTCAAACAGCCTGAGTTCTGCACGGCTTTCTTCCCCATACGCTCTCCTTTTTTGCGTCGCAAATTTTGACCGTTCATTATTTTTTCTATGATTTTCTATGATTCTATCATTGAAACAATTGTTGATTTTTTCTATGACTCTATCATTGAAACAATTGGCTTGTGATAGCTAAAATATGATGTAAATATTCTTGATTCAACTTTGTCTAAATGTCTCGCAAATACTGCATCGAGAGTTGTACCTGATCTTGTTGTCTCGCTTCATTAGGATTATTTACCATTTCCAATCTTAATTTACTTCTAAACATTACTAGACTGCGAGAAGCTTCACTTCTGCCGCGCGTGGTTTTCCACGCGTGTTTTTTTTTATTTTAAAAATACAGTAAAGATGGATAGAGATAGATCGTGTAGTTCCACTATTTCTTTGTGACGCAAAGGATACAGAACGATAATTTTGACTGAACAAGAACCGCAAACTGCAATGAGAATCGCAGAATGGCGGAGATTATGCGAAGGAGCAAGCAAATTGTAAAAAGTACGCATTTGCATAGCACAGTGCAGCGAAACGACGCGCAGCGCAGCGGCGAGTTCAAGAAAAACAGAGACGCTCGAATGGAACGATCATGCAATCGTGCCTGCCGCTCGTTATAATCACTTTAGCAGTCCCGGGCAATTAGAGGAATATTGTACCGCGAGAAATCTCACTTAGACAATGTTAATTCTCTCAAATAAAGGGCTTTAACCCTGCAGAGGTGTTGTGCATGCTGATGTTATAGCCGACGCGCAAGAGCAGGGCTCGTCTCGATGACTTCCACCGTTTTTCTCGTCAACTCAGACCACTTTACCTTCGTCATTACTCTTCGATTTTCAACATAGTCGACGAACTGCAACCTGTACACAACACTGTGCAGGTTGTTATTACACGGGGCCCACATAATGCCATGCGATGCGCCCAGCTACTAGTTCTCGGCCGCTTCTAGCACGTTTGCGTGCTACATTCTCGCTCGTACTTCTTAGCCACGTCGTAAACACGCTGTAATTATTATTGCCGGATAACATTCTTCATCGTGCTCGCTCCTGGTGTCCCTTACAAACGCTTCATTCGCTTATTTTTAGCCTGCCACCTGTTCCTTTCGAGAGAACCTGGTCCGGGAGGTGCGAACTCGCTACTGGGGACGTTGCTCGGCTGATATACTGAAACTCTTTACCTTAAAAATCAGTAATAAGCGAAGTTTCTCTCAGCTAAGTCGAGTATTAACTCCTTGACAATCGATCCTTTAATTTACCATTCTCATGAGTAGACTGAGGATCTCTACGCAAAATAAAAATGTTTTGCATTGATCGTGGAAAGCAGGAATAACACAAAAGTTGATTTCATTCCTTAACCACTTTGTTACATTAAAAGTAACATTACAACATTCTTGAATTTTTAAAATCTTTTACTGTTTTATATTTCACCCAACCAAAATTTCTTCATAAATACTTCCAGTACTTGCTGTTCGTGTTAAACAATATTCTACTTCAAAGTGCCCAATGGAGAAAGAAACACGTATCCGAGACGTCTTTGTACATCAAGGAGCCGAAAGAAGCTTCCGAATATCCGAATGATCGCAGCACCACGTGGAAAGAACGATAAAAAGATTCATAGAAGTCGCTAAAGAAGCCGACTAAGTGATCCTCTAAGACTCGAAGAAGAGCTCTGAGAGATGGCCTATTTCCGTAAACGCTAAGCTGCTTGAAGTTCTGAGAAAGGTTGGACGAGCAACACAGCTCCCGTTGAATAGCGCCGGCTGCGATAAATGCGTACTGGTTTCACGTCCACGGCGCCGACCGATAGTCAACAACTGTCACCGACCGCTACCAGACGCCCTCGCCGGGAATGGGAAGAGCATTCTCACGACGATGAAGCTTCTCGAAGCGTCTTGCCTTCTCGAACTGGGCTCGCGGTTCTACCTAGTTCGGCAGACGCGAGCTGGATGGTTCTAACTCGATAGGATTCGAATCTCCGTGATGCTCTTATACCCTTATCTCCGCATGCCCTTTTTATGACTCGAGTGTTCCTCTCGGAGTAATTCGATTGAGATAAATCAATACCGTGATTACAGACAACGCGCGCAATGAAATCCAGCGGGATAGATCCTGTAATGAAAGAGCGTAATGAAGAAGTAAGGAGCCAGCGGGTCGATTACGGCCAAGTACTCGAAAAGAATACTAATGACCGGTGGTTTTCAGGTCGGTGTGCCAAGCTGCGCTGGTGTGCTCCGACGGTTCGTTACAGCGCACCAAGGTCTGGGTTAGGTGGTAGTAACACACAAGGTCTCTCTGTGCGGGGTAAGAGACCGCGCGGTAGCGTTGGCATCCTGACCTAAGGCTCTTACTTACACGACGACCTCGCCGTGCTAAGGTGATTTCCTGATGTACGCTTTCCACTGACATTACCAGTTACTTATTGAGAGAACTGGGCACCGCCGCGCCGGTATGGAAAAGAGAGGCAGCGACCAGGATTTATAGCATTCTTCGAACCGACCTTTTGCCGGGGATAAATTTTAGGCGATCTCTCCCCCTTTCTCTCTCTCTCTCTTTCTCTTTCAGCGTACGCGACGGACGACGCGACACCAGAAGATAACCCCGACGACGAAAAGGACGCGCGGGGTTTCGTCAATGATGAATACGTGAGCACCTTGAAGAGTCGAGAACCCTGGCGAACGTCGCTGTACCGCTATCCGCGACACACGCCGCTGCGAATTGATGGCGTCAACGACCTTGAACACCTCAAGGGTCAGAATTTCGCATTTCATACTTCGCACCCCATAATTCAGCGGATCTGTGCACGGGCTCGTTGCCTGCTGGGAACTGTTCGAGGCCAGGCGGACTTTTCTGATTTAGAAGAAAATGAGTGGAGTCCGTCGTTTCGCGTCCTTCGAATTCTGGTTGGGACTTTTACGAATTATTCGCAATCCAGCGATCCACAAGACAGGTCCAGAGGTCCGCTCCCACCTGACCGTAGCCCTGAGAACCCCTGACCCCGGAGTTCGAACGAAAGTAAACCCAGCGCTGCTTCCCATGACCGAGTATCTTCATGATCCGCTTAGATCGGGTTCAAGAAAAATCGTTTGCAGAAGAAAGTTCGAATAGGCACCGTTAGCGCGATTATCTGGCGATCAAAAGGCGGCGAAGTCGGTCCGGGTTCGCGAGCATGGAGAACCCGAAGAAGAGAGACCAGAAGGTCCGTACACGTGACGGGGCGAAGAGGACGGACAACAGTGGGTCGAGTCGGAGGACAGGCTAGCCGAAGCAAGAAGCAGAAGAGAAGAGGAGGAGGAGGAGGAGACGGAAGAAGAAGAAGACGAAGAAGCTGGAAACTTAACGCTCGTGGTACCGCGGCCACGCCGTCACTATATTGGCGGAGGAATGGTTATGGTGTGCCCGGCCCACGCAATCCGTGGGTCATGGACCATGATCTATGGAACTCGCCGGGTATGCCCCGTTATGCGCTAAAGTGCAAACTTGTTAGTCATAGAGAGTTGCTCGATGTCGATGAGACAACGCGGGCTGCGCGCTATCCGTGGCCTGGACAGCCGGCGCGGCGCATCGACGCGCGACGCGACGCGCCGAGACGAAGAAAGCTCTCTCGCGAGAGGTGAATCCCGACCTTTCTTCCTCTTTCTTCCTCCTCTTCTGGATCCGTTTCTATCGCCGCCTGGCCAGCCGCGTGCACACAGACTTTGCGGCACAGAAACACAGACCGCATCTCCGTGACACGGCGACCGTGGGTCGCGGGGATGCCGTTATGCCCTAAAGTGTACTTCTCCTTCCTCCTTCGCTTTCCTCTCTACACCCTTCTCCACCTCTTTATCTTCCTCTTTCTTCCAACCGCTCGAACCAGCCCCGGTCCTCTCTTCGTCCTCCTGCCGATGCCTCGACTACAACCGCTCGAAGGTTCATCAAGTTACACCGCGATTCCTACCGGTGCGTGAGCAACGTGACAATTGTTGCCGGAGCAGAGAGGGCCAGAGCTGTTTAACAGGAGGCTGGGCGATCTCTTATGCGCTGTTCCGATGCATCTGTTGTGTGCACGAGGTGCACCGTTGAATTATGTATATGTGTGCATAGAGCTGTCGCGGTTCTCCCGGATTTGTCCCAGTTTTTCGGGAGTGTAGGGTCTTGCGTTGCCTTGCTTGTCGGTATTATATTAACTGTCCCAACTACTATGTTACATGTGGTTACACGTTAGGGTTACGTGACTGCGTAAGACACTTTTTAAGTTGAAAATAAATATCTCTCCGTATGTACCACCGGATTACCATTTTTTCGCTTTTTTTCAAATCGCAAGAGATGATAGAGCAAAGTGTCACTCTTGCTACGCCTCCGAATAAAAATCTGTGATTTTCTGAACAAATAGTGGAAAGATCTGATGGACAGATAAAGATATTCTGCATCGTCCGTGTTCTCGGAGTCGTCTACGGATTCGGATAAAGTCCATGATTTTCTGAATAGGCAATGGAAAGGTGCTCACACAACGTTCCAGTAACATTCAAAATGAAAATGAAATATACTTATAACAAAATGAAATGTACAAATGATCGTATACGATAAGCATATTTATGTATTTACACGAAACTTATTCTAAATGGTAAAAACTTGTGGCTTTCATTTTCCCTTGAGAAAACGGAATGACTTTCCGAACGACCTAATATCTTCATTTTTACTGTATCACATATTATGTAACCGGAATACGCGCGAGGATAAAGGAGCCGTGGACGATCCTTTAGGAGAATCGAATCACAGGGTCGGCTTATGGCACGGCAGAGCCTTTGTTCTGGATTTCAATATCGAGCAGCGATCTTTTCATCTTCCGCCGGCTGTTATCCCATTATCGAGATCGAGGATCTCCCACGGACCAGCAACGACACGCCTGGATCCGCGTAAAGTTCTTAATTGGAACGAGTCGCGCGTTGCCGATGTCAATTTGCACGGTCTGTCATCACCTGCAATTAATCGACCTGCCGTGAGACCATTCGCGACATTAACATCCCGCCAACAGCCCGGAGGATCGTCTGACAGGCTCAAGTGCGCGAGTTAAGCCCACGGGACCCCGTGAAGAATGTCATTATCCTTCTCCTCGTTTAACTTTCTCGAAATTACTTTCAGCTGGAGCAGATTCCACAATCGGAGAGATCAACGAGATTTCGATTGCATATTCATGTACGTTGTAATCTTGACATGGGTGTAGCATACAAGATCGAAAGTGGCCCCTACACGATCAATAATATAGTCAATATTCGCGTCAATATAAACGGAGGACCATATTGGTGGAAATATTGATCGTCTAGGAACGTATTAAAGCGTCCTATCAATTTTGAAGAACCGTTTGAACGTCTAGGAGGTTTAATATCAATATTTCCTTCGATATCAGTTGCTTGTGGGTACGTGACGGCGCAACGTGAGGACGACGGCGAATTTCTCGCTTAGACTCGGTTAGACTAAACTATAAAAACGATAAATCTGACTGGTCACATTAATAACGATTGGTGTGTGTTGTTTTACAAGAATGACAAGATCGAATTTATTTCCATTAGAACGTGTGCTCGAACAAAGAGATCGATTCGATAATTTCCCATAGAATCGTCTTTCCAATTGCGATAATTGTGGAACAAGAAACCGATCTTTCGATCAACGCTGATATCGGCTAATATGATAGAGAATAGAAAATAACTCAAGTATCATTCGCGATGTTATCTATTTGTTCGCAATTAGGAAATTAACCTTGACCGTACCAGAAATCAATTTGCTCGTTAGAATTCGCGATTTATCAGGGGAGATACGGCACACCGTGGGGAAACTGAATTTTTCTATGGGAATACTACCGAGTCTGCATTCAGCGGCAATTAGAAGGAACGGAACTAATAATTTAACTTTTTATAGCTTGTGAAGCAACGAAAGCGTAGATTAAGATACAGCATTCTTCTCCCGATACAGATACGAGAAATAAATTTCCATTCATTCGTATAATTAATTGCACGTGAAAGAATTCCCATTGTTAAGGAACGCGGAGCGTCTAATTCGAGCGTTCCCTTGCTTCCTCCCGAACAATTTCCACGAAAAAAAGTGCGATAAACTTTTATCGCGCGCGCAGTGCGTCTCGAAAATTTTCATTCGCGGTGTCTTTAATGAACTCGTCTCGAGTGAGAAACAAGTGATCGGAGTAAACAAGATCACGGTCGGTTGTGTCTTGGAAGATTAACTAGATCCACCGGTTAACCAGATGCCATTCCCAAGATCAATATCTGGAGCTCTGATTAATTATTTGCGTATCATCAGGGGCGTGGACGGCAATTAACAGTTTCAACATCGATCACGGTATAATCGAGGAACTCTGTGATAACACTACAAATGCAGCAGGTCTGATCAATCGTGTTGAAGAAACTCAAAATCATTTTTAGATATCTTATGTAGATACGCGAAGGATGTACGAGCTGTTTCATTTGTCTTGTCTCGTTTCATATATCACTCCTCAGGCTATATACGAAGTTGTATTAAGAGGGTAGACTCCTTTTTCCAGGATTGCAAGGATGCGAGATCCGCCTTCTCATTTCTCGATAATACAAACACGGGGTTTTTCACTACTCAAAAACGCTAGATAAAAGACCTATCTAGGACGCTATCTCCCTCAAAAGTCCTATTTTTTCGTTTACCAGGCGTAATTTGCATTATTCGAAAGCATACAACTGCTATTTTCATAGCTACATGTTGCCGAATAATGCAAATTAGGTGATTATCCAGATCGATCTTTTATCTAGCGTTTTTGGATACTGAAAACCCCATTTTTGTGTTATCGAGAAATGAGAACGCGAATCCCGCACCCTTGCAATCCTGGAAACGAATCTACCGCCTTAAAATTGTCCATTTTCGGAAATAAAACCGTGTGGAATCTGATGTTTCCTTCAAGGTGGAACGTTCGTTGGCGTTGAGAGTCACTGGTGAACCTCGTGTCTTGCGGAATAATTTTATTTTCTTAATTGGAAACAAAATCTCTGGGGCAATTTTCTTTAATGATTTCCGCATGAGGAAGGTCTGCATCATCGCGCGTAGTAGTTAGATTTTACCATAAGCTCGTAGTTTCCCAGCCGATTTGAAAATGTCCGAAAACCTCGTATAAAGGTGCAGCCTCGTTTGAAATGTTGGAGTTGGAATTGGAAATTTTATTCTGGGGGATCTGTAGAATCGTGCTCTTCAAGAAATATTTGTGTATCAGCTAACATACAACCCAATGTCTAAGATAAAAAGGCTTTCTTAATGATAAGTATACGTACAGCCCATTTATTCGCGTCGAACTTCTATTTCTAATTTATAAAATACAAATAAATTTGCGGAAGTAAGCGTGAAAATTTAGTAATTAATAGCAGTATCCCTATTTTAGTTAACTAGAATTAATGAGCCATCGAAGATGTTAACATATTCATGCAAAAGGGTAATCAAGAGATGGTTGGACCGTTTTCTCGACCAGTTCCCCCCAGCTGCCGTCTTCGCGAAAATAAAAGCAAGAAAACTATGTCACGATGGGAAACAAATTGTCTACACGTTCTCGAGTTTCCCGCCGCCCCCTGTCATCCAGTCAATCGACGCAGGGTGATTACGGCCGATGATTAATTGGCTATCAATAACAACCAAGCGCGATAGAAATATAATGCGGCCGGATTTTATCTCGATCACGGGATCTAAATAGCTTGACCGGCAACCATTCACGGACACCGCGAGCGATCTCCCTTGTCGATGCACGTTTTTATCGTACATCAGCCCCGTTATCATCGATATTGTTCACATTATTGAATTGACAGGGTCTCAATTTCGCGTGGGTGCCACCCGATAACCATCTTCCACTCGTAAGCTCGATGCATCTTTCAATCTGCGACCGTCGTGTCGATAACAACAATTTTCTCTTGCATTCAATCAATACCCTTTTGCCTTCCCATCTGAAACTGCCGATGTACAGAAAAATTGTGGATATCTAAACAGCAATAACATCGTTAAAAAAAATGGTACAACAATCAAGCTGACTCATTTTAAAGCTTGAAGCCTCTACTTTCTCTGCCCATCGTTCATTTTTTCCTAGAAAAATTTTGCAAGATATGGCAGGTGGAAGACTCAGGACTCGTTCGCTCTATAAAATTCTATAGGTTCAAACGTCCGTAAAAGCACTTTTTTTAAATATCCTGTGTGCATCTGTCACAGATTTAAAGATTGAAGATTGATTTTAAAAAGTAGGTATTCGTTCGACTACTACTCTGTAGACAGAAAAAACGGTTCGAAATAAATATCCAATAATTTCTCATAAAAACGTCTTCGCAATCTGAATAATCGTGGAATTAAAATCCAAATCATCGTCTCGATGAATCCGGTAGTTCTATTATTAACCCTTTGCGCTCTGAGCTATTCTAATTGGAAAACCGAATTTTTATATACATAATACCTGGTACAATACTTTCAGCAGTTTCTTAAAATATTCAATACGTTTAGTAATTTACTGAATACAAATTTCATAATGCTACAATTATTTTGAATAGTGGTATAAGAATTATTAGCGGCGCCTCTGACTCGCCACTCGAGTGCAAAGGGTGAAAATACATGCAGAGTGTTTCGTTTATCCGATAACGGAAATATCTTGTGACGCACTGAAGTTACGAAAAAAATTTGTTTACAAAGATTGTTCGGTATGAATGTTAAAATCATATAGTTTAATTTTTGGGGGGTCTAGAATGGTGGGGAGGGTGATTTCAAAGTCAAATTAAGTTTTTTAAATTGAATGTCCTATTTTTTATACCATAGATCGATAGAGTATCAAATTCTGAGTATAATAGTGTTGACCATCATATATCCTAAACCGAAAGAAAATTGTTTCGAGAATATCTCGTTAACTATTAGGTTTAGGACATATGAAGGTCAACACTATTATACTCAGAATTTGATACTCTATCGATCCGTGGTATAAAAAATAGGACATTCTATTTGAAAAACTTGATTTGACTTTGAAATCACCCCTCCCCACCATTTTAGTCCTCAAAAAAATTAGACTATATGGTTGTACGCCTCATACCGAACAATTTCCGTAAACAAATTTTTTTCGTAACTTCAGTGCGTCACAAGATATTTCCGTTATCAGACAAACGAAACACCCTGTATAGGGTACCGATATAACTTTACCGTTCATATCGCTGCATGAAGATACCGGCTACCAAAATAGTAGAAATGGTAGGTAATTGCCAGCGAATGACACGTATTTCATGCAAATCAGGCTTGCCATTAGCACGAGGAAGCCAAAGAAGCCTATAATAAGGTGTCAAACCCTGAAGGCTGATTGATATCGTCAGATATCGATATTTCATGATTGATACATCGACCTCACGAATACCCCTGAAGACATTCTCAATGGATCATCTAATTTGAATCAATTGAATCTCTTTCTCGGAACCGTAACTGCGTGCCGAACAAATCGTGAACTTCATTTTTTTCTGGACGTTCCGATGCTAGGTACTTAGAAATGATGAGCTAACGTGATATTCTACAAACTTGGCTCGCGTGTCTGATCGTCACTGGCAGGTGCTACTTGTTCGAAGAAACGCTTACAGGCGTGCCGGGGGCACTGTTTTGTTTCTAATTGTTATATTTTGAGAGATCGGCCCGAATTTCGTTCCGACATCCGAACAAATGAAGTTAAATTAAGTTCTTTGATTTATTTATTTCGATTATCGAAATCGAAGGCCGAGAGGTGGAATTTTTATATCGACCACAATTTTTCAACATAATGACTGAAATTTCTCCAGTTTCTACGAACAATAATTGGGAATAATATGTAATAAAAAGTGCAGTTGTATTTTTTATATGAAACCGAACCCAGCTCTAAACTTAAAAAATATTTTTGCGAATATCTAAAAAGCTGAAAGAGACCGACTCTTACATGTATAGGAAAAAGTTGTTTAAAATTATGACCTTGACAACGTATTCCAATTTCGTCAAAATCGAAAAGAGAGGAAGTAATGTTCCGACAAGTTAGCAATTTTGTGTGACTTTTATGAGCGAAGGAATTTGATGTACGAAAAGGTGAGTTTGATTTGGAGTGCAAAACCTGTGGTACGATCTATTTTAATATGAAGCCGGACAAGCCATTGTCTCTTTACGACGAGAATGCTCGTCGCAGCCAGCTGACAGATTGAAAACCCGCTGTACACGTTTGAAACAAACAAGTGACCCGCCCCCGGGGGCCGATTCCGCAGCGTGCAGCAGGAAATCGTTTTCTCCGGGGCAATTTCGAGCTCGAGCCAAAGTAGCGTCGAATTCGCGGTGGAAAAATGAGCAATCGCGTATCCCGAACAACCGTTCAACGATCCGGAGTGCAGCGGCCGAGCAGTGACCGGGTGACTATGCAATTTTAGCGGTGGAATTGAGATTACGGGGTTAAAACGGATGCACTCGAAAGAGCGGCCGGGTGGTTTAATCAACGGCTAGGCCATCCCGGGATCCCAGGGCCGGTCCCGGTTGCTAGTGCGTGCATCCAGAAAACCGATACGTTCGGGGATCGAAAGAGGGAAGGGCAGCCGACGCCGAACCTGACTGAAACGAAACGAACGAACCGAACCGAACCAAGCGCACGGGAGCCTGAACGAGCAAACAGAGTTCGTAAACACATCAACGGCCACGGCAGCGGACTTAATAAGCAGCCCACGGTATTATAGATGATCTCTTTATTGACCGCCATAAATCAGAGTTAAGAGCAGGCATTATTACTACCGAGTACATTATCCAGTACGTCAAGAACCGGTGATAGAGTGGGGCTCGGCCCGCCTCGGCAAAGACACCTCTCCCTGGAAGAATGATGCGCGCGGAACAGGTAACTCGAACCTATGGCCATGTACCATACGCATTTATGAAAAACAAATACGTCCGAACATTCTGCAAACGGAGGAAACTCGCCGGAAACGTTCGCGATAGGGTTACAGTGGAATTTCCTCGATTGTTCGAACACGCCACTCGTAGCGACACAGAGGACCGCAAGAGTACTTGCAGGGCCTAGCTTTTTGGATAGTATTTTCTGTGAAGTGAAACGTTCATCCTTTACGAACGAGTTTCTTGAAATGTTACAAATATTATTTACATTATTATTGTACAACTCCAGCAACATACCACTTGAGATTATCATTGTGTAACAGATTGTGTAAATATTTATTACATTATTCTGAATAAAGTAATCACTGCGGATCTTTATGCGTTTACGGCATCCGAAAATTTTCAAGAAATGCTAGAACATGAAATTCTAGAAGGGCCACTGGAAATAAGATTTACAAAAAGTGAAAACTGCATAAAGATCCGCAGTCTAGTAATCAGCAAAGTTAATTATTTGTCGTTTCATTCAGCTTCATTGTTTCACCGTTCTGCCAGCATGACGCACGAGGGAGTTGCGAAAACGAGGGTTGTAAACACTTGACCGCTAATAACCTAACCATCCTTGATCTCGTAAATTGTCTACAATTGACGGCTCTAAATGGGAATGCCCCGCTAAGAGTCAACAACGTCGGCCTCGTCCGACCGCGGGTATCGTTTCGATGATCATAGATAAAGTTTCGGTTTTGGAGTGCTTCCCTCTCGCCGGTTCGTAGAGATTACTTCTGGTAATCTCGAACGAGCGTCGACGTGCGCAACGACGTGGTAATTAAACCTATAAATTGGTGCCGGCCGCCGAGCGGGGAGAGGGACGAGGTGGAGAGAAGAAGGAGGAGGAGGAGGAGGAGGAGGAGGAGGAAGGGGAATGGAGGAGGAACGAGGATAAGAAGGAGGAGGGATTGCCATTTCATAACACTTGTAAAGTAAGAGAAGCCGGTAGCCTCTTTTATCCGCGACGCGAGGCAGAAAGAGACGAGGAACGAAGGGGAATAGTGCGGGGCGAGAGGAAGGAGGAGAGAGGGTGAAAGAAGGAAGGAGGCAGAACAACGTCACATATACAGATGCAGAAAGTTAAGTAGTACGAGTGTAAGATACGCTATAAGGCCTCGACTGCTAACACACATGGATTCTGATGGTCGTTTACCTGCGGGCCCTCGAGTGACGACCCCGCCCGCTTCAAGGACACCCTTGGACACCGCAGCCTCGGACCAGAACCCAACCATCTTCAACGACCGACTGCACGTATGCACCGTGCCATGACTATCTGGATTCCTGTTGCCTGTCGATGGTCCCTGATAGCCGTTTCAACCGGCGAGACCACGGCTGACCAACCTGTGACGAATCTTCCGCCGATCTTCATCCCCCTGTACGAACTACCCCGTTCGTTAATTCGCACCCCTGCGCTCTTTTCTCACACGAGGTGTTCCCGAAATCACGGTGCGACCCTAACGTACCTTTGTTGGGAGCCTCGTTTCAAACAAAGGTCGTTGTCAGCGGGTTTAAACAATCGCGAAATTCAGCAAAGAGCGCACCATAAATTACCGAACAGCTTAGGGACCGTCGACGGCTGTCCGGCGAAGTATCATCAGCGTTCCGGAGCGCCAGATAAAGACGCATCCGCGGGCCTAATGATAAATGCGGCCGGCGATATGACGAAGAGTATATCTGGACGCGTGTGGAAACAGTTCGAGAAAGGGCATGTTGCGATGGAAGTCGTCCTTGAGGGCATATAACTTAAAGGAGCAGGACGATGCTCGGTCAGTAATGAGCCAAATCCATTACGGCACTCGCAGCAACAACGCAACATAGCAACACCGTCGGACAGGCCCCGAAGAGGCCTACGGGTCTAACCGCCTAGGGACTACCTTGGACTACCTTTTCTACCCTC
Organism: Lasioglossum malachurum; assembly: GCA_028455605.1. NCBI lineage: Eukaryota > Metazoa > Arthropoda > Insecta > Hymenoptera > Halictidae > Lasioglossum > Lasioglossum malachurum. The sequence goes on from CM052319.1 coordinate 12,773,860, forward strand.
CCCTACTGATCCCTCTTCGTCTCCCGAGCGGTCAACCTCCTTTTCTCTCCCCGTGGAGGACACGGGCTTCTACACGCGTGTCTATGCCACGCACGTATCGCGCGGTAACAACCACCTAACCAATGGCACCAGTTCACTACCAATTCCAATTATAGATCCGTAAGTATATTCCAGGGAACCCGGCGAACTGACATCCCTTCCTACATGCCCCCTCTCACACCCCCTCGTCCTATCTGTGCCGCTCCACCCATTGGCTCCTCTCTCTCTCTCTCTCTCGCTCGCTCTTTCTCTTTCCTTTTCTCTCTTTTCGCTTCCTGCATTGCGAAACCAATTATGCGCGCGGAACCTCCGAGGGTAAATTGAAAAGTTTTCGCCGAACTGTGATCCGCACGCTCAAGCACGCTAACGAGACGGAATGAAAGCTGCTGATGCAACGTTTTCGGGTTTCCAGACACTACGAAGCGATTCGATCTTTTTTCTTTCTTTCGTTTTTTGTAGAGAATTGTTCTCATGGACGGTAACTATTCAGAGGTGTGCGAGAACCCGAAATATGGGGTCCGATCGGGACAGGTACCGAAAAATTTCGAGATTCTCGAATTTATCGGGATTCGGTATAAGGTGCCGCTCGGTTACTAAGGTTCTTTCGCTCGGTCTCTACAAACACGCTCTTAACACATTTGTAAACCGCTCGCAGCAAGCTGACATGACGGTTCCATAAATTAGAAAACTCGGAGGATTCAGAAAGACACGTCAGAAGGATGAAAGGACGGGTTACAAAAGGAGCAAACGGCGAACGGATGGATCCGCGACTCTTTTCAGACAGCCAACAGTCCGATCGAAGCAAAACGAGCGGAGCCCGATAAATTCCGTCAAGAACCGGCTGCGCGGCGCGAATAAATCACCGGCCGAACAGCGAGAACTATAAGGGAACACCTTTTTGCGTGGCCGCGACCATAAATCCCGGCGACGATCCGGTGCCGAGTATATCGATACCGATTTTACGACTATCGGGTATGACGCGTCACGGAGTCAGCGTCGCTACAATTAAACGTACCTGCAAGGTACCGGCAAGGTCGTTACCAACCAAGACACCGGGTACACGGAGAAGGATGACGCGTAGCTAGTGATGGGATTGAGTTCGACATCTTCGCAGACCGTAGATTTCGCGGAGAATAATCTGTGAACGATAATCTCGACGATCTTTCCCCAGAACTACAATTTGAAAATTTCGAAAATCATTTTTCGTGTTTGATCATTTTCTCGTGACGCTTTCGCCAACATGTTTGTGGCATTCTCCCGTTTCAGATGAGCCCAAACATGACATAATTCCGAGCACAATGAACGATTCAGTAGAACCTCGATTCACACGCATTACCCGCGTAATTCTGACTACAGAATGGAAACAAACGAATGACGACGGTAACTTCTCGCTTGATAATTGCTCGTGTACCCGTAGCTCCTCGAACGAGTCTTAACAACATCTTAACAACCACCGCTGTTGCTACGGAGAAAGGTATGCCGAACTCACAAAATCAGGCGTCCCTTTGTCAGACGTTATTTGCTGTGAAGCCCCGGGGGAATGAATGGTGCTAGCAGGGCGTATCAGAGCACGTCTGTCACCCGTGCATGGTTTAGGAGATATCTTTTCAAGAAAACTACGGAAACTGCTTTTCGTTGTAGGAGAGCAGTTTGTTCTGGAGAGCTGCGAGTGGTAAGTCAACAGGCTGTGTTGACTCGATTTTACCCGTATAGAAACGCCCTCTCTTGAAACGTATCCCAAAGCATCGAGCCTGAACCATTTACAGGGTACATCGTCCCGACACACGTAAACGATTCTTTTTAATCGTGTCGTCAACAGGCGTGCCTGGAGAATGAATACAACGTAAAGAGGGGAGACAAGAAAGATGTAAATTTAATCGGGCACTGCTGCGAAAGGCTACCGATGTAAAAGTGAGCGGTACTTGTTCGAGGGACAGGATTTGGTCCCATCGCTACAGGCCGCGGCATCTGAGGCGCAGGTCCTGGCCGAGGATGAGGCGAGACGGTGGCCGGTGGCGCCACGCAATTGTCAATTAACATTTTTACCGCCGTGCAAGAAAACACGAAGTTACGTGCCGGCGTACGTGGCCACACGGCGAGCTCGACAGGGTTCTAGGGATCACGAGCTGGACTGGGCCGGGAGCCGGGCTGGGCCCAGGCCGGGCCGAGTCGGGCCGACTCGGGCCTGGCCAGAGAGGAACGAAGAAAACGGAGGAACGATCGATGGATCGCTCGAGAGAAGAAGAGAGGCCCGAGGCGCGGGGGGAAACGCCGGAGAAAAAAGAGCGAGAGGGCTAAAAAGGAATCGGAGAGGATACATTTCATTATGATTATGTGCGCAATGGATTGCTAATCGTAAAGCGCCTCCTGGCCGCGCCGAGTCCAGCCTCTGCCTCCTCGCACTCTGTCTCTCTCTCTCTTTCTTTCTTTCTTTCTTTCTTTGCTACCAGCGAACCTGTAACGCTCGTTTTTCACACGTGGGAACGGCTGAACTTTTCTGCAACGAGCATACACCGAAGACGAGACTCTATTAGTACTATTAGCATACATCACCTATCGTTTTGCTCCCTCTCCACCCTCCCCTCCCCGTTTTCTTTCATTTCTTCAGTTTTTCGTTCGCGTCGGTTGCTTCGCCCTTTTTCGAAGCATGCTCGACCCTGTTGTCTTCCACAGAAATGCACCGGCGCGTCGGCGATACGTACTGCTCGAAATGGTGTGATACGACGAGAATGTACTCGATCTTTATTACATTCCGCGACGCTCTTATGGCGCCCGTAATATCACCTTGGCGGACGTACCTTCGAATATTACATTTAATAAGCCGGTGTCGGCTGCGATCCCCTTTGCAAAGAAATATATGCGGCATCCTCCCGGTTTTTTGCGGGAACATGAGTCGAACACGAGTGATTTTTCTTCGGGTTTGATTGTAGATGATCCCCATACCTCAAATATGATTCTGTCAAAACAAGATCTTCGAAATTGAGAGACTGTTAACCTCTCAAACTATCGAAATTCTTGAAACTGTGGGTGCGGCGACGTTTCCTTGTCGAGCATGAGTAATTTTTCTACAAGTTTGATTGTAGATGATGCCCATATAATTCCTCAAATACGATTCTATCAAAACAAGGTCTTCGAAATTCTTGAAACGTCGAGTGATAACTTCCGACCAAGGTGACCACAGTCTGCGATCTGGGATCGAAGGATTCTGTGGCGCAGGACGTTTAGTATTAATTGAGGGCCGAGGCATGATTGATCGAGGCCGTTTCGCAAAACCGTTTCGAACAAGGTAGAATCAATGCAGGCCGATTCAAGTGCGCCGCGGTACAGCGGAAGTAATTTCAAGGGGGCAAGGCTGCGAACGGTTTCTGATCCGAGTAAGAAGAATAATCCATCATTATGCAACGCGAGGCGATACGGTGCATCGGCAACCGTGTTACGTACCAACGTTTGCATTATACGAAAGATGCTGGACTTGATTCACGGCACAACCTTCGATCGGCCGGATCTGCTTTGTTTTTTTTTTTTTTATTTTTCCACAATAATGATTCAGTAAACAAGCAAACCGACGAAACTCGTCGAGAAAGATGAACAGTTCGACCTCGCCGCGGCGCTTGTAATTCTGCGACTGTTAATTGCCCAACGCTAATTACCGAGGAATATTTCCGGAGCAGTTCACCTTGTCTATGAGCGACCTTTCGCCTTATAAGAAGACCGTGGTAAGTGCGCCGGAGCACCGGACAAGAAAGAAAATTGATGAAGATGCTACGAACGAGCTTTCTGCGGTGCTCCGTGTGATTAATTGCCGGACTAATTTTAGAAAATCCTCAGGGACTTCCATGTTTAATACTGACCGAATTAGTAAATAAAGCAAGCGAACGGTGAGCAAGATCCTGCCGGAAAAAAAAAAGACAATCTGACAATCGGGAGTCGTTGACTCTAAAATCGTATCGTTAAGTTTAGCACAGTAAGTAAGACAGCCGGCGAACGTTGAATTAAAAGTGAACATTATTTAAGTGACTGTACGGTCATTATTGCGGGATCGATAATTCCATCGTAACGTTTCCGAAGTAGGCAGTAACGTATCGGCAGGACCGAAATCTCGACGGTGCAATTAATAATAGCACCGAGATCTATATAGCGAGCAAAGTTACACACGCGGTGAGCCCTTTGAGTTACGAATTCCCTGTTATAGCCCAGCTGGGAACCATTAGAACTTTGCTTGCATAATAAACGACGGAACACGGTAATATCGTGACGTAATGCGAACATATAGCGAGTAAGTTCTCTTGAGCAAACTTATAAAACGTACCGTTAGGTTTCTTATGCATTGAACGAATGATATTGCTTGTTGCATTACCCTTTCATGAATGAAACTGATCACCGGACGTCCCCATTCATATGTTAAACTAACGTATGAATCTCACTTTCTAAAATACAGCAAGTTCGCGACTTACGCGGTTGATTCGTTCCAGCGCTTTCAGCGTAAGTCACATAGTACCCGCTGGAAGGTTATTAACAAACGAGTTTCACAGTTTGGAATTGGTTTTTCTGATTCGCTTCTAAGAATCGGCGTATCTAAGAATCCGCGTAAAACGGATCCGCGTAAGTCGAGGATTTACTGTACAGTACAACAAAAAATTATTGCATATGCAGTTTCAGAAAATTCGAAAATTCTCAACTTCGCAGCAGCACAATTCGCCAGGTAACGAAAACGCTGATGCTTCACGGAAACGCGTTAAACAAACAGTGCGCGCGGCTCTCCGCAGGTATTTACACAAGAAAACATAACAGTTACCAGCGATTCATTGGTCCCCGTGTAAATGTGCTGTTCAGTGGAAACACGGCTGAGAATTGCACATCGTTTCCTTCGAGTATTAAATGTACGCTCAGACACCGATATACATAGCAAGAATATTTTGTTTCCGAAACGTGCTCTAGCCAAAGGTGTATGAAATTCTGATGAATTACTTACCCTATCTTGGTGATCAGCTTTCCGTGAACATGTAGGTAAGACGTGACGAACCTCTTGTTCACCTGGAAATAAAATAACGTACGTCAACGATGTCACTTTCGAATCATCCTTAGAATATTTACATCTAAAAATCATGGCCTTTACATTTTCCTTCGCAGTTGCGACTAATAATAATTAAAAATATTTACACATTAGCTAGTAAACTGATCCTTCTAACGCCTCAAAAAAAACTCGAGCTGTTGGGTCGAATTTTGAAGAAGTTATTCGTTTTTAAAACTCACCTCGACGCTACTTAGTTGTGCCAATTCTTCTAAATCGCTATGGGACAATCTCGCTTCATTGGCAGTGGCTGCAGTAGTTGTACGACGAACTCGTCTACCACCAGGGTGAACCCAAATCTCCCTTCTCAATCCACCACCAACGTTGTTCGCACCTTCTTTTTCTTTCATCCTAGCCCTTTCCTTCCATTCCCTTTCTTCTTTTCGCTTCCGTTCGGTGGACTCGTACTGTTAAAACACGTATCACAGTCAATAAAGCTATCATAAGCGTGATTCTATAGAGAAACAGCATTGTGCATAATGTAAATGAGAGTTCGTTCTATTATTTCTTTCTTAAAAGATCTATCTAATATTCGTATAAAACGACTAGAGGTGTGCGAGAACCCGAAAATATCGGGCATTCGATGGTCGGGGCGGCAATGACCCCTAAAATCTCTCAAATACCAAGATACAGACATTGTACATTGGAATCTTATAAAATGTTTGTACCTTTTGTTGGCAACTATATAATATGCATGCTAACATTGTGTGCAATGTAGTGCTGACAACTAATAGAAACGGTGCATTCATTTACAGCTAAGAATCTATAGCAGTATGCAGCGTACTATATTCTTAACTATGTTTCTATTTTTCTTTTCCGAGAGAACTAATTTTCACCACAATAATTACCATTTAAGATCGCTATGAATGACACAATCAAATTCATTCAAGCATAGCAAGATCTTACTTAATGTTACGTAATGTTCAACTATAAGCGTGCGGAAATATCTATAATGCGCAAGAAAATTGCTGGAAAGTTTCTATTACGCGCGAGACAATAATAGTATGTATTAAGCAGCGCATAGATGAAGGGACTGATTTTTAAGCATCGGGTTAAGATGTCTAAATAAATCACACCAAGTATCGAAATTTACTTACGTAATGCAGATACTGGCGGCAAAACAGAATCAAAATATTATTAAAGTTAGTATTAATACAACCATATTCAAAAATTGTCTGAACGTTTGTCGTACCTTTTTCCTGTTTTCCTCGAAAAGCCCAATTAGACTCTCCCTCGCAGATTGAAATGGATTTGATGCCATGAGAGATCTCATATAATAATATACTGCATCCAATTTTCGTCGCTAAAAAGAAAGTTGAAAGTTGTTTTTACTTTCTGATCATTATTTAGTTATGAGTTCGCGATACTTACAGCATAATGAGCTAATAAGGCAAGCTGATTGTAGGGCCTTCCATTCTTTGGATTAAGTTGTTGTGCTTTCAAATACCACCTAAGATAATATTAAAATGTTAAACTCAGCTTTTCGGACCGAAAGACATTATCATTCGTTTATTTGCACTTACTGTCTAGATTTTCCATAATTATTCGTTTCGTTTGCTTGTTCTCTGTATCTGGCCAAGTCGCCCAAAAACAAGTATATCTTCTGCGCGCTTACTAAAGCCAAACCCAAGATTCCAAGGCCTTTAGGCAAAGTTGATGATGCAAGAAACATGTCCAATTTAAATTCGTATTTGCTTTCGAGGACAGTTAACAAACTTTCCAAATATACAGTGCCTTCGTCAATGATCTTCAACATTATTTTCTTGTAATGTTCCCGTCCTTCAGAACTTTCTTTAGGCATGCCCTTCCGAAGCATTTCGATCATATTATAAAAAAGTATCTTCCAAAAGTGTTGCTCAACGTTCTCGGCTTGGCAAAACTTGATGTCGGTTTCGAGCAGAGTTTTCAAACTTTCTTGCAAGAAGTGCCTTATGTATAAAACTCTTTCCCAATTTGTCGTGAACCCACCAGAGCTCAATATCCACTGCAACTCTAAATCGGCGCGTTCTATGTCCAGCAGTAAGTAAGGATTCTTAGCTGATCGAAAACTGTTCAACAAGAAATTACGTTGATGAAATGATTTATTTCTAGTTTTAATCGGTAGCGTATCATTGTTACATACCTATCCGAGTATGGATCGTACCACGAAGGTCTTGTACTTCCAAATTGGTCATTCGGCATATATGGGGGTGGTACACCGTCCATATGAGCTCCTTGAAAACTATGATGTGGTGAAGTAATACCTCCGTGAGATTGGAACACTGGGACAGTGGAACTTTGTGTCGAGCTGTCGCTCTCTCTGAAAAGAAACATTTTTATCAGACGCGTAACTCAACATAAAAATGTGAAAAAGTTATTTTTACCTTTGTACTGCTGCCCTGCTGCTGGGCGAAGGAACCACAATAGGTTTATTGGGATTGTTGTGATTGAATAATGTTCTTTGTTGCTGCATCCCTTGTTGTCTTGAAACTGGATTAGGCGGAGATTGGTTAGTATCTGGTAATACCAATACACCCGGTGGCTGAGGGTTGGTGTATCCACTAGAAGATGTTTGGGGCGATGATAAATTCAAAGCGGTGTTTGACACAGGGGCAGAGTGAGAAGCAACACTCGGCGTGTGTCGTCCGTCGTCGGATTCGCAAGCTGACATTTTTCTTCCTGTTCTCCAATTTTCATCCAAGTATCGATCCGATGTTCTAAAAATATATGTACGTATAAATCAAACATAAATCTCTAATTCTAGCACATATCTGACACGAAATGTAATATTCAGACTGCGGATTTTATGCACTTATGACAGAAATGAATGCATGTATACCACAGGACTTATTCCTTCAAATTGAGGATCAGAACTAGCATTCCTTAAAATTGACTTCGGAAATTTTTATTTTGCATGAAGATCCGCAGTCTAGTAATATTTAACCAAATAATTTTTACCTATGTCTGTGAAGATCATCAAAATTTCTACTACTACTACGATAATTTCTATCTTTACTAGATTCCCGGCTATGTTGTATAATATTGCGAGGTCTTCTGTGATCGTATCTTCTACTGCTATTATTGTTCTTTTGATTGTTGTTGTAGTTATCATTTTCTCGGTTCTGTTGATTGTTCTGCCGATCACGACTATTAACTCGAGCTTTGTCCCTGCTGCTGCTCCTGAAACATGTTCGAAGCATTATATTCATAATACACTATTTTCAAATAATAATCGCGAACTATTTCTGTCGAAAGATCTGCTGAAGTACTCTTACCGATCCGCCATCTGTCGCTTTTCACGCTTTTTTTTTTTACGTCGAGAGTAACCGCTAGTTGTAGTTTCATTTCCAGACATGTTAACATTTTCACGCAAACTTAATACAGAAGAACTACGACTTGCGCGCTCAGCTTCCAATTTTTCATGCAACTCAACTTCCTCATTCCAATCCTAAATATTATTGTTTAAATGCGATGTATACATTAGTATCAAGTGTATTCACATTTTCAGTAAAGATACTTACAAATACATGGTCAACTGTATTCGAGCCAGTATTAAGAGATTCACTTTTCGATGGACTAACGCTTAAATTTTGTGGATTATTTTTCTTTTCCGGTGCTGTATTACGGTCTAGCGCACTGCTATTTTGTCGTTGCCTTCAAAACAAAAATATTAAATGAAATGGTAGTAGATAGGAATTTTGACAAATCAGTTATAAAAAGAATCGTTACGTTTGAGTACGATGGAAAGCTGGCGGCGGTGACGTTCCCCGGCGATGACTGTCGGGCGAACTCTGACGTTTATTCACACTGGATGTTGAAGTAACAGGCGACACTGACGGTGGTGGCAGCATCATTGAACTGTCAGCACGGCTTAAACTTTCCATACTGGTATACATAGTGCTGTTGCTACCACGACGATCGTAAGACCTGCTTTTCAAAGTAGACGAAACATCAAATTTGTTCCTTGAAAAAATTTATATATATTTATATACCTTTGCATGTACTCTTGACTTGGTGTATGGGACCGGGAACTTGGAGCTGAATATTGATCAGGTGTAACACATCTAAATATGTTTGTTGAACTCTCTATTTCTTCAGGTCGGAGTCTCCCTCTACCTCTACTTCTTGCTGGAACTGTGTTGGACCAGCTAGGTTGTGGAGGTAATGGGCCAGATGGTGGTAAATTCTGCATAGTTTGAGAATGTTGCATTGCAGGTGGATAATTATAGCTTGTTGATCCCTTTAAAGAGAATACATAGATTTTACAACTTCGATAAAAGTTCGATACAATCTCTGCGAATGTAAAAATACTTTACGACATACCTGAAATGTAATACTACTGCCATTCCATGTATCTTCTGCAGGCGATGGATTGCTTGGTGGTAACGGTAAACCATTATCGATCAGATACTTTTTCTGTAACCGAGGTGGTAAGTGCTCTATCTTTATATTTTTCGGTAAACTATCTTTTGGACCACCCCATTTCCCTGAAGGTGGTTTCCCTTGAAACTTCTCTGGTTCTACGCTACGTGTATCTCTAGTACGATTGAAATCATTTACATGGTTCATTGTTGCGAAAAGTGGTTCCGAACCCTGAAAGACCGAACACACACACACACATCGGAAATTGAAAAGAAATGTTAATTATACAGCATTAAATATTATATTGCAATTTTCCCTGACCTGTCTAACTTCGCGGGAATTATCTTTCCGATTTCCGAAGCTTCTGTTAGATAGAGGAGAATCAGATCGCCAACGCTCCTCATTTTCATTGCCGTGTCGATTTCGACGATTTGAATATCTTTTTCCGTGATCATCTCTGCCTCTATTTCCATTATCATTGTCTCGACCACCACGACCACCTGAACGGTTATGATGACTATCGCTTTTATGGCTGCGATTGGAATGAGAGTCACGGTCTTCGCTGCGTTCTCTATCTTGATCTCGGTCCCAAACCCCTTGATTATGTGGTCTAAAGGATACAGAAAATATTAATTAATGATTATACAATTATTTGGTAACGTGGAAACAAATACACTTTCACAATCTTCACCTATTTGAGATATCCTGTTCGGCCAATGCTTCTTTCACTTTCTTGGGAACATATAGCTGTTGTTCCGGTTTCTTGGTTCTCCTCCTTGAGTCTCCTAAGTTGCTATTTTGAGAAGAACCTTGTGCCTGTTCGATGTCTGCATTAGATCTGTAGTTTATGTTTAAATCATTCAATTTTTCTGTTGCATGTTCAACTTGAGACGATGGTGGACTATTAAAACTTTGATTGGATCTGTTCAGTTGTGACTGCTTCAAACGATGTTGGACGGAGCTTGGTTTAGTTGCCTCCAGCGAGATGTTCTCATTCTCTAAATCATCTGTAGATCTACCCGACTTCCGAAGAGGTCCACTTCCTGGCCTATACAAAGCTTGGGGAGCTCTGTTTCCTCCACCACGCATTCCTATTGATCTATCCTTTTCTGATTTCGTATTATCTGAAATTTAGTATAACATATTATAAAAACTGCTCCATACAAAGAAATATATCAGCATATAACGTTTGAATATCATCGAAACACAATGTTCAAACTGTAAATGGATTCTAGAAAAAATGACAGATTTTTCATGATAATAGCTGAATAACAAATAACTGAATAACAAAAGCATAAATTATAATAGACACTGTTTACTCTGAAAAAATTCATAATCTACCGAAATAACCACATTAAAATTCTGTAAGTACATTAAAAATATGGCCCACTGTACAGTTTTTATTACAAATACTATTAAACAATAGATCAATTTGTCCTGTTAAGTATATGTACTTTTAACATTTTTTTTTTAATACGTTATTGAAAGTATCTTCCATGCAAATTAACAAAACATTGTTTATACCTAATTCACAAATGTTACCATTAGTTAGATAGAATGCTTTGTTAAGTATAATAGTTCGATAGTGGTTGTTGACACTCTTGACAGTAACTACAGTTCCTATCAATTCTTAAAAATTCGAGGTAATTGTTATATAATCTATATCTGTTTGAAGTAAATTCACATCTTTTAGAGGAGCTCAATTGAAAATGTTGATCGCACTGATTTTATTTCTTACTGTGGTAAAATTTCACAATATATCACAGCACAATAATTCCTGCAGTATTTTAGGTTAGCTTGTTTGGTGAGGTTAGTTCTGTGAATACACTCAACAAAATTACGATAAAGCATACATGTATATTAATTATACTCGCACAAGGTGAAATCCTGAAATTATAAATTAACACGTTTATATAATTCAGTAATATTATTTTTTCTAAAATACCTTGTAAAAATTCTCCCCACTTTCTGCGTCCTTTGTCGCGGTTCGCCATATTGAAGTACAATCATATCAAAATTTTTATGAAATCAAGGAATACGATTATACTTATAATCATATATTCCGTCGATAAATGAAACTCAGAATTGCTCAGAATCAACAAAGGTACAAAGAAGTAATTCGAACACACGCTATTATCTTTATCCTTTGTAAACGTAAAATACTGTACGTTTGAAATTCCGTTGTCAGACATGCGAAAATTTTGTCGATCAAATATTTTTGATCATCAACGAATATTTTGAAAATATAGTTCTACAATATTCTTTAGTAACTACAATTTCTTGTACATCTCATAATTAATTTATATGAAAAACACATAATGGTGTTATAATGCATATATTTTAAAACATCAGAAAATCTTGAAATTGGACAAAATGCTATTTTACAACTAATGAAATCTTACGAAATCGAATAGTAAATTGATGCAATTCAATGTGATTCTAATGTGCCAATACGACAACCACAAGAACATGTAATATAATTTCTAATTCTAATACATAATATTTTATTGAAAACAGAAAACGATGATAAAGAACATTAAATGTTCAAAAGTAAATAATTTATAAATTATCGTAACGCGTTGAAGATTTCTTACGAGTAACATAAATAATTTTCATTTCGTTTCAGGAAACATATATATATGAATTATGAACTTATGAAAAGCCACAATGAAAAGTAAGTGCATACTGAGAAACTGAAAGTTGCAGCAGCGCCAGATTATTTGTTCGGGTCTTGAGTGAACTATGTAAATAGAACTGTTTTCATAACAGATTTTTTAATAAAGTTTCAAAATCTCACTTCGTTCTTTTTAATTATTATTTTCACGATGAAATCGAAAGATATTTCTATCCTAAGTAGAAGGCCAAATAATTGTTTGCAACAAGTGATATTTTAACAATTTATAACCTCAAAGTATAATATTTTTAACAAACATTCTTACCGGTAAAATGTTAGCTCCACTTGTTAGTGTTAATCGTACATTAACAACCGCTGCAAGATGCAAGCGGCGAGTTGTGGTGACAGGAATGGGAATATTGTGTCCGCTAGGAGTAGGTGTTGAAAATTCCTGGAATAATCTTATTAACTGTAAGTCTGGTGTTACCAAATTGACTGAACCAGATTATGATAAACTACCTTGTAAAATCGGTAAGATTTCAATAAAATATTCGTATTTTTTCAGTAATTAACGTAACTCTACCTTTTTATGTACGTTAAAGGGGTAGACTCGTTTCCAGGATTGCAAGGGTACGGGATGCACCTTCTTATTTCTCGATATTACAAAGACAGAGTTTTTCAGTAGTGAAACGCACTAGATAAAAGATCAATCTAGGCCGCAGTTGCCCTCAAAAGTCCTATTTCTATGTTTACGAGGCATAATTTACATTAGAGCTATGTAGTATGATTACCCGAGCATCTTATGAGTAAACTCCGGATCTTTATGCATTTATGGCTTCTGAAATTTTTCAAAAAAGAGTGGAATATAAAATTCGACAGAATTTAGTACAATTTTTATTTTGTTGAGATCCGCAAAGATTCACAAGACATATTTTATTCCACTTTCTTAAAATTCGTCTACAAAATTTCTGAAAATTTCATAAGTCTCTGCAGTCTACTCATGAGATAGCCCAATAATTCCTCGACGAGGCTAATTGTAAAGCTGAAATGTTGAAGAATAAGGGAAGATTATGGAGAAAGCAACGTAAATAATTTTTGACCTTGAGAAACTATGTTGAAGAAAAACCCCATCTTTGCATTATTGAGAAATGAGAAGGCACATCCTTGCAATTCTGGAAATGAGACTACCCTCTCTTAAATATATTTAATTATTCTGGGATAGGAGCAATGATACCTAAAGGAAACGGACCCAACGAATTGAACATACAGTCTCAATTCTCAAGCAGTGAGTTACGTACAATGTGTTCTGCCACTGCTTATGCTTTAATAGCTACAGAAATGGCATTGGAAGATGCAAAATGGAAACCAACCGATGAAATAGACAAGCAAGATACAGGTGTAGCAGTAGGTGTCGGAATGATAGATTTAGTTGACGTGTGTACAACATACGAAGCGCTGAAGAAAGGATACAACAAAGTCAATCCTTATTTTATACCGAGAATTTTGCCTAATATGGCTGCAGGACAAATTAGTATTAAATATGGTTTTCGTGGGCCAAATCATTCTGTATCGACAGCATGTGCAACTGGAGCGCACGCGATTGGTATACATTTTAATGAATACAAATAGTCTAATTCAACTATCGAATAACTAATATTTAGCTTAATATTTAGGCGATGCGTTTCGTTTTATCCGTGGTGGACAAACATCTGTAATGGTCTGCGGTGGAGCAGAAGCGTGCATAAGTCCACTTGCCATAGCTGCTTTCTGTAGACTTAGAGCATTAAGTACTTCGAGAAATGATTGCCCAGAAGAAGCCTCGCGTCCATTTGACAGAGAAAGAGATGGATTTGTTATGGGAGAAGGCACTGCTATACTAGTATTGGAAGAATTAAATCATGCACTTTCAAGAAATGCTAAAATTTACGCAGAATTGTTAGGATATGGTTTGTCTGGCGATGCAGCGCATTTAACTGCACCCAGCGAAGATGGTACCGGTGCGATATTAGCTATGGATAGAGCCGTGAAAGATGCTGGTATAGACGCCACAGAAATTACTTTCATCAGCGCGCACGCAACTTCCACTCCCTTGGGTGATGCTATCGAATTGAAAGCTATAGAATCATTTATGGGGCAACATAGTGAGAATGTGACTGTTTCTAGTACAAAAGGGGCTCACGGTCACTTATTAGGCTCAGCAGGAAATTTAGAAGCAGCTTTCACTATTTTAGCTATCAAACATGGTGTTATACCACCAACATTAAATTTACAGAATCTGGATACACCAACATGCTTGAATTTTGCCCCGAATGCTAAAAAAGATTGGAAGCCAGTATCAAGACGTGTAGCTCTAAAAAATGCTTTTGGTTTTGGTGGAACGAATGCATGTTTATGCGTTGCAGACTACAAAGAATGAGAGAAATTATTGAACTAATATATGTCGTGAGAAAAAGCATAATTACACCCAACATAATATGAACTAGTCATTCCTTTGTGTACATTAATTAATACATACGTTGTATCTACGAAAAGGAGTAGAACGTATATGCATAATTCTGTTCATTTACATTAGAATAGCGTTTGTTGACTTATGCTAAGATTACAATGCCTTAAATATTCATATTTTTATATAATATAAAACAATACTGATGTAATATATGTCTTGTAAAAAAAACCAGATTTTTTATATTAAATTTGTTATATAAGACTGAAGAGAGAATATAATTTGAAATAATGTAGAATGCAATGTCTATTTTACAATAATTTTTATATAATATATTATAATTATTACAACAGTTACGTTCAATTTGTTAGAAAGTAAGCCGCGCGCGCGCGTAACAGTTACTTCCAGAAAAATAAAACTCTCATAAAGTATGTAGTAATTAATGAAGATCATCTACGCAATTGTTTATTACGTGCAATTGATTTAAAAATTTTCTAGCTAATACATGCTCACACGAATTATGTATTATGTTTAATTATACAAGCGTAAAGAAAAATAAGGTTCCTTTAACTCTGAACACTGATGTAATACATTCTTATTTATGCATTAATTTGATCATTGATGATTTCTGAAAACCAGTTGTCGGAATTAATCGACATTATATTTTCAATCTAATTCCTTTATAATTACATATTTTCATCTACAAAGTTGTCTTTTATTCCTTTTGAATTGAGCTGCATAGAATACAACAAAATTCAAGGCATAATCATTTTCATTACACCTCTAGTTTATTAGACGTAGTTTACTGCTTGCAAATAAACCATATCATATGACATTCTTACGATATACATCTCCAACGATATTTTATTCACACAGGAAGGTTGTCCTCCAATAATAACAATTATCCAAAATACATCTATTGCATTCGTGTGTCTCTATTGGCAGTAAATCAATGTAAAAAAAGAAAGATTGTATTCTATTAAGTAACTGTACCTAGTAGAAACTTTTAATTAGGAATGGTAAAGGGTTTATGATGGCTGCATAAGATAGCGAAACGTTTTCTAAGCGTTTGACGAAGTTCTTGTCGTTTTTCAAGAACTTGGCACATTCGCGATTTAAACTCCAACACTTCCTCCGCTGGAATATAACTTTCTTTTTCTTCATCATCTGACAAATGGGACTCCTGAGAATCAATAAATCATGTTACAAATGGAAAAAGAATAATCGCATAAAAAATAGAGATGTAGAACATTAAACACTTACTTCTAACATTTGCGTAAGCGTTAGACCGCCGCCCTTTTCCTTCAATAATGAGATGCTAGAATTGGAATGAACAAGTTTATCAGATGGTCGTATGTCGTGACAATCTCTTTCATGGTTACAACATCCATCACTGCAGGCTACTTCTGATCCTTCCGGTGTACTAGGAAGAGAAGAACTACTAATATTGTGTTCCGAAGAATAACCACAATCCTGCGACGATTGTTCACTCGAAGAACGACTTTTCCTCTCTGAAATTGATAATTCAAAACGTTTTTTCATTTCTATCCACATGTATCTCTTGCTTGGTTTTCCTATCCAACCATGTACTATATCTTTCGTCATTGGATGTTTACAGTCTTCCAGACTATGCCAATCATCATCTTCAATTTTCTCCGAACAGTCCTGCGTATTGAACGACATATAAATCTTACAAGTAACGTTAATACACGCATAGAACATGTATTGATACATTGTATTATTACCTTACACGACTCGCACGCTTCAAATAATTCTTCTTCGGAAAGATTCTTAACGGGAGTGTTATGCTTTTTCGTTTGATTCGTCGTAAATTTCGACTTCGATTCAGACAAATCTTTCTTAAAACCATTCTTTTGTAGGTTCGACGTTTTTTTGGGGAATGCTAGCTGCGTCTGACTTTGCGATTGCGATATACTAGATGTTGACTTCTTTGTGCAGTCTGGACATTTACACGTAGGTGGTCCCTCATTTTTAGGATCTAATACTTGTAACTGAAAAAGAAGTATAGCGGTTTGGAAATTTTCGGAAGCTTAATCGTTCTAATGATTAAGCAACGTTGAATCAATACCTTATGTCGATCTACATTCTGTGTTGTGGGTTTTGAATCTGCACAAACACACTGTGTTTCGCAGCTACCACTTTGCCTTTTGCTTAAACACTATATGTATACAATTAAGTGAATAACTAAACACGTTTATTAGTTTTAAAAATTTCGATGCTAAGGAGCAGCTTACCTCGCACGTATTTTCCTTTTCTTCCGTTTCGTAACGACGTTCTTTCTTCTTCTTGCGTTTTAGACGTAACTTTTCTCGCCGTTGTTTCTTTGCTATTTCTTCCCTTGTTAATTCTTCATAAAGAAGTTCTAATTGAGAAATACCCTGCTTAACTTCTACAGCCATCTATAAAGAATCATTTAACCATGTACAAATTCATTTTTGCTAGTGCGCACTGAGCATTAATTTCACTATTAATACTTCAAAGTTCCTGGACAATGCGTCAACTGCAACAGCAGCTAACACTTTACACACAGTTTCTTCTTCTCTTAATCGTCGATGAACTCTATGCAATCGTTCAGCAACACATATACCTAAACATGTAAGTACTTCTTCCTGAGCAATTTCTAATGTTTTTGCATGTCGTTCCCTGTAATTTCATGTGTCCTGTACTGATTAAATCCTGACACAAACTTTGTGATAATAAACTTCCACAACTACGTACCTTCCCATGAGTTCTGGTTGAGCGCGACCAATTAAAGTATTAATATAATCTGTACTAGTAGGTAAATGTACATGTCTATCTTGTATGCAACGTTTAATTCCAGAGTATAGGGCGGCAACATAACCTGTTTCTTTTGCTGGCTCCGGTTCTGTTGTTAACAAGGAAGATGCTAATATCACCTTCGTTCGACATTCTCCACAGAATCTGTAAAAGCATACACGTTAGAAAATTAAAATTCCAAATTACTTAAGGAGGTAGACTCGTTTCCAGGATTGCAAGGGTGTGGGATGTGTCTTCTTGTTTCTCGATAATGCAAAGATAGGGTTTTTCAGTAGTCAAAAAGTTTTATGTTCACGTTTACGAGGCGTAATTTGCACTATGCTGCAGCATGTAGCTGTCACAGCTTTACGAATAATGCAAATTACGCCTCGTGAACGTAAAAATTGGACTTTTGAAGGCGACTGCGACCTAGATTGATCGTTTATCTAACGCTTTTAAGTACTGAAAAACCCCGTCATTATATTATCGATAAATGAGAAGACGCATACTGCACCCTTGTAGTCCTGGAAACGAGTCTACGCTCTTAAAAATGATATTTACGATCTCACCGATGTTTACGTAAATATGTATCTAACGTGGCGTCGAGAATATCAGTTTCTATCAGAGCAAGTTCCTGTCGACATGGAAGTTCCATACAATCCCATACTTCTCTCCACGCAGTCGGCAGTGGCCTCATACGTTGAATTTCCAATGAATGCAATACACATCTTCGCGACTTCTTACTTCTAGGTTGTCTTTCAACTAAACTATTTAACCTTGTGCTATAAAGAAACCAAATTGTTTTAGATTGTACATACTCGTAATATATACATTACAATGTCAATGTCATTACCTATGTCCTTGCAACATTGTACATAATAATTGCGGTGATCCTAAAACATCATCTTTTATCGATAGTAAACCTTCAGGTGTAATAATCAAAGGATCTAATGCCGGATGTCCTGATTTCATGAGGTCGTAGAACAATCTTTCAACGCTATATACATAAAATATAAAAATTCAATACATGGTATAATTGGCCCCTGTCCCCTGTCGTGTTTCAGGAGACATCGTTTCAGCTCCGAATAAGGGTCGATTCATATCTCAGTGGAACGATTATCGGATCAGTCTTGCGTGTTCATAGTTTATTGTTCCGATTCTACGGCAACCTGAGGAAGGTTCGAGATGCTCGAACAAAGGCCAAGTGCCGAAGATTGTGTCATTTGCTACCCTAACCCCATGGGTTCCCATCTTAGCCCCAGGGGTTCCTAGAACCTCACCGACTCGAAGAAAAGTATCATGGCTGAATCGTCATTACCGCTAAGATATGAACTGTTTCACTTAAAACCTGGGTAAGAACCTCGGTCCGTTTATCGTTACTGGTGAGATGTGAATCAACCCTTACACAGAGGAATGTATTCAGCACCAAATAACTATGGAAGTGGTCAGAAATGAACCGTTAGATAGTGCTTGTTATTTCAACATTTTATATGGAATTCATTTAATGTTAATATCCTTTTCTTTTAAATATTTTGAAACAATTTAATTAATTATATATAATTATGAGCACATATATCATATAGTTTTTTACCTTCTCCTGCAACCAATGCATGGCACAGCTTGACCTAGAATTGCTAGCATATCCTTGCATGTTACTTTAAACGATGCTTTGATTTCTTCCTTTGTAAGCATATCCAATTTTTTAGTAAATTCATCAAGCTGTTTACCACGTACTAATGGATTATCACAGATTGCTCCCAGACCATTTATATCCATAATCATCTATCGAAGAAGTTAAAATTATTTCTATAATATTAAATTACAAACTCCAATGTTATCTCGGTCAGAAGATATATCAGATGATAAATTCAAATGTTATTTTACAAAAGAACAACAAATAGTTATATATACTAAATATAAAAAAATATTATTTCTTCTTATTTTATATGCTAATATAATAACTATTTATATCCATAATCATCTATAGAAGAAGTCAAGATTATTCCTATAATATCAAATTACAATATAAACTCCGACGTTATTTCGGTCAGACGATATATCAGATGATATATTCGGGTGTTTTTTATTTTGAAAAAGACTAACAAAATGTTATACATATACTGAATATAAAAAAAAATACTAAAATGGTTTTCATCAGGATTATACGATTCTACTTATTTTATGCGAATATAAGAACGTACTACATCGCAATCTTTGATAATTTTATTGTTCAAGTTTTCGCTTCGTTCGCTGCATAAATAGTATCTAATCGATGAATTAAAAAAAAAGGAAAAAGGAACGACGTTTGACATTCTTTATTTTCGCAAGGAAACAAGCGAGTTTAAAATCATAATAATAGAACAACCGACAGTGGAGAGGCGACTATTGATTCGTAGAAACATGAATCACGTTCGACTGCCAGCAATCAACGATTGTTAAGCGGAGAACCGATATTAAACACAGTGTACTCCTAATTAGTTATGCCATAGGCATGCATTCATAGCCACGTTTAGGTTAAGTCAGAAATATCATAGAATGCCATTACGTAAGTCCTGTTAAGCCGTTAGTTTTCGACAAACGAATATATGTATTTGAGAATGTTAACCAACGAGAATTGTGCTCACCGTGAGATTCTCATCAACAATCAACGGCATTTGTCTTCGCGTCAAATCGACCGGGTCATCGTCCCGCCAAACGTTCACCAACTTCGCCATCGCTGTTGAATATCTTTATTACCAACGATTCGACACGCAATAACGTCCGATCTTGCCGAACGACACAATGCAAACACGCTTCGAATCGTTAATCCACTGCCACGGATACACCAGAAAAATAAGTAGACGGTATCATACGTCTGCCATTTGCAACGAGTGGTTTCTCACTTCCGCCCTGCGTGCATTGTCCCGCTTCCCTCTCCGTGCGCTATCCTTATTCTAATTGCACATACCTGTCCCTAATCTCTTTCCTTTGAAGCCGCTTTTAGTACAAAGTCCCATAGAATAAATTGTCTGTTGTGTATCTGATAAAAGAATAAAAATTCGACACACGATAGCGACGACAACGTCTGACTAAGTGTATTGTTTCCTTGCGAAAGGCTCGAGTTATTCACTAACAAAAAGCTGTATCAGTAGGACCGTAGAATTTGAGCAATTTTTTTTTCCAGCGAACCTAGAACAAAAATAAGATGGTACGCGCCTGAGCGCATACCAATGCGCATTATATTAGAATGATATTTATCGTTAGGATTGATGAAGGCACGTACCGACTACTCGAAGCAAAAGAGAAGATAAAATATTTGCCAACTTGGCAGAGGAGCTAGCGTAATAGGCTCAGAAGGCGGTGAAATTCATATGTTCGAATGTTATATATGAAATAATTTTTTCCACAATTTTTTCCCCTTCAGTATATTTAACGAAAACTAGTGTTTATAATACTTCGCAAATATTTTTGAAATTAAACATATGTGAACACGTAGACCGTATGTTTCGGGTACTTGTTTGTTGTCTACATTACGCGTTGTAATTTCGAAATTTTGTACTTCAGAAATTCAAAATGAACCTGTTATATTAGTAATTTCGCTACAGAATCATTATATTATATTATAATCTAATAAATATAAAATGTATAATAAATATATATATATACACTTATAGTTATGAGAATTTGATGTAATATTACGTTATGAGTAGAGAAATAATGATCGATGTATTCAAAAGTATTTATATGTCGCGCCTTTCGCGTTCGAAACGCGGCGTTCTGTGGATTCAATATGTCATCACATCAATGTAAATATACATACAGATACATACAGATACAAACGTACACTGACGTACACAGAGCCTTCGTCGAGGAATTATGTATGTTTTTTGTTCAAAATATTTATACAATTATATGAATGTATCGTTGCTGATTTCTTCAGTTATTGATTTTAATATTCAGGACACATAAAAGTGTTCGTGTTGTGAATGTAGAAAGTTGATTACGAATAAAGTGTTTAATCAAATTATGTTTTCCAAGTATCTTTGGTTATTTCCACTATTTATATCTGTATATCTTCTATACACGCACGATTATCTGAACAAAATAAAATTTGATGATTTTATGCAAAAAGGAATAAATATTATTGGTAATATTTATTCTAGTTTGGATAGAAACCCGAATTCAATTTCAGAAGCTAATGTGGATCAGAAAGTATTCACACAGAATGAACTCGGGAAATATACAAACTTGAAAGATGGTTTATATATTTCGATATTAGGGCAAGTTTTCGATGTTACAAAAGGTGCAAAACATTATGGTCCTGGAGCTACGTATCATGTTTTTACTGGTATAAATTATATGATACGATTATATTTATCACATATATGTTTTGTCATGTATATTTAGTACATGTGTTTGTAGGTCGAGATGCATCATTAGCTTTTATCACAGGTGAATTTGATGACGAAGGCTTAACAGATGATGTTTCTTCATTGTCTTTACAGAAAATCAAAGCATTAAATGACTGGGTAAAATTTTATAATGAGAACTATATCTACAAAGGTTAGCTATAATTTGTAATATCTGTGGTTGTAAGGGAAAACTAATACTTTCACTTTTGACTTTCCTCTGGTAAAAATGTAAATCCTATACTTTAAAACTCAAATTTTTTGAAATTGTGACTTGCAGCGTTCTTCCTTAAAACCACAAATATATTCATAAATATTTCTGACATCAGAAGCATATTCCCTTTGATGTAGGCAAACTAAGCGGTAGACACTACCACGAGGATGGTAGTCCGACCGTAGAAATGCATAACATACAAAGAATGTTAAAGCAATTTAAAGAACTAGAATTGAACGAGGAACATAGGAAAAGGATGTTTCCTCCATGCAATATAGAATGGAAACCAGACTCTGGAACTCTAGTATGGTGTACTAAAAAGAGGTAAATACTTTTTGCAAAAATAATTTCTTTCGTCAAAACATTTTTAATTGATTCTTTTTAGTGGGGGAATAGCAAGAGATTGGGTTGGTGTACCAAGAATGTTATTTGAATCTCCTGGTTCGCAACAATCTAGGTGTGCGTGTGTTAAACTTGATAGCAAAGAGTATGAGGAAGCTAAAGGTATGCTTAGAGAATATGTTGGATGTGACAAACTTTCAATAAAATGCTCTGTAAAGATAGATAATACATAACTAAACATAGCATTATCGATGATATAGTAATATTCATTCCATCCATGTAAATATTTACTAGATTTTATTATTTTTTTATATTATGCACTTACGAAACTATAATATTTCGACACTATAAATACAATTGTACATCATTTATGATAAAAAATATAGTATATTTATAAGAAAGAATACATCGTAATTATTATTATATATTCTCATTTAGAATAGACGTAAAACATTAAATGAATACATACTTAGAACATTTGTTTATTCCATCAGTCTTTTTCAGTTTATGTAATTTTACATGTTTGTTGAACATTTTCTTTATTGTGATTCAAGATGTATTTCATTGCACTTAGAAGATGCACATTTGTATGTTATTAGAAAAGTGTGATACAAAACAAATTTATAAAATACGAATGTTATGTTATTATTTAAAGACAAGATATCATATAGATGCATCAAATGAAGTACAATTTAAGTAAATTCGTAGATAAGTGAATAGAGCAAATTCAAATATATAATACATACTTGAATCAAGATAACATTATATGTAAAAAAAAGAAATTTAATTTCATATTTGTATAATCATCATGAATGAGGAAACTTATGTTTTTAATAATACCTGTCTTACAGAGAGTAAGTATATATGTATGTAACACAAATGATATTACATCTTTACTTAAAAATACGTTGTAAAAGTGTATTCTTTCATTAGTACATACAACGGTAAGTGTCGTCCACGGCTGGAAGAAATGTGGGCCTGATTCGTTATTAGTAGACTGTGGATCTTTATGCAAAATAAAAATAATCTCATTTTATCCCTTAGTAATCTTTTTCTACGTTGAAAACAACATAACAATTCACTGTTTTATATTTCACCCAGTTAATTTCTTCATAAATGCATAAAAATCCATAGTCTAGTTATTAGATACTTTGCTAGTGTGTTCGAACTGACAATGTCGACAAGTCTAATTAGGAACAGGTACACCCTGTGCTATTCTGCATGCCTTCTTTTCAGCCGTGTACAGTACTCTTATTTAAATTTTCACGCAATATATATTAATATAATTGTACAAAAAATTGAAAAACAGAGTTGAAATTGAAATTTCATTACGGAAAGAAAGACCATTTCAATAAATAGGTTTTGTCACGACTCGTTCTGCATCGTATTTCAATACTTCTGTATATTATCATTTTGTCTCGCTATTAATCTTTGCAGGAGATTCTGCTGTAATACTATTAAGTTTATCAAGCAAAGTCTGCATAGATGCGCATCTTCGCTTGAAACTAATTAAATTCTTAATTTTTGCTCTTCTCTTCTTTAGTTTATAATCTGAAGGTTTATCTTGAAATTGTATCATACGTTTATATCTTTTTACGCTCATTAACTTAGTATTTTCATTTCCATCGTCTTTTTCTTCATAAATCGTTTCCAGAGTATTTAATTTGCGTTTCAGATTTTTATGTAAATAATAATTTTTAGCATCTTCTCCTTCTTGCGTTTTGTTCTGTTTATCATTCTTTTCCATTTCTGTGCTAGTTCTTTTTCTTGGTCTTAAACTGCATCTAGCGACATATATAAATATTTTGACTAATAGAATCATTCGAGTGCTTTAACGCTCGGAGATATATATTATAACAAATAATAATTATACCTTCTATTAAGACTTTCACTAAGAGTTTGAGTAGGACTGATGCAAGATGCTCTCCTCCTGTGCGCCTTCTTTCTGCCACTATGTGGCAAATTTGTATCTACCGTAAGCATTTCTAAACTAGCTGTTACAGCAGGTAAATTCATATCAGCTGTATCATGCTTTTCTTGTCTGAAAAATAGTAATGTGCGTTGAGACTAAACTAATTTTTCAAGAGCCACACGATTGACAAAAACAAGTACACATTATTGAATTAATGATCCGTAAACTTTAATTTTATATTCTGACATCTCCTTGGAGCATAATAATATATGTTAAATAACTTACATTAGGTCCGATTGCGTTTCATCCATTTGAATGCATGCATGTATTGGCCGGTTTTTATTTCAATAATTCACTTCACTCCACCGATTGTGCTGTGGTGCTGTACACCAGTTTCAGTGTACACCAGTGTACACCTAGAAGAATAACGACGCACTCTTCCTTGCTCTAGCTACAAGTCCTGAATCCTGAACTACCGCTACATAACCATCATAATCATAGTGTCGTGGCGACACTGTCGCCGACGTCGCCGTCGCTGGTGTTGTGTTGTGGTGTGGTCAGTGTTCCGATATGGAGCATCTTTACTCATGCGATGGATGGCCGCTGGTGGCGCTTTCAGCTTCAGTAAAGTAAGATTCTCGATAAAATGGGGTACCTTGAGCACCCCGCAGAATTTAAAAAAATTGTTATGATTTGAGTCGGAAAAATGAATGTATAATATGTGTATTTCTGTATATTTTGTAACTCGTAGGTGCTCGTAGGATGTGTCCTGGAGTCTTTTTGTCCGGAACAGATTGTTTCAGTACATTTCTGCCAATATAACTGCCTCAGGACTCTGCTAACTCATCACCCTAATATAGATACGTTACTGTTTTGGTCGTGACTAACCCGGGAATGGCAGAGAGGGGGTAAGTGTTTGGCGACCATATCCAATCAAATCCAATGGTTGAATACATGTATTTGAATGCTTGCTTTTGTATTTGTAGTGTTCGGCAGAGAAGTTTGATTCGTAAATGTGTGGTGAAATATTAAAAATAATATTTATATATGGAACGAATTCTGACAAAGTACGCAAATAAATTTGAATTGATGAAATCACATAAATGGAAACCGATAAAAAGAAAAAAAACATAAATGGAAACATGAAGAAGGAAAGAACAGCTGATAATAGCCGACCATATAAATTATAAGTATTTTCATGAAACTCACACATTGTAAACAATAATTGCTAATTAGTATTGACGCTTATACGAATATAATCTGTTATGCCTATACTAGGCTATATCGTACATTAATAATGCCTAAATATATCGTTTAAATGCAGTTTTGTTTATACGTTTAGGTTATGTTTACAAAACTATAATATCTGTTATTCTTGGTATTCTATCTTGTTTAACAAAATATTACCTAGTGATTATTCAGTGCTTTTTTCTATTTTACGGCTCACCAAATACTGAGCCTTACAGGCATAAGTTTTCAAAGGAAGAGTATCATTGTAAGTATCATGATTGTTTCTGAAAAATCTTTCTTGAACTACTGTATCGTAAATACTTACATCTTTTATGTACAGGGCTTCGTTGAACTAACAATTGTTCCACTTCGTGACACATTAAGACTCGTGAAACTGAATGCAAAACAATGTAGAATTTATAGAGTGTGTTTAAATGACACGTACGAAGCGCCATTTCAATATTTTGATCCGTTTCTGGATATTTGTCAAGGAGATGGCAAACAGTAAGTACAAACAGTGTAACAAATATAAATAATACTTCTCTATTATAAATATTTATTGTAACATATTTACATTATTTTTGTAGACGATCCTTGGACTTTTTCTCAACTATGCATTTAGCGGCAGCGCAAAGAGTAGACCCAGATAATAATGCTGGAGAGCTAGTTGTCCAAATTCCACCTGATGCGGCACATTTAGTTGCCGAAGGTAGAAGTTTGAGAATTAGTATTGAATTTTCCTTGGAGCAACCTCAGGGAGGGGTACATTTTGTTGTACCAAATTGCGAAGGAACTTTGGCGGAGGTAAAATTAATATATTACACTTATTCAACACCCAGTTTCATGTATTTTGATGGAAATATTTCTTTCAGAGGGGTGCGCATATGTATACGTACAGTTATGAGAATTCTTCAAGATTGTGGTTTCCTTGTGTTGATAGTTTCGCTGAACCATGTACATGGAAATTAGAATTTACCGTTGACGATTCCATGACAGCTATATCTTGCGGTGATCTTTTAGAAGTTGTATATACTCCAGACATGAGAAGGAAAACGTTTCATTATGTTCTTAACACACCAGCATGTTCACCAAACATTGCGCTTGCAGTCGGGTGAGTTTGTGAGTTAATAAGATGTAATTAAAATGAAGTAATAACTATTACTATGTTATATTTTAGACCATTTGAAATATTTGTGGATCCATACATGCACGAAGTGACACATTTTTGTTTACCACAATTATTACCATCATTAAAAGTGTCTGCGAAATATATGCACGAAGCATTTGAATTCTATGAAGAAACTTTATCAAATAGATATCCATATTCTTGTTACAAGCAAGTGTTCGTAGACGAATTAGACGAAGATATTAATGCGTATGCCACAATGAGTATACTAAAGTTAGTAAAATTAATAAATGACACCAAGATTAAATATTTCATTGAATAATGTAAACTGTAATTCATTCATAGCACCAATCTGCTACACTCTACCGCAATCATTGACCAAGTTTATATTACAAAAAAGGCTATGGCTCAAGCTGTGGCTGAACAATTTTTTGGTTGTTTTATATCCATGCAAAATTGGTCGGACACATGGTTACCTAAAGGTATTTCGACATATCTAACTGGTTTATATGCAAAAAAATGTTTTGGAAATAATGAATATCGAGAATGGGTTCAATCGGTAAATAGATTTCCCTATTTTCATCTATTCAAATAAAATGTTTTAGTCTAATGTCATTGAGGATTTTAGGAACTACAAGAAGTTGTAAAATATGAAGAACAGTTCGGAGGTATAATATTAGATCCGTCCCAACCACCAGCTCCGTTACCCATTGCAGCGAATACACCAGCACCCACACCAAGAGCTCCAGATCCGTTCTCTACTTCTCCGATATACCCTGGTTTCTATTTTCCAATAAGAAATTTGCATACAATGTCCCCAAAGTACATAGAAGTGCTTCGCAAAAAAGCACATTTAGTAATTAGGATGTTGGAACATCGAATTGGTCAAGAATTGTTGCTACAGGTACGTTTTATTTTTTATTATAATTGTTCCTCTACATTCTTTTAAACTGGTTTGGTAATTCATTTTGCTGCTTTACAGGTTTTCAATAAACAACTGTCTCTCGCCGCTAATGCTGCGCAACAAAAGATTGATTCTGGACTCTGGTCTCACATGTTAATTAGTACAAATGTATTTACTAAAGCGATCTTTACTGTGACAGGTAAAGATATGGCAGTGTTTATAGATCAGTGGGTCAGGACTGGTGGACATGCGAAATTTAGTTTAAGTTTTGTATTTAATAGGAAAAGGTAATATCAACAATTCTCAGTATTAAACATACCTAGCTCTTTTGTGTGCTCGCTTATTAATAGAAAGTTTATAGGAATACGGTAGAATTAGAAATTCGGCAAGACACCACAAATCAAAGAGGAATAAGAAAATATGTGGGACCACTTCTAGTGAACATTCAAGAGTTAGATGGTACTTTTAAACATACTTTACAAATTGAAGGGACAGTTGCAAAAGCAGACATAACATGTCATAGTAAAAGCCGCAGAAATAAGAAGAAAAAAATTCCACTATGTACTGGGGAAGAAGTGGACATGGATCTTTCTGCTATGGAGTAAATATTATTCTACGGCGTTGAAAATTATTTGATTAAGGCTATCACGATAATATTGGTCTTTTCTTTATAGTGACTCTCCGGTGTTATGGATAAGATTAGACCCTGAGATGACACTTATGCGTTCTGCTCAAATTGAACAACCTGATTACCAATGGCAATATCAGTTAAGGCATGAAAGAGACGTCACTGCACAATTGGAAGCTATAGAAGCACTGCAAAACCATGCAACACCTCCTACACGATTAGCGTTGAACGACACTATAGAAAACGAACATTGTTACTATAAAGTTAGACTACGAGCTGCGCATTGTTTAACTAAGGTGGTTTTAATTTCAAATCACTCGTATTACACAATTGATAGCACTGTATACTTACAACAAATATTCATACTTGTATAGGTAGCAAATGCTATGGTTGCAACATGGGCAGGCCCACCGGCAATGTTAACCATATTTAGGAAATTATTTGGGTCAGCATCGTGCAGGCGCATAATCAAACAAAATAATTTTCAAAATTTTCAACATTATTTTCTTCAGAAGGTTAGAATAATAACATTCTCTAATATCAATGAAGTATTTACTTGTGATATCTTATGGAATGCCCTTATTATAATTTTAGACTATACCTGTAGCAATGGCAGGGTTGCGTAATGCTCATGGTATATGCCCACCGGAAGTTCTAGCTTTCTTAATGGATTTATTTAAATACAACGACAACAGTAAAAATAGATATTCGGATAACTATTACAGAGCTGCTTTAATCGAGGCCCTTGGAGCTACTGTTACTCCAGTAATTAGTATTCAACAAGGGTATGGGTATGACGAATCACCACTAAAACTAAACTATCATTATGTACTCTAACCGCATATGTAACGTGTTGTTTTTCTTTTTTTTTTCAGGACAGCCATTACTGCCGAGTCTTTGTCGGTTGATACTAAAGCTATATTAGAAGAAGTCACTAGAAATTTGAATTTGGAGAAATTATTACCATGTTATAAGTACACTGTCAGTGTTTCTTGCCTGAAAGTTATACGAATATTGCAAAAGTTCGGTCATCTTCCGAGCAATCCCAATCTTTTCAGAGCATATGCTGCATATGGACAATTCATAGGTACATAAAGTATTACATGTTAAGTGGCCCCTACACGATAAATGATATTGTCAATATTCGCGTCAATATTTAAGCGTGCATCAATATGCTTCGATATAAACGCATCAATATTGCCATCAATACTCATTCTGGCAAAAATATTCATGCTGTATTGACTTTTTCACTGTGCGAACAAAAAAAATCAAAGAGAAAGAGAAATAGACGCTGGTCCAAAGAGTGGTACAAGCTGAGAAGCCGCTTTACACACGGACATTTGCTGAATTTTTTGCTTTATACTGAGGAGTCAGTTTCGTGCATTCACCGGGCCTATTGTCAAAATTTCGAACCATAATTTAATTCCATAGTGTAATTCTAGGAATATCTTTCGGTACAAAATTTTTTTTAACAAAACTTGATAAAAAATATAATTTTCTGATATTTCCATCAATATGGCCCTCCGTTAATATTGACGCGAATATTGACAATATTATTGATCGTATAGGGGCCACTTTACATCTATCAGTAGGTACTTACAACTATTACCTACATACTACCTTTTCCTATTGATTCAGATGTTAGGATCGCAGCATTAGAAGCATTAGTTGATTTTACAAAAGTGGATGGCAAGTGGGACGACCTAGAATTTTTATTGGATATGATAGAAATGGACCCACATCCTGGCGTACGACATAGATTGGTTAGACTTATGGTTGAAAATCCGCCGTTCGAGAGAGCTCATAAACACCGTTTAGATCGTCCCGAATTGGTTGATCGTATTTGGAACTTAATAAAGTGCGTATAAAGTTACCGTGCATGCAATTTGGTTTTCTTTTACGGTAACTTCTCATACACTTTTCCAGTGGTATGCTTTCTCACGATCCCAAAATACGTTGTGATTTGGTTGACTTGTACTATACCTTATACGGCTCCAAGCGTCCATTGTGTCTGCCTATTCCTGAAATTGCTGCTATCATGAAACCTAAGAAGGCAGGACCACAAAGTCCAGAACAAGATGTACGTAGCACTGTAGCAATAATCTATGTAACATAGTGTACATTATAGTATAGATGATATGAATTTCAGACGAAACCGAATATACCACATGTAAAACATGAACCACCAATAGTAGAAATAGACAATACAAGTGGATCAGGTAAAAGGAAGCTTTCTCCTTGTCGAGATACACCAGGGCCTTCAAATTCAGCGGAATATGGTCAGGAAGTAAAACGACAAAAGCTAACTCCTAATGTAAGACACTCTTCTTCTGCTAAACCCTTTACGCAAACACCATTTCTGAATTATTATAATGAATATGCATTTTCTTGTGTTAAATAGGATGAAAGAGCGAGTTCGGTAACTAGCGACGGGAAAGTCAAATCAGAATATTATAGTGATAATTCTGCATCATTACCTGGCATTACGGGAACACCAGGACCTGTAGGGTTTGAACCAGGAATGTTTAAAAAAGAAGTGGACGATCACAAGCAGAAAAATGACTCTGCCAACAAAGTAAATGATATATTGATAATGTTCTATTGATAGTGTAGTTACACATAATTTGTGTGTTATGTATGTATTAAAATTTGAAATTTATATTTCACAGAACAAGAAAAAGAAGAAAGATAAAAAGAAACACAAGCATAAACATAAGCATAAACATGATCACAAACATGGCAAGGATAAAGAGAAGAAAGAGAAAGAGAAAGACAAAGTGAAAGAAAAGGAGAAAGAGAAGGACAACAAGAGTAAAGATTCGTCCAGCTTAAAAATCAAAGAAGAGACTTTAAGTTCTGCTAGTTCCAGTCTCAGTCCTGATGCAGCGACTGTCACCAATGAATTTAGTTTTCCATAGTATAGAAACGAACCACAAGATCGCTAGTCTGCTAAGACTAATTTTGTTTATATCTTATATAATTTTTATATAATGTAGACCCACATTCTAATATATCATGAATCCGAATGTTGATATCAACTACTGTAAATACTAAACTTTTTTAAATATATTGATACAAAATGTTTTTTCTCTAATTTTGTTAAATAAAACTGATAAAAAAAACTATGTGCTGGTGTACATACAAGAATTATTATAACGTATTGTCTGCGATTATGCATGAAATTTCAACTATTATGCTTTGTGAACGCGATAATTGAAGAACAAAATATTTTATACATTTGGAATTTTAAGGGCAAACGTTTCAGCTGTTTTATAGACACCTCCGCACGTATTGTAGGTGATTGTATATTTTTTAAATTTACGTTGAAAAATCGGTAGACATAGTTATCAAGACAGTTAAACGACAGTGTAACGACTTTATTAAAAGCAGTACATAAATACTAAAAATGTAAAACACCTTTTAGTCTTATTATTTAAATATAGAGAAATAATTAAATAATTGGAAGAATAATAATCAAATACATATGTACATATATAATCACGTTACATTGAGTACATTATATCGACACTAGAGACGCGCTCATATTTAAATACTTCCTGCGTATTAGCTAGGATGGCGTCCGTGGTGTTGCGGCAATTTCGAAGGGAATAGTGAGTTTTGAAAATTTTGACAACGACCTCGAGAATGGCAGATAATCAACAAAGTCGATTTGAAAAGTCCCTCGGCCTTTTAACAACTCGTTTTGTTACTTTATTGCAGAAAGCAAAGGACGGTGTCCTCGACTTGAAAGTAGTAAGTAAATTCGTGAAAGTTCCGATATAAAAAGTTAACCTACCTGCTAGGTTAAGTTGTCGCGGGTGTACACGCCATTTCTAGCTTGCGGGAACTTTGAAACAAGCAACATTAAAAACGAGTATTTCTAATGCCAATCGAATACTTTTTTAAATTAAGATAACGCTCGATCTGTAGGATATCCTAATTTGTTGTTCTAGGTCGAATATGTTATAAATTTTGATATCTCAACGTGCTATCCTACATAACCTAAAAGGAAACAGAACGTTCGATGTTGATTATATTTAGTTTACCAGCTAAAAATGTGATAATGAACTTGTATTTTAGGCTGCTGATATTTTAGAAGTACGACAAAAAAGACGTATTTATGACATCACAAATGTCTTGGAAGGTATTGGACTGATAGA
This sequence comes from Lasioglossum malachurum, assembly GCA_028455605.1. Taxonomy (NCBI): domain Eukaryota; kingdom Metazoa; phylum Arthropoda; class Insecta; order Hymenoptera; family Halictidae; genus Lasioglossum; species Lasioglossum malachurum. Next base: position 12,806,050 of record CM052319.1, read on the forward strand.
GAAGAAAAGCAAAAATAGTATTCAATGGAAGTAGGTTTCTTTATTGTTTATTTAACGGAGTATTTGATCTAACGTTTTATTTTTAAATTGTAAGATAGATTGCTACGTTTCGTAAATAACAATATTTCGAATGTATTAATAGAGGTGCAGGTCCTGGTTGTAACACTCAAGAAGTAGGTGAAAAATTAACAGATTTAAAAGATGAAATTAGGAAACTAGAAGATCACGAGCAGTTGCTAGATATGCACACTCAATGGATTCAACAAAGTATAAAGAATATAGAAAACGATTTAATTAATAGAAAATATGCGTATATCACTTACGAAGATGTGAAGGAAAACTTTCCCGATGATTTTGTATTAGGAATCCAAGCACCTGCTGATACAGAATTAACTGTACCAAATATATCGCAGGTATTTTGTCTTCTAATTGGATTATACGTTGATATAGGTTTATCTAGGTTACATAATATTTTATCACATACTTATATTATTATTTTCTAGATATCCGAGGAGGAGGAGAAAGAAATAAATTATGAAATGTTTTTAAAAAGTAGTTCGGGAGAAATTAAAGTGTATATGATTCAACCAGAATTAGCTAAATCCTATGATAGTAAAATATTAGAAATGAGATTACAAGAAGAAGCGAAAGGTACTAAAAGGGTAAAAGAAGAGGAAGAAAAGAAAGAGGAAACTAATGTTAAACCAAAGAGGAAAGTAGGAAGGTAAATAAAATCAGGTAGTATATAAGGAATAATTGCTCTACTCGCATTGAAAATAGAAAAATAATATTTTTGATCTGCAAAGAGCATATATTAATTGATCTTTCTTGGGGAAAAGTAGATGTCAAGGAAAAATCTATTTTTTTGGTATAGATCGTACAACACACAATATGTAATTTATAGAAATTTATAAAGTAATTTTCAAATTTAGACCACCGAAAGGAGCTAGTAAACCAGATCCTGTCATATCCGATGAGGACGAAGAAGAAGATGCAGAATTAATAGAAGCAAAAATTGTTCTTCGTGATGTTAGTACATCGGGTAAGATAATAGAAATTATTCTAGGGTAAATACTATATCTTAAATATCGTTACACCATGCATTATAAATTGCAGATATTGCTCAAAAAGACTTTGAACTGTTCGATCAGTTTTATTCAGACAGTGAGTAAAGAAATTTCTAAAAATATATAAACTTGTAAGCAATTGTAAATGCGCTTCTAATTTTATAATTGTTAATTACAGTTTTTGGACCACTAGTTAGATTAAGTCCACCACCTAGTGAAAAGGATTATCACTTTAACCTTAGCGAAAATGAAGGGATTTGTGATCTGTTCGATATCGTGGCGAAATGAGTCATAAGTTGTACAGTTTAAATGGCTGGATGGTTCATGAATCGAACAGTGCCAATAATGTGCAAAATCACAGAAAAAATTTGTTGACAATTTCTGAAGGCTGTTCTATGTATATAATTTTATAGAATGGATGTGGATAACGATCATTGGATACATGCAGTATTTTTTTATTATTAGAAGTAGAGAAAATAGAACAGAATTATAAAAAGAAAAGAAAGAGGTATTTACATGGTCGATTTTTGTTGAATCTTTATTGGATGATATAATAAAAAAAATCTGAACAGATACTTTGTAATCTATGAACTGCGTACAAACTAACTTTATATGCATGCAAAATGAAAAATGTTGTTTACTAGCGATTGTTGCATATAAGAGAAATAATTTTATAAATAATGCATTACAATTTTTTTAGTAACATTTGAGTACATATATTTCATTGAACCACGTAATCTTTCGTACGTTCGCAGTTTTTGGCTTGAAATCATTCGAATCGAACATAAATGTATATTATGTATATTTTATACATATAAATTTGAAACTGTAGGACACGTATAACGCCGTATAAGGTTTATTACATAGTATAAGTACCAGCGTACTCGTACTCTTTTTTATAATATACTTTCCATATCAATATATTATATGTTCGTTATTGCATTCAATGACATTTACTTAAGTTTGTGAATATGTAGTTGTTTAAGGAAAAAATACAAAGAAGTGAAAATATGGTACAAGCGAAAAAGACCAAGAATCTATAATTTACACTGTATAAAAAGAAGATCACTTTTTTGATGCTGTTGTATGTGCTGTATAATTACGAAAAAAGAAAAAAAGAATTTTTAATTGGCACCGGTCTTATATTTCTTATGCCTTATCGTGCTCTACTTTAATCTACATTGATCTACATCGACTAAAGACCCGTCTATACCTTATTTATTTCACTGACGTCACACGTGTGTCAATATTGTTTCGTCTTATTACATATTGGGTACATTATCGACATCATCGCATTATACGTAATCACGAACGACATGTAGTCGTTCATGTGATATATCAAACTAACGGGGAAAACTGCACGCGAAAGACACGAAATTACCAAGGACAGATAAGAATGGATCGACCAGTTTCGTCATCGTCTGTAGCTGATGAGTTGCTTATAAGTCTCACCTCAGTCAGTATGCGTGTGTTTCCGTAGTAGCGAATCATTTCCAAATGTGTCAACCTCGCAAGATTGCTACTTCATACAAATCCGCGGTACAGCGAGTTTTCTCGCGTCACGTTCGAACAAACCGCGGTAACGCAGTCAACATTTCGCCCTTTGATCAGAAGAAGGTACGATGCACGATGAAAATGTGTCAGCGAACCCAAACGAAAGAAAAAGAAAGACAGACATTTCACACATTCCACGAAAGTATTACATCATGAATTTTAGTGGTTTTACGTTCTCGGTAGGTTATCGATTTCTTATCGAATTGAACAATTTCGAGACAATCAGGCCTATGACAAGTCAACCAACAAAGCTTTGGGTAAATGTTTTTCAACAACGTACATATACATAGAAAGTGCAACTTCTCTATTTTTGAACAATCGATTGCACGCGCTCTCTTGTTTGGCGCGCTGCATCGTTTACTCTGAAATCATTTGTCACGTGCTTCAAAAAAGCACAATGTGCAATTCAAAAGTTCTCTGAATATTCAACAGGAATAATGATGTAATACCACCAATTCAATTCTCAGGAATATACAGATTTCACTAAAATTTAAAAGTATAATTTCGATTTATTTATATACTTTCTCCATATGTAACAGTTACGAATTTTCTATATTCACGCTTGTCTATTCACGTAATTATTGAATGCTCTTATTGGTAATAATTATTTTTTATATTTCAGTGACGATAAAAAATGCGTGTTCTCTATGGAAAACTCCGCGAAGTGTCGCAAAAATACCCGATCGTACGGGGGATGGCATCTTACACGGTCATATGGCCTACCGGAAGTTTGCTACAACAAAAAATTTCAGGAAGTGAGGAATTAAATTACATTCAAGCATTGAGGTTCAGCTTGTATGGTGGTTTCTTTGTGGCTCCAAGCCTCTACTGCTGGTTAAGATGTTCCTCGTATTTTTGGCCAAAGTCGGATATTAAATCTGCTATTACCAAAGTATATATTAAATAAATTACCTAAAATAATCGATATTAGAGTAAACGTACCAGTTACCAGATATTTAGTAATCACTTGGAAGTTTTTTATTAATTTCAAGGCATTCTGTAATTTATTCTGCATTATTTGTGATAAACGATTGATTATCAACCTTTCTTCTGTATTGACAAATTTTTCTGGACGATTTTGTTAAAAAGCAAAAGAAATATTAACGAAGTTTTAATCCTCTTCAAAATCATTCATTTATTATCCTCTGATGTATCACAGTTTTTTAACATTTTCTATAGTCGGGAACGAAAAATTGCATTGTCTCAAAGAACAAGATTTTTATATAACTAATTTGTAATAGTTTTGATTTATATACAAAGGGGAAACATCAATTTTATTTTTCAAAATAAGGTAATAGGATAGGTACTTCATGTTATTTTTATTGATTTCTAAAAAGTTTGTTTTGTGTCCGATAACTGGGTGGAGCACGGTAACTGGTACCTTTACCCAATATTTACAATTGTGACTATTTATTTTACAGGCTTTAGTAGAACAAGTTACTTATGGCCCTGCTGCAATGTGTTGTTTCTTCTTCGGTATAAATCTTCTAGAACTGAAACCAATCTCAGAATGTGTTGAAGAAGTGAAACAGAAGTTTTGGCCCACGTATAAAGTAAAATTTCTGTTATATAAATGTTGAATATGCATAGTAAAATAACAGGATAAGAACGCAAAAAATAATAATTATATATTTTCAGGTTGGTGTTTGTGTGTGGCCCATTCTACAAACCATCAACTTTTTCTTTGTACCGGAACACAACAGAGTAGTTTATGTAAGTTTCTGTAGTTTAATCTGGACATCTTTTCTTGCGTATATGAAAGCAATAGAGGGTCAGAAATTACTGCAAGGTATAGCAATTAGTCCTAGCAGCATTGTGAAAGGTAAAAATATTCCTGGAACTAAGAACGTGGATGGCGTTGTACAAACACAAGATAAAAGTAAAAGGGAATCTGTTATACGATAATGATTTTTAGGAAATATTTTTAGTTCAATTAAATAATTCGTATGGCTATATCTGTGTTATCAAATTTATTATATTGACATACAATGTGGCGACTGATGAAATACTTGTCATTCAAAGTACAAAATATTGTGAGAAAATCAAGCAGATATCTGTACATGGTATCGATAACTATTGTATATTGTGTATATGTATTATAATAGGAGGGTTTAAAATTGTTCTGACTATAAAATCATGAAAGTAAATACATAGTATTCGTTATTGATAAATTTAGTATATATATATTTGTTGTGATCTTATTGTTGACAATAAATAATATTTATTATTAATAAAAACGACTAAATTGTTGATAAACGCTTGTTTCTTTATTTGATCAAATTTTCATCCTTTCAATGCCTATTTATTTTTTTCAAAGTTCGCGCGGAGGTGATATTACAGCCAAAATTTCAATACACTATCGATTCATCGTTGCATCGATTGTATGGTCTAAGTATGTATTTATGTATATATATATGTATTTACCAAAATTCAATATGGCTGTGTTGAAAGTCATTAAAAGTCCAAAGCATTGTAAGTTGTTAAACACAGATCATTATACGTAGTATAAATTGTTTAAGTGAGAGATATGTTGATTTTCGTGTATATTCCAGAAAATATACAGTATTAAGTGTGAGAAGATATCTTGCAACATGACAATAAACAACGTACATAGAAATACGAGGTTATGATGCCGATGTCTTTTGTGTCTGAAAATTTTGACATACTCATTTTCTGTTGTATTTATCCTTTGATTTGGAAACATGGCACGTTCGTCGGTATCGGCACAATGTGATTTAGTTGCATCTTACATGGATGGAGTTCATGTTAAAATTGCAGAAGCCTATAAACCTCCGAGAAAAGTGTGTTTACCAGCTGTGTATAACAATAAGCTGCCTGACGTGTCGAAATTAACGTATAATTTTACTCTGGAGCGATCAGTGCTTGAAAAGGTTGAGTATTGTTTTTTATTACTTCACCGAATTTCAATCTATCCTACTTGCCAAATATAAATGTAATTCTATCTGTATTGTACATTCGTCGTTGGAGGAAAAGTTCTGTCGTGTTTTAAATAAGCAGGTAGTTTTGCTTGTAAACCAAAAATACACGTTGCTAGTTGCTACAATAAATATTTATAGACTCCTTTTTCCAGGATTACAAGGGTGCGGGATTCGCATTCGTATTTCTCGATAATACAAAAATGGGGTTTTCCGTAGTCAAACACGCTTGATAAAAGATCGATCTAGGGTGCTAACACCCTCAAAAGTCTTATTTTTTTAATAATGCAAATTCTCTTGCCATATGTTCAAGATTTCCAAAGATATCCCCATATAACTCACATTTCTAACACTCCTCTTTCTCGCAATATCTATTCTTGCTTGTGCTAGTATAGTCGTTAGCTCCCATCTTTCCCTATGTTGGTACAAATAATGGAAATTATATCATTGAATAATATTAAACATGTATTTCCCTCCAACCTAATAAATGAAGTTTATAAATGTTTTATCGAATATGTTGAGTTGAAATATTGAATTTACAGATGACAGAATGGCGTAAAGTTAGGCAAGCAAGTAACAAAGCACGCCACACACGCTTAGACGAGAAGAGAAAGAAAGAAAAGAAAGCATGTTCACCACCTCCACCTCCGCCGCTTCCTGATAACATAAAACAATTGCCAGTGAATGCACCTGTGCCTGAGACTACAATTCTTACCCCACAGCCTTTGTCTTTACCAGCCAATGATCTTCAAGATCATGTGAAAACAAATGGACTAGATTATGCTGATTTCGATAATGACACGAGTAGTCCGTTCGATAACATGGAATTAAAAACGATAAATGATATGGAAGAACTTGCTCAGGTAAATAAAATCAGTCATAATTGTTGTATCTATGTTGTAAATATTTTCGACGAAATTATCATTTGTTTGTTATTTCGTTTAGGTATTACAACCCTCATTTCAATGGGCACCGCCGGCAAAATTAGAAAGTATATTGAAAGATTTAACTGTTAACGATCAGTCCGATGTTCACTCAGATGAGAAAAATGATAATATTAAGAATGAAACAAGTGATCAGGAAGAGGAAACGGTAACTGAAATAGTTAACCACCGCAGTGTATCCACGATTGTCCAAGAATTACAAAGAGACTTGGAGAGGCGTCTTGTGGAGGTAATATAATTTGTTATAAAGATAACATAGGTATTATATGTGTCACAAACTATATATATATATTATCTCTAACAGGACTGGAAACCTTGGCCAAACTTGGAAAGTTCTAACGCCAGTTCGCACGAAACGTTAAAACAAGATGAACCTGTAGTAACAAATGAAGAAACGGTTATGAATCTATTATTGGATTTATCAGAGGAAGACAAAAAGTTAGCTCGCCACTTAAGTGATATGGGATTTCCTTTATCGAGAGCTGCTCGCGCTATACGCAATTTAGGTGGTCAAGATAATAAGAAGATAGTGGAATATTTGTTGGCTGTACAGTCCTTGGAGGAGGTAGGAATGTCAGGGGAGGATGCAGAGAAGGCCCTTGCTCTTACAGAATACAATCAAGATAAAGCCAAAGCTTACTATGAGAATCTATGTACTTTACAAGATTTAGGCTTTCCCGAAGAAGAAGCGTCTGCTGCACTTCTAAAATACAATATCGACCGCGATAGAGCTTTAGATTTCCTTATCGCTTGAATTGCAAAATTATATACGATATCATTTTGAAACGAGTGGTTTAAAGCCAATTTTTTTACTGCACAAAGAAATAGAAATTGCTTTGAAATGTAAATAAACTAATAGTCATGCTATTTTAAAACAATTATTTGCCGATTATATGTTATTGTATAATATAGAAACTGATATTTCGAATTATCGTAAAATATGATTGATATACGTGTCTTTGTATGATATACTTAATTGCTACTAAGAAATGTTTCAAGTGTTCCAGAGATTGTAGCAAATTTTAAATCTTATTTAAAAATATGGAATTCTTTTATTCTCTTTTTGTACATTGTATTTACAGAATTACCTATGAAACAAAATAAGTCTCATTAATTAACGTGGTACCAATCATGGCTGACTGTCATGTTGGAATATTTAATAAATTCAGAAGCGCATCTGCAAAATCGAGGTGAAATCTTTGATATTATATACAAACGTGTAGATAATGTTTATCTTACCTTTTGCAGCAACACAGTGCAACTGTTGTTATAAACTCTACACAATGGCTGATACCGATAATAACCCAAGCTTCTGTGAAGATTGGCTGTTGACATTGAGAATGTACACAGATACTAACAGGCCCGTTCATCAATAAGTTACATGAACCATAGTTGATAGGATACGTTTTGAAGTCAGGTTTTTGATGATTATTCGTTGCAATTAATTCATAACGAATATTTATATTTACAGGCGATGTTGAAATATTAAGCGTGTGCTTATACCTGAAATTAATTATACCTAAATTATATATATATAGATATATCAATGGTTCTGTTTATGAAAGTATTGAAGAACATTAGGTACATTCCGCGAGAAATATGTGATGCATAAAACTGTGGTAGTTACCTTTCAGTATAAGCTTTCTTTAAAGCTAATTCCCACAATGAAACAACTGTATTTTCATGGATATTATGAACTTTCAAAAGTTGACGTGGTAGTTCAATCGCAAATTCAGTATCCTCTCCATGCAAAGCATTTATTTTTATGTTCAATTTTATATTTGTACGTAATACTGTGTTATCACAATGCGATTTGAAACATCTGTGATTGTATATATTTATGTACTTGTAGATACAAGCGTGAATTTCTTATTGGAAATTTGAATAGAATAAAAGAAAATTGTATTATGCACTAGATTATTATAAAATATTTAAACACCTTCAAAAACCTGATGAAGACTAAAAAGTGTTACTTTTTACGCTTATTTATACAAAATTATGTATATTCTATGCTAGTTAAAAAATTCACTTACCCATAATTTAAAATATTTCTTTGATCGCGTGCATAAAAGTCTTGGTTCCGAGAAGTTAATTGATAAAGGAGCGGATATGATAAATAATTCAAAGACTCGTTTGCTTCGAATCTAATGCAAGGAGACGATACAAATCCATTTAGTGGTAAATACCTTAGCCTATATAAAAGTTATTCTGCGTAAAATGGAAGCATTTAAGAACATTAACAAAAGTACTTGTAATAAATTAAATTATCCAAATATAAGAATCACATCTATTCATTTGATGTAACAACCTGTTAGAACACACAGAGATTAGTGATATTTGTGGTGACAATGTAAGCCTATTGGGTAACTCCTTCAAAAAATTCTTATCTGCATTTAATTCCTTTAGTTTAGACAACGAACCAATCCATTCTGGCAATGCGGTGAATTTATTATCAGAAATAGATAGAACTTCCAAGTTATGCATTCGATTCATTTCTGTAAAGGTTGTATATAGAATGAAATTAAATGGAACTTCAAAATAGTTACGTTTTATATAAAAACTTACCGGTTGGTAATTTATCTATAAAATTTTGATTTAGCACAAGACTTTTCAAATTGATTAAATTTTTAATGCACGGAGGTATCTGTTCTAACTTGTTAGCGCTTACATCGAGAACCGATAGTTGACTCATGTGACAGAGTTGTAGAGGTAGTTCCTTGAGCAAATTTCCATAGATGTACAAATTCGTAACATTGAATAGTTCTATGATCCATGGGGGCAACGTCGAAAGTTTATTCCATTTCAAATATATTTCTTGAATGTGGCTTCCATAAAACCTTATTGCTTCAGGAAATTCCTCAAGACCCCGACAATTCCAATGCAATATTACCTTGCTTTTGATTTCGTTCACCATTTCTGTAGAATCTGAGTCCATGTTTAAACGAATTTAATCAAAATAGCTTTCAGATATTAAATTGAAGAAGTTGATTCTGAATTTCTGAGGTTGGCAACCAACCGTCAGGGTATGCTCAAAATAACTTGCCTGCTTAAAAGATTTATATTAATAACCTATTGCACAGCAACAATCATCTGAGATTGTATTTTATAATAACATAATGTGCTATATGTCGAATGTTTTTGTAGATATATAAAATGAATATATCACATTGGAACCATTTGAAAAAACATATCATAAATATTTATAATTACATTACCAACACAAAGTCATTGAGAAATCATAAAGTATGTGCATATACTTATTTAGTGTGCTTTATAAATTATATGTCACTTTTTTTGCTACAAGTGGAAGTTTTTGTTGGATAGTGAAGTGGTACTTACTGTTTCTTTTAACAGTGATGAAAGAAAGTAGATAATAGAGATTTTATTATTTATTTATTTATGAAATGTATTATTGTACGAATTTATACCTACAACACATTGTACAAATAGTATACACAACTATTACGTACAGCAGGACACAGAATCGATTTCGTTTATTATTTTATGTACTTTTTCAGTTTATTTATTTTTATTTTTCATTCTTACCAAAGATTTCAAATTTATGATGTTCATGACATAAACCCATAAACTTAGCGCCCTAATACCATCAGCACATCACATCAGCTGATGTCAAGATCAAGATTGATCAAGATTGTCAAGCGCTGGGAAATTCACTGGGGTGGGAATTGACTCGAATCATTGACGAAGTATAAGGATAGACCTACCATCCAATGTATTTTTGTGGCCCACTTCTCGAGGGCCATTTGGCCCTTTTTCCGTGTCCAATCCTGTATTACCAACTCGGTGTTGGAACCACAGACAGGTTCTCGTCGATGCTGGAACTAAGTATTGTACAATGTACAATGTATTTTTCTGTCTCACGTTCGGGAGGCTCTATACATATAGATAACAGCGCCTCGGAAAGGCCGCGGATCGTCGCGGAAAGGAAAACGACGGTTTTGGGAAGCAGTGCGGCAATAAATCTCGAGCGGGGTCGACGGCTCCACAGCAGGGAGCAGGGCTGAGCAGGGCTAGGGCTAGGTAAAGACAGAGCCCTGTTCCCTGCCAGTCCCTGCTGTGGACTGTCCCACATATGGAAGGGGAACCCACTAAGCTTGAGAGTGTAGCACAAGTTCACACGCACATTGTTGCAGTTCTCTCCACCCTACGTGTGCCAGCCAGCTCCGATCCAGCTCACGAGCCGAGTCAAGAGCTCCCGCTCCCAAATCGTCCAGTTGTGCATGCCTGCTGTATACGATCAACGTAAAAAAATATCCTCTCCACTGTAGTAATCTGATCTTGGCTCGGGTATATCGGTGTGGACCACTACTAATGCGACGCGGAGAGTTGCAGTCGTCGGTACAGTTCAAAGGCCGGGCATCCTCACAATGTAACACAATATTAAATCTTTTTTATTATTACTTATATTTTTAATGAAACTTTCACCAATATATATTTGTGGTATTTTTCTGATTAAAATAAGACCAAACACGATATAATTTCAAACTGTATTTAGTGTGGTTTAATTGACCGTGAAGTTTCGGGCGCAAGGAAGGACAGCCTATTAGGAAAGAAAGAGATGCGGAGAGTCGCAGTCGCTTCGGCCGCGAGCGGTCTCTCTTTACACGCGCTGTCCTTCTCCACGTTCGGCTCGGCCTTTGAAGCTCAAAAAAATTGTGTCCCGTCTACAATAAATGCAAACGAATCCCTCCGAGGTTTTTGCGTTTATAAAGGATTTACTGTAGTAGCTGTACATAAAAATTGCTAGTGTTACTAATTTTAGTAGGATAAAAGCGCTTTACAATGTTAAATTTCTACGTAAAGTAAGTCAAGGATTTATGTTGAAAGCACAGCAATTATTGAATAAATCATTAGAAAGTTCCATAAAATATTTTCGATACTGTGTTCTGTTAACACGTTCGTTGCCGCGTCACCCAGATCTGGGTGATGGGTATGCTTCCGTGGGGGCCCCGTCACCCAAATATGGGTGACGCTCAGTCAGTGTTACCAGATGAGGGGAAATCAACGATATATGATCTAACCCCTCTCTGATGACCAGAGCGCGACGGGGATCCAGAGCGCTGGACCCTTATTTTTTGAGATAAACTGAAAACTATCCTCAAAAATTGGTGCAAAAGTGGTGTCTCTCAGTCTTTAATGATTATTTAAACATGTTTAAACAATCGTAATGTATTAATATTATATATCACTGGATTCGGGAAAGTTTTTTACTTATTCTTTTGAAGTTTTCATCATTCATGTTTTCTTCATGTTTTCAACACCTAAGTGCTCTCAGTTCTATTCATACAGCCTTCTTGCTCATCAGTTAGTCGCAATTTTCGAAAGTTCACAATTGCAGGATGTGAATTGCGGGGTTGATGACAGCGATCGCCCTCTCGTCCAAGAGATCATTTCTCGCTATTGCAGATTGGTGCTCCAGTAAACGTGTATCTTTTGAACTGACGTGAATTTAGTTGCGTGATTGAGCTACCCTTTTCCTCCCCTAAGGAGGTACAAAAAGTGCTCGTGTTGTATGGCGCATCTGAGCTCGTATGTGAACAAAATTGACGCACGGTATGTAAAAGGTTGACCACCCCTGGTTTAAAGATTCAAATCCTGCCTTGTTAGCCTGGATCAGATACCCACAGTAGAGCGGATGCTTAGCCTGGATCAGATCTCACACCCATAGTAGAGTTTTAAAATTTTTCGGCGCCTGACTCGACGTTGAGTTGCACTACTGAATTTTGTGTCACCTTCTTCGATATTCCACCAATCGAAGTTCACTTTTCAAGGTTTTTGAAAAATCGAACTTTGTATTAGGAGAATATGATATCGAAGAGAGGTGGCAAGAAATTCAGTAGCGCAACTCAACGACAAGTCGGAGGTTCGGGAAAAATTGATGGTTCAATAAATATATACGCAGACACGCTTCTTTATTACATTGTCTTTATTTATTCATTGTAGATTCATACATAAAATGTACACCGAAATGATACAATGTCTGTACTAATCTTGTTTTGTGTGCTATACTTCGTCTGTGATAGAAACATAGAAATATCTCGTACATAATAGAAGCCAATGAGTTCTACTTAGTCTCTGCTAATGTAGACGACTAGGTTGTAGTCCATGCTAATGACGAGCAGGTTAGTTTCCGATCGACTAGGTGCAGCACTAGCATTTTTGAAAAAATCAAAAGCACAGAATAAGTCAGGCGTCACTGCAACCACAGACGAGATCTAGGATCCTATATCCAGTGTCGCCAGAACGGGGAAATCGAGGGAATACAGTCTACCCCCCTCTGATGACCAGACCAATCTATGACGGCACAGGCCAGTGGTGCCAGATGGGATCGAAACGGATCCCAAATTATTGGAAATACTTTTCTCCTTTTCCCCTTCCACTATCCTATTCCACTATCATATTCCAATGAGCACACTCTAACCCGTAACCACCCGTACCCACGCCTGTCATACACATATACATATATAAGTAATATACACTCCCGCTAAAAATATGTGGACAACACGTTGAATTTTTATATGAATCTTTGATGAATTTCATTCAATTTTATGCTGTCTGGTTTACACAGTACAAGAGAGTATATTTGAATAAAAATTATGTGAGTTTCGTATTTCGAAATTTCAACCCTTATGTCGATAATCGGGTACACACTTCTTTTGTCGATAAATGAAAAAATTATTTTTTGTATATAATATATATAACCTCCCGCAATTTTATGCGGTCTAATTTACACAGCTAATAGTAATTCATTAGATATCTCACCAATAATTATTATTATCGTCTTGAGAAGACAGCAGACCACGTTAATGGATCATCGTAGATTAAAACAATATTAGTCCTATACCGAAGAAACTTTTATTTATTCAAGATATTTTAATAATTATATTATACAATTAGTCAATGTTATCTTCTTACCATTAGTGTAGCCATCTCCAATAATTTATAGTGCACCCGATGCTTGAATCACTTCGATTGGACATTTCAACATGTGCGAAAGAACTTGTAACTGTTTCAGAGAAAAGTAATTGTGTACATATATTAAGCTTTAGAAGTTTATTGCACATATGTATATGTATGTACATAACTTACCTCAATTACGTCACTCCAAGCACTTGTATCAGCCACATCGTTACAATATCTTTCATACTGTTCTGGCGAAAGAAGGTCGTCAGACTCTGGATTAGAAATGAATGGTAAAAATTTATTTATATTCTCTTTCAAGTATATAGCAGTTTTTACTCTTAACTCATGAAAACTTAATGGTGCTTTCCCTACAATCTTCAGTTGATGCGCGATAGCATTATACAAACTGTAAGAATAATGTAATATAAATATTTGCAATTAATAGAAAATGATTTACGAATAAGTAGCGTACCAATAGACATCGCTTGGAATTTCATAAATCGTTAGACCACATTCAGAAAGAATTTTCTTTATGGTTTGCAATTCGATATTTCTTTTATCAAATACATTCAAAGCTTCTCCTGCTCTATTATTCTTTGATTACGTTCTTTCTCTGCATTTGCTTTCTTATCTCTTCTTTTCTGTGCCTTTGAGATTCTGTTCGTCAATTGCTCAGTATATTTCTCGTCTATTTCTCGATTACTATTATCTTCGGTTTCTTCAGCTTCCATATTATTAATATTAAGATGCGCTACTTTTTCCATCTAGTCAATTCCTCTTCTTGCTTTTTATCTAGAGCTTCTTCAAACTGATTTATTTTTTCGGTGACCTCTTTCTTCTTCGTTTTGTCCCTCTCGCAAATTGACTTTTCAAATTTTGTATTTGTGCTAAAAAAGATAGAATATGTTAAGATTAAAATAAGTTTATATCGCGAACGGTTATTTCATACAGAACGTTTTATCCGGTATGATAAAAACGTTGATAAAAGCCACTCATAATGTAAAGAAGCGATAATTTTATGAATGCAACAAAATAAATTAAATACAAAATATACGAACCAACAATTATCTGGTTTAATTACCTTGCAGTTCTTTCCGTTCTTTTTTATGCATTTGTGTTATTTCTTCTTGCGTTAACATTAACTCAGTCACTTTGAATTTAGAGGTTATTAGCAGACATTTATTTTAAGGTTAGGAAGAAGAGCATCGGACATGACGGTCACCGAGTAATGTTCCACTTTCCACTGCATTTTCATGAATCAATCCCCAGTTTCGATGTGATATTAGGTAACTACTTAGGACTTAAGCCGAATATCTAAGAGTTATCGACTATATCATTATTTTAATAACTTTGAATGAATTAATTAAATATTCTTAACGTTTCGATTTCGAGTTTGGTTTTCATATTTTTATAGAACGTTTCGAGAAGATGTGTCTATAACTGGTGCTATGCTCTGAACAATGTGTCTACCATATAGCTGGAATAATGTAGCTATCGATCTCATAGAAACGTGATTAAAGAGGCTATTTATAAATACCTTTACATGTATCTATACATCTATACGACGCTTCGAAAAGCGCACTTATATGTAGTTTACTATATAGACAGTCGTTAAGCTGTCCTGATAAAAGAAAGTTCTGTGATTGTTTTAATTATTTACTTAATTATTAAATAATAATAAAAATGGCAACAGACGAAAATTCTTGGAGAACGCAAAGCTTTCGGCAAAGCGTAATAGCAAAAATGTAAGTTGGTATACATTTAAATATCTTAATAACGCTGAAATATTTTGATCGACACGATTCTAATAGTGTACGTTAAAGAATAGAGCAACAAAAGAGTTGTGCAGCGTACAAATTTTCTACGACAGTCAAGAAGTCGTCTGCACGAATAAATACGTTCATATATTTATTAAATATTTTCCATACAGAGATGAAGCTGTACAGATGTCTGGAATGCCCATTTCAAGAAATAGTATTGATATGGAAAATCATGTTTTCCAAAAGGCAAAAACTAAGGTTTGTTATAATTTTCGTTAATATCAGTAGATTGTTAACATTTTATTTTATGAACTGTTCGTAAATGTTCTTCTGCATAATGACAAGTACTAAATTTATGTTTTTTCATTATTATTTGAAACATTGCAGTAATTAA
This sequence comes from Lasioglossum malachurum, assembly GCA_028455605.1. Taxonomy (NCBI): domain Eukaryota; kingdom Metazoa; phylum Arthropoda; class Insecta; order Hymenoptera; family Halictidae; genus Lasioglossum; species Lasioglossum malachurum. The sequence goes on from CM052319.1 coordinate 12,821,629, forward strand.
TTATAGTGAAATTTTTTTTATTTCAGGAAGAATATTTAGGTTTCGTAGCCAGATTGATTCTACATGTCAGAGAACTAAGTAATACACAATAACATATATAAGTAATATACACTCCCGCTCAAAAGTATGTGGACAACACGTTGAATTTCTATATGAATCTTTGATGAATTTCATTCAATTTTATGCGGTCTGGTTTACACAGTACTGGAAAGTATATTTGAATAAAAGTTATGTGAGTTTCGTATTTTGGAATGTTTTTCCAACCCTTATGCCAATAATCGGGTACCTACTTTTTGTGTGTGTGTGTGTGTGTCTCGATATAAATAAAAAAATTATTTTTATGTCTGAAATATATATATTCCCCTGCAATTTTATGAGGTCTAATATATTTACACAGTTAATATAATAATTCATTAGATATCTTACCAATAATTATTATTATTGTCTTGAGAATTATCGTAGATTGAAACAGTATTAGCCCTACCGAAGACACTTTCATTTATTCAAGAGATTTTAATAATTAAATTATACAGTTTGGTACTATTAGAATAAATTTTATATTTGCAACAAAGTGTCCACATACTTTTAAGTGGGTACATGAAATTTAAATGTTCTTAATTTACTCTGTACGTTGCAATTCTATTTTAGACTCCAAGAAAGGTGCAGGAGCTACTGCACCAGGCGCAGCAGGTACTGGAAACCAAGGAATGCCAGATCCAATTGGAGCATTGCAAACACTGGCACGTCAGGGAACCGGTAATAATCAAATGATTAACATTAACGGACCAGGTCCTAATCCTCAGGGAATAATTCCACAACAGCCTGCAAATACAGCTACAAACTGTGAGTATACGCAATTAAAAGCCTACATTATACACTTTTTAAATGAAAGTATTCTTTTACAAGGGAATTTTTTAATTATTAACCCTTTGCATTCTTTTGTTGAGTGTGACTCTTGAGAAAATGTAAATGAAACGTGTTTTTATATGTATTTGGTTCTTCCTCTATTTATTTAAGTCTTATACTTTAGTTAAAACAAATATAAGTTCCACAAATATAAATTACAACAAAGTTTGAGAGAGCTATATTTAATATAATTAGTAAACAAAATTAACTGTCCGAACTGCCCTTTAAAGTAAATTTCAAATGAAACACTTAAAATAGTAGGGAGTTGTTGGCAATCAAATTGAAAAACGATTCGGAGTGCAAAGGATTAAAAAAAACTATATTTATGACACACTACGTAACTTGCTACAGATTGTCTGACGTAGAAGTCACTATGTTACAAGGAGAACATTTTATGATAGGATACATGTATGTATATAATTTACGATTGTTTTTTAAATGAAAAAAGACCTTTTTACATACAAATGAACTGTCTTGGACAGTGATATATCAGGTTATTCTCTTCTTGGGTGATGTTCTACTTTGGCAATTGTTTTAATAATTTGAGTAAAAATAGGGATGAAATTTGCACGGTTTTATTAATATTACAGTAATGATTTTCTCTAGAACATTGCATTTCTAACTCTATCATCTTGTGGCACAATCAGTTGCAAATTATCAGTGGATGTTGGGGAAGACAGTATATGAAATATATAATTACATTATTTTATAAAGTCTTTCACTGGACACCTTGCACTTTCTATATCCAACTCTTTGGACTATCCGATGCGAGATAGGGACTCAAAAATGGATCCCTGATAACATAAAGTCTTCCACTGGTACATTATTTTATTAATAATGTAATATTTCTATTAGTCTCTATTATTTTCTCTCATACTGGATAAGATAATGAAAATGAAGATAGGATACGAAGATAAGATAATGAAGAATGATGAAAATGAAAGAATTAACAAATTACATTGCAAAAGATATATTTTATTCTGCCCTGTGAAAAGTACAAAAGCTTTGAATGCAATACATGAGATGCATGACAACTACATTGAATGCAATGAAGTATAGACAAAGATATAACATGCCTAGGTTTAGCATGTAACGGAACCTTTAGCAACTTTTAACATGATAAATATGATCATCTCGCATAGTTTTGCAGAATTTGTTGTGGTTTAACCTTGAAAAATGAATGTATATATAGTATGTGTATGTCAATCAAAATATTCTGCCAATAGTATGGCCCCACTACTTCCTCCACAATATTGAGTAGACTCGTTTTTCCAGGATTGCAAGGCTGCGGGATGCACGTTCTCATTTCTCGATAATACAAAAATGGGGTTTTTCAGTAGTCAGTCATCATACAACTGCGCATGTAGCTATTTTCATAATAGAACTGTGACAGCTACATGCTGCCGAATAATGTAAATTACGCCTAATAAACGTAAAAGTAGGACTTTCGAGAGCGATCGCGGCCTAGATTGATCTTTTATCTAGCGCTTTTGACTATTGAAAAATCCCATCTTTGTATTATCGAGAAATGGGAACGCGCATTCCGCACCCTTGCAATTCTGGAAACGAGTTTACCGCTTTTGAACGCGCATGCGCGAACAAAAACCGTTTCATATCTCATTACTGATTGGTCACGCCATAAGGTGATCGGAATGAATCGGAATCGTGAATATAAATATATAAATAAAGGCGATCTGCTATATATATTCTACAAATGAGATCTCGAATTTCTGTAATAGAATTGTAGACAGATTGAACAAAATGAAGAAGCGGTTGACAAATATGTATTACTCGCAATACGAGAGTTTTATGGATAGTGAGCCTTATTATGATTCGGATAACTCAGATGCCTTACAGCAATCACCAACTCATGCTGAATACCTAGAATACACGAAGTGTAGGAAAAATGAAGAATTAATCCATGAATTATGGAAGGAAAAATTAATTAGTGAGAAAAGAAATTTGGCAAACCAGATCAAAGAGTATTGTGGCATGGCGGTTGATCTAAAAGATAATAAAGTGTGTTATATTTATAGGCATAATGACAATTATATTCCAGACATAAAATTTAAAATAACAATTGTATATATAAGACTATTACGCAAATGGTATATTAGTTTAGGACGTAGTAGGGTACCAGCAACAGTAAATATTCAAAATAAATTAAGAGAAGGTACTGATGATCCGATTGGAAAAAGAGTACTCAAACTAATGCATAAATGGAACAGTTTAATGGAAGTCTATTCAAGGAGAATAATAAGCATATATAAATTGATCAATGAAGTGAAAAAGAAATACAAAGACTTAGAATTTGGAATGAATGAATCTCTAACCAGTTTAAAAGCAGAGTTCAAAGAAAGCAGTTGGCCTGTAGACCTAGAGAAAATCACACCTGACAGTGTTATAACTGTTGAGCTAGAATTAGATGTCAATTTATCTGTTACTAGTCTTACATATGAGTACAAGTATAGTTACAATGTACCAAAAAAAAAAAAGGATATATATTTAAGAAAACTGGACGACAAGTTACAAATATTTTATAGTTTTGATTTAACGGAAGCATTCAATATATTTATGAATGGCGAATCTTCTTCTGTTACGGAGAGTTCCGAGACAGACTAAAGATAACTTTGTGTTTGTACTTATAAAAAGAGAATATCTTTTGTTATTTAGTTACTTTATTATTATATAGTTACAATGTACCAGGAAGAGGGAAGGAGATATATTTAAGAAAATTGGAAGAAAAGCTACAAATAGTTTTTACTTTTGATTTAATGAAAGCATTCAATATATTTATGAATGGCGAATCTTCTTCCGTTACGCGGAGAGTTCTGAGAGAGATTAATGTGATAACTTCGTGTTTATATTTATAAAAAGAGAATATCTTTTGTTTACAGTATAATTAACATTTTTCTTATAAGATTATTGTGAATTAAAATATTATGTAAAAATTTCAATAATATACTCTTCTCTAAATAATGTAACCAATGTATTATTTAGTACACATTAACCCTCGTACTATGCTCCTCAAAAATAGATTCGTAAAAGTTCAAACCAACAAATTACGTTCCGATTATACTGTTACATTCAAAAGCAATATATTTTACAACACAAACAGAAAGAAACCAAGTGCTTCTAACTGTAAGTATCTAAAAAGAGGAAATTGGTGAATTTTCAGTCGGGAGCACAATCAATTTTAGGAGATAACATTACTCTAAATCAGCGGTTTCCAACCGTTATGCTATTATGCCTCTCTAAAAAAAATTTTTTTTTCCACGCCTCTCTATCTTTTAATCGATATAATAATATAGGCACGTTTTAATTTAAAACGGAAAATAAACTACATCTAATGCATCAAATACTAATGCGAGTGTTGTTGTTGTTTATTGGCACAAAGTTTATCAAATCTTGGGGGCAATGTGGAGAGTGCCTCTCGTAACTCTTTTTCGACTATTACCTTGGTTTGATATTTGGTTTTCATTGCAGCCAGTGCTGAAAAGTCCGCTTCGCATAAATAAGATTTTACAAACGGTAGAAGCACCTGCATTGCTTTGCAATACAAAGATTCATACTCTCCACTAAGATTCACTCAAAATTGAATTATTGAATTATTTTTTTGTTTCAGTGAGCTGTAGCAAATTCTATCAATGTTTCTTTTTCAATGGTTGTTAGCTCAAATTCGTATTCTTCATTATCGATAAATGGATTCTGTATCCACAAAATCTTTGAGAAATCAAGGTCTTTGAAATAATTTGAAAAGTGCAGCACTAAACCATCCAAGTGTTCAATAAAAAGATTTTTGCTTGCTTCAATATTGGCTGCGTCCCAGAAATCTTTTAAAAGTGAAAACATATCCAACTCATTCTTTTGTAAATTTGATTTCCATAACTCCAGCTTTTTAATGAATTGTAGATATTGTGGTATGAACATTAATTTTTTATTAAAAATTTTGGCGCCTCCCCTGGCAATAGCACGCGCCTCCCTAGTTGGAAACCGCTGCTCTAAATTGATCTACAGCAATTCTGTTTCTGTTCTTTATTTCTGCCAGTACTGCAAAGCTTAAATCAACGTCCTGGACAACCTATGGCCATGCAAAGTATGCAAAATAAAATGCCAGGTATGAGCATGATGTCTGCTCAAGCTACTGGACCAATGAGTCATATGGGTCCAATTCAGACGATGCAGACTAATTCGATGTTAACACAAATGAATCCAATGGGACAAGGGAACATGCCTCAACAAATGAATCAGGTTGTTACCAATCAAATGGGACCAATTGCTGCTGGGCAAATGCAACAAAATATGCAAGTACGTACTAGCGGGTCCCATAAGTTACAAAACATTCTGTGCATTTTCATTTTCTACGATAAATGTACAGATAAGCAATAAAGTTCCTTTGCAGACACAAATGCAAAATCAATTATCCAACCAGATCGGCAATCAGATTGGTGGATCTATAAGCGGAATTCAAACTAGTATGTCACAGCAGATGAATCAAATTGCCCCGGGACAATTAGGTCCTGGTCAAATGCAGCAACAACTGAATCACATGCAAAGAAAGGTACCATAAGTGGAATATAAATTTTTCTAGATTAATAAATATGCTATATTTATCATTATCTGAGACATTTATATACGTTATCATTTTTAGCCTGCTGAAATGATAAATACTGGATTTCCTGGCCCTAGAAACATCGCAGCAAATCAATTTTTACGCCAAAGTCCATCTCCATCAGCTCCAAGTCCAGCTGGTTTGGGCGCACCCTCGAGGTTGTTACTCTGAAACACTTTTTACACGTACATTAATAAACTTGTACATGTTTCAAAACATTAAGCAATACAAAATATGTATTACAGTAATCAGATGGTGGCATCTCCAGCATTAGTTCCATCGCCAAGTCCTCAACATCCTATAATGGCGGGTCAAAATAGATCTGTCGGTATGTTAAAATGATCTTTTTATGATTGTAAATGAATGAATAAAAATAATACATGGTGTATATTAATCTAGGTATGGCACCATCACCTAGCAGTTCTTTGAACACTCCTGGAGGTGTGGGTGCTACTCCGAGTCCACAACAGGAAGATCAGGCGTACAGGGATAAAGTTAGGCAATTGAGCAAATATATTGAACCTTTACGAAGAATGATTGCTAAAATGGGTAACGATGGAAGTAAGTGGTCTAAATGTTGTGTTGGTAATATTATATATAAAATCGTTGCTCTCTATACGTGTATCACGAGCCGCATGAATCTTTTTCACAGATGTCGATAAATTAAGTAAGATGAAGAAACTTCTAGAAATCTTATCGAATCCTAGCAAACGCATGCCAATGGACACACTGTTGAAGTGCGAGGCGGTTCTTGAAAAAGTAGATTTTAAACGTAGTGATGCAAGTGTTGGGCCTCCTCCAGCGGCGCTTAAAGAACATCACTTCTTTAGTCCGCTTTTGGAGGCAGTAAGCACGCATCTTCAAAGCCCAGTGGTGAATCATACGCTACAACGAACCTTTGGTCCATGCTTGGAAGCTTTATTTAGTCCAGAGATAAAGTGCGTACTATTCAAAACTATGCCAGTTATGTTATCTTTTTCTTTCTAGATATTATTAATTGAATCTCTTTCTGTGTAAATAGAAATCTACCACCACCACTGAAGAAACAAAAAATAGAAGAATTTCCTAGTGAAATTCCAGATGTATTACAGGGAGAAATAGCTCGGCTAGATCAGCGATTCAAGGTAATTTATCTACTTTTATATTTTACTGTGTACTTTAATCGCTATACTTGTATCATGTATTTGAAACTGCATCCAGGTCAGTCTTGATCCAGCGCAACAGAACGGATCCAAATGTATTCAGCTAATATGTTGGCTAGATGATCGTCATCTTCCATGTGTACCGCCAGTATCGGTTACAGTTCCAGCAGATTACCCTCTGACACCACCACGTTGTGTGATGGCACCTCACGAATATGCTACAACATTCCTTTGTGCCGTGCAGAAGGCTTTGAATGCGCGTATAACGAAACTCCCTCGTCGTTTTTCTGTGTCTCAATTGCTGGATACTTGGGAGATGAGTGTAAGACAAGCTAGCGCGCCTTCGCAAACACCCGTTACTGCCAGCACTGTATTAATGGGTTTATAGTTTCATAGTGTACTTTATGTGTAAATTATTCTATAAATTTTAAAATATTATAAAATGTCATATTGTCACATATTTCGTTATCTATTTAATTCTTCCTTGACGAAAATCCGTCTGCCTCGATTTTAAACGGAAGCCACTCTATCCTAATTAAAACAAAAGAAGAAATTAAATTTTAACACATGTAAACATTTATACCCATTTCATTCTAATTCATGTACATAGCTTTTATTCGGTTAGAAAGATATAATTGTTCCATTGCTATAACATGATATCACTTTTATTTTCAACTTTCACAAGAACAAAAGTTCGTACTGGAATACATAAATACATTCTATCGATAATACTGTTTCCTTGAGTAACTTCTCATTTGTGTTATCTGTTTCTCACGCTTCGTTAGGGTATAATCACAAGGCACGTTGACTTTAACACATTTTTATTTCACTTCTTCGTACACCTATTACAAAAGAAGCAAAACCATTCGTTCGAAAACGTTCATACGCATACAAACATATGTCCAACATACGCAATAGTTGCAGACCGACGAAACAGAAGGAAAATATATTCCACGGTAATCTGTAAGTAATGATCGTATAGGTATATACGTATATACTTAGGATTAATCGTGCGTAAATCGCATCGAAATAAACGCGTGGCTCTAAACGGCGCGTGTTTGCAGCACAGTAAGAAAAATGTTCATAGAAAAATATGACTGGTATACGCAATAAATCGCACAATTAAACGCGTGAGCATAACATTACGTGTATCTTTCCTCGGCATAATCGTCGGAACTTCTTTTTCTCGTCATGGAGAATAATTGAAGGGAACCTCGGGGTACAATGATAATTATAGTAATCGCTCGCTTACAAATGATATGCTCAGTGAATTGTGTTCCGTTTCCCATACGTTTCACGATTACGTGTTGATATAGTCGGTAGAAATGATATAGTGAACTTTTGTTGTGTTCGGAAATTTTCATCCTCTCTTTTTTTTTTGACTTTCTCTTTTCATTCACTTTGCCTCCTCCAATTTCTTCCACTGACTATACTCTATTCCTGATAATTCATCTTCTGACACACTTACAGCCAGAGGAAGAAAACTGTGACTCGTGAGTTAAGGAAGAATTATATTTAAACGCAAATTCTTCTCGTTCGTGGCCAGAGACGATTTCTAGCCCCAAGGGTAAAAATTACTTTGGGGCTGGGCATAATTAATTAAGAAGTCAAAGTGCAATTGGTGTCATTGAATATCAACGATCTATACCTGTTCTATCGACTATATAAATACCTACAGATTAGACACATATAATATATAAATGTCTTTCGATATCAATTTGTCGCTATCTCCACGAGGGACGAAGATACAAATTTCGATCCGCAGTTGCAACGCTTCGAATATGTACTACAACAGGATTAATCCCTTAAATAATGCACAGAACATTTGTTTTGCGTACGATATTAACGTTTCTGAAGATCGAAGTAAAAGATCGCTCAATTATTTTGGTTTTTATTTAAGGAATGAATCCGAAGACGTTAGTACCATGAATCGCAGATTGAACCTATTAGATTGGTTTCCAAACTTCAGATTATAACAATTCGTTTGCTTGTAACGACGATTATTAAAATCGTTCAATTTTCTGCTGACGATATTCGAATTGCCATATAAGTTCAACCATTTTCTTTCGGGAAGTCTGACACAACGCATTTATGTAATATGACTTTTTCAAAAAGTATACGATCACAGAAAAACATCGTTCTGTTTATATAGTTGATGGCATTTAATAATGAAATTTCGTTTTCGTTCATTTTTTAGCGAATTTTTGCAACATTTTAATTATTCAATGTAACCAGCAATTTATTGCGAAGAACTGTTCATTACTATGTCACTAATATTAGCGGATCATGTCAGCATATTCTAATATTAATAACATAGTGTAATAACTAGACTGCGGATCTTTATGCAAAATAAAAATTTTCTGCATTGATTGTGGGAAGCAGTAGTTAAATAAAAATTAATTTTATCCCTTAATAGTCTTTTCACGTTGGAAACAACATAACAATATTTTTAGATTTTTTATATTTTTCATCGTTTTATATTTCACCCAGTTAATTTCTTCACAAATACATGAAGATCCGCAGTCTGTTATTACAGACTACATAGTAGGTGTGAGCGGGTAACCGGAAATTCGGATTCGGATCGAATCGGGAACCCGAATCCGATAAAATCGAATTTTACTCTTTCTTCAATCAGTATTGAATAGTAATTACTAGACTGCGGATGTTTATTACGAATTTGAAGAAAGTGGAATAAAATAGAATCTTATTTTCCGTAGTAGAGAGAGAGAGAGAGAGAGTAGCCTTTTTAGATCTGAAATAAATTAAAATCGCGTACTAAATTCTGTCGTATTTTACATCCTGGCATTTTTTGAAAATTCTCGAAGGCTATAATATGCATAAAGATCTGCAGTCTAGTAATTACAATATTCCTGTTATTGTCGATGACAAAAAATCAGGTGTGATAAGAGTATTCAACCCTCGTTTATAGAAATTCAAATTAAAATAGTTTTCTGTTCTTGATATAGATTTTAAAAATTTGATTTCATTCACATAAAATACGAAAACATTTAAAAATCTGAAAGAATTCATATATAGGATCGGATTGAGAAACCACCCGACTAGGGCTGTTACTTTCCTTCGGAGTGTCGAATTTTGGAGCTCCGAATTTCGGAGCATCGGAAAAATAACAGCCCTACACCCGACCCGCGACAATATAAATTTTTGGGTACCCACCCACTCCTAGTAGTAACTATAACAATAGTCCATTCGAAGATTATGAATGTTCAAATTGTACGGGCACATTGATCGTAAATGTTAAGTTCGTTGAACATTGTCAATTTTGCAACTTCATGGTCTAAATTACAGGTATATAAATAAGATGTGAATCGAAAAATGCTGCAACTATAAATACATATTTCAATTGAATATTTGTGATCATGTCAATTACGCATACTGTCGAACAAACCAACGAATTACATGATCGTTCAGAAAGCAATGAAAGTTGAAAGGTATTTAAACGACGTTTCGAAACCAACTACTGCATCTGAGACTCCATTCTAAGTAAAATTGTTCATTTTGACTGTTTTCTATACAGCAATACTGTGCCATGTGGATATGTTGGTTTTTGTTTTGTATGATGACTGACACCCTAACTGATATACTTCGAACGTACATCGGCCAGAGCATCAGTAATCGCTATGATTATTTGTTTGATCGGTATCATTTTTTTTTTGTTGTTTAATACTTACCACCATATCTATTTAATGTTAAAAGTTACACGTATATTTTTTGTTTGCGATAAGAGATCAGTAACACATTAATAGTAATTATTACTTGTTTGATGCTTATCGATATCCGCTAAGAATATTACTTATTGTTTCTTTGTTAGAACGATACATTCAGAACATCGTTAAATTCAATTTCGGCGAGAGTTATTTGACGTGCGGTTCTCTGTACTAATCTCAAAAACGCCTAAACAAACTTCCCATATATTCCCATCGAGATTATTCCGCTCACATGTATTTTCCTTTTGATTCGAGTTTTAGCCATGTGCCTTAAAATTCTTGCATTCTTTCATCTTGAAAATATATTAGTAAGAGATCGATGGTTCCATTCGATCGTTAAATTCGTAATATTATGTATACATGTATGTACAACGTTATCATTAAAAGTGCAAATATCCCTCGCCATGGAAGTACTGATCTATGTGGTAATCAAACAGCATCGTTCATTGTGTTGCACGATGTGCAGGTTCCTTTGCATTGTAAGAGTAAGTTCAACAGCAATTGCTTTAGAGTCCATTTTCGTGTACAGACTGTCTCCTTAGAAGCTATACTATCTACGTTCAGCTGAAGATAGAAAAAACATAGATTCATTATATTTACGCCTATGCTAGCTTAGATCTGGTTAATCAGATTTCAAAGGATACTATCGCAGGGATCAATCTACCCGCTTAAGCGGCTAGACCCGTTTTTCCAGGATTGCAAGGGGACGCGATCCGCCTTCTCATTTCTCGATAATACAAAGAGTTTTTCAGTAGTCAAAAACGCTAGATAAAAGATCAATCTGTTTTTACGTTTACGACGAGTAATTTGCATTATTCGGCAGCATGTTCAGCGACACCCACTAATATTCGGACTCTCTTAAAAAGACGATAACTTCTTAAACATTGGACCATACGATTTGAACTTTTTTGAGAAGTTAGAACAATCGGTTTGCTACAGGATGTGAAAAAACATTTTCTTTCAAATTTCAAGTTGTCGACATTGCAGAGAAAATACTAAAAGTTGTATCTTGCAACTTTTTTATGCGAGCTGAGGTGGAAAATTTAGAAAACACGTTTTGTAGGTTGTACATTTCGATTAATCTGGAAGTTTCATCAAAGTCGACATTGCGACGAGCTAGAAACGTTTAACGCTAAATACCTACCACCACCGGTCAAAATGACCGTTTCCAGAATTATTATTTAACAATTATTGACATAATAAAAATGATTTTATAAGAATTGACTGTATAAATATCTTTAGTAGAGCACGTATTATAATAGGAGCCGCAGAAAGTCTAAATAAAATCAATCTTGTCATTTTTATAAGGGAACATGTACCAGTCACTTTTAAAGCCTAGGTAGGTTTAGTGTTAAAATAGTAAAAATTGCAGATTTTCACGATTTTCGTCCCCTAACTGCAACAAATCTAAGAAATCTTACATCTTTCAATGTCCGTCGTTTTTCCCGCATCAACAGATTTCGATGAAACTTTCACAGTGCATATAATTGACACAGGTCTACAAAACGTATTTTTTAAATTTTCAATATAGACCCACATAAAACAGTTACTACAATTCCTTTCAATTGCAATTTTTGAAAAAGTTTCTTTTCACATCTTGTAGTAAACTACAGCTCTAGCTTCACCAAAAAATTCAAGTGGTATAGTCTAATACTTAAAAATTTATCGCATTTTGTAGAGCGTCCAAATATTAATGGGAGTGACTGTAGCTGTCGCAGCTTTATGCTTCCAAATAATGCAAATTACGCCTCGCAAACGTAAAAATAGGACTTTTGATAGATTGATCTTTTATCCAGCGTTTTTGACTATTAAAAAACCCCATTTTTGCATTACCGGGAAATGAGAAGGCTGATCCCGTTCCCTTGTAATCCTGGAAACGAGTGTACCCTCTTAACGTAAATTAGGTAATTGATAATAAGATATATTTGCCCGAGACCTACGAATCGATGACTGTCACAGGAAAACTAAACTTCGCTACGGGTCACATCGGAATTGGAAAGCTTGATCTGCTCATGTACACACATACTTCTGAAACGTTCTACCTTTTTGTTCGCTTATGTATCCTTTTAATTAGAAACGAAGGAGTTTTTAACGCACGTTTCAAAAATTATGTACAAATTCGGAGTTGAATTTAGAAGGGAATTCCACGAACATTGATCTTTGCTATCTAACAAAAAAGTGAGCAATGCAGTTGCCTTATTCCGCTTAGTACGTTTACATATATGTACATAACAATTTATATGTGAAACAATTTCATTTGGTAATCTGTTGCTCTACAAATTTGATTATACTAATAATAATGCTAGATGAAATTTTGGAAAAGTCCTCGAAGCACACAAAGTACAGGTATTCGAACTCTCGTAGCACAGACACAGCTATATTTACGTTTTTATTACAAGGAACTTGAAGCAATAAAATCTCAAAAATATCTTATTATCAATAAGACTATTAAATTAATCCATCTTTCGTCACAGCGCTATTGCCTACCGTGAAGAAGCTTACTGTTCCTACCTAATAGACTGATTGAGACTACATTTTTCGTTGCATATTCACTGTTTTATCTCACTCATGTTTGGTTAGCGTTAAAATTACCTTAAAACCAATGCTTACATATTTACTTGAAATTTACAAGAAAATCCTGTTCACAGTAAGTCGAGGAAGAATTAACTAGGAGATTAACATAATTACAGTTCACTCGAACTCGCATCGAAGTGAATGCACTACGAATAGAACTATTAATAAAATTTATAAAAGCACCGAAGAAACTTAAATTACGTATACATTTACATGTCAGGGATCCTTTAAGGGTGGTACGATGTGAAAGAAAAAGTGCATTCAACTTTCGGAAAAAATGTGACAATGATTGTATTAAAAAAAATTACAGAAAAAGAAAACAAAATCGAAAATACCAACTAATAAGTAAAGCATACTCATTCTTTATAATCATCGAATAATTTCTTTCTTATTTCACAATCCGAGTTTTCTTCCGAGATACGAACAGTAGTTCGGATTCATCGATCTATTTCGATCATTTCTCGAGAACGAAACGTCAGATTACAAAATAGAGATGTGACATTTTGATTTTGATTGTCGTAAAAAAATTTGCTGGTTGTTACTTGTTGCATGATTTCGCAAAAAGCGGTTTCACAATGATTTTCAATGAACTTAAAAAAGAAATGTATGAGCTGATTATGTCATGCATAAGTTAATGTAAAGATAATACACTGTGTATATATACAATTACGGATAACAGAAGACACTCGCGTACCTACAAGAAATTATGAGTACAATCGAAAACTATGTACAACGTTAATTAAAGGTCCTCTTAGCCTTAGATTAGACGAATCATTTATACGTATCAACTATTCGGAACAGAAATGTGTTTCTTTTATCACCCGCATTCGCTCACGACCACGCAACATGGATTCACGTTGAAAGAAATTCGTTCATCGTCGCACGTGTGTACGATTCTCGCTTAATTATCGGCGCAACAATTACGGTTCGTTAAAAATTTTGTAACTAAGGTTGACTCTCTTTTTTGATTTTTCTTTTACCCATTGTTTACCATCGATATTAACGGAGTGCATCTATAGTAATCACAATTTTCATCGGCTGTTACACCTCCGGACAAAAATATAGCACATCGTCTATTTTTTCTCATTTGGTAGAATAAACTGAACAAAATGAGTATCTTAATATGTCAACATTATACGAAACGCAATTATATGAAAATTTTTCTTGAAAATGGTCTAAATTTCTGACCGGAACGTTGAAAATTTTGTGGTAATTTGCAAAATTGCTTAAGTAGTAGCATCATATCGCACCAGTGCGCTGAAAACATTATTATTCGTTATTAACAAATTGTCGATCGAGATCAAGGAAACAATTATTGAAAATTGTCGGGGAAATCTTGCCCGAGCTGTATATAGAAATGGCAGACAATTTGAAGATATTGCCGAATTAAAAAAATGTATTCAAGATAAGTGGGACCAATTAGAGCAAAAAACCATTAAAAAAACTCCATACATCTTTGCCAAAGAGAATGATGGCTGTTATTAAATGTAAACGAGGAGCCACAAAAATTCCTTAAAAATTCTTTTTTTTTAAATAAAATTGTATAGACTGGCGAAATTCAATTCAATATCATTTGTGCCTGTTTATAGAAATATTTTGCAAGAATGTGTAAAAATAAAACCTTGGTTGTAATGTTAAATAAATAAATATTACGTTAATTTTAAAGTGTGCTATCTTTTTGTGCCGGAGTGTACGTCCCGGTGACTTTGATATTGAAAGCTAACGTTACATATGTATATTTGGTGCATGTCCTGAAAATTGACAACTGTTTATATCATATTTAATATTGTAATAGCAAACTTCTAACTACACCTTGGTGACTAATGACGTGGCTATTCTGCTTTTCTCCACGACCGGTTTAAGTATTGTGTATTTCAATAAACTGCGTATGTTTATAGACCGACACTAATTTATCAACTGCTTAGGCCTTTCCAACGTGAATAATAAATCTGTGCGACACCCGTTGTCGTCGCACACATGGAACGCGTTGACATGCAAGTGACAGAGTACTCTTTAAAATTCTCTTAAGGGGGTAGACTCGTTTTCAGAATTGCAAGGGTGCGGGATGCGCCTTCTCATTTCTCGATAATGCAAAAATGGGGTTTTTTAATAGTCAAAGACGCTAGATAAAAGATCAACGGAGGCCGCGATCGCCCTCGGAAGTCCTATTTTTACGTTTGAGGCGTAATTTGCATTATTCGGAAGCATGTAGCTGTCGCAGCTTTATGAAAATAGCTACGTGCGCAGCTGTATGCATCCGATTAACGCTAATTACGCCTCGTAAACGTGAAAATAGGAATTTTGAAGGCGATTGCGGTCTCGGTTGATCTTTTATCTAGCACTTTTGACTACTGAAAAACCCCATGTTTGCATTATTGTGAAATGATCGCATCCAGCACCCTTGCATTCCTTGAAAAACGAGTCTACTCCCGTAAGTCCGGTTATCATCTTCTGTCATCGAGTGTTTTGTGTTACAAGACATTTATTTCTAAAAAAAAAAAAAGAAACCGGAGAAATATGAATTAATAGGCAGATATTCATTCACCCTATAATATGAGGCACACAGACAGCCATTATCGTTACAGCGGTGTCGTTCTTAGAAGATTTAAAACTTGATGCACTCTATTAAGTTCTGATAAGTTGAACGGTGACGCGAATTGTTTCTTCAATAACGATAAATCGACTCGGATCAGATTCCTTCGATTTAACGGAATGCATATATACATGTAAGAAAACAGGATTCTCACTTTCATTTAGTTGAAAGAGCTAATTCAAGCGTTGCTAGTATTAAAAGATACAAAATGTCTTTTTTTCTTTTCGAATCGCGATAAAATAGAAGGTGATGTTGCAAACTTTTCAGTTCAATTCTGCCGTTACGATTGTGGTTTTTTTCCTTTTCATACTTAATTTACCTATACCTCTAGGTAATCGCTCGACTTAAAGCTGAAAGCTTGGATACCTATTAACAAGTTCCCAACAAAAAGTGGTTCTCTATATAATCATATACAATAGTATATGTAACAGTTACGATCAAGTCGTACCATGTGCTCGGAAAAGCGCGACGATCAGGCGCTTATCTGAAGCCACGATGGCTCTACATTAATTAACGGAATTGGTGTTTCTTCCTTGCGCAGTCAACAGTTCACTGTTGACGTTCGAAAAGTTCTTCTACCTACGTTAAAGCTATATAATGGACGTTTATATATATATGTATCTAAATAAGTTAAAAAAAATGAAGGACATCCACTACTTTTTTACAATTCGCTGATTAAAAGGAAATAAATAAATAGTTCTCATATAGACATACATATAGAATAGTTTAAAGTGAGGGTCTCTCGCCCTTTGTGCTATGTTAAGCATCATTACAGCTGCATCGTTTTATTTATTATTTTTTTTAAGTAAATGTTGCGTGGGTTCATAGCAAATATGATTTTTCCACACTATCTTATGGCAAAAGGAAAAAATATCTACAAAAATGCGCTTGAGACATTATTTGATCTATCTAATTCATTTAGAGTCTCCCTAACTTCTCACAACTTTCGACACGTTTCGATTCAATCGATATTCGCATAATACGATTAATATTAAATGAAATGAATACATCAAGTCTCAATTTAATCTAAACACATGCTTTCTTAGCTTTCGCGATCCTCCTTCACGATTATGGACTGAATATTCAAATTCCCGTAAAGTAAAATACAACCTCACAGAGGCTGTTGAAATGGGGTAGACCGAGCTAACCCTTTCACTGCCTTCGGTGTGTTGTATAATTTTCGATTTGGTTTTTGCAATTAAGCGATTATCTAAATACCATAAATATAAACGATCTAATTCATTGGTTCAGCCTTTCGATTTCGAGACGCAGGCAGTGAAAGGGTTAGATATATTCTAGTTCTGTGACTGGGCCTTTTTACCCCCGCGCGGTTTGATGCTCTCCGAAATCTGCCACATCGCCTCCTCACAGAGGAAATCACTGAAATTGTTGAAGAACGTTATTATACGTTCGTGTTTCTTGAACGAGTACCTCCTGCAACAAAGAATTACCAAGTTTGTAAATTAATGTTGCATTCGGAAGAAATTAACTGTATATTCAACTCTTTGCAGTCGGAGCTATTTTAACTCGAAAATTAAACATTTTTGTCGTTTTATGGATATGAAATTGATGCAACACCTCCTTCGATACTTACATATTTAGCAATTGATTAGATACCAACATATTTAATAACTAAGGGTTAATATTAACTAATAATATTAACTAATAAGTAGACAGAGGATTTTATACATTCATAACAAAAATGAGCAGCTGTAATTTCAAACAGTAAAAACATTAGAAGAATTTAGAAATACTGTTATATTACTTTCAACCTGTTAAACATAGTGAGAAAGAGCATGAATTTTTATTTCACTCCAGTTTGTTGCAATTCTGACAGAACATTTTTATTCTGCATAAAGATTCGCTGTATATTAATAAGTGTTCATCATCTCTGTATGTTCTAATAAAAATAAGCAAATGATATATGTATAAAACATAAAGATGACCGTACCCTTTTTTGAACCTTTTCATATTTTCGACGATATTAAACTGTTGCCATCTTTTTGAAAAGTTAATAGTGCCATCAGGTAATAAATCACTGTTTCCAATATGCACAAACGTAAGATCTTGTAACACGAGACCACTGAAAATAGACAGAATGTTTATTCGTTTATCAATCTCTGTAGTACGTCGTTAATCAAACAGTATTGAAAATGGATCTCACATGTATGGGATGCACGGCGGTTGCGTTTCAGCCAGAGCTTGCCTGTAGGCTCTAAAACTGCTAGAACTATCGATAAGAGCACAATATTCCTTCAAGCCTTCTGTAATATGCTTTTGCCACTCGAGCCTTCTAATAGGCGCGCTATCCAGTGCAGAAAGCAAGGCTAGATAACTATTAAAATTGTTGATCTTTCTAAGGTGCTTCATTATTTTAATAAATTTAATCACGTATTTCTCTCTATCCTTCGCCTCGTTCTCTAACCTATGCTCCAGAATCCTCGATCTGGCCCAGTACGACATTTTGTTGAAGTGTTCCGTGAACCTGGTTAGATTCGGACTTCGTTCCTCGTTCTGTTCCTGGGCCCAAATCAGCACTTCTGGTATTTCGATTTTCATAAACAAATCCGCGTCTAGTAGCGTCATTTGTTCAGCTATCTGTTCGCTCTTGAAATCGAGAAGAGAAGCTTGCTTCGTTGAAACGCTCAGTGACGAGAGGATTGGCTGTGCTGATTGCAACTGTTTCGCTTGATGCTTTTCTAAAATTTTCACTCGCAGAGCCTTCGCCATGGTGAGGTCGCCGGTGCATACTAGTTGTAGCACGTATTCCATTAAGGTCTGCAGGAGAGTATCATCGAGGTCCGATATGCTAGAGGAATACAAAATTTTTTAGCTGTTCCTGATTACTATACAGGGTCGGGCAATAACTATGTCCACTTTGAATATTGCCGTTATTTGTAATAATATGAAAAAATGTTATATACAAAACTTACACGGTATAGAGGGGAGAATATTGTGACCCAAACATTTTCTGCGTGGGTGGAGGCATTTCATAGATTTCAGGGTCACCTTGATTTTTCTAAATGGAATGTCCTACTTTTGATACCATAGATCGATACAGTATCAAATTCTGAGTATAAAAATGTTGACCTTCATATGTCCTAAACCTAATAGTTAACGAGATACAGTACAGTCACGATTCTTGTCAACCAACCAGTGTTCTGCACGGACAACTATCGCATACTCGGTCGTTGACAAACTATAGCGACTTTACTGTATTATCCAAACAATTTTCAATACGTACCTGCCATCTGGAATTTAGCCCGAACTGATGTCCCTCAACTAAAATATGATAAGTAAAATACATATAGAAAATTATTTCGATAATATCTCGTTAACTATTAGATTTAGGACATATGGAGGTCAATACATTTCTACTCAGAATTCGATAGTCTATCGATTCATGATACAGAAAGTAGGTATTTCCATTTTAAAAATGCCTCCACCCACGCAGAAAATGTTTGTCACAATTTGCCCTCCTCTATACCGTGTAAGTTTGGTATAGAATATTTTTTCATATTATTAGTGGATATAGTTATGGTCGCACCCTGTATATTTGGATACATGATCGATATAAGAGTGGCTTACGTTAAATCACTAACGACTCTAACTAGTAAAGCAAACGCCTCGCGAGCTGCCCTTTGTTCAGCAACGTCAGCAGAGCAAGAGAATGATTGATGACGTCTGTGTAATTTCTGAATTAGTTCGAGTGGCTGCATAAAGGTCCTATACGTTGTTAAGAATGCTTCTTGATATAGGAAATCTGTAAAAAGATAGGCATCTGTAAAACATTATGTCCAACTTTTCATGAAATCGCTACTGCTAATGTTGTATAAATTTCAAACGAACGTCGAAGGGAGTACTAACTGACCTGACTCCTTCTCATCTAAGAAGCATGAAAGAAATCCAATGATTATATTCTTTGAGGAACATTTATTAACGATGCATTTACTTAGAACGATGAAGGAAACAAGCTTACCATGTTTATTAGCTTTGGTTGCATGGATCAGCAGAGCATCTGGATGTCCTCCCCGTATGTCTGGTCCTTCTTCGTCAGGCTTCTTGAAAACTAAATACTTGGTGACGTCCAATTCCTCGAGAATGCTTGAAGAATACTTGTCCTGGTCAACGTCTCTCAGTTCAAGAGTGTTTTCGTCAACCGATATCGACGACAGAGCATTGCTCGCGGGTCTTGAAGATGGCAATATCGTTTCTGAGGTATTATTATTCTGCAAAGCGAGACATTCACAATTAAAGAATAATTAGCCGATGTACGGGCTGGACTCGTTTCTATGTTTGGAAGGGTGCGGGATGTGCGCCTTCTCATTTCTCGATAATGCAAAGGTGCGGTTTTTCAGGAGTCAAAAGCACTAGATAAGAAATCAATCTAGGCCGCGATCGTAATTTGCATTATTCGGCAGCATGTAACAGTGACTCCCATTAATATTTGGACGCTCTCAAAAACACGATAACTTTTTTAATATTGGATTATACGATTTGAACTTTTTTAAGAAGCTAGAGCAGTTAGTTTACTGCAGGATGTGAAGCGAAATTTTTCCAAAAATTGCAATTGGTCGGGATTATATAGAAAATACTAAAAGTTGCAATTTAGAACTTTTTTATATGGGCCAACTTTTAGTATTTTCTCTGCAATTCCGACTACTTGCAATTTTTAAAAAAAATTTTGGTTACGTTGTGAAACAAACTAATTTCTCCAATTTTTCAAAAAAGTTCAAATCGCATAGCCTAACATTTTTGAAGGCGATCGCGGACTAGATTAATCTTTTATCTAGCTCTTTTGACTACTGAAAAACCCCATCGCATGATTATTGAGAAATGAGAAGAGCCTTGCAATCCTGGAAACGAGTCTACCTCCTTTAAGGGGACACCCTTTGAAAACTAATTGCGTTGATCATTTATCGAGTCGTGTTCGGTCAAATTTTACAAAAGTTATTAGTAGACAGCAGAGTTTTATGCAAAATAAAAATTTTCTGTCTGTATTGCGACAAACTGGAGTGAAATAAAAATTCATTCTCTTTCTCATTATGTTTAACAGGTTGAAAATAATATAACAGTATTTATAAATTCTTCTAAAGTTTTTACTGTTTGAAATTACACCTACTCAGTTTTGTTATAAATGCATAAAATCCGCTGTCTAGTTATTAGTTCCTCAAGGGTGCCCTCGACTGTACAGGGTGTTTCCAGACTATGTGATTGTACCCTTCATACCGAACAATTTTTGTAAAAAGATTTTTCTCGTAACTTCAGTGCGTCACAAGATATTTCCGTTATCAGTGAAACGAAACACCCTGTCTGTTTGGTACACTTTGAAAACCGATACGGTACTCACCAATTTCACCGGCGTCGAAGGTGCGAGTTCTTTCTTCTCATGCGTGGGCACGGTTTCTTCTGTTTTCACTGGAGTCGATGTGACTACGGGTTCGATTGTGTGTATACTTTGCATGCTAACAGTAGGTTTCGGTGATATAGGCGGGGGTGTTGCGTTTGATTTAATGGAACGGGATCTCTTTGGTGGCAATGCGGGTGGGAGACTAGAATTATTTGTTATTTCAGCTACCGGCGGTGTCATAGTTATGGAGGTACTGAAAGAAAACCGGAATGTATGTACGCAGTGTCACAACGCATATGTACCTGTACACATTAAATCACATACTTTGAGCTGTCATGTAACGTAGCCATAGTGTGCGCCATGAAGGAGCACGACTGGGTAGTGGTAAGGGCCATCTCGTGTTTTTGCCATTCCGCTTGCATTGAATTATAAGCTGCCACCGAATGGCGAGTCCCAAGACCAGAGATGAAGTCATTGTTACTGTGGGAACAGTTCCCAAACATCTCCATGTACGCCATAACTGAAATAGACACGACCAGGTTTCAGTAACTTCTATAATACATCGGACGGCGAATGGTGTAATAACGTAAAAAGGTAAATAAAAATTGTGATTCCATGATATGTATAATACATATGGTAGATACAAGCATGATATTTATGTTATAAAACGTATTAAAAGCGCAGGTGAATAAAATACAGAAAAAACACTGATGCACAAGCGTGTATCTTCACTTAAATGTTAGAGAAAATTCGAGCACGCAAAGTTTCTAACCAACTTACTGGAATGTGAATGCAATCTTTTGAACAACATTTTTGCATAGACGATCAATTCGGGATCAAACACTATACAGAACAGATGTTACACAAGCACGAATGCTTTCATATCTAAAACTGCGGTATCAGAGCAAAATCGTTCTATTCCGCCGATTCTTCACACATAATCGTGAAGGTGGAAACTGAACTCTCTGGAGCTGTTCCAGTTGAAGAAGCGTAAGTGTTAAACTGACTATTAGCCAGAAAAGGTCAACTCAATTAGTGAAACAATGTCGACGCCCACGCGGGTAGCTGAAGATTAGTTTCTATTGTTAATGAAATTTAGAACTCGCAGCAGAGCTATTATGAGCAATCCAAAGAAGTGCAGTGTAATGTGCATTAAACACGAATAATTAATTATCAATTCGGAGAATGTTGCTTCTCGTTATAACGAATTCTTTAAATTCGAACACACAGAAAGAAAAATGCAATATTATCGTCCGGTTTTAATGTCACATTAATCAATAATATAAGCCACGAAGAAAGCTAAAGATATGAATAAAATATCCAAGCTCGGTATCAAAACCAAATGACGTGTATCAAAATCATTTTCATAAAAATGAGAGAATAAATGGAAGATCATAAAACATGCCGCAAAGAAGCTAGGAGCTTAAAAATCGTGTATTAATGCGTGAAACGAAGGATTCCAACTTAGCGTGAAAGTGTTTGCTGTGGGATAGCTGATTTTGTGTGGGCAGGACCCCACTTACCAGAATATGCCACTGATTGGAACACTGGGGGATACAAAATATTTCATCAGTTTTAACCTACTACCAGGAAAGAGATTTCGGAGAGCAATCTACTCTAAAATATAATCTATCCAATTTCTAAAACAATTTTGTCCGCCAACTGAATTCTCGACAATAATCTATTCTCACTGTTACCGTTATCGATTATAATCTAAGATCTATATATCGGACGGTAATAAAGCAGACACAGCGTGGATTCGAGAGGGCTTCTCGTTAATTGCTTTATTACTGTCCTCGCTGTTAATTACAGTTCGACTTACTGTGTCTCTTTTTGAGCGGAAGCGGCGGTGGTTTACTGGCATCCGGACTGTCGCCGTTACTGGTATGTAAACTACAGGTTGATAAATGCTCGTTCTCAGGTACATTGTCGTACTGCGACGGCTGACGCTCTTTTCTACGTTTCGAACGTTTCTCCGGCAATGCCGGTGGCACGCCGTTCGTGTCTGACACAGAAATCGACTCTATTTCCTACATAATACAAAAACAATGTAAGTTCGAAGTTGATACAGAACTTTTCTAACGTCATAACTACACTGCGGATCCTTACGCAACATACAAAAATCGTCTGCATCAATTGCAAGAAACAGAGGTTCAATAAATATGTATTTCTTCTCTTAATGGCTTCGATCAGTTTAAAGTACCGCAAAAGTACTCGTTAATAGATGCAGAAAATCCGCAGTTTAGTTATAACTAGACTGCGGATTTCTACACGATTTTGTCACCGTTGGAAATCGTGAAATTGAAGTGAAATAGGATTTGATCTTACTCTTTTCCAAGGGCGCTCGATGGAGCTAGAAGTGCATAAATATTTTCTAGCTGATGTGTTTAATAGGTAGAAAATAATATAACAGTATTCCTAAATTCTTCTAATGATTCAACTGTTTGAAATTACACGTGCTCATTTTTGTCATAAATGCGTAAAGTCCGCTGTCTAGTTATGACAATACTATGCGTTAAAAATAGTATTCTAGCATATAAATTATTTACACAACGAATTACAGAAATAATAAATAAAAGAGCAACGGTACAAAACTATTAATCAGAAACACAAATGGCGTAATTAATGGAAAACTGACGAAGTTTACAAAATTAACTTTCGATCGGCTACTTGGCTTATAACTGTTGATAACGTATTTGTCTACTATAGAATAATTTACAAATTGCGCGACGCTACTTCTGACTAAGCTTCTTATTAAAAAGAGAACAGGGACGAGCATGCAACACCCACATTTACCAGTTTCTCCAGCAACGCAGGGTCCCCGTTTCCAGTCATATTTGTTGTGCTAATGGTACTTTTTGAACTACTCATTGTCTTCTGGGTGAATATGGACCCGTTACTGTCAGAAGACATCTTGGTCTGGGAGAACGATTGCTGCTGCGAGTTAAACGTCTGGGAGTTGTAACTAATGCTACTCTGCTCGGATGATCTTTTGGATGTGATGCTTGAGGTGGTGTAACTTTGGGACGAACTTCGTTGTGAGTGCATGGATACCACACCGGACTCTTGCGTTTGGGTGGATAATCGTTCCAGTTTCCCTTCTATACCTGAAACACGATTGCCGTATCACGCACCGTAACGTATCGAGAATTGTCTTTATTTAAGGATCAATTTTGCGTTGGCAAAGTTCTGAGAATGATCTTTCTTACGGAGGAGAGCTTTCACAGTTTCCCAGCCGACGGGCATCTTGGATTTCTGACTTTCATCGAACTGATCTTTCGAGACGATCGAGAAAAAGAATGCTAACGGAATTACACTGACTTCGATGAAGATCTATACGATACTGTTTATTCGCGTGGTCGGAAGGTCTGACACGCCTACGCTACCTTGCTCCACTAGCTATTTGAGGAATTCTTGCGTAATTTTAGCTCATACATTTTTCTTTGCGCTTATAAATATGTGATGTCACCCGTTCCCGTTACTGTGCTACGGTATTCGTCGAAAATGAATTTTTGTGTCGCATACCGGTGAACGCGTTAAGCATTTCTTGGGGAGTTTGTTGACCCAACAGCATTGTGCTTGGTATACTGGATTCGGAACCGTCCCAGCAGCTACAGTTTGAAGTACCATTGACTTGCATGCCTGTAAAAGAGATGGAATACGTAAGTAAACATTATATTAAATACACAAGTGGGTGAAATATTAAATATGACAATTAGACCGCGGATTTTATGAATTTATGACAAAAATGAGTACGTAGAATACAAAGCAGTGGACATATTAAAAAGATTTAAGGACTATTAGTTTCGACTTACTAAGATAATTTAAAAAAGTAAGAAGTTTCTATTTGGCTCCTGTGTCTTGCAATATATGCAAACAATTTTTATTTTGCACAAAGATCCACAGTCTAATAATAATCAACTCCTTCAGTGATCCTAATAAAATTGAAATTCAACCTTGGCAGAAGAATTGTGTCGACCATATATGACTAACGTGGCATTCAAAGTGTAATGCATATAATTTAATGAGTTTTACTTTTTTGTATGGTTTTTTTGTTTTAGCGAACAACTGTCTATTTTAACGAACAGGTCTGCGTGATCTGTACTCTGGGACTTTCCGAGCAAGACTGGCTCTCGACGATTAAGTCAAACGCGGTTCAGAATTATTTCGCTGAGTAAGAGGTGTGTGTACCGAGTTCTGCTGGACACATATGGGAATGTACTTGTGGAATTCTGTCGCAACCTTCTTGGGGGCTTTTAGTTCTCATTATCCGAGTGTTCTGGGATTTTATGAACTGTCTTGAAGATTTTAAACAAAGTCCAACAAATATGAATGTTATGCCTTTCTTCTAATATGAAATAAAATTGGATTCGTTTGTAATAATCAAGGTGTAAGCATTAAAATAAATGTAGCCATACGAAACATATGAATTTTCTTTTCTCTTCTACGACATTTTTGCAAGGGGTTCATAGAAGTCTCTAATTACAAAGTTGTAGGACAGTAGTTTCAAATACCCGTGTAATAATATTGATATTTTTTTCGGGAAATCAATATACAGTTAAATCCTCTATAAACGCAAAAAAATATCCGCAGTCGTCGGCATAGTTCAAAGGCCCGTTACCAATATAAAATCTTTTTTATTATTACTTATTTTTTTATGAAGCTTGCACCAATATATTTGTGGCATTTTTCTCATGGAAAATGATACCAAACACGATATAATTTGAACTGTATTTATTGGTTTAATTGACGATGAATGTTTCGGGCGCAAGGAAGGACAGCGTGCGGGAAAGAAAGAGACGCGGAGAGTCGCAGTCGCTTCGGCTGCGCGCGGTATCTCTTTACACCGGCTGCCCTTCTCTACGTTCGCCTCGGCCTTTGAAGCTCAAAAAAAATAGTGTCCCGTCTAAGTACGATAAATGCAAACGAATCTCCCCGAGGCTTTTGTTATCAATGGAGCATCGGTCGCTTAAGAAAATCAGTTACCTTGAATAGTAGCCATTAGGCTGAGATCCATACTGTCGTTCAGAGACTCGTCGTTTGGTCCCATGATCGCTCTAATCTCGTCCTCGTCGCGAGAATGATTCAGAGCCGAATCCAAACTTCCAGCCGACGCGCTTAAAAGTGACGACGAATCCTCTGGAGATCGACTTCGCAGGGAGACCCTATCAAGACTAGACGCTAAAAGACCTTCGGACTCCTCCAACAATTGCTGAGCCCGCGTTCTCCGTTTCGGGGGCAACGGCGGCGGTGTCCCGGAAGAACTATTTTCCTCCGACAGACACACATTTGTTCTGAAATATCAATGCCGATCTCAATCGCGGGAGATTCATTGGACGCCGAACGGATCACTTTCTGAACGCTGAACAGCAGTGCACAAAGTCTCACTAGCTGTCTTCTGCGAATTTTTAATTCTAATTCTATGCTACGCCATATAAAGCCCACCATAAAACAAAGCTATATATAGTGAGTGTAAAAAGTATCCATACGCTCTTTGAAATAGAATAACTTTTTTATAATTCTACCAAGCGACCTGATTTTTTATAATCAATTCGAAGGATTGGTTTACGAAATGATATGCAAAAAAGAGTTTCCAAATAATTATAATTTACAAGGTTACATGCAAAAATAAAAAAGACATTTTTTAAAATTTGTTGTTGAAAATATGTTTTCTACACAGATCTATGTATAGTAAATACACACATGCTGAAAATTTCATCGAAATCGATTAACATACACACGAGTTACAAGCTCGACTTTTGATTAGTTTCTGCCTAAAATTCACAGAATCGTCCATCTCTCGATGCGTGTCGTTTTTTCCTGCGTCAACCGATTTCGATGAAATTGTTAGTATGTGTATAACTACTATAGATCTACAAAACATATGTTCTAAATTTGTCTTTAAGGGCCCAAACAAAAAAGTTAAAAAAAATGCCTTTTTTATTTCTGCATGCAACCTTATAAATTGTAATTTTTGGGAAATCTTTTTTGCACATCATTTAATAAACCAATGTTTCTAATTAATTATAAAAATCAGGTAGTTCGGTACAATTATAAAAAAGTTATTCCATTTTAAAGGGCGTACGAATAATTTTTACACTCACTGTAAATCTTTCTTTGATCACAGTGCCACATAAATATTTCAATTACTCTAAAAATTTCAAGATACCCTAATGATTCTGACGGAAATAGAAATAGTGATGGAAAATAGATTAATCAAATCCGCGAAATCCTCTTTTATGACTGAAATATAAATGGAATTTAATAATGCAAATCCACCGAAAGGGGTTGAACGAGTCTTAATGGATTATTTTAAATGGAATCTTTATTTAGGATTTAAAACATTTCTGACGCGAGAGATGTGGAAGAGGTGAATTATTAATATTATTCCAAAAAACGTGGTTTGACGAACATATTTGATCGAAGAATATTCTGAAAAAAAAAAACTTTGACGGAGTGCAAAGGTAATCAAAGCAATCAGCTCTTCAGTTCGCTTTACTTTAAAAAGCTTTTGGTGCAAACTTAAACGAAAATAATATAACTTGGAAATTCGCACAATTCTTAAAGTTATTCGAATTTAACGTCGTGTTCAAAAAGCGATCCGTTTCAGCGTAAAATGATACTAATACTACGTACACAGTACATGCTTGTTGTCAGTGTGAGGCATTTAATAAGCTTCGTTGTTAATTTATACATTTCTTAATTTTTGTATAATCATTACCACAACCCCAGTAAAAAAGATCGGCTAATTTCGTTTCTCCGACAAGGAGAACGGCAGTCGTTTAACTCTGAAAATTCTGCAAGTGTCGGCTTTATTATGTTAAACATATACGACACAAATCATACAATATAAATCATGGGACGTCACTTATTCTATATTTGAATCAGTCACTCAAAATTAATTTAGCCGGTGACACTCCGAATAAACGCGTCCCACGACGAGTCAATCTTGGACCTTGCAAACCAAACAGGATTGAATTGGACATCCGTGGCGGTTGCTTGTGATACATATAGCGCCAATTTATTTATAATAACCTGCTACACATTTCTCTGAAGTACACGAGCAAGAAAAAACAATTTATAAAGCCGCGAACGAATGATTTAATTATTCGAATAATCAAAAAGCAGTGCATTCTCTCATTCCAGCATTTCTAATTTTGATATATGATCTAAAAGGTAATTGTAAAAATAATTTGATCCGCAGTTCAATTAATCGTTCTTAACCAAACCACGGGTGTGTGTCCGAATGATTTCTACAGTGGTGTTTTAAATCAATTATTATGCACTGCTTTTCAAAAGAAGACACCTGAAATACACCCCCTGTCATAATAGCTGTCCACTCCACTCCCATATTGCAGAGGTATGTAGCAGTAGCAGTGGAGTGGACAGCTATTATGACCGTGGGCGTATTTCAAATGTCTTCTTTCGAGGAACAAACTAGAATAATCAATAGTTTCATTCAATCCACAGCCGTTATAATGTTCATAAAAATTTCACAATATGTATCAAAGATTTGCATTTGCAAAAGCATCGGGAATATTATTGATTCGGTGAAAATAAAGTTAAGGTCACAACAATAAGTTTTCGTTCCGCTGATAATTTGCCTCACACTGATCGCTACTATGAGAAGCTTAGGGAACTACCTCTCAGGGAGTGGTGGTTTTGGGGGTGGACTAGAATCCCTTAAAATCGACTCGGAACTATGCGAACTACGGACCAGACTAGTAGTCGCAGCGGTCTGCTCTAAAATCTGCCGTTCCCTCGGGGTTAGCGGAATATCGGGTAAGGAATTTCTTTGTGGCGTCAATTCCGACCCATAACCCGACGTTCTGAAACCATTTCAATGATTGTCAAGTTTTCATTGGCACATGACGACACAAAAAAATATCAAAATGGTTTTTACGCTACTGGCAATATTTATCGTATCGTGCTAGCTCGATCGTTGCCGGCGTCCAACAATTTTTATTCAATTTATTTTCATTATAAACAGATATTTGAGATTTTTACATAGCTGGCCTGTTTTTAACTGATGTTTAAATTACTTACAGATTCTTTTGATGTAGGAAAAGCTTTCGGTGCTTCTTCCATTAATAAATTCATATATTTCAGACATAAATTATCATTTTACATATACCGAGTGCTATGTATTGACTTATGAAGATAATGATCGTACATTTCACTGAAATTTTTCAGGTCCTACAATAAACATTTCCAGTAGTCTATTTTTCTCTAGCAACGGAAGAACCCCAACTGATCGACTTCAATTTAAACAAGGTTTTGTACCATAGAGGTTCATAATTAGACAGCGGGTCTGTATGTAAAATAAAAATTTTCCACCTGGATTTCAACAAGCTGGGGTGAAATAGAAATTTATTTTCTTTCGTAATATGTTTAATAGGTGGAAAATAATGTAACAGTATTTTTAAATTAAATTCTTCTTTTCGTCATAACTGCATCAAATCCGCTGTCTATTCATAATTAAATACATATTAGTATACATGACCTTATATTTTAAATTGCGCGCCATTTTTTCTGTGGCGAACATACTGTATCAATATTTGACAACTGGCATCAGGAAGTATTGAGGTTTAGTCATGGAAAATTAAAAGATCGAGCAACGCATAGAAATAGTGAAAATTCACTACAAAAATGGTGAAAATTTTGCAGAGACAGTTCGAAAAGTCTTTTGGTCATCATAACGCGCCATCTCGCAACACTGTGGAGCATTTAATCACAAAATTCAACAGTTTTGTTTGTTTACGTCGCCACTAAGTTGAAAATGTGCCTCATCGCTGAAGATGATTTTCTTCGAAAAATCATCCATCAATTTGTTGATGCTCCAATATCCAATTGGCGAATGTACGGCACTGCGCATGGTCCGCTGGCTGCAGTTCTTGTGTCAATTGCATTTTGTAAGCATCCCAATGCAGATCTTTCGTCAGAATTCGCTGCTCAGAGCATCTTGAAATGTTCAATTGGTGAGCACGATGGCGAATCGAGCTGGAAGGAGTTTCGTCAACACTCGTACTCACTGCGGCTATGTTTTCATTCGACCGACCGGTCCGAGGACGGTCACTGCTTTTCACGGTCAGAATTGAACCACTATTTTTAAATTTTGTGATTAAATGCACCACAGTGTTGCGAGATGGTGCGTTACGATGACCAAAGGACATGCGGACTTTTCGAACCGTCTCAGCAAAATTTTCACCATTTTTTGTAGTGAATTTTCACAATTTCTATGGGTTGCTCGATCGTGCGATTGTCCATGACTAAACCTCAATACTTCCTGATGCCAGTTGTCAAAGATTAGTACTCTATGTTCGCCACAAAAAAATGGCGCGTAATTTAAAATGTAAGATCATTTCGAGACACCAATTCAATATTATTATACAGGTTTATTCCTATTAGCAACTTCTATTACAAGAGCTTGTGTGCACGGACAATATTTCATATTTATATCATTAGGAGCCTGTCACTGTTCTGTCATAGTATAACAGTTCGTTAAAATCGAAGTGTTTTCGTTGGGATCCTTCACTGGTAAGTGAAACGAAGATGGATCCGTTGATACCTGTTGTTAGCAGCGACAGCTGCAGGTTTCTGTCTGTTGGCGATCTTCTCATTCGCCAGGGCAACCAAATTTTTCACAGCTTCTTCAACTACTCTTATCACGTGCGTCACGTGCTCCGTGTCTAACGCTGGTGATTGATCGCCCTGCAGCAATACCTCATCACAGAGCTGTAACAATTGCGCTAGTGTCTGATAGACTAGATCCGTCGCTGAACCCAGAGCGGAGCTATAATAATAATAATCAAAACAACAATAATATCAGATAAGTACCCTAGCACATACTTTCTATTAAACAGTTAGAGAAGTGCGACTACATTACAATCGAACCTCGGTAAGTCGAATTTCAAGGGAATATTTCAAATTTTCAAGTTCTAGAAATTTCGTTTTAAATACACTAGGACCTCGATTAACCGGCTTGATCGGAAGATCCGAGGGACATAATTAAAATGTACAACATTATATTCCAAAATTAATTTTTTACTTTTGAAAAGTTATTTTCCTTCATAATATAAGCCGCTCACTTGCCAAATCGATTAACTCCATAAAACAGAAAGTGGAGAAATGTGATGAAATAATATAAATACATTGTTTTTCAAAATTCCCTTTAAAATAAAAATTGAAACGAACATGTATAATGCATAAGTACAGTTGCAGCTTTCATATAAAGACACGTAGAATGAATAAGATAGAATAGTCTTGGTTTAATCGTTATTAATATCACAACTTTTGGGTGACTAAAGTGAGTTAATCGATTTGACACGTGAAAAAAGTAATTA
Source organism: Lasioglossum malachurum (assembly GCA_028455605.1). Lineage (NCBI taxonomy): Eukaryota > Metazoa > Arthropoda > Insecta > Hymenoptera > Halictidae > Lasioglossum > Lasioglossum malachurum. The sequence goes on from CM052319.1 coordinate 12,852,874, forward strand.
CATCAAAAGCAGTCTTCAAATTAATTTTCTGTTGCAGGAAAAGTTCATTAACCGCTAATAAACCTGTAATAGTATTCGTACACCTTTTAAAAACCAATAACTTTTTTATAATTGTACCAAACGACCTGATTTTTTATCCCGTACGATTAAAATTTCTGGTCCCGTACGATGAAGTTTAACCCAACTATTGTCGTATGTATTTAAAAAAAGTCTGAGAGGTAAAATAATTTAGACAAGTGGTAAATAATTCGAGTGAAAGTAAGTTTTGTTTCAACTAATGGAGGTTCTCGAAAAATAGAGGACGGGAATAAACAAAATTGTTGTCGAATGGAGGTTTCCGCGTTACAGAGGCTCGACTGTACGAATAATGTGAGTTGTCCCAATAACAAGATTTTGAGCGGTCCATCGCTAATCATTTACTGAACAGTGGTCATCCCACGAATAAACGAATGGTTCGAATTTATGGAACGTATCTTTAAATACATAAATATTTCACCCCATATTTCCATTTGATTATAGGATTGGAAGGACCCTTGCCATATTTTAAACTTTAACCCTTGTGTATATAGTCAACCTGGTACCAATTTCTTACTTATTATTTTCTTATTCGGTATTTCTTTCAATAATTTGTTAATGTTCCTCTAAAAAATATTACAAAATTTCTCTGAATGTTCTCAATTCTTTACTCGCTAATATATTAATTCATAGTCGTATGATGAGAATTTGTGCAAACATGTTAAATACAGAAAGGTTTTAAATAATTTATACATTTTGATGGACTGCATAAGGGTTAAACAAAGCCCAATAAATACGAATGTTACGCCTTTCTTTTTATATGAAATAAATTTGGATTCGTTTGCATAATCAATATTTAAATTACTATGTAAAAGTTATAAATTTTCATTTCTCTTCTACATTTTTGGGGATAAAGACGTTTTAATCGCTATAACTGTACAGAAAGCGATACGGCAAGGGGTTAAGTGACCGTGATTGTCCCATTGTCCCTTAATGATCCAGACGAACGATTCTCACCTATTCTCGTAAAGGAGATAGGACTTCAGCACGGACTGTATCGTGGTGACGGTGTCGAGGACGATGGTGCCGTTTCCCGGCAGCATCTCGAGCTTCTTCTTCCAGACAACGTCCCTGAAGTGGAGCAGCGCCAGCTGCACCTGTCGCACGTGGATGTGCAGGTCTCGGATGGGGTTCTTGTCGAGGGCGGCCGCCGCGGTGTCGGTGGTGCAGACGGGCGCGTTTTTATCCCTAGGCGTTCGCGGCGAGGAGGGCGAAGCCGCCCTCGTGGCCGCCCCGCTACCTCCGCCCCCGCTTCCGCTGCCTGGGGAACGCATCTGGGAGAGCTTCTCCAGGAAGTCCTCCTTGAAGGAGCGCGCACGACGCGCTAGTTTACCGCCGCGCGCCTTCCCGCCGGACCGCTCCTCTGCTTCTGGAACAACCAACCGGTATTTGCTTCGTTAGCGAACGTAAATATTTGCTACCTCGTGTATGCTGTATATGTTACAATGGAACCATGAAATCGGTTAACCGTACACACGCTGCTCCGAGACGGATCTCTGCGCAAGACGCTCGAGCAACACGATATGTAATAGGTATCTCGGTTTCCCTTCGCTCTAATTTTCGCTCGAGGGGAACGCGTCGAAGCAAGTGTGCTAGGTTGTTCAGAAAGTTCTATGGATTTTTTGTTAGAAAAAATTGTGCGCCTTGGTCAATTGTTTTAATGGGGTGGAATCTCGTTTCTAGGATTTCATGGGTGCTGGATGCGCCTTCTCATTTCTCGATGATGCAAAGATGGGATTTTTCAGTAGTCAAAAGCTCTAGATAAAAGATCAATATAGGCCGCGATCGCCCTCGAAAGTCCTATTTTTACGTTCAGGAGGCGTGATTTCCATTATTCGGAAGCATACAGCTGTGAATGTAGCTATTTTCATAAAGCTGCGACAGCTACATGCTACTGAATAATGCAAATTACGCCTTGTAAATTAATAGTAAGACTTTTCAGGATGATTGCGGCCTAGATTGGTGTTTCATTCAGCACTTTCGACTACAGGAAAACCCCATCCTTGCCCTTGCAATTCTATAGAAACGGGTCTACCCCGGTAATCAGTTACAAATAGAGTAAAGTACACCAATGATTCCCAAAGTGGTCTATATCGATCCCTAGGGGTCCATGTCAGCGAAAACAAAAATTAGGGGCGCATGAAATGCAAATGAGGGTACACGAGACTTCCGTAGCGAAAGAACGAAACACGTGGGATCTTCGTCGACAAGGTTTATGACACGGACGTGACGGAAATGCTATTTTTGAGATTAAGGCATATTCTACATTTGGCGACCATTTGGCATGCAACGTTCGTTTCCGTGTTCGTTTCCCGCGACGTGTCATAAACCGGGAATAAAATTTGCTATTGAAGCATCAGGCTCATCCCTCCCATTAGAGGCACATATTTTTCTGTGTAGTTATTTTGTTGTAATTTTACTAGATTTGCAAAAAAGGTTGGGGACTTCTGGCGATGATTGATCTCGGATCGGGTATATCTCGGGTAAAACTTGTTTATTTTTTATGGGACTTTCACCAACTTATTTCTGACATTTTTCTGATTAAAATAGGACCAAACACGATATAATTTCAACTGTATTTAGGGGTTTAATCGATGATGAAAGTTTCAGGCGCAAGGAAGGACAGCGTATGGGGAAGAAAGAGACGCGGACAGTCGCCGTCGATTAAACTACTACAAACAGTTGAAATTATATTGTATTTGGTGTTATTTTAATCAGGAAAATGCCAGAAATAAGTTGGTGAAAGTCCCATAGAAAAATAATGAAAAATAAAGAAGTTTTTGAACATTCGATTAGTAATGATTCACACCGATACGCTTCGGCCACGCGAGCCGTATTTTCATGCTATCCTTCTTTACGTTCGGTGTTTCTTTTGAACTCTCGGCGCGGTCGGCGCGGTAGACGCAGTCATAAAAAAATAATGTCGGTATGCGATAGTTGTCCGTGCAGAACACAAACTGCTTGACAAGAATCGCGACTTTACTGTAGTAACTTTGCCAGGGGAGGAGTGGAAAGCAATGGACACGGTAAGGTTATGCTAGAACAAAATGTGCAACGATGGGAAACGAGTCAGTATGTATTCTGTTAATCAAAGACAAGACAAGATCATCATCCGATTCATTATGTTGTGAATAAATTGAAAATCTACATCTTCACGAACACGCAGTTCACTTTCATTCATTTGGAAACTTCCTAGACGTCTGTTTTGCTCGGTGTTCGTTTGAATAGCTTGAATAGCAGCTCAAAATAATTTCGTAATCTGTTTTCATTGCTGATGCTAGGTACCCGCTCGCATAAGTCGCTGTTAAGTGTTTCTCCGCAAAATCTATTTTTGCCGGTGGATAACAACGAAGGTCTGACTTCCGTGGCAGTAACGAGCGAAGTTGCCTGGTTTTAGGCGAAGGAGTTATTCGCGCGCGCGCCCTCAAGGAATTATGCGGGGTTCAATTTCGAAATCCTTTGCAGGCGAAGAACAAACACTGCGGGGTTATACTCGGCCAACTCTGTAAACGTGTTCATCTTCAGGGTTTAACTTTGCTTAACTCGGTTTAACGTTAAGTGACAACGCCGACCGAGCTACGGTACGGTTTAGCATCTGTTGCAGCTGCCTCGGGACTCTGACTTTTTTAAAAATTCTTGCTATATATAATAAAAAAGTTTTCTCTTTTGTGGTAAAAGACTGTCCTTCTTGTTATCCAAACTCTCCACTTCTCCAGATTTCCTACATTATCCGAACTACCTCTATCAATTTTTCTTAAGAAATGATCTCATTTTTAAGTAGGTGTAGAAATTAATTCGATGCCTTTTTAAAAAAACAAATTTAGTATTTATTTATAATGTAATCATACATCCGTTATTTTTCGAAATAGTCTCCATCACTTTCGATGACTTTGGTCCATCTCCCAGGCAACTGTCGAATTGCTTGACGGAAAAAAGATGGCGGTTTTAATGTAATAAATTTGCACCTCTTCCAATCTTTGGAACAAACCGGAGTTATAAATAATTTAATATCAAGGCACCGAATTAATATCTACACCTAATAGATTATTTAACTAGTTAAAGCAATAATTTGAAAAAGTTCTGCACGTGATAAATATTCTGTTCCCCCACGCTTCCGTCACGGGCCGGTCACGTGACTAATCCTGTACTGGCAGAGAGGGGGTAACGTATTCAAATGCGAGAAGGCGTTTTCTTGAGCTTTTACGAGATCGATTCACACAGCGATCATAGCCATCGGTCGTAACTTAGAGCACGATTTCGGGTATCGGGTCGCTAGTCCCGAGTGCAATAAACGGTGCAACGGTCCCGGACTGCAGCCGATAACAGGAAGAAATACGAACTTCTCTTGGTCATTGTTCCGAACGAGTTTTCCCCGCGGCACTTAAGAACACGTCGATGCGCACGTGCTGCATATCGCCGTGCGCCGACGTGCCTTTCCTTTCCTCCTGTTCCTTTTTCTTCGTTTTGCTGGGTTCATATCGGGCGCACGCTTACAAATTAAAACTGCAACGGCGCACCGGTGTGTCCGACGTGCGATACGAGCAACGTAGCTTCTCCTTTATCGTTGCCCAGCCAGTAAATCGTAAGTGCCATTATTTTCTTCCGGTTTATTGTCGTGTCCGGCGGCGCGTGTAATCCTGTCGCCGAACAATGACACGCCTTTCTTCTGTACAATTTTACCCTTTCCCGCTTCGCCTCTTTTCCTTCTATGACGCAACGGTACCTACTCGGCACACACTGTATTTCCTGTTTGCGCAGAGTTTCATAATTTATCCGAGTTTGAGAAAAAATAGTAGACATTCCATCGAGAAAACTGAAGGCGACGCTCATACCTCGATGAAAAGGCAAAGTAATAAAAAACATATTAGAGCACTGTATGTCCCTCAGGAAACAATGCAACTTTTGTACGGAACATTTTTTCGTACAACAAATAACTTACGAGTTACTTCAGATTGTCACGTTACGAGAAAAGTATTGTATAATATCAACACAAGAAATATATTTAATTTCCGTGTCCAAAAATTAACTTAGAAAATTTTTATTTGATATAGAGATCCGTAGTTTTTCATATTTTTATCATTTCTTAATTATTTAAATTTAAATAATAATAACCACCAATCCAAGCTAGGAGTGGTGGTTATTATTATCTGTAGGTACGGACCCCGTAATAATTGTGAAATGTGATCCCGTTTTAAAATATAATTATTTTTCACAATTTTAAATTATTTAAAGTAATAAAAGTGTGGGTAGAAAGTAATGATAATTGAAGCCTTAGCGAGACCAGGAGGCCTTCATTATCAACCAGACGAATTATTTTTCACAATTAAAAGATTTTTATAGAAAAGTCAGTATTGCTTGTCTCTCGCTAAATGTAATAGGTTGGCAACTAAATTCGCGTCCTATTGTTTCGTAATTCTTTTATTGTATCATTGTAATCTCATTCAGTGATCATTCCTTTTAAACTGTATACTTTCGATTAATCTCTATTTCTATCTTTATCTCTTAATACAGGGTGGTCCGCTTAAATAAGACCACCTAAATATCTCTTCAGGTTATTGTAATGCAAAAAATATTTGTTACGTAATGTGCATAGCGTTAATGGACCAAATATCTGGCAAGAATATTTTTTTTTGATACATATCTACATTTTTTTATTGCATCGTGTAACTGATCGAAAAATACATTAAGATATGTATAATAACATGACCTTGTAATGACCTCGATCTCCGAAAGTTAAAGTTTTATCTTCAGATCAAGGTCAATGTCATGTTTTTATATGTATCTGAATGTATTTTTCGATCAGTTACACGATGCAATAAAAAAAATGTACATATGAATCAAAACACATCGATGACCTTGATAACTTCGAAAAAAATCACCTTCCGAAAAAAATATTCTTGCCAGATATTTGGTCCATTGACACCATGCACATTACGTAACAAATATTTTTTGCAACACAATAACCTGAAGAGATATTTAGGTGACCTTATTTAAACGGACCACCCTTATAATAAAATCGTGTCTGTCTGTCTGTTTGTGGCGGCATTCACTAAGAACGGCCGAACGTAGAAAGCTGGGATTTCAGCCATTAGACGTAGCGTTTCTTCGGAAAGGTTTAGGAGAAATCTGCATTCGAAAAAGTCGATTCGTTCAAAAGTTTTGACGTCATTAGTGACCAAAGACGATTTTTTCGCCCTCTCTTGAGCACGTTTCTGCTTATAATTTCTAGATTTGTTATTGCACATGGAAAAACATCGCAGGTACAGCTAGTTTAATATAAAATAGTCGTGTTTAAAAAATATATATAAACGACTTTGTTTGAGAAAATGTGGAAGTCGCAAACTTAGTTGCCAAGCTATATGAGTAATACATTATTTCACTCATGTTTTCCAGGATCGTTTTGTGTAATTAAATTTCGACTCGGACGTCAAATTATTACCATTAATGAGTCCCAAGCAGCTTACGCGAATCCGTAACCCATTAACGGGTTACAGAAAATCGGTTTCCCGTAGCCAAACAAATTGCAGCGGATTTACATACGAACTTGGGCAAGAACAAATTATGCGCGTCGGATAATTATTACTCGCGGGTAAAACTCGAAGGTATGTATTCGTTAAAATTCGACGGTCAATATGCCCCGGGCTCCGTAATAAATGATAGAAACGACTAGTTAACGAGTCCTTCGCTAAAATATCGCCCCGCGAGCGAGACCAGGGAATACGTGTCGACGCACAATGTGTGCGCAGACACGGGCCTGTAATACCCACGAAATTTGCGCGCACGTTAATTGACTGACTGTCAGACACCGCCCCGGCGAATTTTGCCACCGAAAAATCGGATAATAAAATTCCGGTGGAAAAACTGATCCTTTCATCGGGATCGCTCGGACGAAACGGGGAATCACTAGTACTGCAAACAACACGGGTAAATATTGATACTCAAAAATGCCATCGTCGGTACGATGGTTTTAATAATTTCCGAGATTCAGCGCAGCCGGATTTGTCGGCGGAGCGCTTGAAACAATTTTTTTTTTTTATTTCCCGGGCGGACGCGGGCCGCCTGTTCTTGAACAAATACCCGATGGTAACAGTTCAGAGCAATAATTCAGTGGGATTTCTCCAAAAACAAGAGCGTTCGTTTCTGCCCAGTCGCATATTTTTATAGAAATTTGTTAATCGACGCGATTGAGAAAAGTTTTCCATTGTGACTGTTTGATGACGTATTGATTGTTTGAATAATGGCAAGTATCCAACGGTAACAGCTGAGAGTAATAATTAAATTACCATAATTGGGGAAAATGTTTCATTGTTTTATGGTAAATCGATACTTTCAGTAATGGACAAATATCCAATGATAACAATTTTAAACACGAAAATAATAGCTTCATTCTGTTGAATTTCATATTTTTATAGAAATTCCTTAGTTACCGTAATTGGGGAAAATGTTTCTTTGATTTCCAGTAAATCGATACTTTCAATAATGGACACATATCCAGCAGCTGAGAGTAATAATTCCAATGAATATTTCATACAAATGAAAGCTTCATGCTGTTGATTCTGATATTTTTATAGGAATTCTGTAGTTACCGTAATTGGGGAAAATGTTTCATTGTTTTGTAATAAATTGATACTTTCAATAATGGACAAAAAGTTCAACGGTAAAAATGAATGCTGTGGGCTTTCATATTTTTGTAAAAATTCTATTGTTCTACGACGAATTAATAATTAGCTTGATAATTAGAGGAGTGCAAGATTCCAAAAATGTCGGGTCGAGTCGGGACGAGAATTTATGTATTTCGAAATCAGGTGACATTTCCGGGTTCTCGTCCACCTCTAATTATGCATTCGCTGTTTCTGATATGGTACAATGCACAAACTTTCGTTGCACGTTTTCCACGTGCTGGATACAGGCGTGTCGAACAAGTTCGGCAAACACTGCCCAATTAATAATGGTACCGTGGATTCGATTTGATCAAACATTTCGCGAAAGCCCGAACCTTTGTCGAGAGGCGTGCCCTGGGAGTCTCGATAGCAACCGGTCCGGCATTGAAATATTTTTTACTTCTCTCCTGTGTCCCGTGCTTCGACGTTGAAATATTCTCTTCCCTCTTCCACTCTCTCTCTCTCTCTATCTCTCTCTCCGTGTGTGTGCGTTTCATAATGCTCGATTCGCAACGCTGGCAAACGATGTTAAACGCCGAGCGAATCGTACCCGGTTCCACGCAATTTTTCCCCGACACGTGTATACACGTCGATTACAATAATGGATTTACGATCCGCGTAATCCCGATGTATAGCTTTCATCAGGTATCGGCATTTGAATGAAAATAGCAAGAGTTTCTGTATTACTCGTCGAAACATGAATTTGATAGCATGCAACACATCGGCGATCTAGCGACCATAAATTAGATAGCATGAACCATCATGCGATATTAACCCTTTGCAGTCGGAACTATTTTCACTTGAAAATTAAACATTTCTTCCGACTTACCACAGTTCCGGTGTATATGATTTTTTTCATTTTATGGATATGAAATTGATGTAATATTGATCTGTAGTAGTTGATTAAATACCAACATATTTAATAATTTTATTGCTCGGAAAACAATCGATTTTCTCGAAGATCATCGAAACTGTTCTTCAACGAGAGGATAGGCGATTCCTGTAAATGCAATTTTTTTCACTAAACTAAAAATAGTTACCACTGTAACTCTGACTCACCCCTTGACTGTGCTAAAGGTTAATAAAAAAAATTAATTTAAGGTTTTTTGTATAAGGTTGATTGTAAGAACGGGGTGTGTAGATATTATATGTCGCAAAATTAACTGACCTTAAATTTCAAGGTCATTTCTAAAGAAGACTATAGCTCTTTTAGCATAGGGAGCTAGAGCAATTAGTTTACTACAGGATGCGAAAAAAATTATTTCAAAAATTGCAATTGATCGGAATCGTAGAAAAAATACTAAAAGTTACATATTACAACTTTTTTATGTGGACCTATATTGAAAATTTTAAAAATACGTTTTGTAGATCTGTGTAAATTAAACATATTCTGAAAATTTCGTCAAAATCGGTCGACGTTGCAATGAGCTACAAACATTTAAAGATGGTAAGAATCGCAGATTTTCACAATTTTCAGCCTACATCTAAGAATTTTTACATCTTTCAAAATGCCTGTCGTTTTTTCCCGCACAAACCGATTTCGATGAAACTTTCATAGTGCATATAATTGACGCAGATCCACAAATCGTATTTTAAAAATTATTCAATTATAGGCCCGCATGAAAATGTTGTAAAATGCAACTTTTAGTATTTCTTCTAAAATTCCGATCAATTGCAATTTTTGAAAAAATTTCTTTTCACATCCTGTAGTAAACTAATTGCTCTAGCTTCTCAAGAAAGTTCAAATCGTATAGTACAATATTGAAAGAGTTATCGTCTTCTTTAGAGCGTCCGAATATTTTTCCGAGTCACTGTATGAACTTTCAGTGACGCCCGTGAAGGAACAGTCTACTGCAATCGCTTTTATTATCCAGTCGGCCAACTCCAGAATGTTCGTCAAACATTTTGATTAATCCAAGGTGATCGTTTGTACCCGATTCGGAAGGGCGCGTTTCCACAGACTTGAACGATAGCGTCGTCAGTCTTCTACACGGGGATCCGGTATATCTGTTAATTAACCGTCCTGAGGACCTTCCACTCAGCCGACAATTAATAATTTCGTCCTCGACTCATTAACAAGCTATTTCAACGTAAACATACGGGAGGGTGGAACAGTGATCTTCGGTGGCTGGGCGCGGCAATGGGGAACACAAGCAACCGAGCAAGCAACCGGGCTATGTACGCGCGCCAGTAAATCAAGTTCTATTCACGAATTCCGATTGAAACCTCAATCAGACGTGATTTGCGCTAAAGGTACGGTTCGGCTGGCCGACAGAGATAATAGAAAACGCGTAGGATACGGGAGGGAGGAGGACACCGAGGGAACCCGGCGGATGTAAATTGCCGTGATTGACTGGATTCACGGAACACACTCGGTTCCCATAGGTTCTCCATGGGAGAGAGAGCCTCGCGATGCAACCTCGCATCCCCATCGAATCGTAGGCGCGGTTATTTGCAAACCATCCGATCAACGGACTCGGAAGACTTTTTTTCACCCCTAACCCCTCCCCTCCCCCTATCCGCGCATCCGGGGGAGAACCGCTCCGCGTTCGAGCCAGATTCGATTTGAATTTTACTCGGCGACGCGTGCACGGGAACCGTTCGCAAACACGGAAAGAGGACAACGTCGTTTATTCCGATTTATTCGGCTGTGTGTTCCCGCGCTGTAACAAGAATTTTCTTGAGGCTACGACCACGAGATAAAAGGAGTTTACATGCTGATCGAACGAAGCGATTGTTATTCATTCAATTTTTTCGTACACCGTTTGACGGATTATATATTGGAAATATTGAAGACTCGTGAAAGGTTAATCGGATATTCTTCATAGGCTCGCCGATCGTTTACGAATAAACAATGTACGCTTATGGAAAAATAATCCTCCCTAAATTCTATACAGGGTGTTCGTTTTAATTCGAGCACGAAGCTAAGAAAAAATGATTAAATAGGCTGTATACTAACATGTATTTTTTAGGCGTCAAGACGAGTTCAACGACCTACACACCATGACCTTGAAATGACCTCGAAGGCGAAAATTCATCCATCATAGAAGAACCAATATATTACAATTATTTTGGAAGTTTAATTATGTCGGATTATCGATAAGTTATCAATAAGTTGACTCAAAAATGAGTCAACGATCTCAGAATCGTATTAATAAATAGAGATTACGAAGTATCGATGAAACGATTTCAGAATCGTTTTCAAACAGAGATTTCGAAGTATGTACATATCTCATTTGATATGTACTTTGTTTCCAGAGCTGGACTGTGGGGCCTAACCTAAATAGTCTGGAGATACGGGGGGACCTTTCCTTTCGGGGTTCCAACGTTCCAACGGCTTTCCTCCCCGCGTCAGTCGAAGCTAAGATTTCGATTAGTACATAAAGAGCTTCCTCCCGCGCCGTGAAATAAAGAATTGGTTTATTTGAAATGTACCAGTGAGCATTCATTAACACCCACGTTCAATAAATTAAATGTCAAACATACAACTTCTAAATAACTTGGGGTATTTTCGTCTTTTATATAGACGTTTATGAATGAGACACATCCGAGAAGTTTTTGTCCATTTTTTGATACCTCATAAATTCACCGCGTCCGGCATCAAGTAAATACAATCGCAGCGTACAACTTTAAGCTTTTCTGCGCAATTTACCGTAAACCAAATTTACAGCCGTCGCCTCTGTACGCGACATTGCAAATTAGCAAAGCGTGACGCTCAAATAAAACAACTGCACTAAGGTGCGAGAAAGGGTTCGCCGGCGAAACTCGCGAAAACACTGTTCTGGAAAGTTTATTTTCAGTTTCTGCGGACCTCCGGTACTTTTAATTAGTAGCGGGCCGTGGTTAGGCTCTGTATTTGATGAATTTCTTGTATTTTGTTTTGGTAAGTGAGATTCGATCACTCTTAAATGTCTAAAGTGAACATATCAAATCTAGTGATAACACAAAATGGTAAAAGCAGAAAAATGACTATCCTTAAACGTCTACACTATATATATTAGGTCTAATTAGCACAAAAAAGAAGAAAAAGCTAAAAATAATGTAAAGTAAAGTAATGCAAACAGCATACATAAAAAATGTTTAAATTGAAAATAGAATAGATTATTTCTACAAAAATATAGAATACGTATTGATTATTTATAATCTGTGATTAAATTATGAAAAATTCTCTGAATGAATTTCTGTGTTAATTGCAATAATTGCCGAAAATTGGAATGAAAGAGTTGACCTTTAATCACTGTAGCGGTAGATAAGATAAGGTAGACGGAAATTCGGTAATGATAACGAAATCGTATTTATTGAATTATTGTGTTCAATATAATACCGGTTTATATATTCCAATCTGCAATTCAGATCCGATGTTACAAATCAAACATTCAGTTCACTAAAGCAGAGATTCAGATTCAATGCTGATCAATGTGTAATTATTCACAAAATATAACAAGCATCGCGTTCCGTGAATTATTAGGTTACTGCATCGTTGCATGTTTTGTTTACCCCTACAATGATTAACATCTTTATTCAGGAAAATGACTAATTATCGTGATTAATTAAGTATATCTCAAACTAAACCGTGAAATCTATACATGAAACAAATTACAGTTAACGGTATACCTAAATGAGATACTCAAAATCAGCTACTGCATTTTATCTCTGTATAAATCATATTTTTTACCACGCTTATATTAACTTGCCGTGTCGTTATTGTATGCGTCAAATCTTGTAATCGAATTTTAAAGCTCTTTCCATAGCCCAATCTTGCTGAAATTTTGTATACACACTTGCTCCCGATGACAATAAAAGTAGAAAATAAAATATATAAAAAAAACCCTTTTTAAATCCACTCTCATATTAAAATGCATTAAAAAAGGAGAAAATAATTTTTTTCCTGGTTCTCCATAAAATACCGAATCCAGTTAAATCATTAATAATATTTTCCCCCAAAATCTTAAGCAATTAGTTAAATATTTCTTCTCTTATAAAATTAGTGTTGGAATAGATTTAGAAAAATTTAATATAAATTTAAATACAATCATGACATTACTCTCCTTTTTAGTGCATCTTAATATAAGAGTGGTTTTTTAAAAGTTTTTTGTATATATTTTATTGAATTTTGTTTGTAAATATCAGAAAACAATATTATCATTGAACTGAGGATCTTTATGCATTTATGAAATATTGTGAAATATTGCAATGCTCTTTTGAATGTAACAAAGTCAGTAAGGGATGAAATCAATTATTACTTTATTCCTGCTTCTCACAATCAATGCAGGATATTTTTATTTTGCATAATGATCCGCAGTCTAGTTATCACCTGTCCTCCCTCCTATACTAGGCCGTTAAACTCGTCTTGACATAATATTATGTATTACTAAAAAGATATGTAGCACCGTTGAAGAAAATGGCGGTGACCTTAATTTTTCATGAACAAATTTCGTTTTAAAATTTTTTCTGGTTATTCTGTTTTAAATGGCGCACGAATACTTTTACACTGATTAAAAGTACTTAACACTAAACCTACCACCGCCGGCCACATAACCCCAGCTCCAGATTTCTTATTTCACAATTATTGAAATTATGGAGACGCTTTCGTGGTAAATGATTAAATAAATATATTCAATAGCGGAGATATTATAACAGGAACCGCATAAAGTTAAATAAATTTAATCTTGTTATTTTTATGCGGCCTCATGTATCGGCTACTTTTAGAGTTCGGTTGTTTTATTTGTAGAAAAGCTGCGAAGGGGTGAATTTGTTCTGTGAAAGGATAAGTTTGATTTGCAAGAACCAGAAAATTGCAAAAAGGTGACCACGAAACCGCAAAAGGATTAATTTGGCGTGCAATATCGGGCGGCGAAGGGTTTTCATGAATCAGCGATCACGAGGAGGGTTAGTGCGCGTGGCGCGAACGTCGTCGCGACCTGTCATCGTAGGTGCAGGCTCGTCTTCCCATCGTTATCATGACGGTGCAGCGTGGCCGAGAATGCACCGACGGCGCGGCGGCGGCGGCGGCGGCGGCGGCGGCTGCGATAACTTTCCACGTATGTCCCTTTAATCGCGCCCGCGACCAGCCATTCATCACCATGAAAGCTTCTCGCCGCCCGCGCCCGCACCAGCACAATCGCTCGACTAAATAGATGGAGAGCTTCTGTGCGCCGCGCCACCGCCACGATGAATGCGAACGTCCGCCATAAAGGCACCGGCCGCCGATCGTAATCGCTGCGTCGAATCCACGCGAGATGCACCTGTTCGGGATTCTAATCGCGGGTTCCGAATGGCCCGGAAGCCCGAGCCAAAAGTGGATTGGACCGGGATGCCCGATGAGAGCTTGTTTCAGCCGCTCCACCTAATCAAACGCTGTTTGCTGGAATGCCTGTTCTATCAGTAAATATCAGCTCTCTAGTCTCGCCGACTCTGAGCCGCTCTCGCAAGCTCTGCAGATTTCTAATATACAGGGTGAGTCACCTAATGTTGCCACCTCAAATATCTTTGTTGTTTTTGAAGCCTAGGTATGAAGTCTATGAACAAGGGGCTTCGAAAATTAGTGAGTAATTAACGAGTGTGGACTGCGAATTTTGAATGATTAATGCAAAATAATAATCCCAACAAAAACATCCTGTAAACAGGAGCCAAGTTCTTGTGGCCGTAAAAAGTTGTGAGATTGTCAAGACTTAGTTTAGTTTATAATAGGTAATTCAATCTTTTTCTGACTTTGATATTATATTTTATTGAACAAACTCTTTTTCGACTGTTCCGCTCGACGGTTCGCTTCTATCTGAACATTTGCGCACGCACACACGTCTCGTATTTATTTATTCTACTTCTTTTGTTCTCATACTTTCCTTCAGGTCATACACGTTACAGTTCATGCTTTCTTTCAGTTATCGATTATACATTCTCAACAGTCGTACCGGTCACTCAATATTTTGAGATGATTTTTTCGTTTAAATTTATTTTCACAGATAAAATAAGCTCCTATCGAATTTATCCGAAGGTTGAACAAGTGCAAGAGTACTCGACATATTTTTATACTGTATTTCAATGTATTTCGATACATACTGTTTTATATTATTTCTATACATTTTTATATATGGATGAAATGATACACGAAAATATTTTATTGTGCGTTTTTCGGGCATATTTTTCGACGTATTATGGAATCATCCCCATCTCCGATTAATGCTCCATGTATCTTGCATCCGGATGCTATGGAAAACATTTTCATTCCCGTAAACACTGTGCCTCGAAAGGCGAGCCAAGCGTGCGTTATTATGAAACGGTATATACATACATATATTCCACATTCTGATCTTTCATTCCGTTTCATCCGCCGAAGGCCTTTTCCAAAACGAGCCATTAAACCCTCTAACGAACCGCCAGCGTGCAATCAACTGATCCGATGAATTCTCGCGGGTGCGTGCATCCTTTTGTTCATTTTTTTCGAACGTGACACGCGCTCGCTACAAAATGTCGAATTGTTGTCGTTAGCGGCAGAAGAATCACAACGAGCTAGACACATTGTTATCGTTAGCTTGTTACGAAAATTACGTACTATTTTTTGGTTTGATCCGTAACAACTTTTCATTGGAGCGCAGCGTTTTTCGCATGCCGTCGACAATTTGCAATTACCGAAACGGCCGAAAAACTACTATCGTTATTTCATTTGTAACTCCGCAAATAGTACGAGTTCACGATCTGTCTAACTCATAACTAGACTGCGGATTTATGTGCTAAATAAAAATTGTCTATATTCGTTGCAACATACAGGAGCTACATACATATTTTTTTCTGTTTTAAATTATTTTATCAAGTCAATAAGGAAACAGTTTTTTAGATTTTTCTAGTATTTTCACTATTATGATTTCGATCTACCCATTTTTGTCGTAAACGCAGTCTACGTATTTTGACAGCGGATTTTATGCGTTTACGACAAAAATGAGTAGATCGAAATCATAATAGTGGAAACACTAGGAAAATCTAAAAATACTGTTTCCTTATTTTTGATAAAGTAATTAAGAAAAGAAAAAGAATGTGTATGTAACTCCTGTACGTTGCAATGAATGTAGACAATTTTTATTTGTCTACATATTTTGACATACGTGTTCTCTTAATTTTTATCGTAAAAATAAATTGAAATACTGTTACTGCAAGAAACCTACCGCGTAACAATGTTTTCATGTTATTTTCTATTTTCATTATATAATAGTTTTAGATACTTTCTGGTTTTTATTATTATTATTATTATTAACCCACTCCGTGTTTTTGTCAAATATATTCGACATTACATGAATGCATTTTTTGAATGTATTCTATAATGTTATGCACTTAGATTTGTTCGAATTCTTCGCTGTAGATTTTTATTCAACTTAAACGAACCGGTATTTTAAACACGCTGCACGTTCTCTAGTTTTTATTTGTATAGAGTAGAAAGTATGGACGTCATTTGTAGATTCGTGTGATTCCATCACATTAAGATATAGGTACTCGAAAAGACTATTACAAATTCTTATATTCTGTACAATTCTTTTCAGAACAAGAAGAATGTTGAATAAACATTTTTTAAATTGTTCAGGCTCCTAATTTTCTATTAATCCTTCAAACCATAAACTCTACTACATAGATCTAGTATCGAGGTTCCGTGGTGTAGCGGTTATCACGTCTGCTTTACACGCAGAAGGTCGCCAGTTCGATCCCGGCCGGAACCATATTTTTTTTACGACGCAAATTTTAAAAAATCACACGTTAACCACACCTATGTCATTCAACTCTTATTTTATCTACCGCTTTTAGTATTTTTACGCATCTTTATCCGAAGTTGTACAGGGTGTACACCTTAGAATCGGCGAAGAGCTGTTAATGAAGTTATGTACAAAATTCACCTTGACAGACTATTTTTTTCGAGGTAAAATTTTTTGATTTCTTTTATTTACAATTTATTTATTTCAAACTTCCCACAGAAACCTTGGGTAAAGAATGAACCGTTCTCTTGAAAATTGACGTTGCAGTTCAAATAACACACACACTTGATTCAGAATTTCATTACCGTGGTTTCTTTAAGAAAATGATTCCTCCCAATGGACCTTGAAAAGTCTGTCAAGGTCAATTTTGCAGAAACCTTTTTTTTACAGATCAGTAGAATCACGTTGTAACGCTTTTGACAGATAATTTCTTCACACCTTGTGCAAAAAGGTTGTATCACGCCTATTATTTATTGACCTTTTATTGACGTTTTTCGTTCGACATTAGGCGTAAGTCGCCGGAAGTTCTACTTTGTCGTGGCATCGATTGGAAGGCTCGCGCGGGACGAGAGCACCGCCCAAAGAGACGTCCGAATAGTTATGCAAATTCCGTGGATTTCCATAAAACAATTAAACCGAGTTTCCGTTGTTTACCACACTCGGTAAGCACGGCCTCTCGTCAACTCGTTCGAATGCGACTTGTACACGTGTAAACGGCCCAAAACTCGAATCCCGGTCCCATTAGCGCTTACTGGGGCATCGTTTGCCGACGTAATTGTTAATTAATACGGCCACGGCTCGTTAGGAGTTCCGCGTGTATAATCGGTCCGAGAGATTCTCCGGTTCTCGGTTGGCGGAAAATTACTTGCGCCCGTAAAAAACCTCCACGTTTGTCGAGATTAATTAATGAAAATAAAAGCTTGCTCGTTCAAATAATTTATTGACACAAAAAATCTTTATTGCACTCTACTCCCGACGGAAAACGTTTTATCAACATCGTAAATATGATTGTTGGAAGAATTGTGCGTTTATCAAAAACGATTAAATATTAATGTGAACCGACAAATGCTTCTGTTCTTT
Organism: Lasioglossum malachurum; assembly: GCA_028455605.1. Taxonomy (NCBI): domain Eukaryota; kingdom Metazoa; phylum Arthropoda; class Insecta; order Hymenoptera; family Halictidae; genus Lasioglossum; species Lasioglossum malachurum. The sequence goes on from CM052319.1 coordinate 12,870,428, forward strand.
TACCTTAAAATAACGCACTATTTACCATTATGTGCATATTAATGGGAACCGACAAATACTTCTGTTCTTTTACCTTAAAATAACGCACTATTTACCATTATGTAAATATTGTAAAAATATTTAAAATAGCACGAGAAAGTAATTTCTAATGCATAGAATAGAATTTATACAATTATAATGACAGATGCCCGATCTATGTGATCGAGAGCTTTTTCCCATGGATATTATTTATATTGTTGTAACTATCAATTTTATAATTTGTCGATATCGTAAACTAAAAATTGTTAATTGATGAAATAAGACGAGGCATCGTTCGGGAGAAAATTGTATTATAATGCTCCCAGAGACAACATCATGAATTTTAATGCAAACAGAAGATGAACTGTGGGAACGGTCTCATCATCCTGTTCGTTCGTTCGTCGATTAGTAATCAATTTTCGATCGACGACGAGTAAATTCCTGCTATTATTATCAACGATATTATTCGATGAAACAAGATTGGAATTGTGAGAAATCAATTACGTCAGTAAAGATTACATTACAAAATTGTGGAGCAATACACAACAATATAAATCGATTTTATACGAACTCCGGCTGCCGCGATAATTTTAATTAGAAATGAAAGTTTAATCAAGATATCTGCGAAATATCCATAATCAATGATCACTTTAAAACTGCGGCACAAACCGAGTTGAATAAAACAGTTTTGTAAAATAAACCTGAAGAACAAACTCCATTTTTACTTTGTTTATTTTTTAAATTTATTTACGTAATGTTGCTTCAACATCAAAAGTCATTAGCAACATTTACTTTGTTGTCTGCATTTTTATGCGAATTCGCATTTTTGTGGCCAACTATTACTGGAATCTTATTTTCCACGCTATTCATTTCAGTATACAAAATTTTATGAACACTGAACCTACCAAGCACACGAAAAGTGAGGCGGGTACGTATTGCCTTATAAAAATGAAGATGCTAAAGGGTATAACCCAGGATCTTCAAATTAAGACTTGTGTCCCTACTCTACCTTCTCCTTCCCCTTCTACGACGCTATGCCCCCACACTTTCGCCGAGAACCAGGGTGGTTATGGGGTAAAAAAATGGAAAAGATAATAATTTTTGGCTTATTTTTCCTATTTAGTCATATGCAAAAATCCTCAAAAATATATAATAGATGTCAAATATCCAAATACATATACTGTAATTAATTCAGATTTATGAATGGTACATCCTGGTAGTAAGAAGTCCAAAACCTCAAAAAAGGTCGGAGAAATACAGATTTGGTAATGAAGTTTAAGAGTGACATCATTTATATTTTTTTACAGTATCAGTGGATAGGCATAAGCATTGGTTTATAAGTACTGCTGCATAATTTAATTATTGGGTTGGCAATAAAACCCAATTTTCTTTTGCTCGATTTGCCATCTTCCTGGTAGCTTCAAGTGTGATTTCAGGTCATCATCATTAGTGAAAGTTCATTGCTTGAATAAAAAAAATTGGGTTTTATTTTACTTTAAAATACCGAAGGTACTTTCTTGCCAACCCAATATTATTTGAAAACATTGTGCCTATATGCATTAATCCGCAGGATTACTAGGTATTGATCACGATCAATATTTAAACATTAAAAAGAGTACAGAATAAATATATATTTTCTTCTTTTTAGAAGAAATGACTAAAGATGAAGGTTTAATTACCGTAGCCGAGAGGAAAGTCGTGCGGCAAGGGGTTAATGGTTACAGCGGGAATTTGCATTTTGGCCAGTTCATTTTATGAGATTCAAGATCACCGGAACATTTGTTTGCTGCCGTCGGACGATTATACGTTCAGAGCATGAAATTTTTGGGGTTATAAATGTCAGGACCACGGTAGTCGCGGACGCTGGACTCTGGTTAAGCAATTTGACAATGCAGAACAGCAGACACGCCTACGTACACGCGGACGAACACACGCGAGCACGCGGGAACACATGGGAGCACACGTACGCAGGTTTCGCTCGAGTAAGGCTAATAATTGCCTTAGCCGGCTGGAAATTCATTATCCGCAAGTTCGTTAACGACTATCCCGACCAGGACTAATGGATTCCGGATTACTCATGGAACCGAAGTACGATCACGATCATCTCGCGGTCGGTTGCAACCAAGAAACTATGCGGGGGTGGTTGAACTTTATTAAATTGAACCGGCGCAAACCGGGAATAATGCCTTTTAAAAACGGAAAGTGATGTCACGAGGAGTCATTATTATTGGACTGCGGCTCTTTAGGTAAAATGAAAATTATTTGCATTGAGAGCAGAAGTCACGTGGAAGTTTCATTCTTCGTTTTATAATTTAATCAGCTGAATCTAGTACATTCACGTTTATTAAATTATTTTCAAGTCGGTACCCCTGCCACAGAGGTACTTACAGAGTTATAGATAAGTACACGAGTAATGTTATCAGGTGAACATAAAGTAGTATTCACATTATCAAATTATTTTCAAGTCAGTACCCCTACCACAGGGGTACTTACAGAGTTATAGATAATAACATGAGTGATGTTATCAGGTGAATATAAAGTAGTCAGGTGTAATACGAAGTGTGAGTCCCTGACTACGTTTCATCTTTGATTGTTAAAAGGAGGAACGGGTGCGAGCCCTTGGGCGGTGGGATTTTTAGTGGGTATTGCGCAAGCGAGAACTTCCCCCTGACTGTCATCTTTAGGGGGGAGCCAGTGCGTAAATACATTTTCCTCACCGCCCTTAAACAAAAAAAAAAAGGTACTTACAGAGTGAGCACGGTTTATAGTGAATTATGCTCTATTTCTTCTATTCTGCTCAACAATAAATTACGAAAAAATTCATGAACATTCTACCTAATAGCACACATGACAGATTATTTCAGAATTTTTTTATTGCAAAATCGGTTTCTAAAAAAAATCTGGAAGTATAAAATTGTCGATTTTATATTGAAGTTTTCAGTACCACGTTTAAATTATTCTATTAGGCGTGTCTCATCCTGATTATTAGACTGCGGATCATTATGCAAAATAAAAATGTTTTGCATTGATTGCGAGAAGCAGGAATAACATGAAAATTGATTTTATCCCTTAACGACTTCGTTACATTGAAAGCAACATTACAACATTCTTGAATTTTTAAAATCTTTTACTTTTTTATATTTCGCACAACCAATTTCTTCATAAGTGCATAAAGATTCGCAGTCTACTGATTATCAAAACTTTTGCGATCAGCTTTAAAAAAAATTGGAAATCTCCAAAAATTCTGTAATGGGATACTGCTGAAATCATTGTTCATAAATTTTTTCAGAATATTTTACGTAGTGCATTGTAGTTGAACAAAATGGGAATCGATTTTTTCGATGTTTCTGTACTTTTTTGTAGGTGTATATATGTGATATCAATATTTTAAATATGTCGAACTAAGAAGATCTAGATACTCATGTTCGTGTTGGCCTCGTTTGTCAGTATTCAATGTCGATTTCCGTTATCAAGATAAATCTTCGGAGATCCCCTGTACAGCTCCGCGTTGATACAAAACAGGAAAATGCAGATTGATTAATAGACCGTTCTCCGCAGGCCAGGATCATCCTGAGTCCCCGCGGATCCTTCGAATATCCCGGAAAATCCGCATTTTTGTATTAGGTTCGATGCGCCATGAAATAGAGCTGCACGTAGATAGGTAGGTATAGATCCGATAACCGCAGACCACGATAACCATGGGGCGTCCCGTGTCGCTCATGTGTTTCTGCGTGGATACATGCGACCGCGTACCTGCCTCGGCGCGGCGCGGCGTTCCCCTCTCACGAACAATACTTTTTCCCGTTTTTCATTTCCCTTTTTATCCCGTGTACATTTTTTTATTTCTAGACGACGACGACGACGACGACGACATCGTGTACAGGGTGCTTCACCTATCATCGCCGACGGCAATATTACCTCCGGTTTTTGGAGATTTTCTCGAAACACGTTCTCTACCGGCGCGGCGTTGCAACGTTTTGTGGTATACACGGTGTCCCACGTAACAGTTTTCACGATTTTTCAAGTACTTGCGATAATCTGATGAAAAAATATTTTAAACACAAGTTGATCAGTCTTCGATTGGCTATACATTGCAATAAAAAAAGTTCGAAATTTTTCTTTTTTTTAGTATTGTCAAGGCCACCTTTATTTTTTAATACATTAATCGATGCAGCTGGATATTCGTTACAAAAAGGACTAACCTATGTACATATGTTGAAAAGTTAGTAGTTCAGGAGATATTTCAATTTAAATAATTCTAAAACACCATTACTGTCGTATTGTACTAAACGCTAATGTCTTAGTTCTTATAATTTTTATTTATTAGGAAGATGCAAAATATTGTATTTCTTGTTTATTCTTCACATGGTGATCAATAGATTGTGGATTTTATTTATTAGGTGTGCAAATAAGTTCCTTCCCCTTTTTTCTATGATCATAACTTCTGACTTGGACTGCAGATGTTTATGCATTTATGGCTTATGAAAATTTATAAAAATTGCTAGAATATAAAATTCGATAGAATTTTTATAGTAAGAGATTTTTATTTGTTCTGGATTTATAAAGGTTGTTTCCATTAAAAATAGGATTTTGTTTCACACATGCCACCATCTGCAAAAGCGACCTTTTACTTTTAAGAAGAGTTGTGATAAGCGCTCTAAGAGTTCCCAATCCTATGCAACAATTTCAAGCAATATGGCGTGCGAGAAGCATCATTTGCGTCACTGCTTACTCTTTGCATTCCAGCTTAGGAAATCAGCTGTTGAAGCTACTTAAATGGTTTGTGCGACACTGGGAGAGAACGCTGTATCTCACGGAACATGCAGAAAGTGGTACCAAAGATTTAAAGCCGGAAATTTTCATTTAGATGACGACGATCGTTCAGGTGCACCGAGAAAGTTCGACGACGCGATAGTGAGTTAGAGGAATTGCTCAACGAAAATCCGACCCAGACGCAAGAAGAATTGGCAGAAAGATTGCGAGTCACCAGACAAGATTTCAGTACATTTTATGTACGTAAAATGTAATAAAATCTTGAATTTTTAGATAAAAAAAGGGGGAAGAACTTATTTGCATACCTAATATTTAGGACAAAGTGAATGGACGATACACAACATAGTGGAAACTTCAGATGAAATACTTTAGGATTGTTATGTTATTTTAAACTCATGAAAATTGTTCAGGGAGGAAATACATTTTCATTGAAACGCTACTTCTACTAATCGATAGGGGTGGGCGGGTAGCCGGAAATTCGGGTTCGGGTCGAGTCGGATATTTTATCAAAACCCCAAAACTTCTATTAAAACCATTAATCGCCCACCCCTACTAATTGGTGCAGACCATTCTTATTTTGCATAAAAATCTGCAGTTGTCAATAGACTGATGACTTTATGCGTTTAACCCCTTGTCCTACGATTTATTTTACGGTTTCAGTGACTAGAACTTTTTCTGTAGTTCGTAATTTCATAAAGAAGGAGAAAATTTATACCTATTGCCAACCAAAATAGAATTTCATCTCGGTTTAAAGGAAATTAATAACATACATATTTATTAGACTCTGTTCCGAATCTTCAACACGAGTCTAACACGATATTGTAGGGCAAGGGGTTAAGACAAAAATGAATAAACGATACACAAAACAGTGTAAACATGAAGTAAAAATTGTTGTTATTATGTTATTAGATTATTTCTCTGGGGTTCAAGGTGAGATCTGTGATGTTCAAGGTGAAACCTCCAGAGGTTTGAATCCCAGGATTTAAGTTGAAACTTTGGAGGTTCCAAGCTGAAACTTCGGAGGTACAAGGTGAAACCTCCGGCAGTCTCTTCATTACGCAAATATTGAAATTATATATAAATGCATTTATGAAAAATAACAATATAAATATCTTTATCCAAACATGTATTGTAATAAAAATAACAGAAAATCTACATAAAATTGCTTCAGTGTTCTACGTTGTTCTATGTAGAACATCGATTGTCCAAAATTGTGATCGTATTGATACGAGAGACAAGATTGATTTTCGCCACACACTGACACGGTGTGCAACTATTGCAGGGGTTACTTTCACGAAATCTGCAATGTAGCAGAAACACTTGGCATGATGAAGTCTCGTGAAACAGCCTGTATGTTCCCTCAGACATCCTCTTGTATTTTTGCATTCGCCACCGTTATAGTCACTGCATTGTACCCATACACGCCGCAACCGAACGGTGTCGAGTTTCCCTCGGGTACATCGTGTGCGATTTTGCAAGCTCGTTCCTTGATTGGAAGGATGCGATGGAAGAGTCGATATCATTGAGGGTGCCGTTCTATTATCATCGATATCATTCCATGAAATTATTATCACGGTCAGGATTCGATGGAATGATGCACAGAATATTCTCAGGTATTCACAGAACTCGCTGATAAGGCGATGCGCAATGGCGTTGTACCTAGTGGGTCGGTCAATAATAAGCAGACGAACATTTTCTGCATGCGATTGTCTAAAACGGGAGTCAAGTGAACATTTCTTTTTTCTTCAATGATTTTGAACAATTTTGAAAGTGAACAACGGAGCAGAATCAGAGCAAACGAAGTCAACATTCCATTCATCGTTATTTTATTGAGTTTCCCCTTGATTAAACTGGTTTGGTGGATTGAGTTATTTCGACTAAATGGTTTTGGAGCAGCCTGTGTTTCTCATGATGAACAATGAACACAGTTGAGACCGAGCAAGTTGCAGCGAAGTCGCGGAGTACGTTGCCCGAAACAATTAGGGTATCATGTTTCTGAGCAGTTCGGGTGAATTAACCATGTGATTACGACGGGAACATGATCAAGTAACCGGTGCGAGCGTACCACTGTACGTTACGATTTCCTGCTCGCAATCTTGCACGGAATTCTAGAGAAATTGAAATACTAGCGAAATTGATTGCACACAACAACAAATATTTTACTTCTTTCAAATATTTGCAGTGGGTGTGCAAAGTATTCGTACACTTTTTAAAACCGAATAACTTCTTCAAAACTCGATCACCAAAAAGTAAAGGTCACGATTTTTAAATTTTTTATCTGTGCCTGTAATAAAAATTTAAAACATGTATGTATTTTGTAAATCTAAGTCAATTATATACATGTACAAAGTTTCATTGAAATCGATTGACGCATAAAAAAGTTATGGGCATCGTAGGATGTAAAAATCTGTGAATTTAAGGGTGCGATTCATTTAAATCGCAGATTCTCTCAATTTTTGGTATTTTCAATCACAATCACCTTCTAAATTTTCATTACAGGCACAGATAAAAAATTTTGAGATCGTGACCTTTAGTTTTTCCTCCGCAATTGCGACCAGTCACAATTTAAACAAAAAATTATTAGCTAGTAAACTAATCCTCGTAACGACTGAAAAAAACTCAAGCTGTTGGGTCCAATCTTGTAAAAGTTATTCGTTTTTAAAATGTGTACGAATTTACGTATTCATTGATCGTAAGGGGACACTATTCCCTAAAGAAAATAAACAAACAAGTAAATATTATAAGCTCTAATTTTTAGTGAAAAATACTTCTGAAGAGTTTCCATCAATTTATAAATATTGACATGAATATGGACTTCTGAGAAAAACTCAAAATTTGTTATTTTGTATTGAATTAAAAAAGTAAATAAATAATTTGTGTGTCAAAAAGACAGTGGTCATCTCCAAAACACCTACAAAGAAATGGTCTTCAGAAACTAGCGTATACCTACCATCAAATTAATGACTTCTTTATGAAAAATTTCGAAATTTTCTCTATTTTATAAAATCCACTAACGCTCAACAAAAATAGATCTTCGCTTAAAAACGTCGCAATGCATCATTGCGCCTTTCTAGCACGAAATGCCTAAATGTGTAGTTAAGCAGTCTGCTTGCGACGAGGTGCAACAAAATAAGAAGCAGCGAACGAAGCCGGTTCGAAGAAAATTGTTATCACGTCTGACAACAAAATATTGCCGGGTACTTTCGCTGCTCGGTCGATCAGCAGGAGGAGCTATCTAGAGTACACAGTCAGGAGAGATAACGTGCTTGTGTTTGCCAAATGCGTTTTCGGGTGGTTGCATCACGTATAAGAGCTGTCGGTGTCCGGCCGGCGATCAAGCATACCGGACAGGTAGAGTGTTGCCGGTGTATCTCTGCGTGCTCCAGGCAAATAATCCGTTAATTTTCCAGGACACGCGTGTCCCGAAGGCACAGCAGTCGGTTTGCACAGTGCATTCCGTGACACGAGCTACCCCGAAAATAACCGCGAGGTTGTTGCACCGCCCCGTAATACGGGGAGGGTATACTAGAGCTGTCCAGAGTGGTCGAAACTATTTCGACCGCGTAAACAATTGTGGTCGCATTAATATTCGGACACTTTTAAATGGACGATAACTTTCTTAATATTGGACCGCTTGGATTCTTTTTATGTACCACGCTTTTATTAGCTCGCTTTCTTGTCTGTCCGTTTTTAGAAGTTAGGATAGGTAATATTTACAAGTTTTTTAGGTGAGCCTACATGGAAAATTTTTAAAAATACGTTTTGTTGTAGATCTGTATGAATTATATTGAAGAAAGCTGTAAGAATCTTTATAAGTTCGTGCCTGATTTGAAAATAAAATTCAATGGTTAAATTTTCATGAATAAATCTCATTCTTTTATAATTGTAGAAAAAATTTAACCAATCTTTAACCAAATGTTTAACGAGCTTTAAAATTTAACCATTGAATTGTATTTTCATAATTGGACACGAACTTATGCCATCATCTGATATTATAGTTGGAGACTGAAAATCCTGAAAAAACTGGAATTTTCACAATCTTCAAACTTTGTAACTTTCAGAATGTGTATAATTGATACAAATCTCTCTACAAAAAGTATTTTTTAAATGTTTTATAAATAACGAGTAAAACAAATTCTGAGAGAATTGCAAAGAATTTTTTATCGGTACCTACGACGAAAACTCAAAAAATATGTTTCGCAGTTTTGTACGAGTTTCATGTACCTATGTGTATATGTATGCTAAAAATTTTGCCACTTCAACTCCTGACGGTGCTTCGTAGTTCCATACATTTCAAATCGCTGTCGCGGGTAAAAAAATGCTTGTCACCTGCATGCTATTCTCATCCACATTTTGATGAAGCACATTTTTAAATTTATCAAAATATTTTCAATTGTAATGAATTTTTACTGCTCACGAGCATTGTCAGTTTCTTTTAATACATACAGTGAGTGTAAAAAGTATTCGTACGCCCTTTAAAACAGAATAACTTTTTTATAATTGTACCAAACCACCTGATTTTTTATAATCAATTAGAAGCATTGGTTTACGAAATGATATGCAAAAAAGATTTTCCAAATAATTATGATTTACAAGGCATTTTTTAAAAAATGCCTTTTTTATTTTTGCATCTAACCTTGTAAATTATAATTTTTGGAAAATCTGTTTTGTGCATATCATTTCGTAAACCAATGCTTCTAATTGATTATAAAAAAATCAGCGCTGGTTTGGTACAATTATAAAAAAGTTATTCTATTTTAAAAGGCGTACGAATACTTTTTACACCCACTCTGTATATAGTATACATGCTAAAAATTTTGCCATTCAACTCCTGACGGTGCTTCGTAATTCCATACATTTGAAAACGCTGTCGCTCGTAAAAAAATGCTTGTCAACTGCATGCTATACTTATCCACATTTTGCTGGACCACATTTTTAAATTTATCAAAATATTTTCAATTATTATTATTGTAATGAATTTTTTCTGCCCACGAGCATTGTAAGCTTCTCTTGATAAGAGAAATAAATTTTAGGAAGAAATGTAATGTGATTTATTTGAGTTTCCTGCATGCATATCCCAATGGTTGTAAAAAACTATAAGTAGGAATTACTCGTGTAGGATTATCTGAATTTCATTTCCCAGATCACACTGTACGTACCAGTGGTTGTAAAAAATATTTCTACTTAAAATGTATTATTTTCCAGTATATAAAATGAAAGTCAGATGGCTACAATGATATAATTCAGGTTCTAAAGAGCTAGGAAAACTATTCATCCCCTTTTCCCATGAAGGGTACAAGAAGGTATTCTCCCAAGAATAATATTCAAAGGGCCATCATAAATCACGCTGAAGATTCTTCGGCCGACACTTTTAAGCTGCGCAGTGGAACAACCTCGGGGAAAATATGAAGAACTGTTGGCGGGCTTAAAGAGCATTTGAAATAGCTTAAACGCCGAAAGAGGATTATTCCAAGATGGTGGGTTCGGACAACGAACTAAATTTAGTGAGCGAGGCCGAAACCGGCAGCCAAAATACGATGAAACACCGTGGAACGCTTGGGCGGAGACGAGAATTCTCTTGGGCTGCAGACAATCAGACTGCCATAGTCGGTGCGTGGCCATGATGCGGGAGTAAATTGCAACGAAAACCAGGAAGCGAATGTTCGACTATGCTTTACACTGATGCTCCGTTTAATCGCATCGCTCCGCGATAATCGTATTAATTTGTTGCACGCCCCCGCGACCGTTTTCCACTTTAACAAACGCTCAGATATTTATTCCAAATCTCCCCTCAACTTTTTTTACGTACATTTAGTTGGAGATCAAAATATCACTATATACCGCAATTAATAAATATTCTCCCAGAAGTTAAAGCACGACGAAGCATTATTTTGTAATATAATTTGCTCAAAAAATAAACATTCACCATTATAATAGAAATATTTTCCACATTGAAAATATGAATAATTACAACGATAGATACCTGACTGGTTTGTTCTAATAATTTTAGGGGTAGGAACAATTTGATCCTGGTATCTGGTTTTGGAAACAATTTTCTGCGACTGGTTTTGGCTAGATTGTACGCGATTATTAAAAATACGGACCAGAGTATGCAGAAAAATTTCGTTGCAGAGATTAAAGGACGCATAAAATCCACAATGTATTTTTCGCGAGGTAAAATGCGGTCCATTTAATTCCGGCCGATTTGTATGTGCTAAAAATTCGACTGTCACGTTTGAAAAAAGAACTGCTGATACCCAGCTCGGGAAAAAATTGTCCCGATAATCCGCACAGTAAATCGAGGGATCCGTCACTGTCCGAACGCTTTAAAATCCACTCTCGACGGGAATATTCGCAAGAAGAATCGTGCACGGGTTGGAAACATCGATTCGATCTCTTAATTCACGGAACGACATTACTCCCGACCCGGCTACCAATCCCCGTGCTCACTAATATCACCATCGAACCATGAAATTCCCAGCTGGAAACGGTCCGTGGTATTCCGTGAACATTAAAGCCCCGTAATTGCATCGCTGCGAGCGAATTGCACCGAAATGGTCGCGCCGCGCCGCTCTCTCTCTCTCTCTCTCTCTCTCTGAGAAGAAGCGGCGATCATCGGTATCCTGTTTCCACGGCCACTATTTCTGCATAAAATTTCACTTGTTAACAAATTGGCCCGGCCTCGCCGGTTTGTTTGCCCGTGTCCGTATGATTAAACCGTTGATTGAACCGAGAGAAATTAAACAATGCCCATCAATATCCCGTAATACGTGTAATTGCCACTCCGGCTACGTCCAAATGAATTATCTGCCTCCAGAAGATGAATGAACGCACACCGAAATTATATCGTGTTCCGTCGGAATGGTACCCGTTGTCTCCACTATTTCGTAACTATCGCAAATAATGTGTTGTGCGCAGAAATTCATTCTTTACGACGCTGGCATACCGTCAAGGTTTCGCTGAATGTGGATTTTTATGCACAATGAAAATGTGTGATCTCACCGACCGCGGCGAACGCAGAAAAGTAAATTAATATCGATAATTAAATTAGAAAAGTAGAAAACTAAAAATTAATATTAATAATTAAATTATATCGTGTTTAGTGTCATATAATGTTGAAATACAATAACAAGCACTATCTAACGGTTCATTTTTGACAATTTCGTAAAAATTAAATACATTGAATTAATTTACTGCAAAATAATGTGATGTGAAATAACTGATAAACTCTTTTTTTTTTTAATTTTTACCTAGACCACTTTCATAATTATGGGCACATATAGGGTGTTCATTTGAAAACTTTCCAGCCGAATATATTGAAAAGTATGAAAGATATTTAAAAGAGTGTAAAACACGTTAGAAAACAACGTAGAACATTTTGAAAATTTGTTATAGTTATAAAGAAATTACAAACTTTCTCGCAGTATATAAGTACAGGTATAGTATAAGTAGTGCGCGGATAAAAAAAAAGTATCCAACGAAAATTGCTGGTCTTTTTACGTACAATAAGATCCCATATACTGCTCCCCTCTTCATCCCTCGAAATCCTTGGACACGTGTTTTTACACTTTCTTAATATCTTTATATTTTTCCATATTTTTCTGGTTTCTCTAATTTATTTCATTAACACGCGTGCTGTTTACGCACTCTCTTAATGCTTCTGCGTTTAGTGTCCGAGGTAATCATGTCAATTAATTGAATACTTTTCGCAAGGAAGGTCCAAAGAAAAGTTCAAGGAAACTTTTTAGTGCCAACGCATCGGGAGGAAGCTCGTTACTTAAGAATAAATTACAAATAACATTGGGGGCAAGTAATGGAAAAGTTCTTCGCGAAGTGCGGGCTTCTTAATCGAGTTTAGCGAACTATCGTTAGACGGTGGCACAGCTTTAATCGAATATTTAACGATACCACATCTCTGTATTTGCCTCAAATGAAATAAGGGAATTTGTAAATGAATTTAAAATCACACAATATAAGGGAATATGTGAACGAATTTAAAATTTTTGAAAGCGCGGTTCGTTTAGTAAAACGGTGTACTTTTTTTTTCTCGTTATTTTTTCTTTTTCGGTGGAATCGCATCGATTTACAATGCAATACCGAGTAGTGACACTCGAAACTCAGTTTGGCGTTAATTTTAATGAGACCGGGACGCACGAAAGCCCGTGATCCGCCAAATTTGATTTTCAATGCCCGCTTCGTTAACATTAACGTTGGAGTTATTTGCAGGTTGAAATCAACGTGCAAATAAATTTGATTGGCCCGGCCCTGCAGGGAAGAACGTTTCAACCGTTCCGTCGATAATAAATAATGTTGAACGTATCATGGAGCTTCGGCACGAATATAATCGTTTGATACGTCGATTGCGTTATTCAATTTTATCGTCGAAAGCATTCCAAGAACAAATTGATGCGCAAATAAATCGGACTACAGTGTTTCGCGAGCAGAAATGTTATAATAAAATATAAAATCACCGAACGATACCTCACTGTGATCTCCCCCCCCCCCTCCTCTCTCCCTCTCACTCCTTTTCAAGTGTATCTGTTTCAGAAATTATTTCTCTTGAGAAACTATTTTTCTTTATAAATAAAATTATGAACTATGTCAACATTATGCTGGAATTAAACAAAATGTGAAGATTCTTTAAATTTAAATGTATGAAAAATAGTGGAATTAATAATAATACGAAAATACACAGAACATGAGTGCAGTTATACATTTTATAGCATCTTGTAATCGAATTAGAGAACATTTGCAATGCCTTGTAAAAATGGAAGCCCCTGTATTGTTGCATTAGGCGAACGAACCTTTTTCTCTCTCAACCATTAACACCCCTCGCAGACAAGTCTGCGCTAAATAAATCATTATTTCTTTTAATAAACATTATTTATAGAATGAAAATTGTCGATACAGAAGCATCCAGGTAATTTTATCATAACCCTTGCGTTACGATATCGGGTCAGATACATCGAGAGGGTTTTAAATTGAATTTAATATATATGTTTCTCATTTATCAGTTCACATGATATAAAAGGGGACATTAATTGAGAATGCAATGAACTTTTATAACAAGCGCTCATCCGCGATGAATATATGTACATTTCATTTTTCTCTGCTAATTAACAAATATAATAAAATAAAAATAAAATATATCGTATATTCCTCTAAACCTTAGCATGCACTGGTATTTTATTAAAAGTTTCAAAAGACTTAATTATTATAATTTTCATGCACAGAGACTTACTCTGACTGATTGTCTTCGGAGTCCTCCAAATGCCAGAGGAATAAGCATTACCTGGAAAAAGTATGCAAGCATTAAAAGCGGTAAAAATATTCGATATTTTTAATGGTAACGATATCAATATTTTTAACCAGGGAACAAAAATAACAGTCATTCTAAAATTTTCTACGATAAAAATCATTAATAAAAAGTTGATTACTACTGCAATTTAAGATAATGTACACAAAATATAAAGAAAAAAATTCGAAGAAGAAGATTATTAAAAAATATCGATTTTTATATTTTTTGGTTACAAATAACAGTTTATTACTGTTCAAAAAATTGGATCCTCCACAAATATAAATTACAACAAAGTTCGAGTAATATTTAATATAATTAGTAAACAAAACTGTTTAAAATAAGTAGCAGTCAAGGAACTGTCCTTTGAATTAAATTGCGAATGAAACACTTAAAATCTTAGGGAGTTGGCAAGAAAATTGTGTAAAATAATTCATAGTGCAAAGGGTTAATAGGAAAAATATTCAATTTATTCATTCAGAGAGACTTGTCAACTCATTGACAAAGTTGATTACAATGGTGGCAGATCAACGAATAAAATTTATTTAGAAGGAGAAGTGCCTGTTCAACGTGACCACTAAAAATTGGACATTCCAACCGAGCGCTATAAACAACTGAAACAGGGAAGAACAAGAACCAATCATACGCTGTCAGCATTTAATCCAGGGCTAAGAGACGGGTTCAACGGAACCGGTAAAAGGGAAGCTTCTTGTTCAGTGTTCTATCTTTCCGGGGAACGAACCGTGAAGCACGGCCGATTCGTCGAGTCCCGACGCAAGCAATCGTTCAAAATGATAATAGCTTTATTCCATTTTAGCCGAATCGAATTTACAAGAGACAATCTCGACGACGAAGTCGGATGGTAGGGGAGGGAGAGAGATTGATTTTCAAAGGGCGAGGGGTGTGTCGCAAGACAAGTGTATCTGCTGATGCTCTCCGGGATGCAAACAGTGGATCCATTAAGGGCCGAGGATCCGGAGGCCCTTATCATGTTTGAAGATAGTCCGAAGAGAATGCTTTCAAACAGTGAACAGATAAAAGGACAAAATACCAGCGGAATCGTCTTTTTTCTTTACACAGTCTCTCGCAGCTTCCAGCTGGAAAGTTCGCGAGCATAATGGACCGAGTCCGGTGGAACTCGGCTCCCCGGAATTTTGGTCTCCGACTGAAAACTGAAGACGCTGCTGAGCAACGTTTGCATTAAGACCCCGGGATATAAAATCATTCCGTGTCCACAGTACCGTTGAATTAATTCCGGATTTTCCCTAACTAAACTTTTTAATTAAATTACGGTTGCATAAGTTGGCGATTTGAAACGATCAATTTTTTAAATGGAAGCCTACCGACGCCGAGTTTGCAGGAAGAGTTTGTATTTTATTTTGGTGTTTGAAAATTACGAATACGCTTCTAGACGAAAAATATATTTTATTGTGGCTCCAATAAAATTTACTCATTGTATTGCGCAAATTGCGACTACACTGTCTAAAATAATAAAAGAAGAAATTAAACACTTTGGGCTGTAAAGACTGTGCGAATAATTTCCATTAAATCAATAGCTTCCTAACAATATTAAGATAATTCTTTTTGTAGCTTCATTTTTAATCCTGCGTCATTGAACTGGTAAAATCGAGAAACACATAAATTATAATTGAAGAATGTACAGGAAACAGTCTCCCTTTCTCATCGTGCACGACCTGAATTGGTGAAGCTGTTGGTTTATCTGTCGCATTAAAAATTCCAACGATGTCCCCTTTAAAGGATCAGCCTGGAAAACCCGTGGGATTAAAGAAGATGCACATGGATAGCGTGAAAAACTGTTGAAATCGAGGGAAAATCGTCGAGACCGAGTGAATGAGTTTTCTAAGTCCCGCTACACGCTAACTGTGCTCATTTTCGACGTGAAAAGCCGTCGGGAAAAAGTGGCTGACGAAACGCGGACGAGGAGTGCACTCAGCGGAAGTGCGGAAGAATGCACGACTGGCCTAGCTGCAGCCCCTTGCTGAATTTTCAGCATTGTACATACCTACCTGAACGTGTACGCTAGCTTCTGTGATCGTATCACTTCCACCCTGTGCAACACTGGATTTACCTACTCGTCGGATCATGAATCAAGTCAAAAAGAAAGCTGCATGTATTGTGAGAACGATGAAACCGTAACGGCGCGCGTCTCTACGAGTGGCCATTTTGTCGAGACACCTGGAGACTTCGACAGTTTGTGTGTCTTGGCGCGAAGATGCTAATGCTGCGGAGTATTATATAAGTTCAAGGATGGATAAATAGGTGGATTTATTTCGGAACCTCTGTTGCAACGGTTCCCCGTATGAGGTATCGAAAAATATTGAGAATACGCTGGAGTATACGTCAACATTGCCTTTAAAATTTGTTACGGGCGAAACAAAGTTATTATTAGACTGCGGATCTCGATGCATTTATAGCAAAATTGAGAAGATGAAATAAGATATTGTCGGAAAATTCTGACAATTGAAGATGTCAATACATATATGATTTCGCCTCTATTAAAATCATTAAGGGATGAAACAACATTCGATTTAATTTTTATTTCTTGCAATCAATGCAGACAATTTTTATTTTGCATAAAGTTCCGCAGTCTAGTTGTTATAAATTGTAAATAAAAATATTGGCAGAAATGAATAGGTCAAATACAAAAATTGAAGGATATTACCATTCTCGACTTATCGAAATTATTCAAACGATTTATTATTCTACATCGGGCAATTTTTATTTTGCATAAAGTTCTACAGTCTATAGTTATTGTAAATTGTAAATAAAAACATTGTCAGAAATGAATAGGTCAAATACAAAAATTGAAGGATATTACCATTCTTCACTTATCGAAATTATTCAAACGATTTATTATTCTGCATCGGGCAATTTTTATTTCGTATAAACATCCGCAGTCCAATGACGAAACAATCAAGTCTGGTGACCAATATTGAACGTCATAGTAACAAATAAGAAAAGTGATTGTCGACAAAGACGCAACAGTCGAGAACTATGAAATGAGCATGCTTTGGGATCCGCTTTCAAAAGGCAGACCGGACGCTGTAATTGGAGACTTGATAAACGTCGGTATTCCCTAGAAGTCGACGCAGGAACAATTTTTGTTGACGCTTCGTTCCGGGGTAATCGAATCATTTGGAGCATCACTCGTAGGCATCCAGAGAGCCCTATTCTCGACCGTGCGAAAAACCGTCACGTTCATTTGCATTTAATTTGCTCGCTGCAAAATAAGGCGGATCCCGATTTCGCTTTCACGCCGAGATCCCTGCCGTTTTATCTAGATCGCAGCCCGGTATACCTGTAACGCACCACCCACCGTACAAAATCGCTCTAACCCTCCTCTCCTACCCTACCCTACCCCAACTCTGTAATCAAATAAGACTCTACAAACAAGAATCCAATTTCCACCTATCTCTGCTCTTCCACCTACTAACACTTTCTTCCGTGTAACTCGGCTCGAAGATGAAGAAAATGGAGAAAACAGAAACCTTTTAGGCCACCCGCTTACGGTCTGCAACCTTTCCTAAACGTAACTATCGTCGCAGATTTTCGTGCGATTGTTTTCACAGAATTTTTGGGATTTAGCAGAGAAGGTTGCCTAATGCGATCACTAGTCTGCCGGTTTTATGCATTTATGACAAAAGTGAGTAATTTAAAACGAGATCATTTTCAACTTCGTAAAAATTATTAAAGAAAGAATACATGAGCCGTTATTTTTGAAAGTGGTGTAATTCCATTTCTTCATGCATCGAGATATTTAAGGGTTTGCGTTTGAATTAATTTAAAAATATGGGCAAACTTTAATCAATTAGGATGATGTTTTTAACACTATAAACCTGTTAAATTTCATTATGCAATAATGCTTATTAAAACTGTTAAAGAAAATAAACGATTTTTAGCTACAAATATCTTATAAGAAATAAATACAAGAGGAGAAATAAATCCATATTTCGATAGACATTGGCTTTACAGAAATGGATTTCTTAATGTAAAAAATAATAATTACAATGAAAACATGTAAATACACGAATTTCCAATTATGTATTTAAAAAACTAACTTAATTGTATTTATGAAAGACATACTTGAGGGATGTCCTGTTTACAAAAATACGGGAAGAGAAAAAAGATAGAAGCCTTTAAAATGTCTAGTGCACCTCTTTAGAGCTCTAACACTAGAAAGATTCCAGTCCTCAATATTTCTATCTACCGCTTGAGGGTTTCTGACACGAAGCGATTTCGACCGTTAATATTTGTGTCTCTAAAAGATTCTACCACTCGAGAGTTCCGCCGATACAAGGTTCCAGATCTTAAGAATTCTATCAACGGAAGATTTCAGTCCTCGAGGGTGCAATCACCGGGAGGTTTCATCCCCTCAGAGACACATCAGTAGACGACTTCAGCCCTTGATAGTTTTATTACTCACAGATTGTAAGCCCTGAGAGTTTTATTATGTAGAAGATTGAGACATTAAAAGTACTACTTGCGTACAATTCGCCAGAATTATGTATTAGGACGATACCAGGATTCCCTATCGATCGTGTCGATTAATTAACGAAGGAAGATTGCGAGTCCTACGTCGACAGACCAAGCTGAGCGAACCGTTCGAACTCGCCCACGCAACGAGCGGAGTATAAATTGCATCTTCGAGACGATTAATTATTTATACGCGTTCTTTGCGGGCATGACGTGTTTATTACTACTCTCGTGAGTCACTTTGCAGTTTCAAGTTTGCCGTGAGGAGGCTTCGCTACGCTCGATTTGCGTAGTGATAAATCGACTTCGCGATCTCTTTGGAACGATAAGTGACTTTTCAAGGTACTCCGAGGATTTTTGTTGTCGAACTTATCTGCGTTTCGTAGGCGAAAGGAAGGCAATAAAGGGAGCTATGAAATTTATGAGCAATTGTAACTAAAACTTTATACTCTCTATTATCTTTATACACAATCTTTTAGTATATTCTGGTATATTATATATTATATTCTAGCAATTTACCTACTCAAACAAAAATTATTCTGGATGCATTTACTTTAGAAGAAAAACCTCAGAAAACACAGAACATAAACAAAAATTATTTTGGGTGATTTTACCTTTTATTTTCTGCGTTTTCTGAGATTTTCCTTTATTGTTTTTCAACGGGGACAGCGCGCGAGAATAATATTTACTATCCATTGATAATAATTATTAGACTGCGGATCTTTATGCAAAATAAAAAATGTGTGCATTGATTGCAAGACACAGGAGCCAGATAAAAATTTCCTTTTTTCTTTTAATTATCTCATTAACGTGAAACTTATTCACTGGTGGCCTTAAATCTTTTTCATAGATCCACTGTTTTAAATTGTCATTTCCATTTTTGTCATAAATGCATCGAAACCGCAGGCTAATAATTATTAATATGCATATCAGTTCTGTTTCACTAATGTTTGTTATAAATGTAGAAGATCTATCAAACCGATCGAGATAAAACGGCACGTGAACCTAGATCAAATTCTCGACATCGCGACCGATGGAAATTCATCTTATCTCGCTGCGCACATTTGCCACGCGACGTTACCACGCTTAATTAATTACGAGCTCTTGTTACAATGTCCCTGACATTAAATTCTCTACGACGCTGCCTCCACACCGGAGAAACACTGTCTTGAAATTCTTTATTTGCGTTCAGTAAGAAATTACAATATCGTGTTACGCACTTCGATATCGCGTTTCTTGTCCCAGCAATTTGCAAATGAGAGTTTCAAAGAGATAGTAAGACGAACAAAAGTAAGTCCGACTTACACAAATAATTTCTCATTGAGAAGATTCTGGTTTCCAGATAATTTAATTAATGAAACCGAAAATTAACCCTTTGCACTCGGAGATATTTTAACTCGAATATTAAACATTTCTTCCAACCAAGAATATTTCCATAATAATATTCCCATTCTCTATGATTTTTACAATTTTATGGATATGAAATTGATGAATAGATGTTTAGTAATTATTAATATTTAATAACGTAAACAATATTTTGAATAATGATACAGCAACTATTAGTGGCGCTTCAGAGTCGCCATTCGAGTGCTAAGGGTTAAGGGAAACTAAAAAATTGAAACTTGTCATAGTGGATGTTACTTCAACCATTTCGCATGCTAAAAAATTCTTATAAAATTCAAAATGAATTTCTAAACCTTCGCAAGGTAATGTGGGGTCTCGGAGACCCCAGCTTCAGATTATTCAAAAGAATTTTTATATGACTAAAATTAAATCTATTTGTTTACTTTTTACTGTGTCTCTTTATCTCTTTATCCCGAATTTATTAAAAACGAGGCTATTTATGAAATCCATTTGTCGGAGTCTATATATATAAAAGAGATCCCACCTTACTATTTAAATTAGTGTCACCCACATGTGACCCACGTGGAAGTTAAGTCTTTAGGAAAACAAGAAGGTCCACTTTATTGTTATCGAGAAGATCATTCGCACGCTGTAGTTACCACTCGCGAGGATGAAAAATCTTCGACGTCTTGGGGAAATATTTGTGCAGCAGTTTTCAAATTCTATAGAATTACTTGCGAACCAGTTCCCTGCAGTTACGGGCTAGGCTCCGAGCAACTTTCCTCATAAAGCAGGAAAATAGGAAAAGTGAATAGGGTGGAACAATATTTCCAGAACTCGATGGCGAACTTCAGTTTTAAACGAAAGTTTATTGCACCGTGAGACCTTAAATTTTCTCTACTCTTTCGACGAGATAACGCGACGAAGATAAAGGATGGACGCAAAACATTCATCGGGATAAGAACTAAAAGGATTCTTCATTTTCCTCAAGGTGCACCCGCGGTCCCTACAAGCGTAGATCTTCATTAATCACGCGTACACACCGAGGTACAGAAACCCGTATATACTCTACGATTCATCATCGTGCTGCGCTTTATTTTCGTATTTCATCCTCGCAATTTTCCCGCGATTACAAAAGACGAATTTCGAGGCAACAGGCTGCTAATGCAAACGAGGAAAAAAAAACAGAAAGCGGAAGACGGACAGAATTATTTTTACGGATGATCAAACCAGACGTTCCTCCGAGCCGGTTGATTGAAAAAATTCTTTCTTATTAGCAGCAGGAACGGCCAGCCACGAAAATAAAAATGTTAACAGGCTCGATGACTTAAGTCTGACCTTCGTCCTCCTGTTTATTGAATCGCCCGGCCAGGCCCGCCTACTTTCGTGCACTTGCAATGATCTCATGTCTGAATCCCATATACGGTGCGTTTTATTGTATAATAATGTCTGAAGCGAGCACTGTACCACGAATATCGATGCTCTCCAGACATTCCTGAGAGGCTACGAATGGTAGTTACAAATGCGCATGATCGTAATTTTTTAACTGAAGTGGCGGGGACCATTTTCATTTCCTTGTTTTAATAATGACCGTGCATTCAAAATAATTTCAATATCATTAACTTTAATTGGATTCGATAAATTGTCAGACACACACTTCAGTGCAGTAATATTATTTAGTAGTTACTGCATTACATAAAAAATTATGTATTTGCAACTGATTGTTACCTGAAATGTCGAAATAATTTTCATATGCTTTTAACGATCCAATTTGCATAAGCATCCACGTTCCAGCAATTAACTACGGTAATACGGTTAGTGATTTTAAGATCCTCCAGTAACAGGAAGTACTATTTTAATTTAAATTCTCCTAGATAATTCCTTCAATTACTCGTAGAGCTAATGGTAATTTTAAAATTCACACAGTTAATACAGAGCATGTTTCACTTTTTAATTTAAATTCACTAATTTGTTTTCGTGTAGCTTTCTTGGTGGAGACTCCAATAAATTTTACGTATCCGAGAATAGTCACGTCTTATCTGATATTGCGCTGTAGCATCATTAGAATCTCACTTAAGAACCACGGAACATATTCAATGATCACTTAAGTGTTAATAGAGTACACTCGAGGAATGTTCCTGACAACGAGAGAGTCAGAACTTTCCTACATAGCTGGTCTTTTCAGAATATTTTAGCTCTCCAAAGGAATTTTAAAATATTTATATACACGATCAGATTTAAAAAATTGTCTGCAAGTGTTTACAAAAAATGCATAATTTCCTTATGGACCATGAAATATTCAAGTGAAATTTTTTTCTTATTACATACTTTCTTTATAATTAGATAAAAAATTTACGGTTATTTTATTGGCGCGATAAATCTCACTTCATTTTCCTCAGATTAAATCATATGGTCACACGATTCATTCGTCGCATAATTTACGTACGACATCGAGGATTAAGTATTTCATAAAGCGCAAAGAGCCATTTCGCGGATGGTTACACATTTCTCAAGGACAGAGTAATGAAACTACCTGAAAAATGACATAGTCGTGGAACAAAGTCGCAAATAAATGCGAGTCGTTCGATAACACAGGTGGGCATTATTTGGCGAAAAAAAAATATTTGAAATACTATTTAATATTTTAGATTTTATTTTGCTTAAAGAAAATAGTATTTTAAATGAGATATAGAATTTCTCGAAAACAAAATATTTCTATTTTAACAATCTGAAACACGAAATAGAATATTTTACTTTTTGCATTGTTATAATACTCTGAGAAACCGTGTAAGCATACAGTCCATCTTATCGTTAAGAAATGATTTACACTCATAAATCGCTAAAAATTCAAATATGACATGAATAAATTGTGTAAAATGTGATTTCACTTTTTTGCAGATAAAAGTTCTGAACGTTGGAACAGCTTCAAGTGTAAAAGGTCAATTATTTAATTTATACAATTTTTATTCTGTGGTCCAATAAAGAATTTTATTCGAAAATTTCTGGTGAAAATTTCACTCGGGTTTAATATGCATAAAATGAAAAAAATCATATAGAATGAAAATATTCTATAGGTCAGAAGAAATTAGTTTCGTGTTAAAATTGTTCCGAGTGCAAAGGGTTAAAACGACCCCTCACGTATAAACCTGTAGTTGCCACTGACCCTTGCGAGGTCAAAAGAAAAATAAAGAAAAAATTAGGAACCGGTAATTCCGACTGTTTCAGTAGTTCTATTGTCCGGACAATAATCCATAAAGGAGATAGTACGAAAGCTTTGCTATTATTCTCTGGCGGAATCTTGATAAGCCATAAATGCATAGAGATCCTTATTGTAATCATAAAACTAAACGAGGCTTCCGACAACGATCGAGAGCGTTTTGTGTAAGAGGAAATTTGCATAGGAATCTGCAGTCACGTGGCCATGTCGATGAACCTAATAGCAATATTTCACGGTGCCTTGTTCAATTTCGTCGGACGTAAAATTCGAGGATACCAGGCGCATCGAGACAGAATGCGGATGCAATAATAACCGTTCCTACGATCTCGTCGCACTATTTCCGAGAGCAGAAAAATACTAAACACGCCCGCAAAGTGAGTCATTGGGTACTCGCGTACGGATATAATAGTGGAAACGGAAAAGTTTCATTAGCCGGCCGGTTCGGCTTACCGTGTACGAAGAACCAACGTGATTTATCGCTGCGAGGCAAAAAAAAAAAAAACACGAGAAGCTCGACATTCGTACGGACGGACACGTCATTTCTGTCACGAAGTTATTAATAAACGCCACCCTGTCATTGCCACCGTGTCACAGTGATTGATCCCTGGGCACGTCTTAGTGCCACAGGCATCTTAGGCACGGTGCCTAGGATGCTGCGGTAAAGAAATACTCTGAAACAAATTTCAGAGACCATGAAAAAATTATTCGATTACAGAAAGGGGTGCGTTAGGACTGCATTGTGATATGGTCATTGGCACCGTGTCAAATCCGACCCGAACCCGAATTTTCAGATACCCGCCCACTCCTAGTAATTAACTCCTTGCACTCCGAATTATTTTTAATTTTGTTGCCAACAACTCCATACTATTTGCACTCCAGCCTGGTGATTGATATAGTACACCAACAACTCCAGCACTATATTATAATGGTTACAAGTATATACATATACATAAATATCTCCTTTATTTTTAATGACAAAAAAAATATTTATGGCACAATTTAAATGGTATCGAAGGAGGAATATCATAGGAGAACAATTTCTTTTGTCCAGTTATTTTTTCATAGTTTTTTCAAGGTCATCGTTATTCTTTTATCGGGAAAACTTATCTTTTTTTATTCCATCTTGTAGCGGCTGAAAAAATTCATTTGAATATGCTCAAGTCATTAACAAGACTGAATAAAAAAAAAAAGTTTTCCCGATAAAAAATAACGATGACCTTGAAAAACCTGTGAAAAAATAACCCGACACAAAAATTGTTCTTCTATGGTATTCCTTCTTCGATACCATTTAAATTATGCCAAAAATATTTTTTTTTGTGGCATTAAAAATAAAGGAGATATTTAGGTGGCCTCCTTCAGCTAAGACACCCTGTATAATAAAAAATACGGTTGCTGCAATATAGAACAAAATATTTATTAGCTATATTATATAAAACAAGTTCAAGTTTATAAACCTTCAAGAAAATGAAAATTTTATGTTTCGTTATTTTTGTCATACTAATGTTGCATTAAGTGTGTTTTATGTTAAATTTATTTCAAAACAATTTCGTTTACCAATTATATTAAATGTAGCTCTCAAACTGTGTTGTAATTTATATTTATGGAATTTATATTTGGAAATAAATAATGGAAGAAGCAAATATACTTAAAATCCCGTTTCATTTATATTTTTCTAAGGAGTGGAAGGGGTTAATACAAACGTCTTATATTCTACCAATAAAAATTTTATAAATAACAAGAAGTTTCGTGTGCTATAACAATAGCATATTTTATGCATTTATATATAAATGTGACAGTGACTCATAAAATGCAAAGTTTAATGAAGATTAAATAAATTAGTTTGTGCAACAATAGAAATATGCATAATGAGTCACACATTCTAATTATAATTTCCGAGGAAACCTGTCCAACTTATCGACAGCCTGTCATACTAAATGAAACGTGACCTTCGACAGTCATCCTATCATAAGTCTCTAAATACGTAAATTGTCTACACAACCTACTCTAGTATGTTATAGTCTCTTTACTCCATTTCAATTAAAAAAAGAAGAAGACAATTGTATAACCGGTAAAACAAAAATGAAAAATATAAATACTGTAGATGGGAAACTATTTTAAAAAAGTCAAATGAAAGGTTGCGTTCTAGAATATTCAATACTACGTGGAATTATAAACGACTTCCGGTTTCCTCATCAATGTTCTTGCCAGTCCAAGACGCTATTCAATGAACCTTCATTTATTACGTAGTTTTTGTTCATTCTGTTACTAGTTCTAGTTACGACAACATTTACATAATTTTTATCTTGCGTTTTAATAAAATAAAAATAATTGTTATAAAGTAATACTCGCTATAGTTTATTTACTACCAAGTTCTCCATTCCAATCCTGTATAATTCCCGAACACGTAATTCCAAACTGGTAATGGATCTCATTCCATTCGAATATTTTTAATACAACTATTATTTAATTATTATTCTAACCTATTATTGTAAACTTTACTTTTGTAATCTTGAATATTATTCATTTATTTAGTTCTCTTTTTCGACATCCCCGCGCGCGCGCGACGGAAATATTTTCGCCAATTAAATTTCTCCCCGCAGAAAACAATAATTTCACCCACTACCCGAACGATTCGGTTTAGTAGTATGTACATACATACATACATACTTTCTATTAAACAGTTAGAAAAGTGCGACTACATTGCAATCGAACCTCGGCAAGTCAAATTTCACGAGAATATTTCAAATCTTCAATTTCTAGAAATATCATTTCAAATACAGAAGGACCTCGATTAACCGGAGACAAAAAACAGCCCGGATAAATTAAGGTCCGATGGATAATCGAGACCCGAGGGACATAGATAATTAAAATGTACATTATACTCCTCCCAAAATAAATATTTTATTTTTGAAAATTTATTTCCCTTCATAATATAATCATATTTAAACGCATATTTGTTTATAATCGTGAACCGAGGTCCTACTGCAATCACAAATTATTGTCGTCCCAAAGATTAAAGTCCGGCTTATAATCTGTACCTGGTAACGAGCCCAAAGACTATCCAACCGCGTTCCGCCTTTTTCTTCGACCCTACTCGTCTCTTGTTTGTGTTACGTTCGAGCGCCAGCACGAGATGACCATTCTCGTCGGCGAGGTCGCTTCGGGAACCACTAAATACTTCGAGCGTCGAATTTGACCTAACGGTGCCCACACTTGGAAAACTATCGAATAGTGAATAACATTCACCACGAATCACCACAGCAGCATCGTTGAATTCGAATATCACTGGGAGAGGAGCGCGAGTTTCCACTTTCCGAATCTGTCACTGGAACGTTTCGGTCAGCGGGGATCTATTTCGATCTTCATCGACCGGCCGAGTTCCTTCGATCATCGAGGAAACTGACTTTCGAGCGGAAGCTGCGGACGGGAACCGGACACGTTGACAAACCGAGAGGAACGAACGAACCGTCGCGCCGCGCGACACACAACAGGAATGAGACGACGTACGTCCGGAGCGCGTGGCGTGTGCGCATCGACTGCTAACTAACTTCACCCGACGAGCATCGAGTACGATCCCTTGTTCCCGTCTTTGTCCCACTCCCATCCGTGTCCTGTTCTCCCCTCTCCCTTCCGCTTGTTTATCACCGCCTATGGTTCCGTCTTCTACTTCCCTCTCCCTCGACCCTATCCCCGTCCGCTTCTAACTCGCCGACTACGATTCGCCCTCTCACTCGCACTCGTCGCGTGTACCACGAACGATCTTCGATCTCTTCTTACCGTCGCCTCGTCCTTGTCGCACTCGCACGCTTCGAACGCAGGATCACAAGAGCAAGCTTTCCCGTGTCTTTCGCGCTCGCACTCTCACGATGACAGCAAGATGCATCGGTCGTGTTTGCAGGCCATTTAGTATAATACTTGGCTATTTTCGAGATTCCAAATTAGTGGCCCATTGTACTCAATGGCCTGCGAATAAGGCTGATGCGTTTTTTGCGATCGAGATCTAGTTGGATCCCCGTACTCCGGCCCCTTATTTCCCGCAATTTCTTTCAAACGTTGAGGGGGTAGACTTGTTTTTCGAGAATTGCAAGGGTGCGGGATACGCTTTCTCATTTCTCGATGATAGGGTTTTTCAGTTCAGATAAAGGATCACTCCAGACCGCAATCACCCTCAAACGAAAATAATACAAATGGAGGGCCCTGAGTATAGGCATTTCCTCTGAGTTGTTGGGTTTTTCTTGAGTTCAGTTAAAAGCTGTGATACGCGTTTCCATTCCTGTTTTTGAGGAAAGCGAGGTTGGAACAACTCCAAGCCCTTAACTACTCTGATATTGTTAGTTTATTTTTCTTTTCTTTCAAAATTTTTACTTCTTTTTCTTTAACCCTCATCCGACCCTCGTGTCAATCTGACACAGTTTTCCCGAAATAAGTTATACTGTTCTGTTATTTCTAGGTAAATTCTCCTGAAACTTCGTGACTTTTATTTTCTTCATGCAAAACACATAATCGAAAAACCTAAGATGTAAATGTCAACTCGTCAATTTGACTAAAAAAACATAACTGTTCGCCTTGTTATTTTGTCAATCTTTTATCACTGTGTCAATTTGACACCGAGGAACAAATTCAGTTCGTGAAATGAGGGACGGACGAGTGTTAAATAAGGTTAGATGTGCGATAAGAGACTGCGATAACAGATAAGCTGGATACCTCCCAGAGTGTAGCATTAAAAAAAAATTTATACAAATTATAGGATTATTTTATTATAATTTTTTCCGTTTTATACGATATTCTTAAGAGTTAAGATTAGACGTGTGTACCTTGGCAGTTGTATAATAGAATAACATAATTATTGTTATTTTCAACGCTGAAGGATCGATTATAAGGATTTTATTTCTTAATATGTTTAATGGGTCGCAAATAATATAACAGTGTTTTTAAATTCTTCGAATATTTTCACTGTTTTAAATTGCACCTATTCATTTTTGCCATAACTGTATAAAATCCGCTGTCTAGTAACGACTAGTTTTTAATCCCATATTCCTCAATAATCGTTCTTATTCAGCATTCACTGCTGGTTCGAATCGCAAGGCCAAATCATTACGCTACAAAACAGTCAATATTATCTCTGCATCTCCATAAAGTAATTGATAAATAAATTGATGCGGCATGACTCACCCGGTACACGTATACTTTATCCGAAGGCTGCGCAGTCGGATTAATGCAAATTTTATTCCTTTTTTGCGACGACATTAAATCGTTAAAACAGTTTATGTAAGCAAAATAAACGAAAGTATTCCCCCTAATTAAAATGGTAACGTCATCCAATCCGGAGGGTTTAAAATAACTGGAACTTGTTATGTTCGGAATGCAGCGCAGCGAAAGGTTTTCTAAACTTCTTCACTTTTTCCCGTGACGAAAATCGAAAACAGGCTTCCCGCCCTTTTCGTGGGTGAAGTCAAGACCCCTCCTCCTCTTTCTTGATATTCGACTCTGGAACGTGACGCCAAAGCCTTCCAGTTTTTCCCACTCTCGAAATGCTATGCAACCATCCGTAGGAATCAGGGTTTTCCTTTTCAAAGTATTAGATGTTTTCGTAGTCAAACATTCTGAGAAACGTCTGAAATTTATTTCCGTAGTATTATTTCCATTTCCGTTATAGAATTTATTTCCAACATAAATTGGAAATAGAGTCTCGTTTACCAAAAAATCAATCTCTTTATTTTAACGATTTCAGAAATAAATGTACCTATTGAAAAATTGAAATTTTCCACGGCACAATGTGAATGATTGAACTTTTGATATCGAATTGAATTGTGTTTTTATTTCGTTTAATTACCAAAAAACTGCCCAAAATTTCCCTCTTCAAATACGAATGAACACGTATCGACGTTTGAATAAAAGCATTGTATTTTCAATTACTGCTTATTCTCCCCGCATATATATTCTACAATTTCCAATTATTAGACAATTAGATTTTCAGTTTGCGGCGAAATTTAATTGCGGCCGCGTATACTGAAAAGGTAGAGTTTTTTTATTGGTGAACATATCAGGCAGATGTTTTTTGCAACAGTCGCTGTGATTTGTCCATAAAAGGTTGGAATCTCTCTCACAGTTTTTTTTCGGAACGTTTTTTACATTCTTCCGACCGCTTTTGTGTTATTTCCACGACCAGTCCGCAGACCGGCGCAATCATAAAATTCTGGGTACCCGTGGAACAAGTGGGATGACCGTAAAAAACACGATCCTTATGCGTTTCGACCCGCGTTGCTCTCTGATTGGCTGAAATTTTCGGGATACCTTATATGTACGTATTTATTGGTAGGCAATGAATTCCAACAATTTCTTCATCACGATCGCTTTTGGGACTTTGCAAATATCTTCTAGGACACTAGATTACTTAGATTACGGATATTTATGCAATATAAAAATACTCTAAGTTAATTGTTCAAAACAGAAACGACATAAAACTGCAATATTTAAAAAAGAATTTTATTAAAAATAAATAATAATAAAACATCTTGAGCAGAGAGAGTTGGGCAAAAATTTCATTTAAATAAAAATTTCTAATAAAGTATATATAAGGGTTTAAAATCCACCTGGAAAAAACCTACTTTATTCGGAATTTTGATTTAAATAAAATTTTTAGATAATAATTAGGTTTCACAATAATATACAGCTGTGAAGACACGCTTCTCAATTTTATCTTCGACACGAACAAAGCTAAATAGAAATTAGTAATGCCTCATTTTGATTGTGCCGTAAGGCTATTTTAAAATATTCCTTATCGAATTCCGTAAGAGAGTTGGCAGTACTCGGTTTCTCCCTAATTAAAGCTACTTTTTCAATCAAAGTGCTCCGCGCCGTGTAGCCGAACCTCTCCAAAATTCATTCGTTTAATTGGTAGAATGTGCGGTATCATATTACCGACGTATTATATAACCGGCTACGAGCTAAAATATCTTTTAATTAACTCCGCAAACATTTTGCACCGCGATAATTTGGCTGGCGTGTTGTTAAGCAAACAATCCCCTATTGCAAGCAGGCAGGAGAGAACGATAAATAACGATACAAATTTTCCTCGCGAGAATGTGTCTCCTTGTTAACATTTCGCTCAGGGAAACCTACAGTCGTTAAAAATATTTTACATATATAAAATGTTATTATCCATCGCAGGCTTACGTTATGCAAATCGTAAGCGACTATGAACATGTTTATTATTTTAGTCGTTGGAGCCAAACAAACAAGATACACGAAAGATATCGAGCGCAGGCGAATGTGTAGTTTGAAAATGAAAATTGCTGTTGCTACTGAAGGTTCCATTAAAAAGTGTTTAGCCGTGTACCATAGATTTTTTCAAAATTATGCAATAATCACCGGTAATGTGTTAAGCAAGATCAGGCCGGAACGAAATTTCGTAGAACGCACGTAAAAACGTACAATAAGGTACTCTGTAAGGCTAGAAGAATTAGTTTAGATAACGACGTCTATAATAAATAAGTTGAAAAAGTACATTTGGTCGGAATTGTAAAAAGCAATAGAAAAAATTGATTTTTACGAAGATTAATTACGAAGATTTAAGAGATGTGTTTCGTAACAATTATATACGTGCTGAAAATATTACATTGAAATTGGTTAATTGGTTTACAAATTATAAACGAGCAAAAGTAGTAAAAAGGCCGAAAATCATGAGAAATTGCAATTTTTACCACTTTTCATCACTTATAATCAGAACGCATACAATTCATACGAGTTTACAAAACACATCTCTTAAATTTTCGTTATTGTTCCACAGCTAAAAAAGTTGTAAAATCAATTTTTTCTATTGCTTTTTACAATTCCGACCAAATGCATTTTTCAACTCATTTATTAGCACAAGAACTACCGAGGACTAAACGCAATTGGCATACATTGCCTTACATTAATGACAAAATCGCATTTATCTAGATTTCGTTTCAGTTTTGTTTAAATATGTGCATCAGAGTAGAGAAGTTCACTAAAAAAATTTCTCAGAAAAACATATTTATAATTTTAATCTTTCTAAAAGAATAAATCAGGAACAAGTCACTTTGGCTCATTCGGTAGTTCTAGTGTTAGAGGTCATTTACTAAACTAATTCTTCTAGCCTTGCAGAGAAATCGAAGTCGATTGGTCCATTCATAAAAAAGTTATTCTGATTTAAAGTGTGTCGAATCAGCTGTGCTCCTGACTGTAAACCCAGAGCGAGACGAGCGGAATACAAGGAGTCGCCAGTCGTAGCTAGACATCGGTTTATCGATCAACGTACATATTTTTTAGCTAGTAATTAGCTAGTAAGCCCATATCGTTAGCTAGTAATAAAGCCACATTATTACCGACACGTTGTTGGGAGTCAGTTCACCCAATCCTGTTCCTACATTCCACATACATACCATTAGTTATTCCATTACATTCCGTCTTCGTTTTACTCAGTTTGCAGCACTGCGAATTCTGTTTATTCTCTGCTTGTTCGTTTACCCCAGGTACAATATGTCTTATTTGCGTTCGTTAACAGTGGTTATATTTTCATGGATATATAAGTTGACATTATCTAAGCTAGTAAATTTTCATGACATTTTTCGATATTGTGTTCCGTACACACAGGAATAAAATTGTTTGCAAAATGGTGATAAAATTAATTCTTATGAATAGACATCACCATTAAGAACATCATCATAACCGCAATTACCAAACTTCTGCAGAGAAACTGAATGTCCTTTTTTTCGGCGGTAATCGTTCGTAAAGAGTAAAATCTTGTAACGGAGTCATTATCAGATTCTTCAATTTTTGTCTGAACTTTTGCCGAGACTACCCGGAGACTCGATAGTAGAGTTTTACTAAAACCGTAGGAAGTTCCGTCGAGACCGAATCAATCGATACCAAGAAAAACTTTGCGAGAGCGTGGCCAAAAAAAAAAGAGAATCCTTCCACTTCGAGATCTGTTCCTGAAGTTCGATCCGGGAAAAGTGGTATTCCGTGAACGCTGTATCATCGGGCAAAAAGATCGAAGCCAGACTAAAGTTAAAATTGGAGCTCCCTCGTCCATTTGATCGAAAGGAAATCGCCTTGCCAGATAGCGGAGCCAGGAACATGTAACAAGCGTTTCCGTAGTTTTGCAAGTTCTATGTTATCGAGTAACAAATGGTAAAACCGTTTAGTGTCTTATTTAATAAGTGTTATTTTATATTTCATTGCACTTGTACTTAAAGTCAAATGCTTCACAATTAATTAATTATGAGTGTGCTACAGTGAGCCACGTTTTCGAACGCCCTTTAAAACAGAATAACTATTTTATAACTGTACCAACCGACCTGACTTTTTATAATCAATTAGAAGCATTGGTTTACGAAAGGAGATGCAAAAAAGATTTTCCAAATAATTATGATTTACAAGGTTACATGCAAAAATAAAAAAGGCATATTTTAAAACTTCTTTATTTGGAACCTTAATGACAATTTAAAATACATATTTTGTTTCTGATTAAAGTCCACAGAATCGAACATTTTTCGATACGTGTCGTTTTTTCCTGTGTCAACCGATTTCGATGGAAAATTTTCAGTATGTGTATAAAAACTAACATAGATCTATACAAAACATATATTTTAAATTTTCATTAAGAGCCCAAATAAAAAAGTTTTAGAAAGTGCCTTTTTCATTTTCCATGCAACCTTGTATCATTCAGTAAAACAATGATCCTAATTGCTTACAAAACATCAGGTCATTCGGTGTAATTATATACCAGGTCTGTAAATATGAAATTATAATTTCTGGAAAATCTTTTTTGCATATCATTTCGTAACCCAATGCCTCTAATTGATTATAAAAAATCAGGTATTTGGTACATTTGTAAAAAAGTTATTCTGTTTTAAAGTGCGTTCGAATACTTTCGTGGCTCAGTGTATATGAATATTAATTTGATCCCTTATTAGTAACATTATGCTGCAACCACTACACGTAACTCTTAAAGAATGCATCGCGCCCCAGCAAACGGTATAGCGATTTTGGTAGATAGTTCGTCAAGATTGGACAGTGTAAAACATGCAACAAGGGAAATGAGATTGCATCGGTAACGTGATCAAGCTATTAGTATGCAAGCTCCAGTGAACGCTATAAAAAATTCAGCACGATTCGTGATCCCCCACGATGTAACACTAAACACTGTAATTGCACATTACGTTAATTATCTTGACAGAAGACACGCATATTTAATGATAAAGGTGTAGGTTGAAGGATTTAGTGATTCGTAATTTTAGAGATTGTAACGCTAAAGAATTTGCATTTGTAATGTTACTAAAACCCCTGTCGAAACTAGTACAGCATTAAAAATTTAAGTAAATGTGTCGTAGTAGCGTTTATAAACGCTGTAATTATCATCTTCATAATCGAGCGACTTTGTTTATACATAAATTTGCGTGAATATGGACAGAATATTACAGGTATGGATTAATACGTCTATCCACCGGTTTGATTAATTAAAAAATTGTAGAAATCGTCCACACAGAAACAAATAAGTTACTCCATTCAGAATGAATGAACAACTAAATTCACATAATTTAATTAATGAACTAGATTAGTTCAATAAAAATTGGAGAAAAAAATATATTTCTGAGATCTTCTGTCTGGCATAGAGAAGCGGAATAATAGAAACGCCTAATGACTTTCCGGAACGATATCGACTTGCATATTAGTTTACGTCGTCCTGAGGAATTCGCGGTTGCAATTTGCGTATTAATGGGGTCCCGTGGAGACAGCGGCGCCATTACTTTAGGGGGTGATAAACGTACTTTATGGTTGCGACCCGCAGCGGTTTCTCCGGCGTTTGCAATTAACGGTAAAACACCGGTGCACCCCGTGCGGATGCACCGATATCGCGGCCACCGACAACGTTAAATAAAAACGTAATGGGACGGTGAACGGCGGCGAATATCATTTTCATTTTTGTTAGCCAAGCCCGGATCGCGACCGACCACTGCGGGAATGGGCTCTTCGCGATGGGGAAGCTTTATTTTATTGAAAACAGCAATACTATCTGAGGTGTGAAATGCAGTTTTACTGCGACATAACTGCGTGCTGCTAGAAGAACAGTTTCCAACATTTTACGCTACTTTAATTTCGCTTTGCTTTTACTTGTTTAGAGTTTGCGTCTGCTCAGAGCTGGGGAAAATAGTATATTAAAAAAAAATAGAGGGAGAGAGAGAGAGAGAGAGAGAGAGAGAGAGAGAGAGAGAGAGAGAGAGAGAAAGTAAATAGTAAATAATCCTATTTATTTTAAAGTAGTGTACAACTTTGAAAATAAAATATTTTATTTGATGCACAGTAATATTTGAAAATAAAATATTTTATTTGATGCACAGTAATATTTGAAAATAAAATATTTTATTTGATGCACAGTAATATTTCAAAATAAAATATTTTATTTGATGCAGTAATTTTTGGAAATAAAATAATTTATTTGAGGCAGTAATTTTTTTGAAAATAGTATTTTATTTGAAGAATATTGAAAAAATATTTGTATTTTGTCTTCATTTTCGATTTAAATTTTAAATATTAAGTTGAGATTATTAAAGGAAGAATGACCATTTTATTTTATTTGTGTATCATACGATCGATAGAAACAATTTAAAACAGTGAACATATTAAAAAGATTTAAAGACATCAGCGTACTGGTTTCAGCTTAATCAGATAATTAAAAGAAGAAAGAAATTTTTATTTTACATAAAGATCCGCAGTCTACTAATAACATACATACAGGAACTACAACATTTTTGGGACACCCTGTATAGCCACGATAATATTGGAGAAAAGTCTGGAGATTGATTAACATGTTGGAAATTGAATTCGATTAGGTGGAAAGTCAATAAACACGGCGGGTAATTCGTCAAGGGAAAATTGAAGAAGGTTATTGTTCAGGCGCTGGTATGAAAGTTCCCATAACTGATATTAAGAATCCAAATTACCGTGAAGCAGTGTATTATTGAGGTTATTACGCCCTGTCGGGGAAATACAATTTATAGCGCTCCTTATTTTCCGAGACACCCCCCAGAGGATCAACTTTATCTCTGCAATCGATAACGCCGTATGCACATGTAATCAGTCAAATACAGAAGTCAATTTCTTTGCTGGTTTATTTTTTCAGCAAACCTTTTCACTCCTTGCTCCGTAAATCAACGGTTTCAGCCACATTCAGCACATCGAGGAATATACAGTGGATCCAAATAGTGTTTGAACAGAAATTCTCGAGAAATTCACGATCCTTTTAATCTGTGTGTTTGCTTTTCTTTTAATATCATGAATACCATTAAATTTTTAAATTTATTGCTCGCGTTTCCTGTTGCGCATCTGCAAATTATTTTTCAACGTCGGTGTAGAAACAATATATTTCCGAAGTACTAGGGTGTAAAACAAAAGAAAGGGAAAACGACATCCGAGGAAGTTTTAATCGAAAAACTTCGAACAATGCTTCGTAGCTGGTTTTAACAATAAGAGCAATTCAAAGGCACCCTTGTGTTTTATTGTTCTGTAGATCGGTGGAATGTTGACTTTCCCATTGAATATTAACGACTTTCTTTCCTTAAGTATCAGCTGGTAAAAAATTTGGCGGGAACCCAAATTTACGATTCCAATTTGTTGCGTTTTATAGGCCCTGACAAGGAAGTTTGCATGCACATCATTATAATTTCTTTTCTTTATACGTCAAATAGTAAAAGAGTTGAAAATTCGAGACCCCTCCAAAATTGAATTCCTCAAAAACTAAGGATGATATACAATCAGTCCAATAAGTATTTGTACACCCTTTAAAACAGAATAACTTTTTTATAATTGTACCAAACGATCTGATTATTTGTAAGCAATTAAAAGCATTGGTTTACTCGACGATGTGCAAAAAAGATTTTCAAAAAATTACAATTGATCAGGTTACATACAAAAATAAAAAAAAGCATTTTTTAAAACTTTTTTATTTGGGTCCTTAATGAAAATTTAAAATATATGTTTTGTATAAATAAAACGAATAAAAAATTTTTAGAAAGTGTCTTTTTTATTTTTGCACGCAACCTCGTAAATTGTAATTTTTAGGAAATATTTTTTGCACATCATTCAGTAAAACACTGCTCCTAATTGCTTAGGAAACATCAGGTGTCATTTGGTATAATTATATAAAAGTTATTCTGTTTTAAAGGGTGTACGGAGGCTTAGTTTACTGAGTGTATACCGGAATTCGAAAATGAAAACGAAGCGCCAAATTAGTGTTAAAAATTGCAGTAATTAATTATTGACATTTTATTGGAAGTTGACCCCGCTAGAGAAATGAGTATCTACCCCATTTGTTTGAATAGGATGGCACACAACTCCGTTCGGTCGGGAAAAAATTAATTAGTCCCGTTCAGAAGCAATGACGCCGGCCGATAAATAATGTGGCGGAGCGCCGGAAGCGGGTACCAGAAAACGGGAAGACAAGGGGAAACATAAATTCACGCCGGAAAAATATCCTGGTGGTGCACGGGGGTGTATCGAGCATTTGTAAGCGAAAATACAGCGTCGACGAGTAGCAGCACGCGGCCCCACGAGAGAGGACGTTGCCGAAGAAAAATGTTGTCGTAAAACCGACGTAATGAACATGAGGCCGGGGCGAGAAGACACGGGGCAAAAAGGCCAGAACCGTGGGTAACTTTTTTCTTTTTTCTGGGTCTTCGTTGTCGCATATATCCTGGACGATATTATCCGTTTCCGATAAAAGCGTCCCTGAGAGGACATCCCTTTTTATACTTTTTCCTCTCCGGATTTCACTTCGTTCGCGGCCTCTAGAAGTTCAATAACCCGGCGCGACATCGCTGAAATCTGACGTGGTCCAGTTACTTATCGAAATTTACCGACGGTAAATGGAACCGTCAACGATGTTGTTCGAGGAAACCGAAAGTTTCTACCCCTTCGCAACCCATCCCCTGCTGATCTTGCGTTTTTCCTGTCGGTCAAATGCTACCACGCGGCTTCACTACTTCGCGAAATTAGAGGAACACTGAGCTCCTATAATTCCGTGTGAAGTAATTCTTTTATGTTTTACCTTTGTTCAATTTAAACGCGGAATTCTTTAACGTTACTGGACTCTGCAAAGTCTCCTTTTTGTTATAAAAATTGTGCGCTAAAGAGCGGGAAAATGATCAAGCTTTTACTTCTTTCGAAATTTTACAAATTCAAACGACCCCACGAAGATTAATTTCGTGGATGGATTTGCTCCATTTGGGTTTAATCACTCTGTATATACAGTGGCTCACGAAAGTATTCGAACGCCCTTTGAAACAGGATAACTTTTTTATAATTGTACCAAGCGACCTGATTTTTTATAATCAATTAGAAGCATTGGTTTATGAAATGATAAGCAAAAAAGATTTTCCAAAAAATTATAATTCACAAGGATGAAATTTTCAGCATGTGTATAATTAACATAGATCTATACAAAACACATATTTTAAATTTTCATTAAGGACCCAAATAAAAAAGTTTTAAAAAATGCCTTTTTTATTTTTGCACGTAACCTTGTGAATTATAATTTTTTGGAAAATCTTTTCTGTTAAGTACAGTTAAGTACAGTTATAAAAAAGTTATTCTGTTTTAAGGGGCGTTTTCGAATACTTTCGTGAGCCACTGTAGATTCAAGTTGTTTATAAAAATAATAGAGAATCGTTCCTTTGCGACACAAATATCGATTTATCAAGCCAGCGTATTCCTACTCTTCTATTTAACACAGTTCTGTTCAGACGTACATTTGTATTATGTTTCTTCTATTACAATTGTGTTCGTAATAAGTTTTATTCGTTAAATGATCTTTGGGGGTTGTTTGATTAAAGTATATTTAGAACCTCCCACAAATTTATTATATTATCGCTGTTTTATTACGTACATTTCACGACAATGATTTTGTAACATCGGCGAGCTTATTACAAATGATTGGAAATTATTGTCCACCAAAAGCTTTATTCTCTTTTGTTCGCGCACTGAATTCGAACTTTCTGACAGGCTCATTTAACTTTTACTCGGCCAGTTCTTCCGCGTGCACCGCAAACCACCGCCTGTTTCCCTTTTTCTTCTTGTACCACGCCCTCCACATGCATTCCCAGAAACCGTTCGGTCACCCAAAACCATTCATCCATCCCGAGCACTCGAACCCATCGGCTAAACACTCGACCCTCTTCATTCGCACCCATATCTCAAACAAGCTAAACCCATACATTCCACAATTACGCGTGGAGTTGCTATAAACGTGTTCACCTCCTGCAATAACAACATGCGGTTCTTGTTGATGCAGGACGATTTGTAAATCGTCGAATTCTATGCTGTAATGATTCCATATACATATGTACAGTGAATCACAGAAATCCGATGATAGAACCTTCGTGTTTCGAATGATTAGACTGCGGGTCTACAGCGAGTGTAAAAAGTATTCATACGCCCTTTGAAATAGAATAACTTTTTATACGCACAAAACTGATTTTCCAAAAATTATAATTTACAAGGTTAGATGCAAAAATAAAAAAGGCATTTTTAAAAATTTTTTTATTTGGGTCCTTAGGAAAAATTTAAAATATATGTTTTGTAGATTTATAGTGGTGGTGTAGATTTTTATAGTTATAATTTACATATGCTGAAAGTTTCATCGAAATCGACTACACACGAGCTACAAGCAGTTAAAAATGGTGAAAATCGTAGTTTTACACGACTTTTGCGTGCCGTTTTTTCCTGCGTCAACCGATTTCGTTGAAATTTTCAGTATGTGTATATAACTAACATAGATCTAAAAAAATTTGTTTTAAAGTTTCATTAAGGACCCAAATAAAAAAGTTTTAAAAAATGCCTTTCTTATTTTTGCATGTAACCTTGTAAATTATAATTTTCGGAAAATCTCTTTTTTGCATATCATTTCGTAAACCAATGCCTCTAATTGATTATAAAAAATCAGGTCGTTTGGTACCATTATAAAAAAATCATTAGTTTTTAAAAGGTGTACGAATACTTTGTACAGCCACTGTATATGCATTTTTGAAAGATTTTCAAAGATTAGAAAAATTTAAAAATATTCTAATGTTCTTTTGAATGTAAAAAAGTCATTAAGAGGGATGAAATCAAATTTTATTCTATTCCTGCTTCCCGCAATCGATACAAAACATTTTTATTTTGCATAAAGATCCGCAGTGTCGTCCATTTATAAAAACGTTATTCTGATTAGATGTGTGTGTGTGATCAATTCTGTGAGTCACTGTATATGGATCAATTTGGATTGAAGTATTTACATGTGAAACACGTATTCATTACTGTGTTGCACTGCAACGTGTATTCCACAAACCACCACTAACAATTGCTATTGTATCCACATTCGAAGCAAGCAAAACTTTTATTCCATTCACGATTGAAATTTAAACCACCCGATATTCAGTACAGATCGATTTGGAAACTACCGAAAAGTTCGTTTGTTTAAACCCGGGGAACACACACACAATAGCAAATATTAACGCTCGGTTGTGAAAGTAACAATGCTGTAGCGAAATACAGGTAACGATTGGATAGTTGAACGAAATGTAAACACTTTTAGTGAATGTACATTCCAGTCATTCTTTTCATCAAGAGAAATTATTTAGTACTCTGTTGAAGAGGATATTTGCAAACTATTAAAAGACTAATTTGATTGTGTGTGTGTGTGTGAATGAGGTAGATAGAAAATAAAATATATAAATATATCAGAAGAGAATTAACCCTTTGCACTTCTTTGTCAAATGTGACTAGACATCAGAGAAAGAAAAGTATAAATGAAACATATTTGGTTCTTGCTTTATTTATTTATTTATTTGTTATTGCTTTAAACCAAGTGGGGTTTATATAGCAAGTACAATATTATTACATTTGGCTTACATTAAATAGGTGTTACATTGTTTCTAAATTCTCTTAGGGAACATTGTTTGAGAAAATTATAAATTATTTTCAGACATTCTATGTCAGGTTTACATAAGAAGGAACTAAAAAAAGAAGGAAACAGTACTCGCCTCTGAGGAGTTATTTATTATTTTCTAGTTAAAAACAAATATAAGTTCCACAAATATAAATTACAACAAAGAGTTTGAGAGCTATATTTAATATAATTAGTAAACAAAATTGTTTAACATAAGTAGCAGTCAAAAGGAACTGTCATTT
This sequence comes from Lasioglossum malachurum, assembly GCA_028455605.1. NCBI lineage: Eukaryota > Metazoa > Arthropoda > Insecta > Hymenoptera > Halictidae > Lasioglossum > Lasioglossum malachurum. Next base: position 12,910,759 of record CM052319.1, read on the forward strand.
GAAGTAAAAATAAAACACTTAAAATAGTAGGGAGTTGTTGGCAATAAAATTGAAAAATAATTCGGAGTGCAAAGGGTTAAAGAATATTGCTGTGGTTCAGGTTACTAAAATTATTATTCTACATAAAGATTGCAGCTCACTTGAAAAGCTCACGCTTCGGAAAAAGTCTACAATATAATTAATAGCGAATACTGAACACAAGCGTCGGAATTGATAAATCTGTTTCCGTTCGAATCTCTTGAATCCGTGTCTTCGGACAAAAGAAATCTTCAAGTTCTGTACTCGCAGAAATTCCGCCCCTCGCGTGTACGCATGAAGGAGTTGCTAAAACACGGAACGAAAAAATTTGGCCGTCTCTCTGTAGCGCGCAGCGAAGGAAAACGAAAGGGTCACCAAAGAAGATGGGACGACAAACGTAGAGGACCTTTTGATGTCTATTCCAGCGTGTTCGGTTTCCAATTTGCAAAATGAAACTACCTCCTCCAGTTTTCCAAGCCAATCGCGCGGCAGATGTTGCCCGCGAGCGGTGAACGAGCTTTCACGGCTTTTCCAGAGGGTAAACGCTGCACGCGAAAGCCGCGCCGAGACTTGTTTGCGCAAGCATGCACGCCCTTCTTTGTTGAAAAACCCATGCTGAAAACGTTTCTGAATCGCGGAGAGAGAGGGAGCGTGCTTTAACGTTCCAACGTGTCAGAGTCAAAAAGCGCGGAGACGACCGCCGACAGGTTTTTAGATCCTCACAGAGCAACGATCGCTGCCGCGAGATTAAAACGGTGAAGAATCACTCGGGAATGTTCACTTGAAAAGCCCTGCAGTTCTCTACACTGTTTCTTACGGCAGGTTCTAATACACGTTAATAGTAGGATCGGGTTCTCTGGTGAACTGACTCCCCCCAACAGCGCATCGATAATAATGTGGCTTTATTACTGGAAAAAGAATTTCACTCTAGACTGCTGCAATTCGGGTGGAACATTTTTGCATAAAGATCCACCGTCTAATACTATGTATAATGTATACATCGAAACGGGAGAAAAATCGAAAAATGTATAGGGTAATGTGCACCAGTTTTTATTGTGGCAATATTGGACAATTTTTAACTGTTTTTTCGCGCGTCATTTACATCGTTTTAACCCATGCAAATAACCACATTTCGAAAAACACGTGTATCATATCATTAATTACGTGTAAGAGAAGTATAAAAACATCTTAGTGCCCCGAACTCCTGACGAAATCTTTTTGTAAGTGATAATATATATAAATGTTATTACGTTCTTATGGTATGGCTTTAACTATTTGTATCGACTTCAATAGTGACAATGGTTTCTCCTTTACGATTTTTCATCGTGTTTTGACAAAACTTTTTGTGCCGGTTCTTGTTTTTGTATAGGTGCGTCTCTCTCGGTATAGAAGCATCCCTTTTTCAATTAATTACAAAAAGAGAAGATCATAAACAGTCCTGAAGATTCTGATAATCATTGTACCGAATGTTGTAAATTTTTATAAACAGGAAACAAAATGTGATGCATCTATCCCGAAATTACTATACATATAGGATTACCTGAAACATCTTTAACGCTTATTTCAATGTCTAAACGTTTAAATTAATAATGCCGATCGGAGAAACTGAACTGTATCGATATTTGCCAGCGCGATATCGATTTCAAGGAGGGTGTAACGAATCTTAATTCATTAATGGAGATATCGAGTGCCATGAGAAATTAAAGACCATTAAAGGTCTTTGTAGCTCTACTAGCAAGTCTCTGAAGGTTATCAAGGGGACTAAGAACCACATACAGGTCGTTGAAGGCTTCCGAGGCTCTTTAATGACTACCTCCGAGGTCCATCGGGTGGTCACCTAGGAGTAGCAAGATGGTCAAAGAGGTTCGTAGAACATGGTTCAAGATAGCCAAGAGAGTTTAGGAAACGTGACTGAAGATGGTAATTAAGAATCATCAAACCAGACGGTTCCACAAAATTGTTAAAAATATTCGATAGTGTTTTTATTTAATTTAGAAGCATTTAATGAAATTCATTGGATATAAAACATCCAGTACAATCAGTAAATTTTAATTATATGTACTCCTATTTAAATTGATTGGTAACACAAAATTCAACTGTGCATTTATATACCATTGTTATCAATGGTGGCTTTATTCGTTATATTAACAAAAAGTGTTATTTTTTGTGTAACTAGTAGAAAAACTTATTCTTTGATTAATGCTTTCGTAAACAGAATTTAATCTTTATGCAAAATAAAAATTGTCCACATCGATTGCAAGAAATAGAAACTAAATAGAACGTTATTTCTTCCCTTAATAATTTCAATAGATGAGAAATCAATTTACATTTTAAAATTTTCCTACAATCTTGAATGTCATCTACCTACTCAATTTTGATCGTCTCGATTATAAATACATAAAAATCCGCAGTCTATTGATTACTTTCTGTTTGGTGTTTCGAATTATAGCTAATTACAGCGATTCCTTCCAAGGCGAACAAGGGCCTGCTAATTGTGAATTCAAAGTTGTTAGAAGGGAAGTTCCAAGAAGAAGTATGACGGGGAAACTTCTTCTTTATTAATGGATTTACTAAGCTCGCAAGAACTTAAAGGCTTCAACAAATTTTATCGCGATGCACACTTCTTTTAGCGTCGCTCATTTACATATCGTATAAACGCAAGAAACTTTCAGTCTAATCATTAATTACCACTGAAAGCAACTCATGGGTCCATGATCATTCATTCAAGATATCGGCGCTGCTAATGGTAATATGCTGGACGTTTTAGGGTACATAAGCGAGACGATAAAATGCAACAAGAAATTCATGTTTGGAGCAATTGGATGATGGTGATGAAGCTCTTTTGCACTTAGAGTGTACTGTATGGTATTTTATTCACGTTTTTCGTGAACAACTTCTTAACGAAGCTGCGGGGAACGTTTCCGTAAAAGAAAATATTACATCTTATCTCCTCAGGAACCACTCCTGGCCGTGCTTTTGAATTTAAATTAAACGCATAAATACAGCAAAGACGTGAGGTTATCTCGACCTTATTAACAAAAATTTCAAGACGAAAGGATCACTAAATTATAAATTGAATTCTATTTGAGGCACATAAAAATACGCGCTAGAACCGCGAAGTCTGACAACTTTATTGGACACCACGTTAGACGGCAAGAGTTATAGAGTGTAGACTGCGGATCTTTATGCAAAATAAAAATGGCCTGCGTCGATTGCAAGAAACAGAAGCTAAATCGAATGTTACTTCTTCCCTTAATGATTTTAATAGAGGAGAAATCATATACAGTAAATCCTCTATCGACGCAAAAGCCTCGGGGAGGTTAATACTTTTTATGATTAAGAAAATACACATCATTGTATTTAAAAAAACTCACGAAAAAAACTGTAATACAGTAAATCCTTCATAAACGTAAGAGCCTCGGGGAGGTTCGTTTGCATCGATCGTAGAGGGACACTATTTTTTTGTAGTTCTTTTGTCAAAGAACGTAGAGGAGGACAGCTTGTGTAAAGAGAGACCGCGCGCGGCCGAAGCGACTGCGACTCTCCGCGTCTCTTCCTTTCCCGTACGCTGTCCTTTCTTGCGCCCGAAACGTTCACCGTCAATTAATCGCACGGGCCTTTAAACTGTGCCGACGACTGCGTGCCGATATACTCGAGCCGAGATCAGATTACTACAGTGGAGGGAATATTTTTTCGCGTCCATCGTGTAGCACCTTTTTGCGTCGATAGCGCAAAATTTAAATAATAATTTAAATAAAAAGATTTAGATTGAAAAATTTTTCAACAATTTCTTTATAAGTAACCACGAAATTCTTGGTAAAATCGCAAATCGTGAAAAGATTAGAGTCGCATAGATCGCGAAACTGTAGACTACCGTTGAAACTTCACCGAAACAAGTAGTTATCATTTTCAGAAAGAGGGGCCATTCGACGCGATCAGCCAGAAAAGGAAATGAGCTGGACGTGCTAGCGATGGATTCAACTTTCCTATCCACGGCAATGACCTAATCGAAGTACGGTCGGAAAGCGCTCGACGTTATTTCGGATGGAAAGGTATTGAACTTCAGGAAATCATAGCCATCGATTTCAATCTCTTCGGAACAGTCTGCAGCGAAGTCGATGGAATCGTCTTACCCCGCAGTTGCCATTACACTGTTACAACTTCGGCGAGTACACTTTAGGCGGTGACCAATAGCAGACCGGATCTGGTGGAAGGAAACGAAATTCGAAGTTACATTCGAATTCGAAAAAAAATGCGAATGGGAGTTTCAGCAGCAAACGAAGGGCAACATAAACTTGTCGAATTACAGACACTTGGGCAAATTTCCAGCGAAGTGCTTCGAGCAGAATCTAGGTCCCCGCAGCAAAATGAAGATCCATTTTTCTCGAGTCCTTAACTGCGATGTTCCTGCAAATAACTTGGATGGTCTAATTATCTCCTTGATACGATGATTGTAGACATGCTTCAAACATGAAAGGAGAAAAGTCTGTTTACAAGCGTCAGGTAAAATCACACGAATTGAGATTCCTTCATTTACCGTTCCCGAACGAGTATCGAAATGAATGGGGAACATTTAATGATTTTCTCGTTGGAAAAAAAAAATTCGATGACCTTGAGATCTCGAAAAAATACACAAGTCCGCAGTCTGGTAGTTATACATGAAGAGTGATTTGTGGGTTTAAAGTGGCAAGCATAAGTGGCTGGAGATCTGAGGATCCCCAGTGCAACAATTTCTGAACAATATTTAAAAATAATGTAGAAAGGGATAAAACCCTGTGAAAGCTTCCTCTCGTCTTCGATGATTTTTACGAGCAGCGAAAGCGCGGATGTACGCGGCACCCGTTTGAATAAAATAGCAAGGTAAAGTAACCAGCAATTTTCCGACTCGACAGCAACAACGTGATTACACCACGCCGCAAATGTTTCTGTCTGACGTTTGAATCCCTCGCGTCGTCGCAGACAGTGCAATATCCGCAGTCCGCAAGTGGCGCTCTTTATCTTCAGTATCTAGAGCAAAATCCACGAGGAAAAATTGCATTTTCTCTTGGAAGTTCCGCAGCGGGGAAGTTTCAGAAAGAGTATCCTTCGCTTAGAATCTGTTCAAAGGACGGGAAATCACTTCGGGCTGTTTCGAGCGGAAGAAGAAGAAGAAGAAGAAGAAGACATGCTGTCTCTTTAGACACGTTAAATAAATTACACAATGGGCTAGCTAGAGGAAGCGAGACGGACAAGCCAAGTGGGAGGAGGAGGAGGAGGAAGAAGAGCAAGAAGAACAAAGTAAACCCCGACGTCGCGTCGTCGTCCGATGAAAGCGGAAACAAAGGAGCCACACGGGTGATCCGTGCTCTTGCGACGCGACGTCTTAATATTAAATGGAGATCTAAATGCACAGCAACTGAATGTCGTTAATTAGCCTGCGTTCGAGTATCTCGAGGACACTCGAGGAATCGATACTCCGGCCAGATGCCTCGCGTTTCAACGCTGTACCAGCTAAATTGGATTGCTGCGGGGACACGCTGATCGGTCAACGATCTGCTCTCCGGAAAACAATAACCGCAACGTTCGTTAAGATAACGGTGCCGTCCAAGTAGCTGAAGCAATGCTGCGGCCAGGTTTCAGGAAATGGTACTGCGGCTGATATCAGAGCTTGAATTTGGCGCACCGGAAGAACGCGGTACAAATACGGAGATAATGAAATTTTCCACACCCGTTCAACGTCAGACCGCTGCACTGACACTGGAAATAAAATTTTGTATTTATTTTTTGTTCCCCATATGAAGCATTAATTGACGATGTAAATGTAGGATATAATTATAATTATGACTGGATAATGCTTTTACGGCCTGCGCAGATTTTTCGATTTTCAATAGAATTCAATACGATTTTTTAATTATCTCATTGAGTGAGAGTCTCACTGTTTAATAAAGAGAATTGTGCCGAAGTGCTTCGATCTTCATTGGAATAGAAAATTTAAAAAGCGAGGTAGAATATTCGGCCATTTTGTTGAACTCTGATAATGTATATTACAAATGTCTCCCCTCCATACCGAAAATACCGAAAATCCAAGTTTTAATGTTAGGAATCCACTGGTTCAAAAGTTATACGTGTTTAAAGTTGAGCAAGTTTAATCATTGTGGCCGGGTAAAGTAAAGTTGTTCAACTTTACTCGCGCATAACTTTTGAACCAGTGGATTCGCAACATCAAGACTTGGATTTTTGGCATTTTCGCATCAAAATCTACAGGACTAAATTTTAAAAGGTCCAAAATGTTTGATCCCGTTAGGCAAAGTTTAGCCCTAAATGCCACTCGAAGCGAGTAAAATATTTCATTTTCGACTCGACATAAGGTACAAAATAACGACCGAAACTGCAATAATCCTGAAAGAGCCTCTCTGTTCAATAAATTGAATTGTGCCGAAGTGATTCGATCTTCATTGGAATAGAAAATTTAGAAAGCGAGGTAGAATATTCGGTCATTTTATTGAACTCTGGTAATGGATATTACAAATGTCTCCCCTCGAAATTTCGAAAGCATAGCCGCAATACACATAGAGAATTTAAACACCGTGTCTGACACGGAATACATAGTATATCCTTTAGAGAAACTTTATATTAGATCATATTGAACTTCGAAAATGCAATATAGTCAATGAACCTTCGCGTTCCGGATAATAGTCAAAGACCGCTATTAACAAAGTTTAGGACGCGTTCCGTTTCTAATAAAGGTCCCCCAAAATTTCTAACGCTTAAAGTAGACATTGCGTAACAATGGGAAGCTCTTAATAGCTAACATTAAAGAATTTATACATCTTTACATTACATATTACGTTTTCCTCTAATCTCACTCGTGTGTATTCGATTGCAATACGAATAGTTCACAGATCCTCCTCATTGAACTTTCAAAACAATTACGTTAATTATTCCAGATCGCACAATTCATTTATCTTTGCGTAATTCCTAAAGAAGCTTTCAGAAATGAAATTTGGACGGCGTAGCCCACCTCCACCGCGTCATTTGCTGATTAAATCGCCGTCACCGAGTTGGAAGCCGCCAAACATCCCTCAGGAAGTCACTTCGCGAACGGGAGATCAAAAGAATCCCGAAAGATCGCGTTTCATTCATCGGGGGTTCAGAAAGCAAGAGCGGCATTTAGAAAAAGTTTGTACGACTAATTTCCGTTCCCGTCGCGTTTCCCGCGGCACGGCAAGAGGGAGAAGGAAATCGATTGTTCCGCTAATCGTTGCAACAGTACGCATCAAAGGGAATGCACGAGTGGTTCGAAATGAAAGCGAGACGGAGCCAAAAAAAAAGTGGTAAGCGCTTTAATGGCGGGCTGGAGTTAATGCGAGCAGCGTCGCAGCTGGCCTAATGACGTTGAAGAGAACGTTTCTCTTTGGGCCGCGTGTTTTCTTGACTTCGCGACCCGCGGGAAAGCTCTGTTGCGCTAGAGGGAGGAGACCATTTCGCTAATTAATGCAGTTTTAGTTGCACGCTTAGAGCAACGGGGGGCAAGTCTCTTCCCGGAGAGGAGAGCAGAGAGCAACAGAGCAACGACGGTGGCGACTGTGTTTCTCTTTCGTGCTGCCACGCTCTCGTTAGTTGCCTTAATTCGCCGCGTCTTTCCTCAGACTTCTATTCCACGCCTGTTTATCTTTCATTTCCTTAGCTAATGATAGTTGGAGGACGCGTCGGAAGATTAAAGCCTCGGCCCGCTCGGAATTGCATCGTGCACGGGCATTAAAACGGTTTAATTATCGCGCGAAAGCGCGATGGAAGTTTCTCGTAAAGCTTGTCACGCGTTTCACGTTCTCCGCGAGAAGGGGACGTGTTTGTCAAGCGTGCCGAAACTTGGGGACAACTTGCGATCCGAGCGTTCCCTCGCGCGATAAACGTCTCGTGTACACTACCAGGCCTGTGTCAAACGTACATACCTGAAAGTAGTGTAATTTGGACCGGCTCCCCGATTGAGCCTAATTTGTCATCGGTGACTGATTGCTAGTAACCGTGAAGTTGGAAACGCCGCTTTACAAGATACCGGTACGCAGGGCAATGTGACGATTTCCAGTATCTGCCTGCTTGTACAACAATTTGGTTCAGGTTAGTGCAACGATAATCATTTCCTTGCACTTCTGCTTGCTTTCGAGAAATTTAGATAAGCTACACAGGGGAAAGGCTGAACTTCTCCTAACGGGACCAAACATTTTGGACCTTTCAAAATTGAATCCTGTCGATTTTGGCGAGAAAATGCCGAAAAACCAAGTTTTAATGTTAGCAATCCCCTGGTCCGAAAGTTATGCGTGTTTCAAGTTGCTCAACTAAAATCGCTCAACTTTAGACGCGCATAACTTTTGCAAATCTACAGGATTATACAGGGTGTCCCGGGTTTTGGTGGACAAACTTGGGGAGCATATCCTACAAGTGGAAATAAGGAAAACATGTTATTTGAAGTTTGCCCAGAAACGCTTTATTACAGTTATAACATTGAAAGGTCGAACGTGTTTATCTTATTTGTCTATTCATTAAAAATTTACTATTTTATATGATTTGCTGTTAGTGTTAACGACCAGTTAGATCAAGAATACGTGGTGAAAATGCCTGGAGTGTTTTCAAATGTGGAATACGCTGATATTCATTTCATCTACGGATTTAGTGACGGAAAGAAAATCTCCATAAAAAATCGATGCCAAGCTTGTATTTGCGCCCAAGGACGACATTTTGAAATAATCCGATAAACACGTTCGACCTTTCAATGTTCAGTAAAGTGAAATCCACCAGTCATAAATACTATAACTTTATTTGTTTATAACTTTGTAATAAAGCGTTTCTGAGCAAACTTCAGATAACATTTTTTTCTTATTTCCACTTGTAGGATATTGTACCCAAGTTTATCCATTAAAACGCTGTATAAAAAAGGGGTCCAAACTTTTTGGTTCCTAAATGGCATCTGGCTTATCATTCGTGAGTGATTGCTGCCGGGCAGAACCTTTCGAGGCAACCTAATACAAATAATAAGCGAGGTCAAGGGTAAATATTCATTCCCACATGAAGCTTGAATCCTTCAGAACATTTTTTCCTTTACCGACACTTATTGGCTTAGGTGTCTTAATGGCAACGATTCGGGTTTGGTGTCGCTTCAACATTTGTCAAAGCAGAAAGATAAAAACTTCGTGCTACACGGATTATCCAGATCAGTCCGCCTGTAATTACAGGAAACCTGCGGGGAAATAATTAAAAAGTACGAAAGTATAGACCGCTTATCGGCGATTCGCATCATCGCGTGAAGCCATCCCTAAATAGTAGCCTCGGCTAGACGAAACGATCCTCCATGCAAACTATAAACGCTCCGGCTCGTTATCAGACGGCACTCTGCTGCCTCGACGGTGATAACACCTAGAGGAGCTTGTGTAAAAACCGCGCGAAAATAACTTTGCCGTTCACGGCGTCGTAAAGAAGTCTAGTAAACTGAAACTTCCCTTAAGGGGCACGTATCGCCTTGCGCCGCAAGGGTGCAACGACATTCGGCCCCTCATTTTCCGGTGTGTACGACTCTTATATCAGTGAAAGGAGACTGGAGATCGCGTATAGGGACGATTGATTGCAATTACGACCGACCAATGCGCCCCGCATAGCTGTCTGCATCACCGCTAACAATAGTTAGCGATTTCCCGACGTCCCCTCGATGTCTGCGTCTCACGGAAATGATCGTTGCCGATCGAGCCGTAAAACGTTTACTTAAAACCGGTCAGAAGTACATAGAAGTCGGTTTTCGCAAGGCAAACAAGGTTCGTGAAAAACTGCGCGGACAGCCAATCGAAAAGGCCTCCCTACGAACTTTAAAATTAACCCTTAAAATGCTGAGAAAGTATTTTTCCTTAATAACTTTGTAAGTGCATAATTGCACTTAAATTTAACTGAATTAAACAAATGCTTATTAATTAATCGGAAAAATGGTACGTAAAATTAGAGGAAAGTACAAGATTTGAAAGGTAGTATCGGGAATCTACACCTGTTTATAAGAGAGGCCGCCACCTACCGAGCAAAGACCGGTCGCGATCTGCTGCATATTATGTCGCGGTTGAATTGCAGAAATTATGCAAATTCCCAGCGGCTAGGTTGTCCAGGGGTCACTGTCATTACCGATCGCTATATAAATGTACGTGGGCAATGTCCACGAGATACTGTTTCACAGCAACGCAACGGTGCAATATTCCTGGCTTGTCTGTTCGCACGTGCAAACCCAAGTTATGCCCATCGATTTTATGGTAAACCGTACGGTATTCCGTAGATTGCTGAGAAATCGCAAAGGTTAAAATTCAAGTCCCTACAGGAATTTGTCATTAGTAGACTGCGGATCTTTATGCAAAATAAAAATTGTCTGCATCGCTTGCAAGAAATAGAAACCAAATTCAATGTTATTTCTTCCCTTAATGATTTTAATGGAGGGGAAATCATATATTAACGCGTGTTCAATTTTTAAAATTTTCCTAAAACATTGAATTTCATCTAGTCACAATTTTGCTGTAAATGCATAAATAATAATTAGGAACTGTAGAAAACAAATTACGATTTAAAGCTGTATTGCAAGGTATAAAAAGCGAGTCTTTTATTGAGAATTTTAATAAAAAGCCTAAAGTTTAATTATGAAATGGACTATGAATCGTTAAATCGATAAAGTAATAATTTAATAACGAATGTAACGCAGTTAAATTTTAATATTAATTTTTACAATTTGACGTTGTTCTAGCAAATACAAGGTTATTTGTTATTTTTTTAAAATAGCAAGTATGGACTTTACTTCTGATAATAGAAAAGAAAATTACTTTCTGTATGACGTTTCTTGACAAAATCTTTTAACCATACTTCCGCGATAAATTTTAGACTTTTTCATTGTATTCGAGACATTTCTCTCAGAAAATCTTCAAAGCAGACTTCTATTAATAAAAAGCCGATGCAGTCAGCTGCAGATAAAGTACATTGACATGTTATTAAAATTTTTCCATGATACGTGAAATGTTATATATCTCTGAAGTGTATACATTAAAATTACCCTTTCTTTTATTAATCTCCGTTCAAAGAAAACCTTGATTATTAAAAAATTAATTTATGGAATGATATTTAAAAGAGTACGTACCACTAAAAAATTAGTATATTGTACGACAGTATATTATTATGTGTATATTTCATCAATCTGATTCATAGGCAGCATTACATAGTACAAATTCATATTTCAAACGTGTATTTCAGAAATATCCGTTGGCAACAGAAGTGACTTGAAGGGTATGCTATTACGACACAAGCAACCATAAAATTTAACAAAGCAAATTTATTCTTGACTTAAGTACGACTATTTGCGACGATTGCCGTCTGTTTTTGCTCCTCCGAAGACACAAGTTGTGCTGTAAGAAGCTAACAAAATTAAATTTCATGTTCAACGCTAAAAATACCAAACACGTGACTGGAAATCGTTGACTTTTGAAACTGACAACATTGAATTGATTTAACCTTAGATCATGAATCTTTCGTAAAAATAGCGATAGGAACAAGTTTGTTTTAACCCATAAATTATTGATCAAACAGCTGCTGCATTTCATGCATCCTGCTTCTTTATGAAGTATTTTTTGTATAGAAATGTTTTTCTTGTTCAGCTACTCTCAAAATTTAACCCTTTTCACCTTGGGAAACCAAAAATTTTAACTGTTTTAATGGACTCCTGCAGATTTTGGCTAGAAACCACCGAAAATCCAAGTTTTAATGTTAGCAATCCACTGGTTTAAAAGTTATGCGTGTTTAAAGTTTAGCCAGTTTAATCATTGTGGACGGGTAAAGTAAAGTTGTTCAACTTTACACACGCATTACTTTTGAACCAGTGGATTCCCAACATCAAGACTTGGATTTCTGGCATTTTCGCACTAAAATCTACAGGACTAAAATTTAAAAGGTCCAAAATGTTTGTTCCCGTCAGGCGAAGTTTAGCCCTAAATGCCACTCGAAGCGAGTAAAATATTTCATTTTCGACTCAACACGAGGTACAAAATAACGACCAAAACTACAATAACCCTGGAAGTGCTTCGTGGGAAAAAATGTTCCACGGACCTTCGAATGCGCGTAGCGAAATTCCCGGATTTCGAGGGCCGTGGATCAAACGAGCGGACTCGCGAGCAATTAATCGAGGAGCTCGTCAAATTAGTGCGTCCCTGGCACAGTCGGGGAACGGACACTGTTTCGTTCAACGGTTTTTTTTTTTTCAGCCGAGGCCTGGTCTTTGTGGCTCGCGAGACAGAGACAACGGGCCGTGATAATTAATCTCATTAGCAGCCGACGCGAGGATTCGCGGACTAATGAGATGCCATCGCACGATCTTGGCCCTCGCGCAACGACACGCGTTCCTCCCTGATATTTTTCTTTCACGCCTCTTTGATACCCCACCCCCCCTGCCTCTTGGTCGCCCCTGTTTTTAACGAGCACCGTTCACTTTGCGCAACCGAGTTACGCAAACTCGCTCTCCTTCCTCTGGTTTTGCCCCCTCCCCTCTCATCCCTTATTGACCGCGAGAAACTTTTAATTAGTTTTTACAAATAATGGTTCGAACAATCGGTTCCAATCCTTAACGCCAACCGAGCGGGACACTTTATTTGAGGAGGAGCACAATGGTGCGGATCGAAGCATTTCGGGACATTTCGGTGGAGCTTTTGAACTGATGGAGCATTCAAATGAAATCTTGAGTTCTGGGAAGTATTTGTTTTCTAACATTGGATCGAAAGAATTCGGGAACGATTATCATGTTTTATATATTAGCTGTGCAAATAAGTTCTTTATCCCTTTCTCCAAATGCATTTTATGTAAACTCTTACTTAGAATTGAAAGGACGCTCTTCCAAATGGCATCAAAATCGGGAAATTATTCGTATTCAGTCAGAAGTTATCATCGTAGAAAAAAAGGGGGAAGTAACTTATTTGCCCACCTAATATAATAAAATCAATAAAAATTTCAATGATTTTTGCGTTAGCAGTGAATGTGGATAACACAAAGTTAATTTGTATAATAATTAAATGTAGAAGGAATATTTTATTGTTTTCAAATTGAATTGCAGGGACAATACTAAAAAACAACGTTATTTTATAAAGTGATACTAATAACTTAATTGGTGCAATAAAATCAATAAGAAGTTCAAAAATATGTAAAAGTAAGAGTTAGTAGCCACGGCTGCCATGAACTCGTCAGAAACGTCCGCCTCGCGAGGCATGAGAAGCAACACGAGTTTATCAGTCACAGATACGAGATGATGGATCTTTTAGAAAACTGTCCGCACATGTTCGACCTGGTTCACAGTGCGGGGGTGGACGTAACGAAGGGAAAAAGGCGAGCATGCCGATAGAGGTTCCATCGGTATCAGAGTTTCACCTTCTTACGAAGATTCTGCTCTGTATCATCTAGCATATCGTTCCGCGTCCCACGGATCAAAATTCACTTGGCTGGAAGAGTTCCTGCATGAATGAGAATCGACGAGCGGAGAATCGAGCACGCACGAGACCCGGAGAAAGGGAGAAAGTTCGAGAGGACACCGCGGGCCAGAGGCTCGAGGGGAAAGGAGCGTCGGAAGAGGCACGCGGGGAGGAAAAAGGAGCACGGGAAAAGAAAGGGGTGAGAGGAAATGGTGGAAAGGACATGCAGGCAGCCAGACTCTTTTTTCCATTTATTTTTACCGCCGTCGCAGCACTACCACCCCCACCCCTCCCATTTTCCTCTCCCTTGACGAGGAATTTCGCATTTCTTCGGCCCCGAACGCGACCCAAGACCTCGTAGACGAGGTATACAGGGTGGCACGATAACTACCAGCTCTGTCCGGGAACTATCCGACCTTCGTTTATATATTTGCTCCTGTGATTTACTGGTTGTTGCAATCTCCTGTGGAAATTGCTTCGGTGAAACGTGAATATCGCTGGAAACTTTTTCATCTAACTTTTTAATGATGTAATTACGACTAGGCTAAGAAAGGGAAGTTGGTCACTGCAGTGATCTACACTAGTAAACAAAATTATAATAAGACACTTCAAAAAATATTGGAATGAATATATTGTATTTATATAAAATAACATTATACAGGGTGAGACATCTAACGGTGTCACCTCAAATATCTTTGTTGTTTTTAAAGATACGCCAAATGTCTGAAGGACAAAGTTGAATGGTAAAATGGGGCTCATACGATACCAAAAAAAAAAGTTTGTTTTTATGTAATTTTTTTAGAGATATGAAGGTCACCTTCATTTTTTTTAATGGAATAAGGTATTTTTTAACACATCAATCGATGCAGCCGGACATTCGTTATAAAAAAGTACTAACCTATGTATGTCGAAAAGTTAGCAGTTCAGGAGATATTTCAATTTAAATAATTCTGAAACACCATTACTGTCGTACTAACAATAAGACGTTACACTAGTAAATAAAAGCTAATGTTTTCTTAAGACTTTCCGTTCAGGCCTTTACGATTGTAATAGATTGATTTTCAATAGTACAAAACCATAATTATCAAGAAAAGAGTGTAGACTTTAATATGCATTAGACAACAAAGCAATAAATTAAATCTTTAAGGGGGGAATTATTTTAACAAACACATATGGTTCGTTTTTCAATGAGAATTCCAATCGGCCTGAACGGAAAGTTCAGCGTGTTATCAATAACAATTGAATTTCAGTTGGACAAAATTATGAAATTGTAATGTTAGATATAATTACTTTATCGTGAACCTTTTATCAGAGGCATCATATTTTTACATACAATGAAAATTAATTATTAATAGCAATCGAACGTTACTACGTTCCGCCGTATGTGGCACGAGTAACATTGGATGTTCATTAAATTCATAGCTTGTAACGGTATTATACTCGAACGTGCATGGCGCGAGTAATATTGAATGGTCATTAAATTCATAATTGTAATTTGCATTATAATCTGGTTTCGTTACTGTAAGGCATCGTTTTAATACATTCCGTTACAAACTCCATGGTCAGACGATAATACGTTCAATCTACGACCGGAATACATGTTGGAAATTAATTATTAACTGCTGAGGATTTCTTGACCAGTTTTCTAACAGCAGCTATTACTATGATAACAAACTAAATCAAATATAATAATAATAAATAATAACACATAAAATATCAAATCATTTTATACAATGTAGTAGAATCAATCTTATTTAAAAAATTATTTACTGTCGCTTATGTCTTCAATGAAACATTTACCAACATATCTGTGACATTTTTCCGATTGACCCGACACCAAACATGACACAATTTGAAATGATCAAGCAGAATCTCGGTTATCCGAACTAATCTGTGGAGCACAAAGAAGACCCCCTTACAAGGGAAGGACCCCAAGTGGGTCCTTCTAGTGATGGTATATGGATCCCTAATGATGTATGCAAAATATTAGGTGTAGTTACCCAATAGTTTTAAAGATATAAGTGATATAAAATTATAAAAGATTTAAGAATAAAGTGTAAGCAGGTTGCGTGATGAAACTTTAATTGTTTATATCTTTAAAACTATCGAGTAACTACACCTAATATTTTTCATACATAATTAGGGATCCATACACCATTATCTCACAAAAAATTATCAAAATCGAAGTCGGACATTTGGAGTCCTTCCCTTGTTAGTCGTGCCAGGGTTTACAGGTCCCCGTTACCATATTTTTCTCTCGCCAGGCCCCTTACCTTTCCCCCACTACCCCCAACCTTCATCTAAGAGGGGTGTGCATAATGGCATTTCCCCACCGCCCTTAAACAAAAAAAAACAAGACCCGCAGACCTAATCCTGTAAAGCTGACCTTGAAAATTGTGTCACGGCCTTGAGCATTCGCATAAACGTTTACAATTGATCTGGAAGGAATTACCGTGCGAGGTCTAAACCTTGGAAAATGGCCGACGTCTGCGCGACGTTAAAGGGCCTAACGATTTCACGAATAGTTACCGCTCCACCCTATACAGACCGGAGGCGATAATACTCGCGGCTCTGTTCCCATCCCTTCGTCTCTCACGTGCGCCCTGTCGAAGCCGCCACCCCTGCGCACCCTCCCGAACCAAAAGCACCCCCAAAGAGACGCGCGTGAATGCACTTTGCCAGCGAAATATTCTCTTCTTCGCCGGGTGAAATTTATCGGCGGGTACTACGTTAAGCCCCTTTCACGCGGAAAGCGGATTTCTTGTCATCTTCGCCAGCTGGAGGAACCCTTTTCCGCGTTGTAAAGAGTCGCGTCGATCCGTGTCTCGGGATTTACGAGCGGAACTTTCGGAATAAGTACCGACCGGCGGCAGGGCAACGTCAAATTCGCCTTTAGGGAGGCACGGTGTGCATTAAACGGCCGACTTCCTCCCACCCCCCGAGCGAGATTTGATTGCTCGGCACGAGGCTAGCCTCTATTGTGCCCCGTCCTTCGTGGCGGAATAATTTTTTAATGAGTTCACTCTTAATTCCCGGTTTGCGGCGACTGTAACTGCGCCGAGAACGGTCGCGGCGTGCCGGCCCGCAAAACCGCTTGCTAGAGTCTCGATTGTGCATGTCGAACGGCAGGTTTGCTTGGTCGAGTGCTTCTCCTGCTGGGTTGTTGCATGCTAAATGGACGACTGGTAACGTTGAACAAACGGAATTCTTTTCTAAACGTATTGGTCGTTGTGAACAACATTGTGAGCAGAGATCTGTCCTGTGAATGGACACTTAAACTGCATGTGTGTTGAAATTATACATATGTATATAACTTGTGCCCCACTCTACCTACCCCTTCTACGATTCTGTCGTGCATGTGTCTGGCAGAGAAGAGATCATTTTTTCCCCTCAATTCGCGCTCCCTCCTCTTATCAGGCGACACTGATAGGCTGTCCCAAAAGTTTCTTTCGCAACGTGTACGCTTAAGTTTCTTATTTAATTGTCTTATTTTTTGGTTAAAAACAAATATAAATAGAAAATACAAAACAAAATACAAAATTGAAAAATAATTCGGAGTGCAAACCATTAAGATTTACGATGATCTTGATTAGAATGTCTTTGTCGTCCAGAATTTTCTGGAAATAGAAAATGAGAAAGAAAAATGGCACAGTGGTTGCGGTACGAACCAGACGTTCACAATAAAAGCGACATAGTCGGGCAGATCTGAATAACGGTGAAAGCAGGACACCTGGAAATCTGATTCGACGACGGAGATTTTCTATCGCGAGACCGGATGAATGGCGACTTGTTTTCAAACAGTTTCAAACCTTTTATGTATCGGGGATCGATGCCACTAAAAGGGGTGGCTAAATGCCCGGAGCAGCAGAGGCTGAGAACTCTCGTGTAATGTCTTGATTAAGTAGTGGTTTACGTCCTCCTGTGTGTAAGGGCCGCCCTCGTAAAACAACCTCGCCCTTCCATGATTCTAGTTGACGCGTTAAACGTCTCTCGAGCGACAAAAACGCGTGATTTACGGCAGATCTCGATGAGATATTCGAACACTAAATTCATGAGAAATTGTCGATATTCGAACTGTGATTATTTTGTACAATAAATAGTACAACATGAAGAGTCTGAAGCTTCTACTTTTGAACACCGCTCAGTTTTATCCAAGATATTTTTCCATTGGGATACTGAAAATACTGATGTTAAAAATGTTCCATTCGAAACGTTTGTAAAAACATTGAAAAATTGTACTCGTGACTGTAGCACTATTGATTTGACAATTGAAGCATCCTCTTTGCAAGGAATGCTTCAAACCTGACCGCAACATAATAATATTAGTCTTACTAATAATAATAGGTTAGATTACGAAAATACAAAGCTGTATGGAAATAAATATTTACGAATCCCATAAAATTATCCATAGCAATCGTCCGCTGGGTGAACATTCGTCAGGTTTAAACGGCAAGACTTTCAAGCCCTCTTTCGCAGCAGTGGCGGCGGCTGCGATTATTATTTCGTGAAAAAAATTTCCCATTCAGGGAAGAATTGGCTGCAACGAGCACCTCTGATGCAGATTACACCGTCGGGAGGGCGTTTCTTTTCTCGAAGAATACATTCATTTCAAGTAGGGAGATAATCCTGAATGTCGGGGAGGCGTCTTGATAAACCAGCACTCCTTATTCTTATCAGCCATGAATACAAATTAACCGATCCGAGGCGCAGTATGAAACTGCACCCGACATTAAAAGAATATACTATCCGCATTTTACTAGATTATACGAAGCTATACATCGTTATTCATGCAAAGAGGAATCAAGATGCTGCAGATCATTTCTTTGATCTCTATTCATATAAAAAAATTTGTGAGACATACGTCAATCGTAATTGGACTGTTGCGCATTCGTAATTTGATGCAAAAGAGAAGTCATTTCAATTTTGATTCTAATCACCTCACTAATCAATTGATATTTTATATTCGCTTGTTTGAAACATTTTCCAGCCATTTAGAAAACACGTTTCCTTTAGTCCATACAGTAACAGTATGATTACAGAGAATGCATTCCTGCAGTAAATTCCAATCAGTAGAAACCGGAAATTGTAGCCAGACAGAAATTGTAGCATGCGACAAATTCAAATTACCAAACGCCCCTCAAAACGACATGCTTATCCATTTCCCTTTGTCCTGGTAAATTATTTTATAAAAATACGGATCCCCGTTAACATGCAAACGTCGCTTCTACATTCCAAATGAAAAATGAACTTTCCTGAAAAAAAAAAAAAAATAAATGGATCTCCGCTGCACAAATTTTTTATTACTGTATGCGTCCGGTCCGCGGAGAATTGTTGAAAACCGTCATTTCCGGTCAGCGCACCGCGTCAAATCCCATTGCGATGCAAGTTGTAACGCGAGCTGCCGCAAATCATTGTCCGGCACAGCGAAAACAAATTTTGGCCGGTTCGGTTTAATTTCGGAGGCGGGGGGCAACGTGGGTGAACTATATCGGCGCACTAATTACGCGCGTCGTAGCTCATGTTTATTAATGTTGACTTGTGCGCGCGTGTTTACCGGGTCCGGGCCGGGCCGGCGCGTGTAAACGTTGTGGTCGCCGCGATAATCACTGGATCCGCGTATTTATGTGTGAACGCGGCCGAATTTCCCCGTAAATTTCTCATATCAAAAGAGCCTGTTCCGCAATAAACTGACAGCTGATTTCGACCGGATATTACCCGGGGAGGGCCGGCCGGCATACTCTTTTCCCAGTGTGAAGAATCGGTGCAACGCGTACGGGGGTGCGCGTGGCAGTGACGGACCAAGTTAGAAAACTAACCCCCGGCGATCTGGAAGCACCCTCTGATTCGCGTGTCCTGTTCCAGGTTCCAGAACGATTCTAACCCTCGTCCGGAGAACTGGATCACTCACCTGCACCGGGAGAGTATCGTGGCGTTTGTTCTGGCTATGGGAAATAGCTGTTTGCCCCGAGACCGCCCTAGATTGCCCTTCTGGGGCATCGTTCCGGGGCAAATGACAATGGAAAAAGAAGTGCCTCTCGATTCACCGAGTTTGACATCGACAGCTACAGAAGACCATTTATTTTTCCTCTTTCGGTAGAGGACCTTAAGGGTGTATATTCGCAGCTGTACATTTCAGACTACGCGATCGAACATGGTTAGGTTACACTGTCCAACACCAAAAATGTTTCCAATATACCGTTGGGTGGATCTTATAGAGAGTTCTCCGCGCTGATTCCGAGTCCCTAATTTTTCTCCCACACGCACAGTTTTTGAGAAACATGACTTTGCAAAAAAAAACGTATTCTTCAACTTTAAACAAATATTGTGATGTTATTATAAAAGATATTGAATTGTTCTTTACAACAAAAGATTCTGCAGACTTTCCCGAATCCAGTGATACCCAATACTAATACATTATGATTGTTTAAACATGTTTAAACAAGTCCACCCAACAGTATCATATCTGAAATCATACAATAATGGAAAAAATGGTTTTCTACCTTCGTCGCAGAACGCACAATTCAATTGAAATGAAACTGTTTATAAACCCATTCATTCCCCACAAAATTGAATTTAGACTATTTGTCGAGGACATGTTTTGAAATATTCTTGGATGCGATATTAGGCCAACTAAAAATACTCCAATGCCCCTGCCGCTGTTTCTGAACAAATTCCACACTTGCAATCATATTGAGCCAAACGATTTCTAAGCAACAAAAATTTCTAAAAATCTGCGGACTAAAGACATTTTGGAGAATCATGGACGAGTATGATCGGAACGATTTACTTTCACATTGCACCTAAGCGAACAACTATCAGAAGTCCCCAACCATCCAATGTGTTTTGCCCCCTATTCCCTGGACGAGAAAAAAACTAGACTATCCGAGGTCGAAATGAATTCCCGGACGAGCTTAATGCCGATTAATTACAAGTTTCAGTGTTTCGGGGCTCCCTTCTGTGAAAACCCGTGGAGCCTCTGCCAAGATTCTATTTCTGTGCCCCATTCATGCCGGTCGAGGACATTTTCCACTATTTGCTGCTCGTTCTTTAAACAATTCGCCGGGCTGACGGCGCGCAGAAAAGATTTGACTTTCAAATGAACGCATAAGAAAGAACAGAAGGGCGGTCCGACGAGATCATCTATGAATATAAATTTCATTTTCGAGCATGTCAGCGCTGTAAAAAAGATTCGGCGCGCCTGGGGTTCTGCCGGGAGTTGTCTGGCTTCCGAAGATACAGATTTAGCATCGTAAATATTTAGATCTTTATCAATGTTTGTCGGAGTTGCCCGAACTTGTCTGCAGTAATTTTCAGAAAATTAAATGTCCACGCGAACTCGTTATTAACCCTGTAAAGTGGACAATTTTTATGATTTTATGGTTGCTTGAACCACTCAAATTTTTACTTGAAAATCTTATTTCACATATTTGGATGTTTTTATTAGATTTAATATAAATAATATATGTTTCAATTTAACGTAGCTGCTGAGAGATTAACATTTAGGCGTGAACACTCTACTCTCCCCCTCCACGACGTGATTCCCCCACGCTTCCGCCGCGGCCCGATCACGTGGCGCGTTTTGGTCACGTGGCCTTAAGTAGTAGGGGAGTGGACTGATTGACGGTGGGGACAAAATTGAAACATTATTTTGTTGTTTTTCCTTATTTCCTTACGCGGCTAATTTATTGATTTTAATTATCGACAAGCCTGCAGCAGGTCAGTCCGTAATACAATTTATCTGTTTCGTAGTCAACTCTTTATTTATCCATTGTAAAAGGTTCACAAAAGATCTTAGCGATGCTTAATGGCCAGGGGTAGATGAGAAGCCCGAGGGTTTGTCTCGGAATCATTTCAAAGGATCCGGTAATTATAGCTTTAATCTATACGCCTATAATACTATCAGAAACGCGGCGTTGTATTATGCAATCACGATCCAAGATGAAGTAACTTTAATGTCCGAGTTTATGGTAACAGGCCGTTACACCAATAACTTGGCGCCCCAAAGAAAGCCGGGTAACTCTTTCAAACGAACGTAATTGCCTTTTCAATTTTATTTCTTTTGTGTCCATCGACTTCTAGTTGGGGCTCGCGCATTTCCTGTCTTTATGGAACTTTATGGTCGCTTTACTTTCAATTCGTGGCCGCTTTCAGAACTTCACGACTTTTTAATATAAACTTTAATATTGTTCTCTCTTGTAAAAGGACGAAATACTAAATACCGATAATAAATTACATTTTAGTTATAATCATTGATAAGTGTATTTTTCTTTTATCTGGATATTATAATTCTCGTATATTTACTATGACAACTATATTTTTTATTTCAGATATCGATTTATATGTTATATATATATATACATTTATTACAATATAATAATAAAATTATATTTGAATAACAATTAATAATATACGTAATTTTAAAAAATAATTATTATTATGTATAAATTTACAGGATACTACTAATGTTTTTAATAACGCAGGGTACCACTCCTTCAATAAAAATTTGGAAAGTGAGTTTCACTACTAACAGTTTTTCTCAATAACTCCACGGTTGTCGCGTTGATGAAGCGAAACGTATTGCATTGCAAATACCGGGTTACTTTCGACCCAGTCCATAAATAATGTTGGTATTGCGGTTCAACGCAGGTAATCGAGAGTTGCAACGATCATCATCACCATCAGCACCGCAGATCCGCTCATGCAGGGTCAAGCAGCTATAAAACGGAGTTCTTGGACACCTGCACATCACGTGCAAGGAAATTTCATGTTTATTATCCAGCAGTCAATGTCCAGGAATCTTCAACGACACTGCACACAATTGTTTTTTAACGGAGAGTTTCCTTTCCGACTGACTTTACCACCAGCATACAGCTAAGAGGAATACGAATGTCATTATGGTTCGATCACACGTGTCCAAAATATTAGAACACAATCTACGTTTAAACAGTTAAAAAGGTGGACCACCCTGGGAGGTTAAAAACAGTCAAAACTTATATTCTAAAAATTTCAAGAATTAGATCATCTTAGAAGTAGGGAGACCGGGGCTTGTTGACTAATGAGGTTAGTCGACTAATCCATTCTAATTGTAACACTATATGTAGAGTAGACGATGCTGCTTTCCGCGATATTGAAACATAAGAATGACTAGCTCATCATATAATACGTTGTCGTGACCGAAACTTGCGTGTTATACCAATAAGAATAAAAAATCTAAGAACACACATCGCCGGTAAATAAATATTTTTGTTTCGACTATTTGTCAATTCTTGTCCATTAAGTACTGCTTGATATTTTTTCATGATTAGTTTATGGAAATACGATACATCGACTATAATTTGAGGTATTTTATTTGATCCGGTGCATCGAGGTCATGCACGTGTGGCCCTTACAATGATAAAAATGTCGAACGGGGCTACTTGACTAAGCATAGCATCTACGTCATTCAAGAAAGATTCCTTGTCCTCAGAATCAGAAGATGATTCAGAATGCTTGATCTGCAATGAATCTTACACTGATAGCGTTTGTGGTGAAAACTGAGTGGAGTGCACACGTTGCAGCAAATGGGCTCACGAAAAATGCATCGGATGTGTGCGTTAACTGTGACTCAGATGATAATTTGTAAGCCTAATTCCGCTTAATTTTGCCTACAAATCATCATCTGATTCACTACAGTAGATATGTATGAACAAATAAAAATTGAAGTATTGTTAATACCTAATATTATTTTTTTTTTTAACACTTAAAAATAACTAAGACAACTAACCCTAAAACCGAGATTGAAGTATTTTTAGTACTATTATTATTTTTTAAACACGTAAAAACAACTGTTAAGACAGCTAACCTCACAATCGGAGTTTGTTGACTTATTGCTCTCACTAATCGAAATTTGATTAAAACTACAACTAGGTTCACAATCAGAGCGATTTTCAAAATTAAATCTGTATACCTAAATGAATGTGTAAACTTTTGGTGTACAACAAGTCAGCAAAATACTAATGGTTCATTGGTAAAAATTAAATATGTGTTAAAGGTTAGTCAACTAGTCCCGGTCTCCCCTACCTATGTAAGCCACACCTACCGCTTGTAGCGTGCATACATCAAATCTTGTTATATTTATTAAAGCTCACTTATTGCTGCAACTGCATAATTCAGTCATCATATCAGATCTACATCCAACTAGTTCAACTATATTAAGTTATCAACGAGCATTGTGCGATGACGAGTAAAGGATCATCTACACAAGCATCCCAATCATGAGCTATAAATAAATGGGAACTGCAAATGTAGCAGTGCGATAGCAAGAGTTAAGGGAGTAGACTCCTTTTTCCAGGATTGCAAGGGTGCGGGATTCGCGTTCTTATTTGTCAATACAAAAGATAATACAAAAGTGGGATTTTTCTGTAGTCAAAAATATTTTTTCGTTTACAAGGCGTAATTTGCTATTTTCATAGCTACATAAATATAAAAAATAGGATTTTTGAGGACGATAGCGCCCTAGATCGATCTTTTATCTAGCGTTTTTGACTACTGAAAAACCCCATTTTTGTATTATCGAGAAATGAGAACGCGAATCCCGCACTAATACACAGTACGTCTGTATAAATACAAAAATGAAAAATATATACAAATAATTATCTTTTGAGACACAATTATGAAATGGAAATATGTCAACCAACTAAAAAATCAAAGCACTTCTGATTTCCAGCATTAGAAAAATCAGATTTTTTATTACAATGGTTAGCGATAATAACAAGAACATTTTTCTATATTTACTGTCTTATTTTTTATAGTTTATAAAATCCTATTGAATAATAAAACTTAAATTAAAAGAAAAAGACTACTGTCTGATTAAAAGAAAGTAAACATACGGTTTGGAACAATAACTATATCAATTCTTAAGTATTATAAATTTTTATTCTTACGCATCTTGGCGATAGATCAAGTAAAATAAACCAAGACTATAAATTTTCTAGTAGCAATATCGAAACAAGTTACCTCCAGCGTGTCACGTTACTGTGTTGAATAAATACCCGATTAGAAAAGTTCTTGAAAATGTCAGTGGTTTCAAGTTAGACGTAGATGGATATGCATTACTGTTATGTAAAACATGTTATACAAAACAAGAATACTTTCGTCGTGGGTAGATCGTGGGAAGATCATCTTCCAGAGCATTTTAATGTTCAATGCGTGCCCTGTTTCATCCCACTTATCCTCTACACTCTACATACTATAAAAGGATATTCAAAAGTCACATCTCAAGTAGCCAGGACAACTACAATATACAGGTTGAATCATACTCAACGGCAGAATCGCCAAAGTAAAACTTGTCTCCCACTCTGCCCTTCCCCTTCTACAACGTTATTCCCCCACGCTTCCACCACGG
Organism: Lasioglossum malachurum; assembly: GCA_028455605.1. Lineage (NCBI taxonomy): Eukaryota > Metazoa > Arthropoda > Insecta > Hymenoptera > Halictidae > Lasioglossum > Lasioglossum malachurum. The sequence goes on from CM052319.1 coordinate 12,935,602, forward strand.
CTCGGTCACTTGACATACATCATTAGTCATTATTATAAACATTCACCTATTTCGTCAATTTCATCCGCCCTTATAAAGAGCAATACAGCCCTGTACAATATATACTTTTAAACTTTTAAGATATGTTGCAATGAATTTTTGTAAAAGCTATTCTTGTTGTTTTAAAGAATATAATCGAAGTATATAAATTTATTTATTATAAGTCAAAGAAATCATTGATTTCTATCTGTGCATGTTGTAAAACGTATTTTTTTAAACTATAGAATTATTAGTTCTAAAACGGAATTTGCTGATTTTAAAAAAGCGTAAATGAAAATTGAATGAAGTATATACAGTGAGTGTAAAAAGTATTCGTACGCCGTTTGAAGCAGAAAAACTTTTTTATAATTGTACTAAACACCCTGATTTTTTATAATCAATTAGAAGCATTGGTTTACGAAATGATATGCACAAAAGATTTTCCAAAAATTATAATTTACGAAAGGAATTTTATAAAACCTTTTTATTTGGGCTCTTAATGAAAATCTTTTTTGCATATCATTTCGTAAACCAATGCTTCTAATTGATTATAAAAAATCAGATCGTTTGGTGCAATTATAAAAAAGTTATTCTATTATTAAATGGCGCACGAACACTTTTTACACTCACTGTATACAGTTTATGTATTTATGGCAAATTTCTGCATATATAAATTTCAAGTTTCCAATGGAAAAATGCCCTCTGGGGGTTAATGACAATATCGCGGAACGCTTTCCGGAGTTATTCAAGACGTTCTCCGTTCAAGTTAATTTAAAACGAACAGCTCCACTCCCATCTCCAGGGGTGGTTCTTTCTTTCCCGGAGTCGAAGATTAATCGATAGTTTTTTCTGTCCCGGGGCGTCCAGCCAGGTCTGGTCCGTTAACGTCTCGACCATTTGTTTCGAGATTAAGATCACGTTCTTCTCCTCGGACGCTTCAATCGCAGAATACAAGCTGGGATACGCGAACACAGCAATTTGCTGCACGCTGCTTGCCCAGAGGGAAATCACCGAGCCTTGTGTATACGTTATGCGCGCGGCGGCCAAGGGGGATGATAGTGTGCAAGCTGCACTAACGGGGAGGTGTTAATAGCTAGTGGTAGTACCGACGTGAGCTCGGTACTTAATATGATTGACAGCACGAATGGGTAATTAACAACCGAGTCGCTTTCATGTGCAACCCGCGCGAGTCAACGACGCGCGGCGTGGCGCGGCGGCGACTGGGGGTGTGTTTAGTGCGGCCAGACTTGCTTCTATAACGCGGTTATCCTAAGTTTAATTACTCTAACAGATATTTCAGGAACGCTGATAACGCTCGGTCGCGCGTGTACGCGACACTTGATGCAAACTGCCAACTATTCTCTGAAGAATGTCTCGCGCCGCACCTGATTAATCTGCGAATGCGTCGAACTTGCCCCCTTTCGCCAAACAAAGAACAAAACGGACGAAAAGTATTACAATATTTCTTAGTCATCCCATCGATTTTCAGGTAGGGCGTTTTGCAATTATCTCGTAACCTAAAACCGACCGCCACAAACTTTAAAAAATGTTGTTCGGAATGGTAGCCTTGGCAACATATTTCGAGGTCATTGAAGTCGGAGAGGACGGTTTTCTGATTAAAATGAGACCAAACACGATACACACCTGGATTTTCCATTATCCGAACGTAAACAGAATAATCGGAAGTGCACGTAAGTGCAAGTAATTATAATCCAAATTTCATCGTGATTGGTGTCATTTTAATCAGAAAAATCCCACAAATATGTTGATAAGAATTCTATAAAGAAATAATTAAATACCTACCGCTAGCGCTTCGATAAATACCGACGCGAGAGTGTGTATTCACTGCAACTTGATTAAATTGGCCCAGGTAAATGCAAATTTCCATACATTGCTGCTGCCGGTTAACCAGCTGGGGTTTCAGAAAGGAGTATTTGTTCCAGGAGAGGGTGTCGGTTTTCCAAGCAATCGAGAAACCCGCGAAGCTCCGCGTCTCCTCTCGACGGGGACGGAGGGGAGTAAAAAGACCTTTTAGCCTATTTAACGAAGCATAACACAGATTCACGCCCTTAACCTGAATTTTTTCCTCCAATTACCTTTCAAGCTGCAGGTCGATATGGAACCGGAAAGAGTCCTGGCGTGATTGGTCACGGCCAACAGCAAAGGTGTGGCCGTGATGAAGCTCCTCGACTTCGGCACGAACTCCTTCTGCACCGCGTAGCTACGCGTGCGTCGCCGAAAAATCGGCGAGTCGAGGAAACTCTCGTCGTACTGCGGCATCTTATGATGGTGTCCCGATTAAACACGATCGATCATCCACGCACGAGCCACCATTCGGATTTCTCTTGTTCGCATCGCTTTGTCCAATCGCCGTGATCCAACACGGTCTGTTAGCTACTATCTTCTTCTTCATGTTGCACTTTCACCGAAACCAGAACCGATTCGCACAGACCGGGTGTTCGAACAATGTAACTGGTGTTGCTTTCGTAGATTTGTCACGGTAAACTATAGGTATTCATTTTCGTTTAGGTGTCCATAAAGAATACAACTGTTCACTAGCTATTTAAGTCTCCTTCATGATAGCAACGGGTTATCCAAAATAGACTATAGGTAGTTTTTTTTTTTTTAAATAAAAAACATACTATTTTTCATTTTGTTGGTTTTTTTATTTAATTATCAGGTCTCGTCTATGACAACTTGACAATTACGTGTGAAAGACGATGTCTGTCAAATTACCACCAAGACCACGTTTATAAACATCAATTCGAAGAAATGCTTGAGAATGACGTGGAATTTATGGTGATGGGGTCATTAGCAACACTTTCGCGAACAGCAGCAATGTTTTCATTCGAACGAGCTGTTTTTTGTCTGCCAGATGCTGGTTTATCATGAACAGATCCAGTTTCAAATTCTTTAACCAAATTTCGAATTGTTTGCTCTGATGGACGATTATGCATGCCGAAAAAATCACGTAATAGTTATAAATTTTAATAACTTTAACACGCTCTTCAATCGTATACGACTCCATTGTTAAAATTGTCTATCATTGTAGGTTAGAAATACAAGAAAGTGACAAGAAACAAACATGGCGTTTGACAGATATTCTCATTCAACATCCTAAAGGTACTTTTGGATAACCCATTACAATATACCAGGTCATTCAGAAAGTTCGTAGCCTGACACATACATGATATTGGTAGCTGCAGAAACATATCGTTGTTGAAAACATCCGTCCCTGATGCGAACATACCATACATTCCAAATCGATCTGTCAAATAGCTTGCTTGAGGCAGCTGATTAAAGTAGACGTGTTTGCTTTGGTTAGAAGAATAGAAAACTTGAAATATCGTGCAGTCATTGAATATTTATATAAAAAAGAATTAAGAGCGGAAAGGAAATTTCTTATAATACGGTGAATGTGTTAGGGGACAGTGCTCCTTCATATGCAATGGTAAAACAATGGGTAGCTCTATTTAAACATGGTCGTACAGACATTAACGATGATCCACGTTCAAGACGTCCAAGAACTGCAACCACTTCAGAAATGATTGATCCTGTCCATGATTTAGTTTTGGAAGATCGCCGATTAATTGTGGTTGATTTAGCTGAGGCCACAGGCATCTCAACTGGATCAGTTCATGAGATCTTAACTACTGAATTAGGTGGGAGGAAGGTATTGACAAGATGGGTGCCGCATTCGTTAAATTCGAATCAAAAACGCATTCGCGTGAAATGTTCTCAACAACATTTCGATCGTTTGCAAAAAACTAAAACTGACTTTATGTGTCGATTTGTAAGCATAGATGAGACTTGGGTTTACCACTGTGATCCTGCATTGCGACAATAAACCGCAGAATTGACTGAGCCCGGTAGTTCATCTCCGAAGCAACCAAAGTGGTAAAAATCGACAAAGAATGTAATGGCATCCGTTTTTTGGGATTCAAAAGGAATTTTGTTAATTGATTACCTTCAGACCTGGGAAACAATAACAGGAGAGTATTAATTAAACCTCTTGGATCAACTGGATGCACAAATTCGGGAGAAAAGACCCGGCTTAACGGAGGAAAAAGTCATTTTTTACCAGGACAATACATCGGCTTACAATGGTGTTCTTGCAATGGTCAAATTGAAGGAGTTACGCTATGAATTGTTGCAGCATCCACCATATTCACCATACCTGGCCCCCTCTGGCTTCCACTTATTCCCGAACCTCAAAAAATTCCTACGTGACAGGCGTTTTTCATCAAATAAAGAAGTTATAGCAGCCGTAGATGAGTATTTCAGAGGTCTCGAGGAAAATCATTTCAGAGATGGAATAAATTAATTAGAAAACCGCTGGAGAAACAATGTATTGAGCTGAAGGGAGAACTATACTGAAGAATAAAAGAACTTTACGAACTCTACGAACCTTCTGAATGACCTAGTAAAATATAAATGAAATGCTCGGAAACCACAGAGATCTGGAAGTATATATTTTATGCAGATAAATAACTAATTTAAAAAATATACCAATTCTATCAATCATCGGTGCTGTAATCTAAATAACGACCAAAGTGCGTTACACGGGACGTGTAATTACCGACGTTACTATTGCATAACGATCATTAGATAATCCGAGTTTATATTTCAAGCCGAATTACATCACTTTCCACTTAAAACACATAACCGCGTAACTGGTCATTAAGACCTCTGATCATAATCAACAAGTTCACTGTACCGACGCAATCCTATTAAATTTTTCCCCGAAACAAATTACTGTCATTCAAATGATGCATGTAACAATTCTGATTACCATCCTAAGCCACGTGTAAGTAAAATCTTGGTTTAAAGACAGGCACTTAATTATTTCATTTCCACAGGAACACCACGCGATATTAAATGATGGAACGGCTATCGAAAAGCGCGTGATGAGCCCGCGGGACACGTGTAAACACGCATGATCTCATAGACAGTAAATTTAGCGAGCGATCACCAAACCACGCGGTAAACAGATAACGCTGGTTGACAGTCGACTATTTGCTGAACTTTAATTCCTGGCGGGCAAACTGGTTCGCGCATAATAAATGATATACACATTGTAATTACGTTATCGCGTTTGCTGCTACGATGGGAGATTGCTCTCGGGTCAAAATTTTTGTGGCACCCTGTATATGCACGTACAGGGTGTCTCGATAATTTGTACCAGCGTTTTTCTCGTAAACAATATACACTAGAAAAAAAAAGCCAAAGAGGAGTGAAGTTGTAGTATATTTTACTAGCAATATGATAGCGTATCTCAATTATTTCTATTTTTAATATTTTTCTGGAAACAAAAAGGTGACCTTAATTTTTTTTTATAAATGAAATGCTACATATTCTTTGAAAGGTTTGAATTACGTAATTCAGTTACGACCTAGTTGAATTACTATATAATTGAAATACAATGTGATTCAATTGTGTGACAATTGTATAATGTAATTGAATGAGCACAACTCTGTAGTATACAACCTGGTTGAACTCGTCTTAATGCCAGCTTTCATTTGATGTAAAAAAAATATGTAGCATTTCATTTTTAAAAAATGAAGGTCACTTTTGTTTCTAGAAAAATATTAAAAATAAAAATAATCGAGATACGCTATCGTATTGCTAGTAAAATATACTACAACTTCCTCCTCTTCGGTTTTTTTCTGATGTTTACCGTTTACAAAAAAAAGTACAAATTATATTTAATTTTTATTATATATGTATAAAATGTGTGCAGCTGGTACAAATTATCGCGAACATCCTGTATTTTATTACGTTTTTTTAACACAAGATTTTTTCGTAAAAGTTTTGTTTCCCTTTTTCTGAAGGTTCATTCTCATATTGATAAATTTAATTTAAGGAAGAAGAGTGCCTTGCACACAACGATATATTCAGTTCGCTGCCAGGAATAGCATTGCTGTTGAGGTGATCGAATGTAATAATTGCGAATGGAACAAGCGCGGTTATTTAAATTAAGCAAAACCGATGACAGCGCGCCTAAAATATCATAGCGCGATACATTTAGCGCCCTCGAGTGTATTATACCAAAGTAGAGTACCGAGACATAGACCACTTCCAGGATGTCTATTTTAATGCGGTGGACGTTCCGTTACATTTTACATCGCTTCCGTGTATTTTACGGAATATCATGAATGCCTCGGCTTATCTATTGGTAATTAAAGTTTCGTATAGTATAAAGTATAAGCCCTACTCGATCTATAGTATAGGAGCACGGACCCGAGAATCCTGTAAGATCACCCCTTTTAAGTTGTTAACTAATTCCTACGGTGTTTGCGAAATGTAAAGAACGCCAACTCGGGAGAAAACCGCGATGTTTGGAAAAAATAAAGGAAGACATGGCAGAGAGTTGCAAGAATACGGTCGAGCTATTCATTGATAAAAATGCATCGGCCAAGAAACAAGGTGGGTCAAAGGAGCACAGGACTCCTCGGAGGCTCTATTGGTTTGTACAACAAACGATTCACGATTACTGGAGCGAAAAGTCGACCGACTCCTCTCCGCCTTCGACCACCTACCCCGTGGGCTCCACGTCGCTTTTGCTACTTCCAGAACGATGTGTATAATTCGATAGCAGACCAGGAGGTCAATCGTGTAACTCGTTTTACGGTGGATTGAACACAAGGACCAGGTTTTTCTGGCTTGTTCGCTCGATCACTAAAATTATCGAGTTTTCTCGAAATATTTATACACACTTGCCCGCGTGACTTGCCCGCCTTTGTCGAAGAAATGAAACGTGGCTTTGTGGGGGCCGACGGTGAAACGAACGAGCGTCCGATGAACACCGAAAAATATATGCGCTGCTCCCTAAACGTGATACTGTTCACTGAGATGTGAGGCGATACGGATTTATTTTTTGCGAAGGTTTATTGGCTTTAAAGAAAACATCGTCTAGCGGAAAAAACTTTTCATTCAAGAGTGCCATTTTCTGCGATTTATCCTAATCTCTTCACCCCTAAGTGGTACAATGTTAGCTTACAAAGTATCATACTCTAGGACCTTCCTAAAATTTAATATTAATTTTCTCAGTTTAAGTACACAGGGTGTAAAGAAATGTTTGGCCTTGGCTGCCATAGGCGCATTGACCTTGAATTTCACGATCAAATTTTTTTATCTATCTAAATTTACTTGACTTGAGAAACCTTTATTTACCTAAAAAGGAATATTCGACCTTGAAATGAAGAATAGATGGAAAGTTCAGCATATTTACAAATTACATTTACATTTTCGCAACGTCTGGTTGCGTTTATTTAAAATAAACAAATATCTCAAATATTATTGTTAATGCAGTGTACGAGCTTACAGTCCCGTTTAAACAAACATATATTGAAATAATTATTAGGCTATAAATCATCGTGCAGAATTCATAGTCGGATTATGTAAATATCATATTCTGCATGAATTATGTAACCAGTTATTTATTCGAGAACGCGATATAAAGCTTCCCCTTCATCATTACTCCACATTCATAATCCTCCTTCAACATCCTTCGCAATTTAATACAGATTTTAAATAACATTCATAAACAGAACAGGATTTATAAATATTCAAACTAGCCTGTCAATTATTCATTAATAAGTCTAGAGAATCAAGTGCCTAGAAGAGAAACGAACCTCCGATCATAATCCCGGTAACGAATCGGCCATTGGAATGCGGATATCAATTAGACTTGTTGTGTAAATAAAATCCCGAACAATTTCCTATTAATTATTAGGTTCGACGCTGCAGGTTCTGCGCGGTGCCAGTTATTTAGTGTACACCGACGACCTTGTAATCATGCAAATCCACAGGAATTTTGTGCTCGTCCGAGGTTTCCTGATTAATAATAATTAACACTGATGAACTTGCGACCCAGTTACGTTCGACTTCCTGTCGGGCGCAAGGCGGTGCGCGTTATTTTCGGTGTCTGATAGGGTGCAGAGGCGAGATTTAAGAAATGCTCATTCCAGTGACCGGTTTGACGTCAGTTAGTGACGTATTGGTACAACTTTCGCCTCATAAGGGGGATATCGAAATTAAATTTTCCTAAAACAATAACGAACATAATATCTAGACTGTGGATGTTTATGCAATTTGTAATCTTTGTAGACGAATTTTAAGAAACTCGAACCAAATAAAATCTTATTTTCCGTGGTATAGTAGCTGAAATAAATAAAAATTGTACTAAATTATCGTATTTTATATCAAAAGCATTCAAAAGCCTTAATTGCATATAGATCCGCAGTCTAATAGTATCCAATCGCCACTAAATAATGGAAACTATGGAAAATAAGCTAATTAATAAACACCGAATTTTATGCATTGAAGATCAGAAGAATTTAAGAATATCGTTACGTTGCCCTCAATTTATAAAAACTATAAAATATATTTAATTCCTATTTCGTATATATATATATACAATTTGTTGCAGAAAGTTTTTATTTATCTCAATTATTTCGTCAATCATTGAAACTAATATGGTACTAGCAGGGAGAGGGTAACTGTTACCCCTCAATTCGTGGTCCCTCCCCTCATCTGGAATCGCGTCGAGACGGACGACTTCACCTCCGAAAATAAATTGCCCGCGCCGTGCGTAAAACGTTATCACTGTCTTTTCCACCACCCTTTCATCCCCCGCGTGTCCACCCTTATCCTTCCTTGCAACTCGTCCGCGTCGAGAATGATACCGAAAGTAATCGCGATACCACGCACGTTCACTTATTTAATATCGATCGCCATTGCGTGGACGCAACAGATAACGAGGAAAAAACGGCCCGAAAAAGGAAGAGGAAATTCGTTGGCGAAATTCCGTGCGTCGCGTAATTAAACTTCACGGGCCGAGGGGCAAAATATTTAATAAACGTGAATCGTAATTAAACAACGCGCCCGGGGTTTTTCTGTGGTTCCCGTGTGCTTCGTGCTATCCATTTTTAAGCGCAGCGAGCGCGGTGAACTTTACCGGGGAAACGTGTTTTGTTATTTTTTTTTTTCATATTTTTTGTAAACATGCATACTGTGTTTCTTGCACGTAGGATCGTCAACATGGCCGAATAATCATGGTTCTCTCTCTCTTTCTCTTTCTGCCAGTACCATCTTCAGCACGTGACCGGGCCGTGGCGGAAAAGTGGGGGGACAAGTCTTAATCTGGCGAATCTGATTTTTCATTCTACATGGATAGTACCTGAGCAAGTCACGAATATTCTTAAATCAAATACGGATCCGATGGTCTGAAAACAGAGTCGGCGAAAGAGGAAAAGGAAAGAAAACGTGAAATAACCTGGGCTCCCTTGCGGCCAAAGTCAACGTCATAATTTTATATCTGGTGTTTTCGTAAGCGTCTCCATGACATTAAAAGGCGACCTATATCATGGCTAGTCGTCTGTAAGACGAGATATTAATTTTTAGGAATCAGAATCTTGAACATTTTTTACCATCGTACTTTGTGATAAATTAGAATTAATTCTAATAAACATTTCAGAAACAATTTTGAACTCATTTCTAAAGAAACAATAAAATTCTCATTGTCTCGTGAACACTTATGGCTAGTCTGTGAATCGTATGCGTTTATAACAAAAATGAATTAATGAATTTAAGAACATTTGTATACGTCGACTTAGTAAAATGATTCAAAGAAGACATATGTTTTTATTTAACTCCTGTTTCTCGCAATTAATATAGAAAATATTTATTTCGCACAAAGATCTGCGATTTTGACTGTCTACGTGTTAACTAATTTCTGGGAAAGCAAAAATTGTAAACATACATTTCAAGTTTAAATTGTACTGCTATATTTTAAAACTGTTCAATAATTTTCTTCTTTTCTTGAACAGTTATTATTGACGCACTTGATTTACCGAATTACGAAACTACGTAATTAACATTCTGTTCGACAACATCAGCGCCACATTGGCTACACGCGTAATCGAAATGCTACTTGCAGTGCAAGGCTAACTTAAGGAGTAAGATACACGGAAAAATATTTCCAGCAACCACAACGCGATACGATCTGCGATATTTTCTATGAACCGTTCACAAGAATCTGACCGCGGAAAATCCTCCGGGAGGGTTAGCACGCGTCGTCTAACTTCTGTTCCGCTAACTAATCGGGCCTTGATCGTTTATTACGCAGCATCTATGTTCCGCCTGCTCCAGATCGGTCGACGTGTCGTGATCTAGGTCGTTAAGAGATCTTTTAATCTCCGACCGGCAAAAAATTGCGATCGGTCCGGGGAAACGAAACGATCAATGGCTGTGTTCTAATCAAAAGTGCGCGCTATGAAACGTGTTTTCAATTTCAATTCCTGAACGCAATTATGGTGCGCCTGTGTATCGAAGCTGCGTTATCAAAACTATGTTCAGTCTGAACCAATTTGCGATATTTAACGAATTTCAGTTTCTGCATATTTCAACTGGCAACAACACGCAGGAAAATTGGAAAATATTTTATTTCCAACTTTTGAAACGTTAATGGTAAATTGTTTGTTTGACATTGCCAGTTATATAACTAGCCTACAGATCTTTATGCAAAATTACACTTTTCCAAGTCGATTATAGAGACCGGGAATTAAATGAAAATATATTACTTTTTTATGTGCGATCTTAATAAGTCGATAATAATTATAGAATTAGACTGCAGATATAATAATTAAATTAAATTAAAATAATCGTGAAATCAAAGTTTCAAAGTTTGCTCGGTTTGCTAAAAATTTTTCACTCGTTGATAAGATGTATCAGGAAGAAACGTGGTGGTGTCCATTGAAAACAAATGAAATTTACAGAGAGTTTGATAATCCGGATAAATTACAACACAATGGAGTTGTCTTTTATTACTTCTTGCTTCGCATTAATCAAAGATTCAATAACTCACAGATTCACACAGACGCGAAGCAATGACTAACTGTGTAATTTTACAAGTTACGCGATTCTCTGTTTCTCGCAAACTTCTGCTCAGTTTTAACATAGGAACTTACTAAATCACTAAATATAGACAATCTATTTGATCAGCCGTTTCATTAGACTTCACTGAATTGTGAAACTTTTATTGTTCCATACCAATAGTCACATTAAATGAAATGTCTAACTAAGCAGCATTAACACTGTAAATTCTGTTCGAGAACATTTCTGTCGATCAATAAGCTTCGGCTCGATAAAAATCGCCAATGAATCGTTCAGTCTGCTGCACCGTTAGCAATCGCAGAAAACCGATCTGAAGAAACGTCGAAGCAGCATCGTCAACACTGTTCCCAACCCCGATAAAAATCGTTCATCGCACTGTTAGCAATCACAGAAGGATCGACAGGTCCACTGTACATTCAGCAACTCCTAGGTCAATGCGAAGTTCAGTCACAAAGATAGATTGTCAATCACGGTGCTCCAAATTTGAGTCTCTGTTACTCAAGCCACTGTCTTTAATCACGAACAAATTCGAAGCCAACTAGATACGTCAGCAATCGGACCTTGAAGAGCTTATCCAAAGTGAAAACCGGACGACGAACCGCTTTGCACGGTCACAAGCTTGCGCCTCGGAAGAACTTTGGAAACTGTAGTCGGCTGGTGTCCGTCTTTGCCCGATTTCCGAAGACACCGATCGATGGGGAGCACTGTGCGCACGAAAAGGTAGCAAGGTAGAGCTATCCTGGGCCGGGATCGATTCCGGTCCATTAAGCGCGGCGTTGTTCTCCGGACGGCGTTCACCGATCCGTTGGACCCGGAACGGAGATCTCGCGAAAAAGAAATTGTGCAACGGTTCCCGACAGTGGCGAAACGACGTCTAAACGAGCGGCTGCTTGGTCTACGAAGACCACCGAGCGTAAATCTGGTCCATACGGATCGAGTTCCAAGCAGGTCCCTCCGTCTGAGGCGCGTGCACACGCCGGACAGAAGCGGCTAGCTCGCGGATCGGAGGTGAACTGTTGTTGCTCGTGGACCATCCGCTTGCAGAATCGGCCGGTGATATCTGTGACTTTGGCCGGGAAAGAAGGCTCGCTTGTCTATTTTAACGGGTCAGAGAGAGGAGCAGGCCAGCAAAAGTTTGCGAGAGAGGAGAACGGCCGTAGAAGTAGGAGAGATAGGTGGTGCCTAGCGGGCAGATATATACAGGGTGTCCCGGCGAACGCGTTCGATACCGCGCTTCTTACGAACATTGGTTAAAGCCTTATATTTATGCCTATTATATATTATATATGTTATAATTATATTTATGTCGATAGTTCCTTAAATGTGCAGACTCAGCCATTACTTTTTGTTTGGAAATACTGTTGCATTATTTACTATTAACACTATTAAGAAAAGAAATACATATCTATGTAGCTGCTAAGGCTTGCAATTAAGGACAATTTTTATTTCGCACAGAAATCCGCAATCTAGTAATAAATCGTACATTTCTTTGCAGTATTAGGTTGGCAACTAAGTTCGCGACCTCCACATTTCCTCAAACGAAGTAATTTATATGTGCTTTCTAAGCACGAGTATTTTATATCAAATTAATCGCAAAATCAGAGCTTTCGAATGATATACAGTGCAAAAGGAATGGTCACTGAATCAGGATATAGTGATACAATAAAAGAATTACGAAACAAAAGGTCGCGAATAATAACTAGTAGGGGTGTGCGGGTACCCGAAATTTCGGGTTCGGGTCGGGATCCCGAAGGTTTGCAATATTCGGGTACCCGAAGTTAAAGTTGTATTTATATATGTAAGTATAATGCTGTTTTATGATTTTTCAGTTAAATCTTTTATTTTCACTGGCAGGTTCAGAATGATTTTTGTATTTCTTTGTATAAAAACACTGTTCTTACAAGACAAGGACTCTTCGTCCGCACACTGTTCGTACAAGACCACTGTTTCCGAAACAGTGTTTACTACGAATCGAAATATTATTACAACCGATGATTGCAGAAACAGCAAGACAATACCTTGGCATTCCTGCCACTCAAGTATCCAATAAACGATTGTTTTCTGATGCTGCAAATATTGTCACAGCCACAGAGAACGAAACTTGTATCGGAAAAAGTAGAGCAATTATGCTTCCTACAGGCGAATTTAAAATAGAATACTGTTATTCTATGTATCACATAATGTATTCGAAATTATTTCTTTCCGTCGCGAAGTTCAAGAACCAAGCATAATTACACATACACGGGAAATACAAAAATCATTCTGAACCTGCCAGTGAAAATAAATGATTGAACTGAAAAATCATAAAACAGCATTATACTTACATATATAAATACAACTTTAACTTTGGGTACCCGACCATTGCAAACTTTCGGGACCCCGACCCGACCCGACCCGATCATTGCCCGACTTGACCCGAGACTCGGGTACCCGCACACCCCTAATAACTAGATGTTAGGGGTGTGCCTCGATAAAGAAGTCGATTCGATAATTTCTAACGAAAATATATGTACAATCTCAGCAATTATTAAATCCGGCAGTCCTACTGTTAAACAGAATATGTACATGGAAAAGTTCCATAACTCTTCCATGACTGTAACACTGTAAATCTGAGTGAGAACATTTCCCCGGACTATTTTCGCATGCACTTAAAATGCAACAGACACATGCCCACCGGTCACGACAACTAGGACACCCTGTATACAGCTAGAGGGTTAACAACGAGCAGGAACAAAAGACCTCGCACTGAGGCAGACACTTACGCTCGTTCTTTATTTCAACGAGGATAGAAAGAAAGAGACGAACTGAGAGAAGAAAGGATGAGGAGAAAAGCAAAGGAGGAGGAACAATTTATTTGCGGACCCTTGCAGCACTGTGTTAGTATGCGACGGCTAGAAGAACTACTTTTCCTCCTCCCCTTCCTCGCGGACACCACCCTCTCGCTCTGCCGCCGATGCAACGGGCACTGTCATTGCCATCGCGTCCCGTAGATTGGATTGGTCCGCGTAAGAAAACGACCGCGGAAATTTCATTTTTCCTCTGGCCAAAGCTTCTCCTGCTCTTTCGAACGGTCATGGTCACGCGCGCGATCCATGCTCCATTGATGGCTGCCAAGTCTTTACGCGAGACGTCCTTGAGCTTTTGTGGACATTTTCCAGTCAACGACTCGACTGCCAAACATATATGTCCGATCACTTCAAATTTGAGAAAGTTGTGTTTGGAAGTACCGTCTCCAGTGGAGAAAATTCGTCCAACGCCGGAGTACACTTAATCTTGGATAAAAACATTTGTCACATCAAACGGACACAGCTAAACAATTCAATCAGTAAATTCAATACCAAACGTAATTTTCATATTTCACTTATCCTGTTTATTTATAAGGTGAAATGTTTTTTTGTTGCTAGATAAGTAGTTTTTAGAAACCGTTGTTTAAAAATAGAAGAAGATTCTGTACGTGACTGATCTATCTAAATGAACAGTACCTTATTAAACTTCTATGATGAACCTATCTCAAATTAATTTTCAAAGTCCATTATGAAATGCATTTTCCTCTGAAACCAATACAATAGAAAGTACTCGTAATACGATGTTATCATGAATAGCATTATCGAACGTATTGTCTACAATTATCTTAAGATTACTATCCACGCACTTCAATTGATAAAGAATTAAAAAACAAGATACATACGTTCTAACGCTGGTTATATACACAAATGTAAAAATATCGAGTATCCCAGAAGTATTATTCACTGTTTGTCTACAAGTTATTGTTTTACGTTACTTTATAAAAATGACAAGAACGTATTTATTATTATTATTGATTTAGTGCTTTAAACGAAATAAGATTTATATAGCATATACAATACATAAACAACAAGAGTATCAACAACAATATTATATGTCCAAAGAAATAAATTTATTGAACAAGTCCTCGTAAAGTTATCTTTATAATCCCAAACTAAAAAATTTAGCGAAGTTCAAAATATTCAGCGGTAGTGTCTATCTTATATTTATTTGCTTTTAGGTTTACTATTTTCCTCTACATTTACAGAATTATGAACACGTCTCACAACAAATGAAGCAAAATAATCATTCGCCAGTCAAGACTAAAGACCACAAAAATAAGAAAAGGTCCACAGGCTAAGAAAATTCATGTAATAATATTCACAATACCGTTCTAGTGACAATCAGATAAATATTGAACGTATAGACTCACTCCAGATTAAATTATATCCAAGGAACATGTTGACCAGTCGGTGAGAACGAATTAATTAATATCACTAACAAGTCGACGCCACTGTCACAATTCTCCGCGTCGAGCCTGGTTTAACGCGAAACTACTTCTCTAGCCCGGTGCTTCGGATTATTAACTGCAACTTCCAGTAAATATCCGAGCGATAATGCCGGACGATAACGGGTGATAAGCAGTGTACATGTATGACGGTGTCTAATTTGCTAGAACGCGATCGAAGAATAAGGGAATCCATGGAAAAGCCGTGTCAAGGTAAAGGGCTCTCTACCATCCCTCGGATCAACAGCTAAATTAGGGATCAACGGTAACACGTGCGACGACCGGTTTTCGCACGTGCACCACGATCTAGTCCGTCCACGCGCACGTATCTGCCCGGCGAAACGTGAAAACAGATGCATATTCATGAATTGTCAGTGAATGCGGGGTGCACCCTTGCACGGGTCAACGTGCGTGCGTGTTCCTGGCAGTGCATCGTTACTTGATGCAGAACGGGTAACATTTGGCCGTGGCTTATGCCAACTGATACTGGACAGGGACGAACAGCAAGAAAATCTGCGCGGGCTCGTATTTCCTCCACAGAAATCCAGGGGCGTAGCAGATAAGCTAATTGACTGTATTAAATACGTCAGAATAATAGAATCATGTGTTACTCGTCAGTATACCGGGTATTTCACCTAACTTGACCACCTTGAATATCTTTGTTGTTTTTAACGATACCGGTTGTTTTAACCGATCGATGCAGCTGGACATTCGTTATAAAAAAAGTACTAACCTATGTATGTCGAAAAGTTAGTAGTTCAGGAGATATTTTAATTTAAATAACTTTAAAACGCCATTACTGTCGTACTAAGGCGTTCGCGTTTACTTACTTGTGTAACGTCTTAGTAACATTATAAAGAATATCCAGCTGCATCGATTGATGTATTAAAAAATACACATAAAATAGAGATTCACATCTCTAATAAAAATGACATAAAAACAACAATTTTTTGGTATCGTATGAGCCCCATTTTACAATTCAACTTTGTCCTTCAGACATTTGACGTATCTTTAAAAACAACAAAGATACCCAAGGTGATCAAGTTAGATGAAATACCCGGTATAACAACATCAAGAATACATTTATTCAGATTTTGATAATAATATGTACCACGATTATCCGAACCGATGACACTTCAATTCTCCATCATGCGAATACATGCTTGTATGAAATATTAAAATCTTGATTAAAAGGTGAATGCTTTGATTGTGTAAAATGATAAAGTTCATAAAAAATTAACCTTATGGAAATTAATAAGGTGCAAATTATCAAATGCAATAGTTGACGGTTAAGATGTAAATTGATTTTCGTCATAAACGCATAAAATCCGCAGTCTAGTAATTACGATAATATTTGTATCACAATAGCAGACAATAGGGGGTAGCAAGCGAAGCAAGAAATTCTCCTATGTATCTAAAATAATCTAAATCATCGAATACCGCATGCTCTTCAATGAGTCAAGCTCTCCCTACGTACACACGTGACTGCTCTCCAAGCCCACGTGTATGCCATCGAACAATGTTTACTTTAATTCAGCTGTACACTAAATAAATCTCTAGATACACGCGGTAGTTGATACTCGAGTACGATGCCAAATCCACGGTATAGCAGGCTCCCTCTCTGTAACCGCACCACTTGGAATTGGCACTGTAATTACGGAGAGCAGTAGACATAATTTCGCGATAATTTGTCCAGCTACTGTCAGCTAGAGCTATCATGTAACCGGAATGGTGCATGGCGGTGCGATTACAAGGAAGACCACGAAGTCCGTTTATGGGGAGGGAATATTCCATGATACTGTGCTATCGGTACATCAAAAGATACTTAGTTAATCAACGCTTCTACAATAGATATCAAACTCCCGTTTCATCTACCAACTGCACCCTGTATGTATAAATCAGAGTCAGCGCGAGTCGTATATTCGCAAGGGGATGAACTCATATTGTCCATTAAGCATTAATGTTGATTACTAGACTGCGGATTTTACGTATTTATGACGAAAATGAATTGAATACAAGACACTAGAAGAACTTGGTACATTCTCTTAATTATATAATTGACTAGCTGTACCCGGTCACGCGTTGCTGTGGCTCAGTCTGGTTAAATGGAAAACAAAGAAAAGAGAAAGCGCACGTTTCTACATACAGTTTTATTTCACAATGCTTGTGGGTATACAATATTTTTTGTTGCTCCACTTATTTCCGACAAACGGTTCAAAAGTTACGGCTGCAAATACCTTAAAGCAACGGCTTCCAACCTGGGAGGCGCGGCCCCCAGGGGAGGCGCGGACTATTGCCAGTGGAGGCGCCAAAATTTTTAATAAAAAATTGATGTTCATACCATAATATCTACAATTAAATAAACTTCATATCGTAACGTAACAGAACAAATTCGGGTATAAATAGGGAGGCGCGCAAAAAAAATTTCTTAGGGAGGCGTAGTAGCATAAAGGTTGGAAACCGCTGCCTTAAAGCAAAATTATCAACATTTTCGAGTTTATATCGTTTTTGCATGGCCCCTTAGATCACGTCGGAGAAAAAGTGTCAAATATGAAAGTTGTAGAAAATTAAATTTTAAAGGTGATCTCAGATTTTTCCTAAAACCTAACGTTGAAAAGAGCTACAGCTGTTTAATAAGTCGGTAAACCAAAAAGTTCAAGAAAAACGCACACTTTTTGCGTTGTAACTCCTAAACTATGCGACCTACAGAATCGGATCAGTAACCATTTGAAAGAATTATGCGAGCTGAATGCAATAAGTACCTCACATTGACTATTGATGCTACCAGTCAAAAGTTATAAGCAGAAACTCTGTTCACTAATGCCGTCACAAATTTTGAACGAATGGACTTTTTCGAATGTGGATTGTCCTAAAACCTTCCCGAAGAAACGCTGCGTCTAATAACTCAAACCCCAGCTTTCTACGTTCAGCAGTTTCGGAGATCTTAGATTATGAACAAACATTTACATTTTTATTTATATAGATAGATTATCAGTTTGCTCGGTAGAAACTGAATCATAACAGACCCAGACTCCGCCGTAGGATGGTCAAAAGGGAAAATTAATTTTCATTGACCTTCAGTTTTCTACAATTGACTTGACAATGTTTATTTTGCATAAAGATCCGCATTGATTACAAAAAAAAAAACGAAGAGTTCCTGAGATACAAAGGAAATTGCTTCCAGCTTGAACGAGTCTGTTGATCCAACGTCTCTGCTCGTATAGTTAGCTTGATAGGTAAGCAACGTCCATTTATCTTATGAGTAAGCGCAAGACTCCCCCTCCATCGTGGTCTTAAAAATGTTGGAGTGAACAGAAAGTGTGGCGAGAAGGTCAATGAGTACAGCATCATTAGCTCGCCGATCACCAGTACCCAGGACCAGGCTGGAACCTTTCATTCCAGTTCCTATCGGTTAGATCTCATCGTGTTCTTTTTCGCAACAAGTTCCCGAATTTTCCGTTGTCCTATTTCCAGAGAGAAAGAGAGGAAGGGAGAGAGAGAGAGTCAGCGAAGCCGAAACGGATAAAGGCGGCCGGACTCCGACAAAGCCCATAATGGACACAATGTCCGCGGCCCAGAAACGGGAGAGAACCGGAGGGAAAACGGATCCCGTGGCAAGCCCGAACAGAATTTAATCATATTTCGATCTCGCGCCTTTTCACTTTTCTTTTCTGGCTGTTCCTTACGGGACCGACAAAGACGTTCAATCTCCACGGGCGCAGGCCCGAGAGCGGGGGCGTTCTACCGGCGTTGCACGACACCGGTCGACGCCATAGATTCATTTCAATGAACTAACCCCCGGCACGGCTGGAAATTTAATGAGAGTTCGCTTTTCAGTAACCAGCCGACAGAAATCCCCCGGCGACGACGCGGATATATTATTGACCGAACCGGTAGCGACTCGGTTTATCGAACGAATGGTACAATTTTTCCCCTACCCCCCACGTTCGAGCTACCGTTAACCGGCCCACGAGCATTTCAGCTCCCGCCGATGTCGCGATGTCGTCGTCGTCGGGGAGAAACTCGATCATCCGCGGGTACACTCCTCGGTAACGAGATTCTTTCGAATGTAACCATCAACGACGACACCGCGCCGGCACGGAAAACTCTCTTTTGAAGACGGTGCCGTAATTTACTAGAGTGGATGGCCCCAGCGACCGGAGATGCGGCTTCTCGTTGGCCAGGGATTTGATTTCTTGTGTTTTCCCGGCACTAAACGAACGCTCGAGTTATTTACTCTCGGAAGGGTGCAGCTGAGTGCTGGGATATCTAGGACCACTGGAGCGCCCGCTAGCTTGAGCATCCCCGTCAGTTCTCCCCGGGAACACGAGTGTGTATGTTACGGTGGAGAGTTCATTAATCGGCAATTTAGCGCCGCTGTGTCACGCAAATCACTTGATAGGCGAGTCAGAAAATTTTGATTCGGAGTTTCCAGTTTTGAATCGTAAGACTGTTGCTTGCAAGACTACCAGAGTGCTTTGAGCACACCCCATCGACTCCTTCGGGATAACACGAATGTGGATGTTACCATGAAGTTTATTAATTTAGCAGTGCTGTATTAAACAAATCATTTAATAGGTGAGTGAGGAAATTTTGATTCTGAGCTTGCAAAGCTTCTAGCATCGGCCTAGTAGATCTACGAACATTGGAGTGCCCGCTAGCTTGACCATCCCCCAATTTATTTAAAATGTTGAAGTTTCCAGTTCTCACTCGTAAAGATTTCGCTTGCAAAGCTACCATCTCTCTGGCAGATAATTTCATCGCTTCAGGACGTGATGTTTTAAAAATCTCTGCCCGGGTAAGATCCTCTTTAAGCATTTATGCGACTGCACGTGTTTACGCGATCTCTTTTCAGTTGTGGCTAAGCATCTTCGACATTAAAAGCAGTTCTCGCTCACAAAGGTTGATCTCTATACTGTTGCACCTACATTTCTATTTTTAACTATAGCTAACCTTTAATGACTCAGTCACCCGGTGCTTTGTTACACTGTTTTTGTTAACGCTACTTGAGACGGTAATTGTTCAAAGTCGGTCAATTTTTCAACCTCCATAAAAGAGTTCACGATCATATCAAAAATAATAGAGCAACGATATGATAAAATAATTAGTACATATACTATTTGTGGTGAACCAATTGTATGAACAATTAGTAGCAGAATTATTTGGTTTATTGGATAATTGACAAAGCAGAGGATAAGATAATTGTAAACCATGGGCCAACGCTATGTTTCCTTAAGGTTCCGCTCTATTCTCGTCTTTCGTTCATTAAACCGAGGTCCGAAAATAGAGTCTAATCTACAAGTCGGCTTCACTGATCGTTCCTCGCTCTTGTCCGGTAAAAATTTCCTGTTAACGGCTCTATTTTTCTAGAGGCAACCGGCAAGAACGACGAACACGCAACGATTTCAACCGGCTACAAATCAACTCGTATTAAACGCAATTACCAACGACAGATGACGTAGGGTGCAGAGTTAGTTGGTACTCGTTATCCAGCAAATTGATCAAACTGCCTTTACTTAAGTGTATTTGTCCATCAGCACCACTACGAGGCCGCACGTATCAGTTCTGATAAGTTGCACCTGTTAATTTACAATAGAAAACTAGAGCCACGAAAATTATAAGCAAATTCTCCGAACAATACTATTCTATCACAAGAATTATCCTTTGATCGTCTACTTGATATCCACATTTTCAAAAACAGCGACTTATCGAGAACGTTTTTATTGTAATATTTTATTGATCAATTAAAGTTTCAAAAACAATCTCCTGTTGCATTACTCACACCCGCCCCATCACATTAATACCACCTATATTTCACAATGAGCTTCAACAAATTTTTGATAAAAATTATTCTGTGCATAATTTATTCAAACCATCTTCTAGGTTTAACTCTGAAAGCACAGCAATGCTTAGAAACTTTTATCGTTTATAAATAAATTTCTAGTAACACTGAATATCATACACGTATATATGATTTACATGAGCCACCCTCTATAAGCCTCCATAAAAATATTATTACAAATGTAACCTCAGCATCACTCACTAGCAATGACCTCGACGATCGGTATTGGATTCTACAAACACATTTCTAGTAACAGAGAATTTCATACAAATATGGAATGTATTGAACCACCATCTATGTCTCTCCCCCAAGGTATTAGCAGTGCTCCTAAACTTAACCTCAACGTTAATCAGTCAGCAACATTTTCCGCTGGCAATAAATTACTTTGTAGCGATAAAGAATCTTATTTCACGTCTACGTAAATGGGGTTGATACGACCGCGGTGGAAATAGTGTCGCAGCGATGGCGGGAGAACTCTTTGTTTGGAGGGTGAGAACGCAGGGCAACAGGACTCGTGATACGGGCAGCTGTTGGAATTACATTGGGCTCGCCCCTGGCGCGTGGACGGTTTATTGACATACACTCCAAGCGACCCGCGTATTATTACCAGTGTCGTCGCGTTCGCGACGAAATACGCGACCCGCCTTTTTCAAGAAACAGTGCAACATCGAGACAAACGGTCTACGAAGGAGGCGGAAGAAAATCAACAATGCATCCACCTCTCGCGGCATTCTCCCGTCTTTCACGCGAACTTCGACACAGAATTTTCTGAACTGACCAACCCAATACAGTACCGAATCAATCCGATTTAAACCTAATTCCGCAGATTGATTCTGGTATGTCAAGACGAAATCGAACACTACCCCTTTTGAGAGGTTCCTAGCTAGAGTTATATCACAACATTAGTATTAATCTCGTAAGTAACACTGCAATTCTTTTTATTCGAACTTGTTAATAAATCTGGAAGAATGTCTTATTTTTTATTTCTTTTGGTATTTTATTTAGAAGTATAGTACTTGACAAAACATATGTTAAAAAATTAGTAATTGTCGTATAATATTCAATAACGCGGCAAAAATTATATTCACCCCTGTTCAACCAAAACATTTTCGTGAAAATTATTTAAAGTCATCCCCGCTCAATGAATAATTATTAAATAGCTGCAGTGTGTTACGAACATTCGACAAGAATTCAGTGCGGCATAGCCCTCTCTTGCACAGGACTCATAACACATAGGGAGGACAATGATTCATATACACAATCACAGCAGATGCAGGAATTCCGCCATATAGGTATAAATTACAGGATAATAACACTGGGAGATAGGAAAATTCACAAAAATCTAATTTTTTAATATTTCGTGGGACAACTCCCTCTCGCACGGAGCCGCTCAATTCGCGATTGACATTCACCGAGCCTGTGCATCGAAAGGGTATATTACACCCCTGCAGAAATGAATGCACCTTATACTCTGTTCGTATGATCGGTGATCTGTGGCATTATAGAAAAATTGAAGATTAGAGTGTTTGAGCGGGTTTCGGGTCACACGCATATGCTTTTGACATTTCGCGTCCGGTAGCGTCCGTCAATGATCGGTCCGCTAACGTTTTGATGATCACGGTACCAGCGATAGTGGCGTTCGATAGGGTACACTGTCACGGAATCCCGTGGGCATGCTTGTTCTCCTCGGGTGCAATATAAAAAACTTGACTGACAGGCGAAGAAAATAGAAAGGGTGAGGAGGAGGAGGACCGGGTACCGTCGTTGTCACGGAACATCGTACGTTCTCTTTCATCGTAGGTCATAGTACATAGGAGAGAGTATCACTCTCACTCACCTGCGTGCTTCTCCGACTTCGGCGTCGAGGCCATGGCTAGCCGGTAATATGTCTTCTCGGGCCGCGACACTATCTCACCATTTCCGCGAACGACCGCATCGTAAACTACACACTAGTGGCTGCCGCGGCGTTTTCAGTCTGATGTAAACCCGACGTGCACCGCTACATCTTCGTTTGTCAGCCATGTTTCGGGGCGCGAGCGCGCGAACCGCCATCGCGCGGCCGAGATTTGAACACAACCGTTTGGCCAATATGGCCGACCGACTGTCAATCGGGTGACATTTCACTGAATCTTTCGCCTAGAAGGGATGCCTGCGAACCGTTGATATTCACGGGCGGAACACGTTCCGCGACCACGTACGTAACCCCGTGAACTCCGACACTTTTTAGCCTTCCGCAACCATCACACCACGAGTGTCGTAGTGAAAATTAATCAGAGGTAGTGGCGGCCAGTGGCGGCGCAACGGCTGACTCGGATACGTCAGTACAGTGCCGGGAAAAAGTCGACGTACATCTGACGTACAGTACGTCGCAAGAGTATATTCGTACGGTTCTCAATAACTGTGCGAGAGATGTGAGTAGTGCGAACAAGCGAGATCAATTATTGGTTAAACTTTCACTCAGGAGACCAAATGTTTTCAACTTTCCTGAATGTAGTATTATACAATTCGACGAGAAAATGATAAAACTTCAAATTCTAGGTGCGAGGAATCCAAGATCTAACCTAAACAACGAGTAACTTTACTCGTGTAGAACTTTTAAACAAGTGAACGCCGCACACTGAAACTTGGACTCCTTCGCGCTAGAATTTAAAGTTTTCTCATTTTCTCGTCGAATTGTATGATATTACATTCAGAAAAGTTGAAAATTTTTGGTCTCCGAGTGAAGAATGGCAAAATCACTTTTGGAAAATAACGTATTGCTTGTAACATAGGGTTGTTGCATCTTTCAAGAATTAAGAAATTCTTGAGATTCAGTCGATTAATGGGACATACGTTTGATGCCGACGTAAAATGGGGAACTCTGGTTTGAAGCAGCATTATCAAACCGCGAAGAAAACCGGCGCATTAAATATTTCCAACAGAAAGTTAGATGAGTTCCCGCAGCATCTACACAGCCTGGCGCCGCTGTTACGTACGCTGGATCTATCGGAGAACAAGTTCGTTCGACTACCTGAAGATATCGGGAGCTTCACGTTGCTGAAGCAATTAAATATTAGTCATAATAAGCTAACCGCTCTGCCCGATGCTCTCGGAGCGCTGACCAAATTAGAATGTTTAAACGCGTCGTCGAATCAAATCAAAAGTATTCCTTTCTCTTTACAAAAATTGACCCGCTTGAAACAGGTGAACATCTCCAATAATCAGATCACCGAGTTTCCCCTGATGTTTTGTGATTTGAAATTCTTAGACGTGCTGGACGTGTCGCAGAATCGAATTACGACTATTCCTGACGCGGCCGCAGCACTGCATGTGGTTGAACTTAACCTCAATCAGAATCAGATATCGACGATTTCCGAGAAGCTGGCGGAATGTCAGCGTCTGAAAACGTTAAGATTAGAAGAAAATTGTTTGCAGTTGAACGCTGTACCTAGAAAAATTTTAAAAGACTCGAAAGTTTCGGTGCTAGCCCTCGAAGGGAACTTATTCGAGATGAAACAATTAGCTGATCTCGACTGTTACGACGACTATATGGAAAGATATACCGCGGTGAAGAAGAAAATGTTCTAAACGAGAATCATTACGAGAGGATAATCTGTTCACATACTGATCGATCAGCGTGTAGAATATAAATTATACAACATGTTTGATAATAGATATTATACAATTGTTTCGTAATTTTCCAATGGTATTATGTATATGGTATTCGCGCAATTATTGTACTGAACAATATAGGTATATAATATACGGAATTGTACAAACTATTTCTATTAGATGTGTTATATAATAAGCCGAAATATATATTACTTTTTCATAGCTTAATAAATAATACTTGAAACAAGTTTCGTTTTCGCACGAAACGTTTATTTATACCGTAATTTACTGAGTGTCGAGATTGTATAAATATATTTCCTTTAATACAACATTGTGTGCTATATATTGTATATTTTGTACTACACGACTTGCACAACAATAATCGGCTTCATATTTTGTATTTCACTAAATATTTCTATACACAGTCATATATAGCTACAACAAAATGTACAAATCTCCTATATTACTAAATAAATTTATGAACAATTTTTTATGTTAATTATACGATATTCATTGGATCTACGAAATGCCAAAAATAGTTACATTCGTAATGAATGTACATGGTACAAACTAAATCTTCTATCACTAAAAATTGTGCTTCGAATGTTTAAAAAATGTTGTAATCACTTACTGTAACCATTTGACATTGTTATATAATCACATTATCCCGATTCAAATTTTGTGGAAATAAATACTTTATTTATTTATTTTATTTTATTTCGTCCGGAAATGAGATGTGTACTTTGTATTCCAAAATAGCGGGTCCCATCTACGCTATTCTAATGGAAAATGCCACCAAAACTAAATGAAAAAAATAAGCTACAGGTGAGCTGCACAGATAGTAAAAATAGTTGCATGTGTTAACTTTCAAGTTAGCAACCCTTCGCTTGCGGATACGTGAGTTGACTATGAATTACTTCATTAGGCACAAGATATTTGTATTCCACTCTTTCCCGACTGAACAATTACGGCTAATTTTAGAGCGCATTGAGCAGCAATCATCCATTAATATTAAAATAATTAATTACGAAATTTCTTGAAGAATATGCACTTTCAATATATTCAAAATTATTATTATAAAGACAAATATGCAATTTGCTTGCAAATTAATGACAGCAAGTCATGCATAATTAATTGTTTGTATATGTTCGACATTCTTAGATTTAACGTAAAAATGTCGTATTCATTGATATGGTTCGATGTTCATCAGTGAAGATATTTTGGTTTATTGTATTTTAAACATTGTTTCAAGCGATTTGAAGTTTAGCAAAACTTGTGTGCATGTCTAGGGTACAGACGACGATAATCTTGTGCATGGAAGACACACTGCTCTAATTTTGTACAGACTCCGAATTTTTAAAACTATGTTCGTACTAGTAAAACTGCATATTTCAATTAATTACATTAATCGTGAATAATTATCGTGTTACAGCTGGATTTGTATTTATCTTATTACGAATTGTTTATATTATGCCTGCACCACAATAGGTCGTCCAGCTAACGACCATAACCGTACACTAAAATTGACGGGCCCTGTTATATTTTCGCACCACATTATGTATGACAGGTCATATGAATTCTAATTGTATGTAATCTATTTGTTTTTATAATTATCGTTAACTCGTGTAAAGTACCGAGATTTAATTTACATCGAAAATATATACGAAGATTTATTAGTAGACAGCAGATTTTATGCATTTATTACAAGAATTAGTATAGGCGTAATTTAAAAGAGTAAAAACATTAGAAGAATTTAAAGATACTGCTGCTACAGTGCTACATTGTTTTCAACCTAATTTCTACTAAACTCCAGTCCGTTGCAATGCAGGTAGAGAATTGTTTATTTTTCATAAAGATCCGCTGTCCAATTATTTTCCAATAAATGATAAATGATTTTGGATAGATTTTTGTTTAATTTGGGTCAATTATTTGGTATTGTCGTGGATATTCCTGGGGGGTTATTGTTAGACTGCGGACCTTTATGCAAAATAAAAATTGTCTGCATCGATTGCAATTAATGATTTTAATAGAGAAATCATATATTGACATCTTGAATTTTTAAAATTTTCCAACTATTTTGAATTTTTCAACTACTCAATTTTCCTATAAATGCATAAAGATCAGTCTAGTTATTGTGGAGGTAAAATTTCTCGGTGTGAAGAAGTGGGAGTTTCTATTTTGTTAGACATCCCTATAGGGAGCACTGCCACCGTAGTAAGTTCTTTGACTAGCGTAGTCTCTAGCAAGTGTTTCCCCGAATATGGCGGACGGTGCTCATTCGAATTTTCAAGGGACACAATGAAAGTGCACCGAGTTCGCCACGGTGATGTCCGTGACTAAGGGCGTGTGGTGATCCTGAGGGAGGCCGACGTGGGTGCCCAGGCGGCGGCGTGATCGTTACGGCTACATGCGTGCCGGCGTGTCGTCGTCCTGACTTCTCGGGATAGAATTTTGCCGCGCCGCGATTGTGTGTGTTCGGAGCGACCGACCGTGGCGGGGCCCCCATGGTTGTAAATGGCTGACGGGAATCGGAAAATGAGGCCCGTACGTCGCGTGTGATTCCACGGCTAAGACACTGAGGTACGACATTGTAAAGGTGTTCGGAGATCGAACGACATTCGCGCGTTCTTCTGTCCCGAAAACACCACCACCGGGCCCAAGCACCGCCCGGTGCTAGGAGCTGTCCCGGGGGTTGCTCGTATCCACCGTATCGCCAGTGTCTTCGTCAAGTGATCGGTCTTAGATCTCTCCTCTAATCCCTCGATCATCGGGAAACGATCGCCTCGAGGCCTCGACACTCGTCGCCGACGATCTAAAGTTCTTGAATGTGCACCTTAGCCGAGCGCCGCGACCTTTTGTCTTGTTTAGGACAGGCATTCGTAGGTGCTCTCGTTCGTTAACGAGAGCGAGAGCGCGCGGACTGGTTTTTAATGAGATGCCGATCATATGGTCGTTATTTCTTTCGCAGGTTTTCGCGATACGCTTTTCGAGTCTTTTAACGTCTTTACCGCCGATCGTAATGGATGTAAACGAATGATTCGCCGGACACGACGATCTATTTCGCACATTTCTGTGGATCAAGCATTATGTGTACGTGCATGTAAGACTTGCTTTCCCTTCGGATCTCAACGAAACATTTGAAGACAGTACATTGTGTGTTAACATTGTTCCTCTATGCGATCGTTAACGAGTAAATCTGTTTCACCAGGATGCCTATTTAGTTGGATAGAATATGTTGGCATGTGGAAATGCATTATCACAGTTGTTTATATGTAAAAACACATTTACAACCCGGACACTGAATGTTATGTAAATTATTATTAAACATTGTAACTAGATTTTAGACGTTTGTGGAAATGTAAGAGGCAAACTGAAAATTTGTTTACTTAAACTAAGTTCGTTTGTTTAGTGTATTCTGTATACAAAGGATTTACCAAGTGCCAAATAAAATATAAACTTTATGAAACTTCATTAAATTTTTCATTATATCGAATTTTAACAATCGAAACGCAACAGTCTAACGATAACTAAGTCATTCCAATAATAATCTTTGCTATAACCAAATTCAGTCACGCTTGCATTAGATTTATCGATTCAACCTAGTTTTCTTCTATGTAATATATTATTTTTTGTTTTTGTAATTTTAGAAACAGGGTAGAAAATGTCAGAGCCAGAAGAAAGTCTGGCAGCGCCCGATAGCACTACGAGGGAACAAAAGTTGAGTTTCTCTCATGGGGACGACGTTCTTCTCCAACATAAGGATGGAAAATATTATCTCGGAACAGTTGTCGAGGTACGTTTATTAAATGATACTGCAAGCAGTTTTACAATACAGTTTTCTTTCGCTACAAGCCGATGGCTCTGTACGGTTTTCGATCTATTACAAATGATGGTACCTATGCGGCTTACTTTGTTGCTGAGTGAGTTAGGAATGTAATGGCAAACTACAAAGTGGTTGGCCAAGTAGTGATACCTTCTAAAAGATGAAAAGTACATTGTCATCTTATTTCTAAAGAATATTGTATATACTTTTTGCTAGAATAAAATTTTCTTCAGAGTTATTACGAACGTGGAACTTGCGTTGCTGTTATACATAGATTTTAATATTGCATATGTAAATGTAGGTGGATTTGGCAAGGGAAAGATGCCTTGTCAAATTTATGGACAATACCTCCTCCTGGTCTTCGGTCAAGGAGCTGACAAAGTTATCAATGCCAGACTCCGATGTTATGTGTGTTCTGTGTAAAAAATCTCAGCCCAAGACTGATAACGACATTATTGTTTGCGACAAATGTGGTCGTGGTTATCATCAGCTTTGTCATCAGGTAGTATATTATTTTCGTTCAAGTATGAAGATATGGTTCGAGTAGAAATATTGAATATGGAATATTCATTTATAGCCTCAAATATCGAAAGAAGAAACTGCAGTTGAGGCACACTGGATGTGTAAACGATGTGTGGATAGTCAACCAAGGGCACGTGAACTTGTGGAACCGAAAACTTCTATGGTAAAGGCAAGTATCAGAAAAGTATGCAGTGGAAGAGACCAACCTCAGCCGCCACCAGATGATATGACAAAGTTGCCGTACGATGTAAGTATCTCAAATTATACATTGTTTTGAATTGTATGTAAAAAGTGAAATTGAATTGTAATGACTTGTCTATGAAACTGCAACTCGAATACCTTTATTATTATTTGGTAAATAATTACTGACTGCAATGTCAATATAACTACTATTTTGTTACAGCCTAATATGTTAAGTTGGGATGCACATCATAGAGTAAATGCTGAACAAATTTATTGTTATTGTGGACTTAATGGAGAATGGTACACGCAAATGTTACAATGTGCTCGTTGCAAACAGTGGTTTCATGAAAAGTGTGTCAGTTGTCTAACTTATCCTTTATACAGTGGAGATAGGTGAGTGTAAAAATCAAATTTGTTCAAGGAGAAGCATCTAGACTGTATAGTTTACACCAGCCGATTTTTGCAGGTTTTACGTATTTGTTTGTTCAATGTGCAATTATGGCAAAGAGTTCGTACGGCGACTAGAATTAAAATGGGTAGATCTGGTGCACCTGATGTTGTACAATTTGACTGTTTACAATGCTAAAAAGTATTATGATTTGGATACTGTTATTGTACCTTATGCCAATGATAATTGGAATACTTTACAGCTTCCACCACGGGTGAGGATCTTCATGTATTTTTATAAATAATAATAATAGAACTGTATGTGAAAATGATACTTTCTACAAATTTATACACAAACATTTTTCGCTAATAGATCAGAGATGTCAGTGCTCAAATACGCAGAGAATCTATATTAGCAATACTGACGAATAATAGGAACAGGTTCAAATGTGGCAGAGAAATCAAGAAGCGTACCACAATATGGGGACTTAGAGTTAGATTACCACCACCATGCCCAATTGTTAATCTTCCAGCAAGTGGTGTAATAGATGATTCTGTGTTGCGTAGATGCTGGGGTGCTAATAAAAGACTGCAATACCTTCCTCCACCTTCAGGGTTAGTAATATTAATAGTTAGCAACATTAACAACAATATATATATATACATATATTAGATTGTCACATATGAAATTTCCTATTTTTATGTCATAAACAAAGTATGTTATTTTAGACCGATAAGTTTACCAGAGAGTACAAAACAATTGACTGCACTAAAACAAAGCACAGCAGAAAATGTAGAAATTCCTGTGAATCCATCAGATGTGGTAATGCGAGGAACAATTTATCAAAATTCTGAAGCGGAGCAGAGTTCTTGTCCAAGCCCAAGCCCGCCAAGTCAGTTCACACAATCTTTAAGAGAAAGGTACAAAACTTGATTGCATTAAAATAGGAATATCTATTGAATATTTGTTTAGCCAATTACATAACCAATATCTAAAACAATTATTTCTGTTTATAGGTACAGCGGAGGTGGTTTCGTGAAGAAATCATTCCCGTTTCCTAAATTGAGTTTACAAAGAAGAAGACGCTTGATGGCGTTAGGCAGTTCTCGGGAAAGAATGTTACGCAAACACAAGAAAAGAGAGAAAGGTGATGGATCTTTAAGTAAAGCACAGGGTGTCAGAGAAGCTAGATACAGGAAAGCAAGAAAACTACTGAAAAATGCTATAGCCAAGGTATTTATCCATAAACTCTTTAGTTCACAACGTTTATCAATGGAAATATAATTCGATGTTTTCTGTAACGTTTTTGTAGAGCAAATCTCGAAGTTCAGAAGCATCGGATTTACCACCGACGCCACCTACTTCGGTTTCTGGGCCTCCCACACCACCGGCTACGACTTCAGGGATATCTGAATTATCTGTGCCTAGTTCCGTGGAATTGATGCATCCTTTACCACCATCAACCTCTGCGGACACAAGTGGGGACGAGACAAGTTCAAGGGGAACATTGGATTCTTTTATTCCACCGCCCAAAGACTTCGAAGGCAAGAACAATCCGTTTCGAAATCTTAGTGATTTATTGGGTACACCTGGCAGTCTCAGTCAAACGAATTCGAGTACACCGTCACCGTATAATCCATGTCCAATCACGTTGCCTCTGCCGTTGACACCAGTTATATCGCAGCCGCCGGTGGTGCGGCCAGCTAAAAGGCAATTATCGGAGAAAGACATCATCATAGACAGAAACGGACAAGTGAAACGTAGACGACAACATCGAAGGGGTCGCCCGTCGCAACAGCAACTGCAACAACAGTTTCAACACACTGGCAGTAAAACGGCGACCATTTTACCGCCGCGGAACAACGAGGTTAAAAGTGAATTTGCAAGGAATTTAAGAAGTTCGTTTAACGGTGCCTCGAGCAGTGCTAGTAGTCAAATTGGAAATTGTGTTGATTATGCCTTAAACGGTAGGAGACTGAGACAACGTCAGAGCAACGACAAATTGTCGCCCCCGGATTCGCAGCAGCAGAAGAAAGGTAGCGCGCCCACGTCCCCAAAGTGTTCGCCAGTGAAACAAAGTGCGCCCGACATATCCCTGGATGATCTAAAGTCATCGGTGAACATATATTTTGGAGCAGCCAACAGAATTGCAGCGGGCGAGAAGTTCGTCATCAAAGCGAAGAGGATAGGCCCGAACGGCCAGACTCAGTATCTCATCGAGTGGGAGGGACTTAATACTTAACAATAAGAAATTTGTTTACGGTTAAATGTATTGCAATCGTATACAGTTTCTGTTGGCATCGAGCGAAAAGCAGCGATCAACTGCTGATCCTCTTTCTTTTCTTTTCTTTTTCGAGGTAACTCTTACGTTTAAAGAAAAGAGCAACCTTAGTGACAAATTGATCTGTGTCACATGCACTGCCATTCGTTACATATGTTTATGTAATAAGTACGTATTAATTGGTATACAATGTACGACTGTTCTTGGGAATGTCAAGTTTCGTTTGTCCATTGACGTCTAGAGTCTTGTGAAGACACGGTTCCATCAGCAACAAACTTCATTGCTGGCCAATGAATTTGTTTCACTGTTTGTTTGAAGAAATCTCACGTCTCGTCACTGGCTCATTTCGTTCTGTGCATCGGAGAAAGAAGAACTTTCACTTTCAATTGAGTTCCCCATTACATTCAAAATGTACCGTCCATGATTACCTTTGACCCATACAAAACATTCAATCAATGTTTCTAGATCTATTTTACTACAAAGCAGACAAGAGTAGACGCACGAAGAAACATTTACAAGAACAATCAGATACATTGCTTATGAATTGTACATATTGTAGCATAGTAGTTTCGCAGAGAAATCGATGAATTTGAACCATGTAACGAGAGAAAAAAAAATGATTTTACGCCGACTTTACATTCATTAGAGATTGGCCAATCGCTCCTTATGAATCGCGGAGCAGACCATGATCACGACAATGGAGAATTGAAGTGAATTGAAACTGACAGTTGTTCCTCTCACTTGAGCTAACGTACTAGCGAATGTTAGTGGTTAGTATTAAAGAATAAAAAAGAAGAAAACAAAAAAGTAAAAGAGCAGATGATCCTGCAAAGGTTATTTTTCAATACAATCGTAGAGATAGACATTCGCTTCTGTGATTTCATCATCCTGAACTGCTCATGATCAAAATCGTTCCGTCGCACGTGTGCAATTTTGTAATTCGTTACTGCAATCTTTTTGGTCTCTAAAAAGCCGTCCTATCAACGTCGTAAAGTACAAGCTTTTCGAAATTTACGTTAAAAAACAGAACATTCCAGACGTAGCGTTTAAAAATCTTAAAGTTAAAAGATTAAAAGGGAATTGGCGGGAAATCAGTTTTGCTTCTGGAGAAGTTTCTCTATTCTAACAGTTCAAGACGATGAAAATACAGTTTTAGCATTGCTCACTATTATACAAGACTAAGGAAAAACAGCATACCTATTTCGTATAAAATTTAAAGAGCCACGAAGCTGAGTACGTAAGAGATTGGCCAAGTTATCTGTGCAAGGGCGAGGCGTTGTAAATTTCTCTACACGGCTTTACGAGCAGTGAAATAATTTGGGACTCGAGATCGTAGGAAATCTTTATGAACTGTTCTTGTTATATAAAAATTGTAGGGCATGAGAAGTATTCATTGGTGTGTGATAGACGTTTTTGCGGCACTTCGGACAATTTATCCAATTTCATGGTTATCGACGAAGATTAAATAATATAAGTTCGTTTCGACACTAAAAGCGTTAAATGATTTGCGTTAAATTTAATTGACACTGCACAGAACTTGTGGTCAGAACTTACTAATCAGTAGACGTCTATGGAAACCGTGGGAAAATGTAGTTATCAGAGTATACTAGGGTCTCGGATCAAAAGAGCTTATTAAAAGAGCGGAGAAATTTCGTTGAAATGTATCACTGCGTTCGATTATGGACTACCGAGTTTCCATAAATTCGAATAATTGCGAACGAAGTGGTTATCGATGATTTTGAAAGCTAACAATTGACGAATTTTAGCGCGATAGAGAAATTATCGAATTATCAGTCTTTCTTGGTATACCAAAAGTTCCAAAAGAGGATGCGAAAGAGGAATCCGTGCGTTAAAAAAGTCGTTCGGTACAAGTTAAATAGCATGTCGCGTTCATTTGTTTTGTGACGTTCGATATTGCCAAACAAATTTGATCGTTTTGTTTTGTTACACCCGATGCAAGCGACACGAGGTTTCCGCAATCTGGGTGCGAGTCATGCATGCTTAGACGGGCATACCTAAGATAGGTATTTTAAGCATTATTTATTTAAACTTACTACATGTAATGATCATGCATTGTCTCCTTTAGAGATCCACGAAACTGCGACGACTTCAGTACATGAACTCTAGTGATAGCGATCTTTGATTTATACAAATCGTCGCGTACAAGCTTCCGCCGATTGTGCTCAGTTTATTTATACCAAAATATGTTAACATATAGTACAATTCGAAAGACGGCGATTTTTTTTTTTAGAAAAAGTACGGTTTAAACGTAGAATTACGAATGATTTCATCGCATCATCCGTGTCGGGACAATTCGTTTTCGATCCTCCGAATTCACCGTAACTTGCGACAAGTTGCTTTTATCTTTGAAATTGGTTATCATTATCTTAAGATACGCATGTCATTATTGAAAATAATTCAAAATAATCGTGAAAGTTCGAACATGTACGCTTCATTTTCGTCCATCGGAAAACAGTACTCTACTTTCGAATTGCACTATCTCAGGCCACCTCGTATTTTATATCTGTATTGTTTCGATCGTCTTCAAATAATAGAAAGAATGTGTTCAAATGTGTTCAGACGGTAATGCATTCGCGCGAGTCTCAATACGAAACATTTGTAATTGCTTTCTGCGCCAGATACTCATAGCACAGACATCCTTTTCGAACGTGTCAGCGAGGAACCATGCTTTTCTAAAGGAATGGTACAGATAGTATTGGACAAGTACACTGCCAAGCATCTCTAAGGTATATTTAATAAACAACGTTAGACAATATACTGTGCTATGATATATTAATTTTGCATTGACCCTTTCGGTGCCTTGCGGTGTTCTATGCGTGCCTCGAATCACGGCTCCGAAAGAGTCAATCGACCGTTTACTTTTAGTTTTGATCCCCGTTCATGCGTCCGTTTCCGAATGGGCCTTAACCGGGGGACTTAAGTACAAGTTAAGCCGAGTTTCTGCGTAAAGGAACCGTTTGCTTGCGCAGCTAAGTTGCGTTCGATTACCGACAAAAACTCCAGATTCGTGCATTTCTTTTCGTGCGGACGCTACGAAGCCAACGGTCGTCTTCTACCGATCAGCATCATCGAAGCATCGTCAACGTTTTAATCGTTTCATACACGTGCTTAAGTAGGATAGTGCAACGCGAAGTATCGACGCACGTATTTGCTAAGTTGATCGTGCATTCATTTAATCGCGCGCCGCCGAGCTGTATCGTTAAACGAACTCATTTCATTTCGTAGCGCGGTCTAAGTTTTACGAAGGTGACTGTCTTTCATACCGAGTGTGGGTGACCCGTTTCGACGAGGTATACCGTATGCGGAGTTCAGACTAGATAGAGGAATAGGAAAGAAAAAGCTGGCCGTCTCTGGTACAGGTCGGAACATGGTCAATTTGCGTTGTACCACGACCGTTTCTATATGCGCTGCCAGATGGGCGCCAAACGGCGCCCAAATTCTCGAAAATACTCTCCTCCTTTCCCCTTCCACTATCCTATTCCATCACCATACAACGTCCCCCACTAAGACTGTAGACACGTGAATCATATCACCGTGATTCCCCTCATCTGGTAGCACTGCGCAGTACAGTAAAGTCGCGATCTAGCTCCCTGAGGATTTCCACGATCTTTGTCCCTTCTCTTACCCCTCCACCGGGGGCCAAGAAGCTCGAGCTGCCTCGGTCGCCGAGCAATGTAAACGTGCCTACGTTCGGCATCCTTTGTACTTTCGGCGCGGTCGACGCAGTCATAAAAAAATAGTTTCCCTGCACGATCTCTGTCCCTGCTCGGAACAGGCGATGGGAGCTAGATCGCGACTTTACTGTAGCTTGATCGGACTGTTGCCCCGTCTGCATGCGGCGTTGCCACGTCACATGTTCCGGCCTGTACTAAAGACGACCGTGGAAGAATGCGACAGTCGAGGGGCAAATCGACACGGATTAAGATTGGGTTTATTATTGTTCAAGTATTCTGCAATCGAACAGAGATCAATTGACTGCTCAAAGCCACTTCTAATATACGAAATAGTTAAGAACTAACAGGACCAAGAGCTAACAATCTAACAGTTCATACAGGACCAAGGCCATTCGCTTTTAACGACACCACAGAAATTCTTCCCACCTCGCGTTGACGATGACCACTTAACATTTAATCAGCTGCCTGCGACACGTAGAAGCTACACTCTCCTGACCCCTTGTCTTACGAATACTCAAACGTTTCTAACTCTGCACTTTCCTTTAGAATGTTAATGGAATCCTAGTTGCTGTAAAAGCGAAGGCGAACAAATTACTGACTTGTACCTTGCACCAAGAACGGACGGTTATCTGTCAAGTGTAAATATGTAAGCTATGGAAAGATAGGGTAACAAGGTAGCCAAATAATATTTTGTCAATAGCGTTCCAGTACACTCGAGCGTGTCCAATTGTATTTCTTTCGATCACGTTACAGACTACATTTACGAATAGCTTTATACTTGCTGGCTTTCCTCAGTAACACATTATTATTTTTGCCGAATCCATAAGCGGTTCGCGTTTAAATTCTTCCAGATCTTTTTATTCGTATTTTTCAACATATTTCTCGGAGATATTTCGACTATTAGATTTATTGTCAAGTTACGTTAACCCCTTGCCTTAACTTACCTTTTACAGTTACAGTGATTGGAACGTCTTTATCCCGAAAAATGTAGAAGACAAAAGAAAATGTATATTTCTTGTATGACTAAATTTATTTTAATGCTTAAATATTGATTACAAACGAATCAAATGTTATTTCATCTAAAACGAAACGCGTAACAAACATTGACGGCTCGTCAAAATATGGCTGGGGGTTAGCCAGCAGAAACTTATAAGTTGGCTGAAGGCTTTGAGAAACAAAAGTAAAATTAAACAAAAGCTGCTAAAGAGGAAAAGCTGCGCCATTCGCGAGGAATTATGTCGATTATAAAAGAAATTCTATGGCTCCGTTACGACGTCGCAGAAAGTTCTTGTTCGCTCTATCTAGCCCGAAGTCAATTTTACACGAATGTAGAACGTTTTAAAGGCGGAGAGGAACGAAATCGTTGAACGTATTGTAGAATCCTGTACAAAGTCAATGGAATCGCGATAGGAAAGCGCAAAGAATGGAATGGCTTGTGCAGCCAGCAAGGAGACGATAGATTAGTTCATTGATCACGACCAATGATCGATTTCCATCGAACAATTCGTGCTGGGTCAGAGCGCCTCGACTTCGCGTTTCCCAGAACGCAACGAGCAGACGAAAAACTGAAGATGTACTGCCAGTATCGTATGTAAATATTCTCCCCTTCAGATACAGTCCCGCCCCAGTTTTTTAACGCAAATATATTTCACTCGAGTACGTCAAGAATGTTCATAGATACACGTTCGTATGGCTACAAACGTGGACACGGACGCCACTTCCGGTGTACGTATCTCGGATGCGTCGTCTCGCTGTGAGATTTCGTTGAAACACTTTTCGTTATCCAATGCATTTTCCTGGAAAGGAAAGAGATTCGATTGTGTTTACCAAACCGGTGGTCAAGGTTATTCGTTGAGTGAACAATAGTATCTCGGAACGAGGATACCATGAAAAATAGAGAAGATACGCGTCTGACACGTCTCGAAAGTTGAAATAATTTAGGAATTTATTTGATAGGAACGCTTTAACCATAGTTTCACGAGCAAGTCTTGTACAACTTTTAGAAGTCAGCTCTCGAAACCTCTTTTGTACAATTTTACTATTTCTATTTCGGATTTTCTCCTCGGAAGAGAGAAAATGGATTTTCCACGAGATATTTGTATCGACGCGTTTCGTAACGGTTTGCATTTTCGTTCTCAATTGTATGAGAATTATCTTGCTTTCGACTGCCTAGGACCGCCCATTTAGTAAAAGCAATGTAATATTTTCGTTGTTCTCGATATAAAATAAGCTCAGTAACGTTAACTCGGTCTGTCTCTTTCTTTTTCGCAATCGATCGGAGGTCGAACGACACGGGGAATGAGGTTGTCGTTCGACTACCGGATATCCGGACATCCGCCATTTACGATAAGTAGAACCAGAATGGGGGATTTCACCGCAAGTTAGGTGCATTTTGTTGAACCCCGTTTCCTAAACGAAAAACGAGATCGGTCAAAGAAAAATTATTAGCAGCACGCGACGAATCAGTGGTATAGTTCGAAGACCTATGTAAATACACGGTCTCTGCCCCGTGAATTACTTTTATACTGAAAATTGTTCGGAAATGCTGGATATATATATTTAATAAAGACACTATTTCTGAAGGAAATGATATTTAATTTTCAGCCGACGGTATCACGATTAGTTAAATAGCACTGTGCAGATTGTTAAAGAAAATTGGTGTCCTAGATTTTATACTGTCAAAATAGACAAAAATGGAGAACAATTTTGCAACTTTTTTGTTCGTGTATTTTAAATACTTACTGCAGATTTTAATTTGTTTGTATTCTACGTTAATCGTTTGCACGGTCACAACATTTTAGAAATGTTCGAACAAGTTTTCTATAACAATTTACACATTCGAAGGAGTTAAGCTTCACGAAGTACCTTAACGAAGTTGGAATTAGGTGCCAATCGACTGCTAACAATTTTTCCGTGTCCCTCAGAATTGTAATCGATGTTCAAATATCCGTTTCCCTATGGTTATGGATTTACAATCAATGTTATTCATTTTTATAAATACGAAACGAACGATTTCGTATACGAGGAATGTAACTCTGTGCTTGTTCGCACGGAGAGGGATGATTATGTGTGCGAAGGGTGACTGTGCGGATTTCAGAGTGAGCAGAGAAAGAAAAGAATGTCTGACATTGCGTGCGAATGCGTATGATTGTAGACACTAAATCCGGGAGAAGAATTAAAAGAAAAAACGTAAGCGAGCGATCTTTTGTCTGACCGGTTCTGTGACGGAAAAACTTTTTAATCGGAACAATCATGAACAGGAAAAAAAAACAAAAACTCGGTAAAAAATCAGTTGTTTTCCGACTGTCCATCAACGATTCGCGAGAATCAACTCGACCGAACGAAAGTATGCCAACCGAGCCGGCAATTCTACGGTGAAGTCGCCTCTTCCTCCGGGAACAGTAACGATTTCTGTGTGATAAACCGCTTGATTCAAGGATCCCTTGATTACGTTTCCGAGTACATTTCCAATTCTTAAGATTTTTTTAGTAGCGAGGGAGTCTGTATATACACCGCCTGCACTTTGTACGAATATTGCGAGCGTCGCTGTGCTCAGCGATCAGTTTTGTTTCCTTTCGTCGTTTAATAAAGTGAATTCTTCATGACCTCTTCAATTCTTTGTAGAGCTTGATGACAACCACCTTCACACCGATTTTCACAATTTTTTATTTAAAGAGGACATAGACAGAGGATATGATATAGTTTTAATTTTAATTTTCTTTTACACACTGTTTCCTCTCATTCAAATCTCTAACAAAATTTTGGAGATTATAGCCATTCACTACCACCATTCACCGACTGCAAAAATACAATTACGACTCTACCATTTTTAAATTTCAAAGAAAGTTTTGTTTTTTTTCTGAAATTTTATCGTTTTTCTTTTATACGGGAGCTTCAACTAAAGATCGGATAAGAATCCTCAATGTACAGTGAACCACGAAAGTATTCGAACGCACTTTAAAACGGTGTATAACTTTTTTATAATTGTACCAAACGACCTGACGTTTTGTAAGCAATTAGAAGCATTTGGTCAGTTTCTGCTTAAACCTATTAAACCTATTGCCTTCCACATAACATGTTGCAATGGCTATGTATTATATTATTCAAGCTGGTACATTTGATTGTTGTATTAACGCGAATAAGATTACTTCGAGCCACTACTGTTCTGCCACTTTCCCCAAGAGCTCCTATACAAAGAACT
This sequence comes from Lasioglossum malachurum, assembly GCA_028455605.1. Lineage (NCBI taxonomy): Eukaryota > Metazoa > Arthropoda > Insecta > Hymenoptera > Halictidae > Lasioglossum > Lasioglossum malachurum. The sequence continues at coordinate 12,975,333 of CM052319.1, forward strand.
ACCCTGTGTTCCTTTAATTTAAACCCTAAACGTTTGAAAATTCCAATGACAACATATTCCAAAACCAACGCAAAGAATCTTTGAGAAATCGAGACAATTTTGTCCCAGTTTGTCTTGAGAATGTTAGCGTACACCAGGGAGTTCCAACTTGTTCCCCGGCGAGAACCGCAAGCTCCCCACCATTAGTCCAACCTCTCCCCACTACTATGTGCAGTTACTATGTACCGTAGAGTTAGTGGGCGGTTTAGCGGCGGGGGAGCAGGACGAAATTCTACGGCAACGATGAAGTCTAGGAGTGGCGGCAGTACCTAAGCGAGGAAAAAGCCACGCGTGGCTCGCGAACTTCATGTTGGAATTCCTTGGCGTACACTAAAACAGTAAACTGGATTCTAGACCATGCCAAAGAAGAATAAATTGAGTTTTCGCCCGCTCGAAACGACTAGAGAAATGCGACCAAAGGGACTTCTTGGACCACATATGTATATCAGGCATGCGAATTAACTGAAATGAACTGCTCGATCAGAGGCATTTTCGAAGACTACATCCCCTCGACCCGGCTGCATGTCTAGCTCCCCGTGACGTTCCTGGTTCTCGAGCCACCTCAAGCCTACTCATTCTTACCTACTTCATCATATTCCTGCCGGGAACCTTCTCCTCATCTCACCACGATAATCATCTTTAATATTGTATTGTATACATATATTGTAATGTTATGTTTAGTGAAAAATAAAGAATGTTAGTTACAATAATTAATGTGTCCTTTTTTCTCAACCCTGCACATGAATATTCGATAATAAGAATCAGATTAACATCTTCGAAAACTTTGGAGACACAAAAGAAATTCGATTTTCGAAAAATTTTCGGCCACCTTACTTGTTGTTGAGTCGTACTACTGAATTTCGTGCCACCTCCTTCAATATCATATTCTCCTAATGCAAAACTTGATTTTCAAAGTTTTCGATAAAATTTTGACCGTCTGGCTTGTCGTCGACTTGTACTCCTGAATTTCGTGCCACCTCCTTCGATATCATGTTCTCCTAATACAAAACTCAATTTTCGTGATTTTCGAAAATTTTTGCCAATTCTCGACCGTCTGACTTGTCGTCGACTTGTACTACTGAATTTCGTGCCACCTCCTTCGATATCATATTCTCCTAATACAAAGTACGATTTTTAGAAAATTTTTCGAAAACCTCGAAAACTGAAATTTGTATTAGGAACACATGATATCGAAGGAGGTGGCACGAAATTCAGTAGTACAAGTCGACGACAAGTCAGACATCCAAATTTTATCGAAAACTTTGAAAATCAAGTTTTGTATTAGGAGAATATGATATCGCAGGAGGTGGCACGAAATTCAGTAGTACGACTCAACAACGAGTAAGGCGGCCGAAAATTTTTCGAAAATCGAATCTTGTTTTGTGTCTCCAAATTTTCGAAGATGTTAATCTAATTCTATTATCGAATACTCATGTGCAGGGTTGAGAAAAAAGAACACATTAATTGTTGTAACTAACATTCTTTATTTTTCACTAAACATATAATTACAAATTACAATATGCAATACAATATTAAAGGTGATTATCGTGGTGAAATGAGAAGAAGGTTCCTGGCAGGAATACGACGAAGTAGGTACGAATGCGTAGGCTTGAAGTGTCTCGAGAACCAGGAACGTCACTGGGAGCTAGACATGTAGCCGGGTCGAGGGGGTGTATCCTTCGAAAATGCTACAATACAAAATGGTATAATAGAATACGTACATTTGTGTAACGTGCAGTTTAGGAAAGAGACAGTGGTGCTGCTAGCGCAAAATTTCGGAACCTCGAGGTGCTGTTTTTCATCCTACACATTTTTCGCATGCTGCCGAATATTATAAATTAATCCAGGATAACGTAAAAATTATGCATTTTGCGTTCTGGATAGGCGTAGATTGGACTTTTAGGAATCACAATTGACCGCTTTTGAACTCCTCATTGCGATGTTGAAGCGTCAGTTTGTGTAGAAAAAAATCCCTTGTTATTGCATATACGTATATGCGGATCTAGCGATGTGTGTGTGTGTGTGTGCCACCACATCGCTCGGGCACTGGGCACACAGGTTCTTACATGCGCCATTTCTGCGTTAACCGATTTCTATGAAATTTTCAGCATGTGTATAACTTACATACATCTACAAAACGCATATTTTAAACTTTCATTACGGGCTCTAATGAAAAAGTTATAAATGGTGTCTCTTTTATTTTCTCATGTAATTCTTAGCAATTGCAAATTCCTCAAAAACTTTTTTCCGTGTCATTTGGTAAACCAATTCTTCTAGCTGCTCAAGAAAAGTCAGGTCGTTTGGTCCAATCATAAAAAAGTTATACTGTTTTAAAGTGCGTTCAAATACTTTCATGGTTTACTTTACGTCCATTTTACATTACCTTATACAAAAATAACGAGAATGTATTCATTGAGATTTTTAGCGATTTCCATTAACAACGTATACTCAAAGTTGAGAAACTTTTTTCAAATAGAGGCCGCAATAAAAGAAAAAAAGATCCCAGGCTAAGTATGTTCGGTAAATTTTCACTAATTTTCAGCTTTTTTTTTTATTTTTTATTGCTATAATACAGTTTGATTGTTGTGTAAAATCTGTTGTAATATACTAGATAAAAGTATCTATGCTTACACGATTAAGGAATAGAATGCGGAAGCATAGCACAATAGAACAGAACAACAACCCTATTGTGAATGTTAGATTATCTTTATTATTACATCTGTTTTAAAAAGACATAACTTATTTATAAAAATATTGAGGATTGGGGGTACCGGAAGTGAAGGGGGAACATCGGGGATCGGGAGGAGACGGGGTACAATAGAATCGAACAAATCCTTACAATACAGAATCGTTAATACTAATAAAACTCAGTACTTTTTACAAGTTACAAGGAATAACAAGACTTATCGTTAATAATCGGAAGTTCTTTTCGTTTCTAACTTATCCATAGATAAATTGGATGTGTATAAATTGGAGCGTGTACCTTATCTATCGTCTTTCTTCTTCTTCGTTTAACACAGAGAATATCGGTGCATCAGAGAGCAGTTACCATCTTGTTAAATTTGAACACATCAATTCATTCTTTTTCGATTACGCTCGGTTCACACGATCGGATTACATTACGTATACAATACTTTACGTATACCAATTAAAAAAGTTCCGTTGGTCGATCGCACGCCGACTGAAAATATCTTTCGATTACTTGCGAACGCGTGTTCCGACGAACACATCATTGTAATTCGATTGAGCTCGTTCGTATCAGATCTTTCACAATATATCTATTTAAAAAAATATTAACATTTCTCGTGATATTTTCGCCGCTCGATATTTGGCAGACTTTTTTTCGTGGCATTTAACAGTTGCATAGGCAGTCGCATGAAGAAATACATTTTAATTCGTTACAAAAATTTTCACTCGCTCACTCTCACACACTCTCTCTCACTCTCGCTCTCTCTCGTTCTCTCTTTCATTCTATCTCTGTCTTTCTCTCACGCACACACAATCGTATTTTATATATTTATATATAAATAAAAAAAGTGATTCTCCTTAGGAGCATATATATAGGTTTCGCGAGATTAGTCATAGAAATTGCGTTGGACCCTCGTCTTCCGGAATCCGGGAAGCTCCATCACATAGCTCCATGTAATTCAGAATTGCATTGTGGACACGCCCGACGAATATATCCGTCCCCAGTGCAACAGTCAATTACACAAAACACATATATAAAATATATAAAATATATTTTATATACCTTATATAATGTACACATAAAATATATATATATGTTTAATTATATATATATTTATATTCTTCTTCTATGATCATATAATATGATAAGGAAACATTATTACTGTATATGGGGAAGTCGTCTTACATAGCTATTAGTATCTAACTTACATAATATAAAAATATGTAAAAACAGTTTGTACAAAATCGAGAGAAAAGATAATTATATTAAAAAAAAAAAAAAAATAGAAAAGTACTAGAATAGTACGCAAGATGAGCGGATAAAGAATGTGTATGTGTGCGTCTGTGTGTGTGTCTCGTTATGTGTCTGCGGAAGGAGGGAGGAGGTGAAAGGTGAGGGAAAGAGTATTTACAAATTTCCTCTTTAGAAAAAGAAAAGATGAAGACATTCTCTTTCATAAATCGCTGTTGGAACATTATTGCAAGCGTGTACGATTAACTCCATCTTACAGACCACAATAATTAGATCTTTTCTCTCGTAACAATTCTACGATTAATGATCCTATAGCCTATTATGCGTACATACCACCGTCCAGCCACGCCGCCGGATTACGTCGTGTTATCTAAGAATTCTCTTTTGGCTTTGGTAGATGAGAGATCAGCGAATCGTCTTACCGCCCGTCCGTCGCGTACTTAATTTAATTTAATTTAAAGAGACTCTATTACGCATAAACGTACACATTAACGCTAACAATTACGCTAGATTGTTAGTAGTAGGTTCTAAGATACATTCACGGGAAACATCCGCGACCGCTGCGGTTCGAACGAAACTGTTCCGCCAAATTGTTCCATGATGCTCTTCTAAAAAGCTCTTCCCTAGCTTGTCGAGTAAAATGTATTGGCTGTACAAAACCATTAGAGAAAAAACTATCGCCGAAAAACGGCGGGTGTGATCTTATACAATTGTAAAAAGCTATACAAAATGTTTTATATTAAATGTTCCTCGCTCAATGTTTCAATACGCTTTGCGTAAAATCTGTCACCGAAAATTGAACATATTGTTAAGGCCTAATGATTCTTGTGTTGTGAATATCATGTTATATGTAGCCTATGTTAAATTATGTGGAACCCTGTACAATTATCACTATGTCATACTATGAAGATGGTGCTTACCATTGTACACTAGCGAACGGCTTAAGGCTATTGAAATAACTAAGTGCTCTGAGGTGCATTATTAGAAAAGAACAATTACGGTTAAATATCTCGTACTGTCCGATAGTTACTTGGTGATCTATAGCAGGTTGCTCTAAAAAGAAATTGAACAGAAGCTTGTACAATATGTTACTCATGAATGATATAAGAACAAAGATGAGCAGAAAATTAGGAATGTAAAAAATCATCGAAGAAAGAATAAAAGCTTTTTGTCTAATGGTTACTTGAGACGTTCATCTAAATAAAAACTTGGACTATTCCCAAAAATGTTTGCGGGTGCATTTTTTGCAATAAATATGTACGCTAAAAAGCAATTATTTAGTTTGCCTCCTTTTCTAAAAGTTTCGTCGAGCGAGCAGCGGACATTTCCCGTGTCAATCGACGGGAGGAGGCTATAAAGTATAAAAAAGTAGCGCCGTGCGAATGGAATGTCTGTGTATGGAACGATTATATTCGCGGGGTGAAGACGATATCTCTGAGGCTCTCGTCGACCGTGCAAAAACATTTACCTTCGCTCTATCTTACATTATAAATTCGCCCCTCTAATCGGTAATAAACGTTAAATCGTTAAAGGCCATTTGGAAACGCTGCGTTCCTTCAAAGGGAAAACACATAATTTAATAAGATTTATCTACGATCGAACATCCTTACTCTACGACACTCGAAGGCACGATTCTCCATATTTGTTCTCTACGCGGATTACAGATTCCCTTCCGGTTCTATGCGCGGCGCACTACGGTTTACAATAGACAAAAAAAGTGCCTAGCAATGCTCGAATGTTAGACGCGTCGATCTTCCGCTCTTATTTATAAACTGTGCGTTACATAGTTAATCAGAATATTACATATTACACTCTACTTAGTCGTCCTCGCCGAATACACACGTTGGTAGCTGATTCTCCGCCTCTGTATTATATTGTCCTATGTACAATACTATTGTAGATAGCAAGGTCTCGTTCCCTATTACTTTACCTATCGGGTCTTCACACTGTGGCAAGTCGAAGGCACCATTGTTCATTGAGCTGAGATGATCGGTTGATACAAAAAGAAAAAGAGATACGTATATTACCGCGTGTCTAATATTCTCTCACCATACTAGATAGTAGAAGGCACAATCATTGAACGAGCACCCGAATAATGTCTCTAAATCGAAACAAGAAAAGTGAAGAGGAATACGTTTCACAGGTAGATCTATATGTATACATAGAAATCCAAGAATCATGACAACTGCATCAGTGTACGCCGACGTAAAGGCTAAAACAATACCGTTCTGCTCGCGACCCAACCGGAGTAAACCGGAAGTCCCTAAATATGTACCAGAGAGAATCGCCCTCGAACTCGACGAGTCAATCACAGTTCTCGTGTGTTACACGACCTACTCGCGCGAGGAAGAGAGCATCGCCTGGCCTCATATATAGATCGCCTCGGAGCCCTTGTTGCTTTGGTGACCGCCTCCGGCGCTGTACGCGTTTGGCGAGGCCATGCACTCGGACCAGTCGCTGTTCGAGTGAGGCGAACTAGAAGACCAGTGGCCTGGACTGTCCGGCGACGGAGTTGGAAAGCTCTCTGGCGCTTGCATGAGATGCTGCGGCGTTACATCCGGTCCAGAATGATGGGACGGCGGTGTCAAGTACTGGTAGTACTGCTGCGTCTGCTGCTGCTGCTGTTGTTGCTGTTGTTGCTGCGTGTTCTGCTGTTGTTGTTGCTGCTGCTGTTGCTGTTGGATCTGCTGTTGCGTCTGCTGCATCTGCTGTTGTTGTTGCTGCTGCTGTTGCTGACTGGAGGAGTACGGCAGGTTTTCGAAGTCGAAGCCCACGGGCGGCATGCCACCGTGCTTTTGGTGCGTCGCCTGTCTCATGGCAGCGATGTGGGTGGGCGAAGTCGGTAACGATGGCCGACTTTTGGCAGGCGACGGCGAGCCCATGTAGCTAGCCTGCGGCGACAACGTCATGTTCGATTGCACCGAGTGCGGCGGAGATTGATTGCTATACGGTGGCGATAACGTGTTCACCATGCCCTGCGCTTGCCGTTGGTGTGGCGCTAGGAGCTGGTCGTGAAAGTTAGGCAACCCGTAGTTGGTCGTGAACGTGTCCAGCCCTAGTTGCTGCAGACCCTGCATGGACTGGCCTTTTATGCAGTCTTCGTACGGAGGCGGCTGTTTCGCTGTAGCCGTGTGACCCACCAGCTGCGTGTTGCTGTACAAACTCGCACTGTCATAAGGACTTGGCAGATTTCCTTCTGCACCCTCCGCTCCCTGAGGAATCTCCTGGTTTGGGGGCTGTGCGCCACGTTTCGCCGGCGGTTTCTTCACCGACGGCTTTCGCCTCACCACTACCACTCCACCTTCCGATTCGGGACTGTTTGGGTTCCCGGCGGTGCCTGTCTTCGGTCGCTTCTTCGACTTGGTTTGCTTCGGCGCGGAACCGATCACCGTCGGGTGTGTGATTAGTTGAGGATGGTTTGGAGATCCTGCAACGGAGAATGTAAGAATATTAATATCACCGAACAGAGTAGAATTTTTGAAAAGGGAACATGAAAAGGTACACTTACCCATAAGAGGACCGTTCGGTATGACGGTCACCATCTGCGGGGATCTAGGCACGTGTTCGTCAAGCAATCTCACAATGTCGTGATGCAGTCTCTCGCTAGCTACGTCTCTAGGTAACCGATCCATGTGATCAGTGATCTCTCTATTAGCGAAGGTGTCCAGCAACGCTTTGCATGCCTCGAAGCTGCCTTCTCTAGCAGCGAGGAACAGCGGTGTCTCGTCCTTGTCATCTTGGGCGTCTCTATTCGCTCCGTGAACAAGGAGTATGTTGACAGCGTCGACGTTGTTCACTGCCGCGGCCCAATGAAGCGCGGTCTTGCCGCTGTTGTCGGCAGCGTTGATATCGGCGTCGGCATTGATGAGATCCTCGACCATTCCTTCGGTGGCCAAGCGTGCTGCCAGGATCAGAGGTGTGGTACCATCGTGCATACGAGCGTTCAGATTTGTCGCTCTGTTTCGTAGAAGTATTTGGAAGACTCCCATAGCGTCAGCAGCAACGGCGGAGTGAAGAGGCGTTCTGCCAGTGTTGTCTTGAGAGTTTGCATCCGCTCCAGCGTCGAGGAGTCTCTTGGCTGCGTCGGCTCTAGCGTAACGAGCTGCTAGATGAAGAGATGTCTCACCGCTCTTGTCGGTCGTGGCATTCAAGTCCGCACCCTGGGCCACCAAGTCGGCTATCACAGCTGCTGTGCCGTCGCTCTCATCTTCTTCTTCGCCAGTGTCTAATCCTCCACCGCGTACCGCGGCCACCATCAACGGTGTCATTCCACAAGGTCCTCTGGCGTCGACGTCTTGTCCATGTTCCAAGCTCGGCGGTGTTAGCACACCAGCGTCCGGTCTGCGTATCTCGGCGGCATCCAGGTGTTGTTGCGTCCACATTCGAGGTTCTGTTTCTTCGTAGTCTGTAATGGCAGTATGATCGCTGGCGTATCCAGGTTCTATGGCTCTCATCCTCTTCGAAGGTGGTAGATCCGATTCGTCGTCCGACCATTGCTGAGCTCGACCATTCCCAACGTCCAGGTCCATGCAGTTCACCGATGGTTGCTTGTTCAAGTTTCTCATCTCTTGACCATCCGGACCTCTTCTTCGAGATCTTCGCCGCTGTCCGCTTCCGCTGCTGGTTCGCAGGAATCCTTCCGGGAACCATGTAACGCCAACCGCGCGTTTCCTTTGCGCAGTGACCAGGACACCGACCAACATTCCACCGAGCACCACGATTACAACGCCGATGAAGACATACTTGTAATTAGTTGGCGTGTCAGGGTACTCTTGCGGCCCCACGACACCTCGGACTTGTTCGATAGGGAAACCTCCGGATAGAGAATGTTTGGACGCGGTAGCTGCCAAGTATTCCGCAGCCTCGTTTGCTGAAGGGAAGCACACCGCTCCTTGAGTACCGGTGCATTTTCTGTTGTCGATTTCCAAATAGGCGATCACTCCATTCTGGGTGTTCGTGTACATGGTAGTTGGCCGACCGAAGATGCTTGTTTGCACGCCGGGCTCTCTCCAAGGGTAGATCATTTCGTTGCCGAGTTCATCTTGCTTCACTCTCAAGGTAGTTCGAAGTTCGTGGCCGATGTCTCTTAGGAAGGTTACCACGCGGGATCTGAAGCTCTGCATGTCCATCCTGACTACCACCGAGATCGCACCTTCCGCTAGCGACGGAGGTTCTCCGTCACAGTCCAAACCATCCCAGTTACACTCTTCGTTGTTGCAGCCGTAATCGCAGTGTCCGTTGGCGTAGTGTTTGCGGCAGTAGGCGTCGTAGATTGGACTATAACAATAGTAGATCAAGTTAGTTTATCTGTCTTATAAGTCATATATAAGGGAGTAATTTTAAAACATCGGTAATTAAGATTGTGTCGAAAAAGAAATGAACATTAAGAAGTGTCCAAGGAATGAATATTCAGAGCAGCTTTTAAGATATGTGTTTAGAAGAACGTAGAAAATTGTTAAAGTAATTATAGTGAACGGCCATCCGGTTGCTAGCATAAGGATTAAATTAGAACTTCACTTCGACATCTGGTACGATTAATTATTAATAGACTGCGGATTTTATGCATTTATGACAAAAATGGGTACGTACAACTTAAAGCAGTGTACATGTAAAAAATATTTAAGGTTATCAATGTGTTAGTTTCAGCTTAATAGGATAATTAAAAGATGAATACAATTTTTATTTGGCTCCTGTGTCCTGCAATCAATGCAAACATTTTTTATTTTGCATAAAGACCCGCAGTCTAATTATTGAAAGCTGTGCGACTACTTACTTGCACGGAGCGAGTTTCTTCTCGCAATCCCTTCCGTCGAAAAGACATTGAGCATTGTTGCACTCGTCGTCGCAAACGTCGTTCATGAACACGTCCCAGCAGTTGATAGGAGCCGTGCAATTCCTCCATGGATTGATGCCCAAGGAACAATCGTTTCCGTCGAACTTGCAGGCGTGCGTGTTGCACTCTTCGTCGCAATGACGATTACCAGACTTCTCTTCGCACCTGTTCTCAACACACTTCTTCCTCTCCATTTCCAGATCCTGCTCGTAAGCGTTCAAGGTTTTCGGTATGTTCGCGCTGGTCCTCCCGAAGATGCCTCCTCCATAGTTGGGATCATAAATCTCGCAGTTCTTTCCGGTCCATTTGGCGGGACAATCGCAAGCGTAGTCACCGAGGAGATTCTTGCAGACTGCGTTCGACTGTTGGCAAGGATTGCTGGCGCATTCGTCTCTGGCGTCAACTTCGCAGTGTGTCCCGGTGGTACCGGGGGGACAGTAGCATCTGTAGCCAACGTCTGTCTCAGCTACCCTACAGGTGCCGCCGTTTAGACAGGGCTGTCTGTCGCAGTAGGAGCCAGCGAACTCGCAGTTGTTTCCGTAATAGTCGTTGGGACAGAGACATTTATGGCCAGCTTGTTTTGCCGTGCAAACTCCGCCGTTTTGGCAGGGCGAGCTGTCGCAGAAGTTCACCTTGACCTCGCAGTGGCGTCCCATGTATCCAGGTTTGCAGTTGCAGTGGTAGTTGTTGATCAGCTGCACGCAGTCCTGGGTTCCTGGCGAGGCGCACGGATTCGACAGGCACTCGTTGATGTCACCCTCGCATCTGGGTCCCACGAAACCTGGCGGACACTTGCATTCGAATCCCCCGACCTTGTCCGTGCAGGTGCCATTGTTGTGGCAAGTGTCGACGGCGCAGTCGTCGACGTTCAGTTCGCAGATAAAGCCGAGGGTGCCAGGAGGACAGGAGCAGCTGAAGTTGCTGATCAGATCGTGGCAAATACCGCCGTTCTGACAAGGATTCGGTCTACAGTCGTCCACGTTGAGCTCGCAATTCTGCCCTTGGAAACCTTTGGTGCATTGACACTGGTAGGAGCCAACCAAGTCTTTGCAAGTGGCGCCGTTCTGGCAGGGGGCAGAGTCGCATTCGTTAACTTCTTCCTGGCAGTAGGATCCCGTGTAGCCCTCGAGACAATGGCAACGATGACTGTTGCCAATATCCTCGCAAGTACCATTGTTGCAAAGGTTCTTCTCGGGAACGGACTTTCTGATGGCAGCGTCTTTACAGGATACCATCTCGACGTCGCAAACCTTCCCCGTCCATCCTGGAGAACAGTTGCAGTGATACTTGTTCTTGTGCTGGACGCAGGTCGCCTGGTTCTCGCAAGGATTGTCCGCACACCAATCGACGAACTGATCGCATCTGGTACCGGTGTAACCGTAAGGGCAGTGACAAGTGTAGTATTGAACATGGTCGTGACACGTAGCACCATTTAGGCAGGGGGAACTGTCGCATTCGTTGATCCGGTATTGGCAGTTCGAACCAGTGTAACCTGGCTCGCACACGCAAGTGTAATTGTTAATCCCGTCTATGCACTTGCCGCCGTTCATGCAACTGCTGTCTGTGCAGTCCTCGTCGTTCGTTTGGCAGTTGATACCCGAGAAGCCGAGTTGACACTGGCAGGTGTAGGAGTTGACATACTCTTTGCAAATCGCCCCGTTCTGGCAGGGCTGAGACTGACACTCGTCCACGTCGATTTCGCAGTGTTTGCCGCTGAAACCGTCCACGCAGAGACAAGTGTAGTCGCCGATGCCGTCCAAACAGGTGCCGCCATTTTGACAGGGGACTGAAATAAAGAAGATTAGTTAACGGTCTCGTAAACAGAACTGAACAGAGGAAGGGGGAATATTTGACCAAACTTTTACTTGGCTGATAATTCGGAGCGAAACTGTGTTCATAAAGTATAGTAAATATATTTTGACAGGTGTCATATTGTATCTTACAAATATAAACTAGTATTTTAGGGGTTGCAGTTACGGGATTTATACTTACAGGAAGCGCAGTCGTCGGTGTTGATGACGCAATCCCTACCCTCGTAGCCCTTCGCGCAGAGACATTGATAAGAACCATTTGTATTCCTGCATGTAGCGCCGTTTCTGCACGGAGACGTCATTACACACTCGTCGACGTCCTCGTCGCAGAGTCTACCCGTGTAACCGACCGTGCAGGTGCAGGCAAAGTCGAGGAAATTCGATGACGGTGAACACTTGGCGCCATGGAGACATCTGGAACAAAATTTCATCAATGTTGAATTCAACTCGACTGGATCAAACTTCGATGCGTTAATTCGGAAAGCTGTGATCATCCCTTAAAGTCAAGTGTACATAATGTTGCGGCCACATGTTCAACATAAGGTCGCCGCGATGAGAAACAGCCCGGTGAAGAACAATCCCTAATAAAATTTCATCAATGTTGAATTCAACTCGACCAAATCAAACTTCGATGGCTCCCTGTATTCTCGCGAGCATGAACTATCACACAAATATCGAGGAGCTTTAACTCAGAAAACTATGATCATCCCTTAAAGTCAAGTACAATGATGCGGCGACATGTTCATGAACAACCCCTAATAAAATTTCATCAATGTTGAATTCAGCTCGACTGAATCAAACTTCGATGGCTTCCTGTATTCTCGCGAGCATGAACTATAATACAAATATTGAGAAGTGTTAACTCAGAAAGCTTTGCTCATCCCTTAAAGTCAAGTATAACGTTGCGGCTACATGTTCGATATAAAGTCGCCGCGATGAGAAACAGCCCGGTGAAGAACAACCCCTAATAAAATTTCATGAATGTTGGATTCAGCTCGACCAAATCAAACTTCGATGGCTCCCTGTATTCTCGCGAGCATGAACTATCACACAAATATCGAGGAGCTTTAACTCAGAAAACTATGATCATCCCTTAAAGTCAAGTACAATGATGCGGCGACATGTTCATGAACAACCCCTAATAAAATTTCATCAATGTTGAATTCAGCTCGATCGAATCAAACTTCGATGGCTTCCTGTATTCTCGCGAGCATGAACTATAATACAAATATTGAGAAGTGTTAGCTCAGAAAGCTTTGCTCATCCCTTAAAGTCAAGTATAACGTTGCGGCTACATGTTCGATATAAAGTCGCCGCGCTGAGAAACAGCCCGGCGAGGAGCAACCGCTAAGAAACAGCAGAGGAAAGGGGTTGTCAAGTACCAGGAAGCGTAGACCCGAGTCTCGAGTCGGACGCGTAAAGTGTTCTGTTGAAATGACCGGAAGCAATATACAGGAGTTCGTAAGAGCAATGCAATGATCGTACTTGTTAGGCGAGCAAGGATCCAGCTTGTCCTCGCAGTTCCGGCCAGTGTGGGGTAGCTCGCAGACGCACTTGTAGTCGTTGACAAGGTCGATGCAGGACCCTCCATTCTGGCAGGGGTTGTTCGCGCAGTCGTCGATGTTGGTCTCGCAGTTGGTGCCCGCGTAGCCGGCCAGGCACTTGCAGCTGTAGCTGTTCAGATGGTTGTTACAGGTGCCGCCGTGTTGGCAGGGATTCGAGCCGCACTCGTCTATGTCGGCCTCGCATCTCTTGCCACCATAACCGGGCGAGCAATGGCAGATGAACTGGTTGATACCGTCCTCGCAGGTGCCGCCGTTCACACAGGGGTTGCTGGCGCACTCGTCCACGTCGCTGAGACACCTAGCATCGTAATAGCCACGAGGGCACTCGCACCGGAACCCGTTCGTTATGTCGATGCAACGGCCCCCGTTCGCGCAAGGATTGCTCGCGCACTCGTTTATGTCTGTCTCGCAGTGCTGCCCGGTGAAGCCAGGCTCACACTCGCACGAATACCTGGAAGAAGAGACATCGTATCCACTGAGGATGGAAGATATGATAACGTTAGACCAGACCAAGATTTTGCCTGATTAGGGGTCGACGCGCAGGGAGCTCCGCCCCCTCGGAGAAAGGGAGAAGCACTTTCTCATGTAAACAAACGAGTCGGGGAGATCAATTTTGCCTGATTGTCGCTAATTTTCCGCAAATTCGATTCTTTCGATAATTAGTACTTAGTCTTTCGCAGGTCATGGCATTTTTGGATCGGAGTTCAGTTACGTCGTTAGAGACTTGGTTCTCGTCAGTACTGGGTAAAACTGGAATTGAAAATGTACATTTGTTCGAGTTGCGACTATGGTAAAGGTACCAGTGGTTGACCATCGTATAGAAAAACATAAAAAACAAGATTTTTATAAGCTGTGGATTTTTTATGAAAGTGAAAACAATTACATGCGATGTGAATTTATCCATAGTAATAACAGGCGTCTCTGAATTCATTAAGGTTAGTAATATGCCGATATATTTCTGTTTCCTTAACGTTTCTGTTAAGAACAGCTGTACGGTTCAGGTAAAAAAATCCATACGTTGTAAACTTTTCGCGACTGAATTAATTGCTTTTTAAATTCTCACAGAGTTTTATAAGTGTTAAATGCATTGTTTTTGTTATTATAACTTGAAAAACTTTAATCGTAATTTGTGCTGGTAATTGTTGAAACTAAATGATAGTATAATGATTCCCAACATTATTGCGTTAATCCTCTTTCTAGTATATAAGTGATCAACTACTAACGAACAGAAGGTCAATTACTAGATTTTTCATTTTCAAGAGTGGTCAACTTAAATTTGTATAAGTAAACTTTTTTTAAAAAGTGGCCTTGTGGTACATAATCTAGAAGACTTAAAGAGTGCCTTCAGGGCTCGATTCTCGCTATTTGATGACAGAGCAAGTGGTTACTATTGTTCGCGTGGAAAACTTCTCTTAACTGGTCAACTACTACTACCTTTACCTGACATGATTTCAATAAAATCCTATTTCGAAAGATATAGAATGGATCATTTACTATTTAAAACACTATTTTACCCAGCTCTGCAAGATTAACATCATACAGTAATCTATAATTTGATTGCACACTGCATTTTGCAACCAGCTTGGTTTCCACGAGGCTGGCCTTCCACCAGACCTCAAATAATTGCTCGATGAGATGCAAATTATTTTCCGGAGGAACAACACCGTGTCCTCCTTATGAGATGGTTGCTCACAAGTCCAAATCACCGACCAACGAACTTCTACTCACCTGTTGATGCCGTCTATGCATCTCGCTCCGTTTCTGCAGGGGTTGCTGTAGCACTCGTTCACGTTCACCTCGCAGTTCGTCCCGGAAGTCCCCGGCCTGCAAATGCACTGATAACCGTTGATACGATCCTCGCATCTTCCGCCGAATTGGCAAGGATTGCTCTCGCACTCGTCGATCTGTATTTGACAGAGCTTCCCGGTGAATCCAGGGAAGCAGTTGCAGCTGAAGCTGTTCTCTCCGTCGATGCAGGTGCCGCTGTGGCAGGGATTTGATTGGCAGTCGTTGATGTTCGTCTCGCAGGAAGCTCCGGTGAACCCTGGCGGGCAGTCGCAGGTGTATTTCGCTATGGAGTCCTGACAGATACCGCCGTTCTTGCACGGTGATGATCCGCAGTCGTCTATGTTGATCTGGCAATGGGAACCCGCGAAACCGTTCGCGCAAGTGCATTTGAACGAGTTGATCAGATCGGTGCAGATACCGCCGTTCAGACACGGCTTGGCTGCGCACTCGTCGATGTCGATCTCGCACTGTGTGCCAGTGAAACCTGCAAAGAAATGCCGACGTTAAAGTAATCAGTCTCTTCGAAATGCTCGCACAAGTTTTGCTGATGGGGGCTTAAATAGAATCTTATTATTCCTCTTATTATAAGCAACCTGCGGATTTGAAACCAAGTATTACTAATTTTGTATATGTAGGAAACCGTAATGGAGGACCACGTTGTATTCTTTCACTGGCTTTATTCGTACTGATCTAACCTACAATTTCGTTACTCGCCTACTACTCCGGTCGACACGCTCGAACCGTGCCTGCATGTACATATACAACAATTAGCCTTTTTTGAATGTAGTTCCGTAGATTTTGCTGAGAAAATTTCAAAAATCCCAGTTTTAATGTTAGGAATGTTAGGTTGCCAAAATCTACAGGGTTACATTAAAAAAGAGTTAAAAACTGTTGGTTTCCTGACTAATTTATAGTTTACGAAGATCTTTAAAGAGGAGTAAAACTTTTATGATATATTGTTTATCGGGGAAATAAGATTCTATTCTCTTTAGAAAATCCGGAAATATAGCTCACACACACGAAACGTATTTTAGAAGGAATGATAACGATAAAATTGTTAGCGTATACAGTAATTATATATGCTGGTTTGATGACTCTGCGATTACAGCTGCCAAACACCAACTTTATTAGCTCTAACAGCGGACTTAATTAAATGCGAGAGTATAAACAATCTGCTAAAGTCAACTTTTAATACGAAAGAGTAATAAAGTCCCTTACGCCGTGCTAAAATTCACCATCGGATTTGGAGATCGAATCAGTTTCGGCAAGAACTTCTCCGGCAAAGAAATTCTGTACAGTCCGCAAGATCGAGCGTGCAGTTTTCGCTTGAACTGCGCACAATTACCCGAGATTAAGAGGTTCCTGACAAAAAGCACGGTTTATCGATCGGACCAGGGTGAAAGTTGTAACGGTACCGAACATTTTCGATCGTCCAGCCCCAATCATCCGCGATCGCTTCTCTCCGTGTTACGACGCGTAACTCGGAAAATTACAAACATTCTCAGGGGCGAATGAAGTCGTCAAAGAGGCGGCTACCGTAATTAGCCTTAATTAGACGCATACACAAGAGGAGCGCGGAGGAAGAACAAAACTGGTCCGGATGGTGGCACAGCTAATTGCATCTTTGATCGATCGATTCCTTGCGCTTTTTTCCCACCGTGTTCTCATCTTCGTTGCACGGTGATCCGGGGATGGCGATAATAGCGCCAATTATCGGGAGTAATTAGACTCTACAGATCGCTATCTGTGCAAGAAAATTGCCGGACCGGATGGTCCGAATCCTCAATGCTCAACATTGCTAACAAGAAACCCGAAACTTTTGGCTGTTTTGAAGATCGCTTGCTGCGAAAAAATAATTGACCGCTCGAACGATTGAGTTATTACGCTGCCAGTTTTAATTTCAACGGTGAAAGCATCGGTAGGGGGTTCGTTGCAATTTTATAAATGTTCTTCGCTGTTGAAACACTCAATCGTTAGGTTCTGACTGTTTCTACTGGCATATTCAGGGTTCATGCACAGGGCGTTCCAAAGGAGGTGCTTTCATTCGTGAAACAAACGGTAATCCAATTTACCGGCCCTTCAGCGCACTCTTCCGGTGCGGCAGAAGGTGTTTCGACCTCTTAGCGGTGTTAACAGCATAATCTAACTTCTAGACGGGAGCCAGACGAAACGCAGGGAAAAGGAAGAAGAATTATCGGTGAACAGTCTCGGTTTCGTGCGACGCGTCCTCGCCCTAGGTGGTCTAATTAAATTACTGCTGTCCCGGGCGAAATAAATTGCATTAATTACGATCGAATTAAATTATTCATTGAGATGGTGGTCCCTGAGGAAACGGGTCAACTAAATGCGGAGTTTATCTTCTGGGAACCGCGGAGAAGCTCTCTGAAGTCGGCCCGGCAACCAGTATCCTGCCAGCGTGTGGTAATCTTCGGGTTTTGCTGAATAAGCCGGCTGTCTCGCGATAATTAAACGTAACGTATGAATTAATTGCGAATGAAGTATGGGCGGCGGCGCGAGGGGGGCGAACGGAATCCTCGGGTACGCGAAAGTCGATCGAGTTTGATTCGTAGATAAGCCTAGGCCGCATCCGCTAATTTGGCGAACGTGTTGCTTCCGAGCGAGCCCGAGACAATGCCCTTAATTGGAGGAAAACTAATTAAGAAGAGCACAACGGGGAATTCAACGTAACGAGAACCGTGGCACGACTATCGATAGATTCTTTGGCCGTGTACGGCGGGCTTCTCAATGGAGAGAAAGTTATCGGTCAGGACGCTTGCTGGCCTTCCGCGTTATAAAGGTTCCATGCTGATCCAACCGGCAATTGGTCGTGGACCGAGAAACTTTATTTCGGCTTCGGATGCGACCAGCGATACTAGCTCCTCATAGAACGTGCTAAACACTGAACAGCTGACATTCACCCCTTGCTCTATTATTTTTTTTTGCGCTTAAAGTGATTGAAACGTCTTCACCCCTAAAAACGTAGTGTAGAGAAAAGAAAATTTATATCTTTTCTATGGCTACATTTATTTTAACGCTTAAATATTGATTACAAACGAATCAAATTTGATTTCGTTTAATAATGAAGGCACAACATTCATATTTGTTAGACTTTGTTCAACATCTTCATGACGAGCGTGGCTCGTTAAAATACGGCAGAGGGTTAAATAAATAAATGTGGATGTTGAAGACATTTTCAAGACTGAGAAGTGGATTTATTATGTTGGTAATATTCTTGGACAGATAGATTTTCTCTTGGCGGAGGTGGACAGTGGCAGATATCCTTGGAGAAATCAACGATTGTCAACCGGATGACGCGCAGGATTTTTACCATATTTGCATTCACTTAATATTTCTCTGTCTCTTTTTCCCCCGTGCAGACAATGATCCAGCTAATTCAGTTGTGAACGCACGTACAAGACGCCGCGGCGCACCGCTGTCGCTTCCTTTCGAATCTTAAGGGCTGCGTACACAACGGATTTATCACACGAACCATTGAGCAGCGTGCAGTAATACTTTTCCTTGGCAACGAACGTGTTATCATCTTCGAATAAATTTCCTTGCTCTTCCTTCGAAGAAGTTTCAATTGTGTTTAAAGTGATATTCCAATGCTTGGTTTCGAATAAATTAATTTCAGTTTTTCATTGCACAGTTCTATTATTCTTGAGATTGGAATACTAATGAATAATATATATTAAATGAAGAAAACATAGTTTTAAGAATGATTAAGCTACAAAGAGCGTACATTGGGTATCGATTAAAGAATTTCGGAATTAAGGAACAGTAATATTAATTAATAGGAATAGTAAAGAATTAAGGAATACTAACCCGATCCTAAAAACACATAGCAAAATTCGTTCAACTTCGCGATCGTCTCGGTTCAGCACATTTTGCACCGCGAGAATATAAATACCTATCGTCGAGCCTAAGTTCGCGAGTGAAATTTCTGTCCGAGTCACCGACGAACCTCTTTTTGGACCGAGACAATCGGTCTGCTTTCGTAAAGTCATTCGCCGGTGCTATCAATGTAAGAAGACGGTCGTCCGCGTATTAGCATACGAATACGCCCGTAGAAACGCGTGGCGTTTGAATTATTAAAGACGTCTCAGAACACACGAGGCGGGGTTGAAGGCAGAAAAACATTTTTTACCGGTGAGTTAACACGCCATTGTCTTTCCCCGCAGTTTTCCTGCCGGTGTCTCGTTTATTCGCGACCTACGAGCGAACAGAAATGGAAAAACTGCGTGGCACTTACACACAGATCAGTGGCCACCTGCTCCTTTATGCATTCTGCACAGTTTCCACTGCGTTTTGTCAGCTAATCCTCAAGCAAAGTGGCAATACTTTATTTTCCAGACGAAGCGTAAATTTTGCTTTAGATGTGAGTTATTTTTGATGATAGAATTTATAAATTAAAAATTAACAACTCGATTTTAACCGAGTGAGAATTAAAGCTGCATCTTACGAAGTTTCTCTTAAGGAATGAATAAATATATACTGCGGATTGAGAAAGCTTTAATTAAAAGATTTAATTACTAGTTGCAAACGTGACCGAATCTCCATTCGACTTCGAAGTCCTGCGCATTTTAAAACCTACACTTAAAAAGTGCTACGGGCCCCTGTCTAAGCAGAGAACCCTTCTTTAAACGTCCCCTACGAATCAGCGCTCAGACTGACCTAGAATAACACAGCCACTGGTATTATCCTTCAAAACATGGCTGCATCCTGTGATAAACGTCACGAAATGCAACGCACCTTAGCCGTAAATTTATGCTTGTCAGTGCGTCCATCAATATTCGATGCTCTCTTATTCTTCTTCATCGTGCTCTTATAACTGCGAGAGAGAACAAATGTTGTCTTTCTAGTGGGAGAGCAACGATTATTACTACATAAATAATTAATTTTAATTGTGTTGATCTTGTGTGGTTACATTTTAACTAATAAATCAGAATTATTTAACAAGGATTATGATTGAAAATATTAGAATTTATATTGGTGTTAGATTATAGAACATTATGCTGGTTAAAACGAAATCTTGTTGCTGTAAATTAGAAGATTTCAAGGTCGAAAGGAATTATGATTGAAAATATTAGAGTTTCTATTGTTGTTAGATTGTAGTACATTATGTTGGTTAAAACGAAATCTTGTTGCTGTAAATTAGAAGATTCCAAGGTGAAGTACCAGTAAGTAAATAAAGTGAAGAACGTTTTCGAATCCCCGATTTCAAAACAGAGATTCGAACGCGGCCATAATTCACGCGGCCTAACAATGGCTGCCGATGGTCTCGAGGACCTGCGTAGGAGAGCACGAAGACCGAGATCACGTGTGGCTGAACGATGATGAAGATGATGGCCGGGACTGCTCGTGGCTTTCGCGTTCCCTAGACCTTCGTCCTGGGATCGCGATACGGAAACGAATCAAGCAGAAATCGAACCATGGCGGTGGATAACGGGACCGAAGATTGCGGAACAATGCGAAAGAATTCCGAGAGGACTTCGGTGCACCGCGGCGCGGGCCCGCAGGAATTAATAGTTTAGGTTCGATGGTTGACTCCGTGGAATGTTATTGCCCGTTTACTGGTAAACTGTCCCTACAGATTGTGGGATCTGTGCTTCTCTCAGATAATCTTCCAATCCAAACGATCTCGCCGCTGCATCTCCGAAAACAATACCGAGGTACGAGGCCGTTCTCTTTGTTCATCAACTTCTGCGAATATCAAATCGTCCAATTTGATTTAACCGACATCTTCAATTATTTATTTATCTGGAGAAATGACTGGAGGGAAATTATCAAGCTTGCCAGATGTCATCGGAGATCCTTCGTCGAACGTCTTAATCCCATCAACGAACAATAAAAATGTACGCAGTCAGGTGTCCTTCTATCAATGAAGCAAGACCATAAAATGAGTTTCGAAACCAAACGGGATTCTTCCACCCTTCGATTTCCGCTACACCGTGCACAATGTGTGACAATGTTCCCATCCGAGAAATTCGAAACCACAGGAAGAACATGCTGCGATCGACATTCAAGGGTATACTGCCGCACGTTTACGACACCCATAAAGCTACCCACTTATTCCAGAAATTTACGACACCGAGTACAATCACGAAATTCTCCTCCGTGGATCGCGCAACGGCACCGGTTCTCCAGTTCGTAAATAAAACGCGCGTAAAGCCGCCACGAAATTCGAAAGTGGAACAAAATCAACGTAACAAAAAGGAATTCCAGGAAAAATTATCGATCTTGCCGAGGAAAACACATTTATAAAAGTGAAGACTGACGGAGAGTCTTATTTATTGAACAGAGTGGTTAGGACCTCCAAGACAAAGGTGGTTCAGAAACCCACCTTAAACTGTAGGTCCCGACGCGTCGCTTAATAACCATAGCAATTGAAGAAGCGACGTAAAACAATCAAACAAAAAATAGTCCTCCAAGACAGGCTTAATAAAAAGAGTCTTAGACAATTGGCGGGAAAAAGAATGATTTAGGATATAAACGTTGGAATAATTATTTTACGAGACTTTAAATTTAAGTGTAAATTAATAATTTTATAATAAAATTTAAAATTGAGGGGATTTTGAATTATAAATTTAAGCGTAAATTTTAATAATTTTAAAATAATATTCAACATTGAGGGGAACTTAAATTATAAATTTAAGAAGACTTTAAATTTAAGTGTAAATTAATAATTTTATAATCAAATTTAAAAAATTGAAGGGATTTTAAATTATAAAATTTAAGAATAAATTTAATTGAAAATTTAAAATTTCAGTGTAAATCAATAATTTTATAATAAAATTTAAGATCGAGGGGCGAAAAATGAATGAAAGAAGTATGTTGCGATGCATGTAAAAATCTGGTAAGATTTATCAGAAAAATCATGTATAAAACACGAAATAATCCCGCCATTATTTGCGCACCAACCCAATATAAATATTTGCGAGAATAAAAATCCACGGTATCGATGATTTTTTATCCATCGATAGTCGAATTCCTCCGCGTGATTTCGCCATTGGGAAAAATGGCGGGCAGTCTCGCGGGGAACGGAAGAGGCGAGAATCGTATCCGCAGTGGTCGTTGCTCGTGTCTGCGCAGCCAACTCCCACGTTTGGCCAGGCGTGTTCGTATAATTGTAATCTATTGCTTCGCCAGTGTTCTCGAACCAGCCTACGCGCATTGATAAACTATGCGAAACCTAGCTCGCGGATGCACTTCTCCGGGATCCGTCCTCCTCCAACCCCTTCTTCCTCTCCTGCGTTCGGATCGCCTCTCACCTGTCCCCGTCCTTTTCTTTCGCTTCATGCTTTCGCATCGACGCTTGGCACGTCTGTGTGCCCATGGACCCGAGAGCCTAACGAGCCTGAGCACGTGTGCGGCACTTCTCTTCTGCGCAGGGTGTGTTTCGAGCTGCCTCGAAGTCGATTAAAGGAAAATGAATCGGGTCTTAGGCGATCCCAGCACGGTGGAAGCCATTCGACGGACGCCGCCATTTTGGTACGGCGCGACTCACACAGGAATACCTCGTTTCTTCAGTTCCCACATGCGTGTGCACATGTATGTGCGCATGTGCACATATTTCAATATTGTTTTCCTGTCTTTAACAAGTACCTCGATGCTTCATATTTTTAGTGAATTTAAAAAAATCATTTAATTCAATGTATCTCTAATATTGGGTTGGGGGACGAAAGTTCGTAGCGTTTGTACATTAAAATTGAAAGCTAAAATTGTGATATTTCTTTAATAACATATTTTCCATGTGGTTCTATTACTTTTTGCCGTTTTCAGAAAACATTCGGCACACATGATTAATTGAAAATGCTACGAACTTTCTTTTCTACCCGATACATTCTCGTGATTGACAAGGAGCTCCGAGAAGCGAGACGTGGATTGCGAAAGTTTGTACAATTCGATCATTTTTATACAGGGGCATGTAGTTATATTATACCTCATATAGAAAAATGTTCTAAATATGTAAATTAATTTTGGAGAGGCATTCTAAATCTCCAACGTAAAAATACTTGTAACAAGAGTTTGTTTCAGGGACCACAAACAACAGTTATTCTAAAATTTTCTACGATAAAAATCATTAATAAATAGTTGATCATTATTGAAATTTAAGATAATGTACACAAAATATAAAGAAAAGAATTCGAAGAACAAAATGATAAAAAAATATCGATTTTTATACTTTTTGGTAACAAAAAAATTGGATCCTCCCCGAATAACTGTTACAAGCGACCGAAATAAATTTCTCTCATTGATAACTGATATACATGAGTGATCGAAATGAATTTCTCTCAAGGATAACATTTAACAACAGGAGAAAAAATGTTCGGCTACTTGCTTATAATCCTTATTTGTAAAACCAATACGATTTTAGTCGATGAAATACTCGTTATTCTATGACTTTTTTCTTTTTGAAAAATGAGAAAAGAGCGTGCTCATTTTCTTCCCGTCGGGTATCTGTAATGATTTATTTTGATTCGTCGTATCGGTTGAATCGGGAGCGGTGTCTTTGAAGTACAGCGTTACCTCTCCGATCATCATAATCACTCGATGCCGGCATCATGTTCTCGGATCACGCTCCGTATGTAGGAAGCGCACGACGACCTGGCTCATTCAAATTAGAAAACCAATATCTCGTTAAAGACCACCGATCTATTTCGAGGCGGAATATTCGATGGAAAGCGGCGTGTTCGCGTAGGATGCACGTGCGCTCGATGGGTGGCGACGATGTTGATTAACAATGTGCACGATGCACTCTGTTGCTTCACGCATAAATTACGTCCCACGTGGAATTCGCGATTCATGATGAATACAAGTTGAATGGACTAGTTCCGTGACACCGATAACTAGTTCCGGCGATATCTCATCTTCTCACGCATTTTTCCTCGCTGACTGTGTTATTTCATTTAAAACAATTTCTTGAAACCCGCAGTAACGTCTAAAATCTAAAGTTAACCTTCAGGTTCACAGTAAGATTTGTTATTTCTTCATTGCTGTGTAGCAATTTGGTATATTAACCCTTTGCACTCGGTTGTCCCCTCCGAGGCACCACGGAAAAGTATCGGTATTTAATCAATTACTAAACATTTAGGTGTTGTATGTGCTATTATACCAATTTCATATGCATAAAATTTCAAAAATCATAGGGAATGGAAATATTCCAGATCGGAAGAAATGTTTAATTTTCCAGATAAATAATTGATGGAATTGCAAGTATAAAATGAAATTTAAGGTTCTGTTCTAAATGAAGTTTCTAAATGGTGTCTCATAAATATGTATGCTATTATTTTCCTTTAAATCGAAATAATATTCTATTTTGGTTTTGTTAATGTACAGCTATTGGACAAATATGGGCGTAGAATAGGGTTTAAGATTACAAAGTTAATAGGATAATATTAGAAACGGAAATGAGGATATTAAAAAGTTAATCTTATTATTAAAAATAATATTTTAAAAAAATCAGACTTTTTTCGTTAATAACTCTTTACCAGAACCGCGGTGAAAGTTTCCGCAAAGGAAAAAGTTCCTTCAGACGACCTTACGCGTCCCCCCGTTGATCAGAAGTGTATCAGAAGTATACTCGGTGTTCGAACGTGTGCACCAACGGCTCAAATAAATAGCACATATCGCAGTTTGTTCGATCTTCAGATTCCTATCGCGCCATTTAACGGAGCAACACGAATACCTTCGGATAAAGCTGCGAGAACACGATTCTTCTTTCGCATTATCTTGCTGGCGAAGCGGAGCAGACAATCCAAACGATTTTCGAAAAGGATAATTCCCGGTGGGATCGAGCTAATTGCCACAATTACAGCGCAACACGGCGCAGATAACCGGAATTTATTTGGCGCATCGCCGCGATTTTTTTCACTAACGACCTCGCTCGCGTTCGAGACGATAACGAGAGAAAGGCTCGATCTTGCGGTGTCCCCTCGTTTCCTCGGGTATGGACCTGACGAGGCCCTCTTTTTCATTCGATTCGGTGAATAACACACCGGCGACCGCAACCCGTTCGCCGATTCGACTTCCCGGCCCTCGGCGCGACTCGTCATTACGTAGCTGAGCGCGTATTAACGTCATCAACCGACCGAAAGGGACGACCACGACCGACAAGCAAGGTGAATTCTGCTTGCTCAGGTAGCAACCTCGGTGATCCGCGACCGTTAATCGCGAAAATCATCCGGGCACAGGTGCACCGCTGTACCTCTCTCACCTTCGTCTTCTTCCGCGCTGCTCGACCTCTGACCCGCGGCCACCGGCCCCTGCCCGGTCCTTGATCACTCGAAACACTCGTCTTATTATACTTGCCGGTATTACTGGCGGCTTTTCTAGACTGGCACATACCACGTTTAATCGGAACACCCGAGCAACAGTTAATAGTCCAGGCCAGAGAAATCGAATATTAACCCCTTGCCGTACTATTTTCTTTACAGTTACAGTGATTAAAATCTCTTTATCCCCAAAAATGTCGCGTAGAAGGGAAAAGAAAATTGCGTTCAAGCAACTTTACTTTACCGGACTCAAATTTCTGCCTTTCTCCTATAAAAATTGTGATGTATTTGGTATGTAATCCAGTAGATTTGTACCCGGAGAACCTGTACATATAAGTTTCGATCCTGTAGGATCAATGGTTCAGGAGTTATGCTTGCTTAAAGTTGAGCAATCTGCAGTGTTTTTGAGAGGTAAGGGCGTCGCCATATTGGTTTGTAGTGACGACCTCCCCACCCTCGACCTAATCACCAACCAATTAATTATTCTGCTCGGTAAACGACGCGCGACCGTCACTACAAACCGATATGGCGGCGCCCTTACCTGTGAAAAACACTGAAAAAGTGCACAACTTTAAGCAAGCATAACTCCTGAACCATTGATCGTACAGGATCGAAACTTCGATCTGCAGCCGCCCCGGGTACAAATCTACTGAATTACATTTCAAATACATCATAATTTATAGCAGAAAGGCACAAATTTTAAGTCAGGTAAAGTAAAGAGCAGCTCAACTTTGAAGTTAGTGCAACTCGTCTCGAATAAGAGCTGTTCCTCAGTTTTCTTTCTTACCACTAGACTCTGTGTATCTTTACACAAAATAGGTACACAGTTTTTGCATCTATTGTGAGAAGATTACGGATGTTTACGCAATCTTCCATTTTTGTAGGCAAATTTCAAGAAAGTACAACCACGCAGAATTTTCAGAAGTCGTAAACTCATGACTGCGGGTCATGATGCATTTATAGCAAAAAATTGAGTAGATGAAATTCAAAATTGTTGGAAAATTTGAAAAACTGAAGATGTCAATATATGATTGAATTTGTTGGAAATGTCTAAAACCGTACAGCAAAAAGAGGTGAGGAGAAAGTTGTTGCTTCAGTATGTACACACCTTAAACCTAAAGCTAAATGTTCCTTACGCGATCACGCTGATTCGAACATTTCGAACACGCATTGAGCGTCACTACACGAATCTTAAACTAAATGTTGCTTCTCGCGTTGAATAAAATTTTTAAATTGTGTAACTGTAAGTTTAGTGAACACCAGAGAACACCTGCTACACCGTTAACAAAATGGCGAAAGCGACTGTTGTATCACCCACACAAAGAGCTCCCCGATCCCCATCTCTTTCACGGACTGATAACGCGGTCTGGGAATCTGGTTTCTTCGAGATCGGCTGGAATTGAAGACGCACGAAGACAATAAAACCACTTTCCTTACGAGATTTCGGGTTCGGCCGTGGCTGAATTACGCGAAGATTCCTGCAAACGAGACAGGCCTCGAGAAGTTGATTGGCTGTGCTTCCCGTTAATGCGCGAATTCCGTGACGGGTTCCTTTTTTCATAATTAAAGAGGATCGGGGTAGCCTGTCCCCGAAGAGGAGCCGCGCCAAATGATCCAGCCGAAATAAGTTAAATACGCCCAATGAAGTCATCATCATTTACCGTCGGCGATCTCCGCAACGAGCCGGCCGATTGCTGGGCCTGTAGGCGATCCGATCGCTCCTGATTCCGTGCAAATATCGCGATCCGGACCGGTACAAGGATCCGAATCCCTTCGGAGGATCACGTAGCATCCTCAAAGGGTTCCGCGACCGCATCGTAACGCGGACGATGTGTCTGATCAGCCTCGTCAATTTTGTCGAAGAAATACTGTTGCGAGCGTCTCCTTGCTTCCCAGTCAGAGGAAACCGAGTCTTCTGACCAGAATCGCCAGATCGCGGGAAGAAGTTACCCCTCTATCGGCCAGATACCGTCGTAGAAAGGGGAAGATTAATCTACGTTTACTTTACCGAATTTGATTCTGTCCTAGAAGAAAGCCGTAACATTCGTATTTAATTGATTTTGGTTGCGACAATCGTCTCGAGCCTGGCTCGTTATCATTTGACCGCGGATGTTTATGCAATTTTCAATTTTTTTAGGCAAATTTTACGAAAGTGGAAACATAAAATCTGATTTGCAGTGGTAGTAGTCTTCGCAGATCTGAAATAAATAAAACTCGTACTAAATTCTGTCGAATTTTAAACGAATCGATAAACATCCTCTGTTGTGAACTGTACTATCGAAGATGCCGAATAAAATGAATAAGTTGCTCTCTGACTCTACAGA
This sequence comes from Lasioglossum malachurum, assembly GCA_028455605.1. NCBI lineage: Eukaryota > Metazoa > Arthropoda > Insecta > Hymenoptera > Halictidae > Lasioglossum > Lasioglossum malachurum. The sequence continues at coordinate 13,002,907 of CM052319.1, forward strand.
ATATTTAGAACTGTGTCAGTCCAGGTAGCGAATCGCTGGAGACCAGAAAATTGCGAAAGTCATTCCTGCACGCCTCACAGTTCAACGTCCCTCGGACTCGGTCTCGCGAATTCTTTCTGGAACCTAATCCCTCGCCTACCGTGGAAAACTGTACGCCTGGGGAGGATGCATCATCGCGGTGTTGCACACGAAAATGACGGCATTACCCACGCCTCTATTTCCATAAAAACCCTCCGGGGCTGCTGTATATCTGCCGAAGTTAACTGTAAATCCTCGGAGACCTTCCGGGGGCAAGCCTCTGTCTGTGTGTGTCTTCCGCGAGAATATTCGCGGAGTTTACGATGGATTTCGAGATATTAACACGATCGGACGGGAGCCGAGGCTCTTGTTCCTTTTGCCTGTCACGGCCGAACACGTGATTTCTAATCTGAGATTGGCTGCTTGAAACCGTCCATTATCGTACTGAATCCATTTTCGAATGGATTTAATTAATCCGTTCGTTTACGCGTGTACAACATCTAGGAACAACATTTATTTTACCGGGTTTTGCCCCATTGTTCTTTTCAATAAGGAAAACAAAGACCTTGAAATTCAAGATGTACGCCTATGGCTGCCAAGACCGGACGTTTCTTTACACCGTGTACAGGGTGTAACAAAATTTACTGTCATGGTTTCGGCAGATGGTTGTACACCTTCGGATCGGTGGAGATTTGTTAAAAGAAATTGCCGCAAAATTGACTGTGACCTTGAGATTGAAGGTCGAAGTTTTTATGCTTGTATCGCATTCTACTCACCATGCGGACCAAGCTTGAATTGAGAAGCATCATGGTTTGTGACTGTTAACAATCGTCCTTGAACAGCGGCTCCGATTTGGCCACGATTATTTTGTAAACGGAACGGATGTAAACAAATAGAGGACAGTAAACGTCACAACTTTTATATGACCACTGCCAATAATCACAGTCTTTTCTTCGCGATATTGATGAAGCATTTGGAAATTACACCTTTTAGCTCCCAATATATATCGTGAATATTTAATTAATATCGAACAAGGAAATCCTAGAAATGTGTGCGAGACAGAAGGGATTTTCACAGATTGGACCAACGTTTTCAAGATTTTGAGTTTGCTATTACTCGTGGACATCGGAGGGCAGGCCGACCTCGTATTCATTGGAGGAAAGAGGAGTATATAATTGCACCTGCTCATCACATCTTATAAGAGAACGATCGAGTTGCGACTCAATTTGAATTTCAAGGTCAAAGTCAATTCTGCGACAATTTCTTTTAACAAATCTCCACCGATCCGAATGTGTACAACCATCCGCCAAAACCATGACACTAAATTTTGTTACACCCTGTACACGAACTTTTGATGAGCCAGTAGCGATAATAGTAAATCGTGACTCCGAAGTAAATATCTGGAAGTCTATGAAGCTTTCGATGTTATTCTTTACCTGCAATTTGAATGGCTGATAATTGAGGCTCGCAGAGGCCATCGCCCATAACGTTGCCGTTCATTTGCATGTACCCGTTACCATTTTCGTTTTACGTTCCCACTGGGTTGCTGCCGCGAAATAAATTGGTAATAACGATAACGGTCGAGGATTTCCAGGATGGCGGGGTTTTTTGTTCGATTAGGTGCCGCACCTTCGATGCTCGGCGAAGAGAAAAATCGCGGGGAATCGGAAAACTTCTGGGTCTCCGGCTTCCAAGTGAACTCCACCCTGTCGTTTATACACGTCCGAGTGTCTAACTGTAAATCGGCGGCGGGAGGGCGGCGGGAGGGCGGCGGGGCGCGGCGCGTCTTGGGGTCGTCGGTTCGCCGGAAGAACTAGAAAAATTCCGGAAGGCGCTCGTAAACCCGACTGCGTTTCTGCAAACCGCGGAGCATCGTTGGAATTCCCCCGTTGAATTCCTGCTACGCGTGTAACGCCGGTTGAATTTCGTTTACCCGGCTCGCTCCGGCCAGGAATATTGCCTAGCCCGAGATTCTTCGTGGTGTTTCCATCTCGTCCTCTCCCGCTCCGCTCTCTCTCTCTCTCTCTCTCTCTCTCTCTCTCTCTCGTCCCCGTCGATATATAGCATTGGCCGGGCGCTGCGTTTCCGCGCGATCGCAACAACGATTACAGGACTTTCGTTTCGAGATGGCCGGCAACGGCGTCCTGCAGCTTTCGACGGCGCTTGCCGCTTTGCGGAAAATTTATCAGCCGATGGGAACCGCCGCCGGCCACCGGCCCAGCCAGAAGCGCTGTTCATTTGTCGAGATGAATTGGAGAAGTTATCTGGTTGACGTGAAATATTGGACCGAGCTTCCGGGAACTGAAATCGAATAGCCACCGCAGAGACCCTGGCGATGCCTCGTCGAACGTTCGAGCAGGCTGCCTCCTCGCGATCGAATGCGAAAGATTACGTTGCTGCTCAAGTTTAATGTCCATACAGCTATTTTTTCCTCGAACCCACTGAAAAGTCCCTCGAGTAGCATCGATCCCGTATTGTTCGCATTTTCCTAACTATTTCGCGAATTGGAGGGTTACTTTCGGCTATTTAGCCTTTGGGCATTGTTCAGCAAATCACCACGTACGCTAAACATTTATTGATTAAGTGGGATCAGCGGTAATTGACTTCTTTCGCATTCTTCAAACCGAAACTGATCTTTTCGGCTTCAGGCTCGCGTCGAGGTCACTTGGTTTACGATTGCTCTTGTCTCTCTACCGGCAATCGGACAATAAATAATTCAATAAAAAATGAACGAGCACCTGTGGATTCGATGCAGAGCCAGCACCTGATTTCTATGGGCATTAAACTCGCGAACGACTGAGCTGAACTGAACTTAAACTTCGCAGATCCTATCCGACGTCTTGAAGCAACAATGTCAATTATCTCTGCACCATTGCTCGACGAACACGAACCACGGGAGTCATCATACGCGACGTATCCGTACTCCATCTTGTTACCCGGATAGCACGATAGCCAACATTCCCATGTTGCCTTTACAATTCATCTGTTTATCGGGCAATCAAGCAAACTATGAAACCACGGTCGCATAAAACATCTAAACTGCCTGTAAAATCCGGTGCCTACGTTTTCCATAAAAAAAATAAAAAAAAAAACACAAGGTTTTACGAAAGTTCTCGGGGGTAATAACTATAAGTAGCGCCGCTCCGGGGCCGGTAATCCGTACTTTTGCCTTTCATCTAGCGGAGGGAATCGTAAAAAGGTATTCGAACGGTGGTTTCGCAGCGAGATCCGTGCGCGCCACAAACCAGAAAGCCAGCAATTAGCAGCAAAGAGACGAAACTGCTATCCGCGATATCCCAAGCCAACAGTATCCGCGAATGGCAACAATCAACTATGTCCCTCTGCCAGCGGCCGGAGAGCTTCCTGAAACTCTGAATAAGGCCGAGAACTGGTCGCAGCGCGCCGCGCCGTTCAGGCCCGATGTAAAATAAACTCCGCGGGTCCCGGGTCTCCGCGATTCCCAAGGCGGTGGTTCGCGATGTGCCTCGCGGACGAGTTCCCGGGCTCGCGTTTTTCACCGCCAGGCCGCCGCTTGATTAATCGCTCGTAATTGGCCGGCCCCGTTGCGTGACTGGAAAGGACGCCCGGCCCGAGGAAACTCGCGACTGTCACCTGAATCGCCATTTTTCCGCGCGCCCAGCCGACTCGACAATTCGCCCAACCCTTCCCCATCCTCTGTGTCGCGTGCGAAATCTCGCCAGAGCCCAGGCGCTCGTGCAAATCGCCATTTTTGCCGGGAAATTTCAAGAACGGGGGCCCGACTGCAACTTCGGGTCTGGCAGCAAGAGTTAACACGAAAGTGTATTGTTTTCGTCCTCTGTATTACCTTCTCTGTGTATAACTGTATTACCTTCTCTGTATAACTGTATTAAATTTTCCTGTAGGTACCTTTTATTTTTAAACGACGTCTTTATAATGATCTTGAGAAAATTATAAAATTTTTCCATCGAAATGTTACAGACATCTTTAGTCGTACAGAAAAATATTTTGTTAAAGTGAATTCGATTAGGGTCTATAAAATAGTGTTATGGATGCCTCCATTGACACTAAAGTCACGCTGTGCTTCCACTACCATTCTCTTGCCTGTTTAAAGGGTCACGCTCTGTGTGAAATAGTATTAATTTGAAACCTTACAATCCAATTGCAAGGGCTGTCAGCATTCGTTCCAGCAACAGCCGCCATTGTTACAATATTATATTAATGCAATGTGCCCTACAGTAAAAGCTGAAAAAATATGTTGTTTCAACTATCATACTGCGCGTTACAATTTTGTGAATAACTTGCAGAAAGTTAATTTGATATTCCTTATCTGATCTTCGCGTGGCGCTGATGCCGAACGAAGCAATTTTCCGTCTTTAATTAACATTTTCAGAGAGTTAGAAATATCAAGAAGATTGTACTTCGTGTCTCATAATCGTCCCAATATGTTTGCACAAACGTTTCACGATTTATTTGCTAGATGTCTCTGGTCCCTAGTACAACAGTTAATGCTTTTATTGAACGGTTGTATTTTTCCTGTCTCACGCAGAAGTTGGCTGACCGAAGGAAACGGCGTATCTGCTTGTTCGCTCGAAACGGTTTGTTTAACAATTGATCGCGGTTGGCATTTTAGCGAATCTCGTTAGCGCGAGAACGGAATCGAAGGTGAACCGACACCGAAGTCGAAGCGGCCGTCGGATACCTCGTATCCCGGTTTCAAAACATTCTTCTCGGTTCGTTTAGCTTTGATTAGACTCTGCGAAGACGCTGATGAGGCTCGTCTAAGGAGTGGTTCCCTCTCTTTCTCTTTCTCTGTGTCTCGATTCGACACGATTCCCGTGAATGAGAGCGGAGAGTTTGTAAGAAATTCCAATTATCTTAATGTTGCCGGCAACGTGTAGCTTTCCGACGGAATTTTACCTCGTTTCGAATATCCTGTCCTTTGGGCAGATGATCTTTTTGCATGTGTTTGACAAGAAGTCGATTAAAGGAGCGTTACCATTTCAGTACCGACATTGTGTTATTAGGCAGTGAAGCTATGCCGCGTTTACAACTTTTTCGCTTGATGGGTGTAAACGCTGTAAATTTTAAATTGCAAAAGAAACGTCGAGGCTGTGCGCAAGAAAGTTACCTAGACGTTCGTGCTTGGGATGCTATAGATAATTTCAGAAATAGGTATAGACTATTTCAATTGTTCTGGTATACTGTAACATTTATTTTGTACATGTAATTAGTTCTTTCTAACAGTGTAAAACTTTTTTGAGAGCACTGGACTGGACGAGTAATTTACTGAATCTTAAGAACGTGATATTTAGGTCAAATTTGATTTAATACCTATTCGATTGGAGCTATAATTAGACTGCAGTGATTTAATCAGAAAAATTGCTTACAGCTTTATGTATTTAATTTATTGGAAGTTTCTTAGAAGTTGAAAATTCAGTTTTTTGGAGTGTTGTCAATGAGATTCCAATAAAGTTTAATCGCGTAAGTCTGAATTCAGGGCTGCAACCTTTTCAGAGCTAAGACAATTTCCGGAGAAAAAGAGCAAGTAAAACAAATTTCGATCAAGTTCGAAAAATTCGGGAAGCAGAATTTTGCCTTCCGTCAAATTGGTCGCGCCAGGGGCGGACAAATTACGCCGCCCTTCGATGCATGCGAATTATAAACGTTATCCCGTGGAACCTTTCGCGAGGCTGCAACGAACTCTGACCTAAACATCGACTGCTGTATAATCGACCTTAAACTCGCACCGTTCAAATTACCTTTCCCCAGGTTGCGTCTGGCGAATGAACGAACAACGAACTGCCTCGAAACCCGAATATTCGATAAATGCATTAATGTAGCTCAAGCTCTTTTTCTGATCTAACATCGACCAATTGTATCACTTTATAGAGAACAATTTGGCCAAAACTAATTACTAGACAGCGGATTTTATGCATTTATGACAAAAATGAGTAGGTTAAATATAAAACAGTAAAAACATTAGAAGAATTTTAAAATACTGTTATATTATATTAAACATAATACACATATTAAGAGAAAATAAATTTCTGTTTCACTCCCACTCCGTTGCAATTCAGGTGGAAAATTTATATTTTGCATAAAGATCCGCTGTCTACTAATTACACAGCGTAGAAAAGTATGCTTGTAGCTGTAAGCTCATGTAACCATAATTAAGATATACATATTTTATCCCTATGGAAAAAAAAAATGATTTTAATATCATAAATTATACTTTTGTATTATGTATATAATAAATTACAGTACATATAGTTTGATGACAAGCAATTGAATGTAAAAAATTAATTTTTTTATCAATCATTTAAGATTATTTTATATAACAATAAAAAGCCTATGAAATAGTGTATTTTATAATGAATACTGCGATAATCCGATTTAGACAACCAATTGTATGTAAAAAATTAATTTTTTTTTATCAATTATTTAAAATTGTTTACAGGATTATTAAAAGTCGTATTCTACGACTCCGGAACCCAAAGAATAGTGTACCGTATGATGAATAGTGCATAAATAAATGAATTTCGACTGCGTTTTGGCAATTTTCGCCTGAAAGGGTTAATAAAGCCCGATGAAAATTCGCGTGGCGGCGAACGCTGCTAAAGGGAAACGGTAAGTAGGCAAACGAGTGCGGAAGGGTGAAGAAAACGCGGACAGTTCTTCTGAATTAGAATGCGGCCATCGAGACATTTTTGCAGATGGCCGCCCGTTTCATCACCTCTTATGTCGATGCCCGATGCAATCGTCCTCATTCCCTTTGCGGGTCTCGTGTTTCGCGTTGGAAAAATGCCGACTGGCCTCCTCATTTCTCCCGCCTCTTCGTGGTAGCCGGTTCATCGGCTTCCTGGCGGGCGACGCCATATTTTAATGAATATTACGCACGCACGCACGCACGCACGCGATATCCCTCGGACGCTTCCGAGGATATCAGGAGGACGGTCCTCGTCGAACGTCACCGGTATATTTCATCGTTAGCCTTCTCAATTCGCTCGTAGGTATCCCTTCGTTCGCGTGGAACGGTGCCCCGGCACGGAATATGACGCGAGCGTTCTTTCTTTTTTCTCGATCCGACTCAAACTACACGCGAAACTAACTGTTTTACTTTTTTAATCGTGGTAATGCGCCGGGCGCGGGGGTTCGTCCTCGAATTCGGCCCGCGGACGCTCGTAAATCCCTCTGCCAACTAATTACCTGCTAACACGCCGGCAATAAGTCCTGAATATTGAGAGCTTGATTTAAGGGGCAGCCACAATTCACTGTAATGCGGATTAATAAATATTTATGAAGCCCAATTGCCAACTGCGTTTCAGCGACTACTAGTACTATTAAAGTCTACAAGTTGTTCAAATTACCTATGCTTGCTTAGAATTAATCCTTTGTCTTGCGATTTATTTTATAGTTACAGAATTTCTTAGTAGTTCATCATTTCCTATAAGAAATGAATAAATTGTATCCGTTGTGTGAATTACTGTGATATTTAATAAATCGTGTTAAATACATCGATAGATGAAAGAATTAATGGATCAGTATTTCAAGAGAAATATTATCAACGTACTACAAAACAGATAAAATTGATACTCCAGTGTTGATAGTATTCTATTTGTACACTAATGATCTTCTACCAGGGTTATTAAGTTTCTTTTAAGTTTTCGTCTTTGCACACTAGATTATAAACGCGCAATTACCAAAAACCTTTCACAGACACTTCGTTTATCGATCAAACAAAATCGGAGGATTAAAGTAAAGACGTTTGACAGAGCACGTCCTTCTTCGATATCAAAGTTCGACTCATGGCAAGCTCGGGAATCTTCACGATACTTCGATTTGCGAGCAGTTCGAAGTGGAACCGAGCCGGCAGTAATCGTAAAACCGTGGAAAGGATCGCGAGCTTCGAGGGAGGAATCCGGTTACAGGATACCTGGATGCTCGCATGCCGCGATAATTAGCGTGCCCCTGAAAAATCAGTCTGCATTTGCATAATCCGGTTGGATTATGCGGTGCAAACATTGCTGCCATTACGGTTTAGCTATCGGCCGCGGTATTAGATTAATTAGCTGGCGTCTTTCCTCGGGAATATTCGATGGTTGGCATCATGAATTTATGAAACAACTTTTGAAATTGAAAACGATCAACGGCTGGTGACATTTCAATATTTAAAACGCACACCGAACAAGCGTTTGTTGCTCTTGTTCGTTAATTATGTTTGGCTGCAGGAAAATCTGGAAAATCTATAACATGATGATTGCATTGTTCGTTGCCTAAGGCGCCACTAAAAATTGATGAACAAAAATTGATTGAATTGATGAACAACTTTTTCCTATACAAAAATGTGGTCTCTGTTAGTTCTTTAAATATTTACAAAAAACTGTTAGTTTGATTATAGCGAACTCCACCATATTATTTGAAACAGTGGCTGCTCTTTACTTTACCGGACTCAGAATTTGTATCTGTCTCCTATTAATTGTACATCGAAGTTTCGATCCTGTAGGATCAATGGTTCAGGAGTTATGCTTGCTTAAAGTTGTGCATTTTTCAGTGTTTTCGGCAGGTAAGGGCGCCGCCATATTGGTTTGTAGTGACGACATGGCCATGATGTTGCGTGTTAACTAGTCTGGGTGATCTGGATGGTCTGGGTTAGGTTTTTGTAAATATTTTCCACGGCGTTTCTTCTACAACATTTTCTGAGATATTTGATTTCTGAGATACTGTATGCCCGTGCTGCCATCTAGCGGTTCTGCTCGGTAAGCGGGTCGCTATCGTCACTACAAACCAATATAGCGGCGCCCTTACCTGTCAAAAGCACTGCGGATTGCTCAACTTTAAGCAAGCATAACTTCTGAACCATTGATCCTACAGGATTGAAACTTCGATCTGCAACCATCCCGGGTAGAAACCTGCTGGATTACATACGAAATACATAATAATTTATAAGAGAAAGGCATAAATCTTGAGTCCGGTAAAGTAAATTTTACTCGAAACAATTTTTACATCCCTATGTTGGTGTCTAAAAAGTGCGTAATGCTATCTGGGTAATGTAGACTTCAGTCTAGTAAAACATTGACAGACAAATAATTAAAAATGAAAAAAGAATCACCATTGCACTATTATTATTTCATCGAGCTGGGTCCTTCAAGAGGTACACTCTGAAATAGTGGGGGTAAACTTTTCACAGATAACGATGCATATCTCACATACATCAAGGCATTGCAAGCAAAATATTAGCAGGTGATTATCACCTTTTTACGCAGCGAGGATCGAGAAGATCGATAGAAGTACATAGTGCACGATTTGGCCGAGCGAAAAGAGACAAACTAAAACAAAGGGACCGGGAGAAGCCTTGAGATGGCCAGTACAGAAGAGAAAAGCGAGGCAAGAGGTTTCTCGGCAGCAGAGCGGCGTGTTCGCAGCCTCGGAGATAGCGTATCAGGGTCTCTCTCCGCGGGGAACTCCCTGTCGCGGCCACAGGAAAAATGCTCCGCCGGTGGTGTTGTGACCTGGGTGTGGCTTTGGCCGACGTGTGGAGATCTCTCGCATATGTGTAACCGTTCTGTTCGAGCGGCCCGCGCGGAAAAGAGAGAGCTCCCACCGAGTCGGGGAGCGTGGAGGGAACACCACCGGCACCGGCTTATGGGTATCCATGAGAAATACGAATGGACGTTATGCAATCGTCGTGTATCCCCCTTTGCTTCCTTTTTTCTCGGTCGGGGAACGTTTCGGTGGATGTGTGGGAGTGCTGTTCCCGCCGCGCGACGCCGCGACGCGGAATGGAGCGGAGCCGAGCGGATCGGCGCCGTTTAACGGGCGAGCGCGCGAAGGCGAACGGGATAACAGCTGGCAATTAAAAGCGTTCCGAGGGAAACGATCCACCGTCGATCATTATTGTCTCATACGCGGTGTCGTGCGAGAAACAAGTCGGAAATATACGTGGAATAAGATTTGTTTATTTCAGCCTTCGTTTTCTCGAGAGAATCGACTTTAACTGAGAAATATTTCGAACTTGATTGCAGGAGGTCAGATGCATATAAAATATTGAAAAGTGAAATCAGCAGGATATTATTGTAACATCTGTAACATCGAGCTTGCGCAAGGATTGAGGTAACCAATCACAGCGATTTGTAGTGTCGATCACCACCGCGAGACCCAAGAGCTTAACAACTCGTGGTGGGAGTCATTATCGTCACATCAGGGCATTGACTAGAATTCAGGGGGAACGTTATCCTCTCTCTGCCACTACCGGATTGGTCGCGTGGCCGGTCCCTGGCGGAAGCGTGGGGGAATAGAGTCGTGGAAGGGGAAGGGTAGAGTGGGGGCAAGTCTTAAGCAAACGAGGTTGCAACTAGCGAGGTTCTACCGTGCTGCCGCAAAAGACGGACTGCGGTGAAACCCGTCGAATTGAGACTTGATTTTCTGGAGAACGAAGGGTCAAATGAAAAAATTTGATATGTTTTCTCGACGTGGAATCAGCCCCTATTTAACGACACACTGTATAGGAGGCGTGATCTGCGCTCGACCACAGGAATTCACCTCTTTGGATCAGTTCGCTGATTGCTGCTCGCCCGCACGGTAGTTTTCGATAAGCCGGGATGGGAACAATGCCTCGTAAAATGTTGGATTATGCAGATTTGTATTGCAGATCTGTTATGTGGATTTATATAGTCTATTGTTTACGTAAGCCATTCGGACGGGCGCTGCGTGCAATTTACAGATGTGTTTGTTCCAAAGCTTCCTGTCAGTGGGAGCAACTTCTTGATAGCTCCGGGAAGGCACGGCGTGATTATTTCTCATCTAGCTTCTAATTAATCCGGTCGCTTGATTCGAAGCGAATCGAGGTTTGTTACGAGATTAGAATAGACACCCGGTGGGGGATTTTTCTGCTGGTTGATTAATTTCATTGTTTGCTTCCGTCAATCTACTGAATAAGTTTGAAACGAGGCATTCAGGTTTCGTACGGGGGGCGATAGATGATCGATAATCCGCGGCGTAATAAAAATATTCCGGCTGAAAGACGGCGCTAATGTCGAAACGCTCGTCAGAGCAAACAATCTGAAAATGATGATCGATGACCGCGCGGTAAATTGAACACCCACTTCGCCGCGAGATAATGAAGACACTGGCTCGCCCCGTGGAATTAATTTTAGTTGTTAGCGGGTCGTTTGTTAGCTGCTCGCCGTTATGAACAAAGTGTCACGCCGTTACCTGCGAATTTATGCGTTCCACATTCTTCTCCCGGTGCAAAAATTCTAATATCTCCACCTCAATCGTCCTTTCACTTGCAAAGTGTTCCTTCTTACATATGCGCCGTGGTCAACAAATTTTATTTATTTATGCGCTGGAATAAGCGTCTTTGAAAAATGAAGAAGCTCGTGTTCTCTTTGTGTATGTTCTCGTGAAGCTCATTCTTCTTCTTCTGTTATTATTGTTTTCAGCAAAGTCGAATTGTACAGTTACGAGCAAAACTGATCACACACACTTTAAGTCAAAATAACTTCTTTAAGGCTTTCTCTGTAAGGCTAGAAGAATTAATTTAGTAAATCATGTCTAAAAAATGTGTTGAAGAAATGAATTTGGTAGGAATTGTGAAAAACAATAGTAAAAATTGATTTTCACAACTTTTTTAGCAATAACGAAAATTTAAAACATGTGTTTGGTCAACTCGTATAAATTATATATACGTTCTGAAAATTTTATTGAAATTGGTTAATTGGTTTACGAGTTATAAACGATCAAAAGTGGTAAAAATTGAAGTTTTTCTAGATTTTCAGCCTTTTGACCGATTTCGATCGCTTATAACTCGTAAACCAATTAATCAATTTCAATGAAATTTTCAGAGCGTATATAATTTATACGAGTTGACCAAACACATCTTTTAAATTTCCGTTATTGGCCCAGGTAAAAAGTTGTAAAAATCAATGTTTACTATTGTTTTTCACAATTCCGACCAAGTGCATTTTTACAACATATTTTTCAGACATCATTTACTAAATTAATTCTTCTAGTTTTACAGAGAAAGTGAAGTAGTATGATCCATTCATAAAAAAGTTAATCTGATTTAAAATGTATGTGATCAGTTTTGCTGCTAACCGTGTATTGAGGATAAAGATTAATTTCATTAGATGATTAAATTGGAAATTAGTTCCTAGTGATATTTGTGCCGCAATAATGAGCGCCTCCTTCACTTAAACGTTTATTAAGAAGGCAAGAGAAGTTTCTTTTTATATCTTTCTTGCATTGAAGTAGGTATCTAAATAATAATAAACCTTGCAATTCAAAGCAATATGAAGAATTTACGATCATGTGAACACTAGTCCAGAGAATAATTGACAATTTTGTATGCCTTTTTTCGTGTTGTAATCTCATTGGGGTGTCTTTATTCTACAAAATAATTAGCAGAAATGGGAATTTCCGTAAAAATCAGTTGATCAATTAAAAAGAAACTACACGGATAATGCGGATAATGCGTTCAGAGTTCGGAGCAACTAGGATTCGGAGACCCGATTTCCTCGAGGAATCCGCGACGTCTATGATACGTGTCTACGCGTCCCGGTCTCATAGACTCGGTTTCACGGCTGATTTACCGCCTCGACTTCTTGGTAATTGTTCGGGGCGTGGCGGGCCGTGTGTTACCGGCATTGCGGCGATCTCCCACGCGTGAATGCCGCTGACTTATCGATATATATATCTGGCGGATTCGACGCCGGCGCACAGACGGGCTTAATTTCAATAAACCGAGAGTCACGACCGCGGCTGAATCACCGCGCCGCGGCATGTGAGCGTTTTCTACGTCTACATCTGTCTAGCCGTTCGTTCCCGCGAAAAAACCCCGGACTTATCAAATCGACTCGACGAACATTTGTTACCACATTCACGGGGGAAATAAATTCGAATGCTGCCTGGAAACTAACCGCGTTGCTGTTTATGCAAGCGGTAGGCACTGTAATAGCGGCTTTACGCTGTGTACCATTTTATTATTCGACCGTTCGTGCGCATGATTGTCTGAAGTTCATAGAAAATTCAATATTTCGGATCGTTCAACGTTCGTGAAATGGATTTATGGAATAAACTGCCGTGAAGGAACCAGCTCTATTTTTTAAGTGAAAACTTCCTTAGGCTGGGCAGTGAATGAGTCTAATTCGTCACGCTCCGAGGTGAAACGCTATAGAAATTTTCGCTATAGGTCTTGTATTTAAGAATCATTATTTTATGAATAACCCAGTGATTTTCGAATTAATTTTATATTCTGATGTTTCGGTGTATCCTGTTTCATTGAAAGATGCAATGTTCTTGGTGCAAAAAGTAATTGCCTACTAGTAATAAATACGATGGTTTCGCAGTAGATAGCATTGCGTGTTTAATATGCTCGATGCAATAACGAGGCCGTTCCTAGAAGTACTTCATCTTATAACTTCGCTGCATCATTAGAATATTATTACTTCTATGTAAATTGCTGTTACAGGAACGGCTAGAACTACCAGGACAGTAAGAAACATAAAGATTTCAATGTAACAGTTAATTGACGCGAACATTGGCCGTCAATTTACAGTACGTTTGAAACAATAATTCACTTTTAATTGTCGCTGATCGATTTACTCTAATTATACGCTGTCTCCTTGTTAGAGCAGCTTCTTCACTGACAAAAAGGTGCCGACACTGAAAGAAAATCGACAAGCAAAGTGTTGCGCGTTATGAGTAAAAATTCTTTTTAATTAAGTGAACTTTCACGACGCGCGCGTGAGACCGGGACAAGATGAAAGGATATTTTTCTATTGTTCACGGAATCTAGATTTCCAAATGAGTAAATCGATACCGATTCCGATTGCCACGATAAGTTTCCCGATAATCCACGACTTTCTCGACAATCCTCGATCGTAAATAGTTCTTTTGCAAGCGGCGTCTCCTCCGAAGGATAAACTTTACCACGGCTCTAACATTTCGACGCGGCGCCGTTCACACATAGGTATACTATACTGTAGGCGAGCTATCGGATAAAGAGGGCATACTCCACTTCCCCTGCCGCGGAAAATGTGATTGCGCGTACCATTGCCTGTTCCATACAGTTATCAATGAGTTACGAATAGACCGCGGGTTTTATGCATTTATGACAAAAATGGGTGAGCACTATTTAAAGCAGTGAACACATTAAACAGATTTAAGGACATCAGCGTATTGGTTTCAGCTTAATCAGATAATTAAAAGAAGAAACAAATTTTTATTTCACTCCTGTGTCTTGCAATCAATGCAAACATTTTTTATTTTTTTATTTCTATTCACGCGTTGCTATTAAACAAATGTGTTTGTCAAGTGCTACTTAATTGTTAAGTTATTTCTCCTAACCCCTTCCCCTTTTTGTTAGGTTCAAATTAAATTCTACTCTGAGATCAATGTTGAAGCATTTAAATTAATTATTAAAAGCAAAGACGCTTTAGTTATTTAATTAACTGACCCTAAATATTTGTCTGTCAATGTACCACATGTGTCTTCAACAATTAATTACTAAAAAGAAAAACTAGATAGAAATATTGTTTCCACTAAGGAAGAACACTAAACCTGAATGCAATGCTAAAAACAATTCTGATTTTCTTTAATGTTATTTATAAAAGCCCGTGGTTAGCTCATAGCCAATCATTTTTAGTGGATAAAGTTCCTCTTATTTCACAATAAGAATTCAGCATTTGCCGCTTGCTTTCCTATAAGAAATCGATCACGTCACGATTTTTTTTGCAACCTGTATATCGAGCCATTCGATCGGTCGCGTCGACGAGGATGAAATGTTTTAGAGAGGCTCTGATCGATGCCAATACTACCACCGTAATCGTCGTAGGTTAGACGAGCAACCAACGGAGAAGACGCTTTCGAACTAACGGAGAAGGAGTTCCGCAGGATCAGCGTTATCTCCGAGTGGAATACTCCTTATCCTCTCATAATGAAGAGGGATGGGCGTGTTTTTCTCACCAGGATTTATGGTACCGTGCTCGTTGCGAAATCTACGCGTCCTCGTCCTTTCGTCCGTTTCACGATTTATCCCCGCGACTCGATCGCTCGCTAATGGCGTAACGGTGCTTTCGATATCATTTTTGTCTTTGTTCATGCGACTTCTTCCAATCGAAATTCATAGTTGTACACGTGAACGACGTAGCTAATGTGGCTTTCGTGACAATTTTTTGAACATGATGGGTTCATTAAGGATGTGGTTGTCGTAATTGTTTTCTGTATATACATTCATGAATACATTTATAAATTCAATGAATAAAATAAATTCATGTACACGTCAACGGCATACTCAATGTGGCTTTCGTGACAATTTTTTGTACGTGCTGAATTCATTAAGAAAATACGTGGTTTTCGTAATTGTCTTTTGTATGCTCTATGGATTCATTAATAAATAAAATAACACATTCATGAATTCAGTAAATACAATAATACATTTATAAATTCAATGAATAAAATAAATTCATGAACACTTCAACGACACAGTCAATGTGGTTTTCGTGACAATTTTTTGTACGTGCTGAATTAATTTAAAAAATATCTGGTTTTCGTAATTGTCTTTTGTATGCGATGTATTCATTAATAAATAGTCAAATGGACTCAACTCACACACAATTACGTTCCGATATGTAAAATAATTTTTAATAAATACGTATTTGTTGCTATATGCAACTTCAATAATGTCCATTACATGGCTTCCAAACACTATTTTGATGAAACAAAATGAAAAGATGATACGCAGTGAAGTCTTAAAAGTGAAATTCTTTCCATTGATCGATCATAGTTATTTCTATTAATATTTCCGCAGGCATGGCCACTCCGCGCGCTATAACTTCCTTCCAGCCGCCATAATGCCGCGCGAGTTCGGAGAACGTAGAAAACACTTTTCTCTCGGTTAGACGTCGTAGAACATTTAATGCGAGGCCGGGAACTCATTACTTTCTTCGTTCACAGTATCGTGCCGTTCTGGTTTCTATCTACTAACCGGATATTGATCGTAAACTAACGAAACGGCGTGGTTTCTTGTGAAAATTAACGGCTTTCTTCTCGAGAAGTTGCAAAATGATTACCCGTTCGGCGTCGTACAATGGAGCAATCAAATCGAAAAGCAGTACCTATCTCGAACCTTCTCGCAAATCTCATTTCTTTATACAGATTCCAGTCTGCTCAGCTCAAAACTTCTAATCTAAATCCTTTCTTGATAAAACAGTAATTGTAATGATCGTTCGTTCATAAGCAAAAGTGACACCAATCAAGCGTAACAATAGATAACTAGACTGCGAATCTTCATGCAAAATAAAAAATATTTGCATTGTTTGCTGGACACAGGTGCCAAATGAAAATTGTATTCTTCTTTGAATAATCCTATTAAGCTGGAACTTATACATTGACGTTCTTAAATATTTTTAACATGTCCACCGGTTTAAATTATGCGTGCCCATTTTTGTCACAAATGCATAAAATCCGCAGTTTATTTATAACTAATGTACGTGACAATTAATTCAGAGAATAACTAAATAAAAACAAATTATTTTACATTTCTAAGTTGATGATACACAATTTAAAAAATTGACAATTGTAGGTACTCTTCAAATGGCTCTCATGTAAAGTTTCCTTTAAAAATCTTGCAGTATTTGAACGATATGCACGTGACTGAAGTTACAGATGAACAATTTCGTAAAAATTTAGTGTAACAGGCTGACTATTGTGCTCACTGAAACCAACCGGAGTTTGTTAGGAGATATCTCTTGTTTCCAGGAAGGAAGACTACCGAGTAGGGGCCAAAATAAGCCACGTTTAGCCGAGCTAATAAAATACAAGAAGGCTGTGTGCAACAGTCGGCGCAGTTGCTCGAACAAGTGGAGCAAACGTGGATGCAAATGCGGCGATCTACCGGTGCCGCGATACCTGAGAACGGAGCGGTTTCTCTCCGCATCGGCGGCGAGGGTTCCCCATCTCCGTTGTTCGAAGGAGAGCGCGATGGTGGGTGTGGTCGCGAAGATATCGGGCCCCGCGCGAAATGCACTCCTGCATCCTGGCTCTCCTGCGCTTCGTGACCTCTATAGGACGGCCGGAGGCGCGCGCTACACCGCGCTGCACCGCGCTGCACCGCGCTGCGCCACGCTTAGAGAGGCCCCTCTTTCTCCTCTCGCTAGCCTAACGGTTCGCCAGTACATCTTTTCTCCGCTCCATCTGGAATCTCGATTGACCGCGTGTGGCCGCCGTTCGCCGCTCGACTGTCCCCTCGGCTGTCCCCTCGGCTGTCCCCTCGGCTGTCCCCGCGGACTGATCTCGGGCCCCGACCCGTCCGACTGTCCCCGTCTAATGGCGACGCCAGGGCAACGAACCATTTTCGTTCGATCCACCCGAGTATCGCTCCCAGACTTTTCTGGGAACTTGTGACTCGACCACTGGCCAATTTATTTCATGTGGAGATTGAAAGAAATTAAAAGAGTTAGTTAGACTTTCTTTCTTTCTTCCAGAAAAATACAGTAGTTGCCTTATTAATGTTTGTTACTATACATATGTGCTTTCTCGCGTTTTAAAAATGTGTACATACCATGAATTCGTAAATATTTGCCACCTGTTTTTTGATAAAGTTTTTATCCATTTCTATAATAATTAATGTTTAGAGGTGAAAAATGTTAGGAATATTTTATAGAATTGTTTATTCAACGACTCATGAATAACACGTATGAACGAACGATGAATTGAAAACCTTGAAAACCAATACTGAAGAATTTAAATAATTCGAAATCAAATACAGAGAAAATTGCTCAATTTTTTTTAGGATTGAAAGTACTCAAGAATGTCTCTCTTAATAATAACGTTCCATCGGATTACTCTTAATTTGTTTCTGTAAAATGGAATGAATCCCGGTGCAAGTCAATTAAAGGGTGAAATGAAAGACGCGATGATTTGGTATGCGGTCCCAACGATGTATTATGTACGAATTTCACAAATTTCAAGAGAAATGAGTCCATCAATCCGTCTGCTAATAAGATCTCGTTTCGGTTTCGTCGTAATGATGTGAGACTGATTGTGTACCTCCTTTAGGAGGAGAGAACCTTGTTAAGAACTCCGGGCTAACTATGATACCTTGATTAACTGTATCTGGGAGCGTATTATCTGTTTTCTGATTGAGTTCCGATGTGCTGTTCACGTGGAAACGTTGCTTTTATTGGTAACGGGTAGCCGCTGCCTGCGGGTCTCTGTGCAATTTAGGTCACACGAATTTCCAAAAAGCTTCGAATAAAACCGTAACTCCTCTTTCGCTGAATGAGTCAACAGAAATAGCAAAAAAAAAAATAAAATAATTTTCGCAATTATTCATGAGAATTATTTGTCTGAACTTTATTATCCAAAGAAATATTGTTAAATAATTATCATTAAATTTAGGATTGCCTCCAAAAGCAAAAAGAACAGTAACAAAAGAAAATATATTACCCCTGTACCATTTTCGACGACTTAGATAATTATTGAGCTACTCCATAATCTGATCCAGAGAAAATGAAAACGATAGCACATGACTCGACTGGCGTGCCAGGGAAATTTATTATTGTCCTCAAAAACGAAAAGGAAAGTAGCACAGCCCTTTTTAAGGATATCCCAACCGCCTAATCCCGGCGATTAATTTATCACACGCTTTCCAAATGGGCCAGCGCCTTCGTAATTATCTTACCGCGGGATCAGAGATAATGCGCGCCACGGTTTTATAAATAGCTAGGGATATTATTTTAAGTCGTTCGCGGCGAGTGTGTACCGCGCCACGTGCAACACAACGACCATGTTACAAAATACTGGCAATTACGCCATACACGGCGAGCGATCGTATTTTCCGTCGTAAATCCAGTCCCGAGGTAACATCTAATGGCACTTAAGGTTCACCGGTGAACAGCTGCAAATCTGAATCGATTCTGACCTAAACGGTTGAAATAAGGAGTTCAGGCAGCCCTACCCTTCCCGAGCATAAGCTAACCCAGGCACCTAACCCCCGGTTCCGTATTATTAAAAGAAAATGGCGATTCAACCGGAGCCTCTGGATGACTCATCGCACAGACGGAGATAACAATTCAAGAGGATCCAGTAAACCGACCCTGCTGTTGACAACAAGTGGCCTGATAAAAGACCTTATTTATGGCATAACTTATTTCGTTCCAATCTCTCGTTGTGTTAATGACACAGGGGAGGAATGTTAGGGCGTGCCCAATCTAGCTGGACAAAGGTAATTTCTCTCAGGTATTCCAATCGTGATTTTGATGGTACAGTTTATTTTAACGAATTAACTTGTTTTTGCTATCTTTCTACCTGGTAAAAACTAACGAAATGCACGAAACGTCGCGCGGAACGTGGACTGCAAATCGTCAGTATCACGAAGTTTTCAAGCGAAGTTATGTAAATTGAAAACCAATATGTACCTCTCTGTTTCGAATAAAAATTACAGGCCGAATGTAAATCCTACAAGAAAACATTGTTCATGTTATCAAGCTTTCATCCCTAATCCATTCATGATGAAGAAATATATATTTTAACAATAGAATTTCTAGTACGAAGTGAAAAGAGGTTATAAACTCTTCCACGAGGCTATCGTCCAGGTAGATTGGGCATTTTTCCTGCGATTCTCTTCTGCGATTGTATGTTTGGCCGGCATGTCTCGTTGACCCAGGAAACGAGGGTGATTAGGTTCGCCGATTCGAAGGAGCGTCAGATGGATGAAAACCAAAGTGAGCGCAAAGGTCTTTCAAAGGACGTGCACGTCCTGAAGAGGGTCGTTGAGAGACGCTGGTCTTTCATGCGAATCGAAAGACGAGGAGCAGCGTGAATCGGCAGATAGCAGGTCCCCGTTTGGCATCGAGTGCGCACGGAAAGCATGGCACGGAACAGCGATAGAACGACGGCGACAAAGGGCGAACGGGAGAAAGGGAGATGGTCGAAGGATGACGAATGGAAAATAGAGGAGAGCGGGGCGCAGCCTAATCCAATTAAATCGGAATCCAGAGTTTAATCAACACACCGTGGCAGGCTGATACGAGACGGGCCAGGATCTTCTTTAACCGGGCCTGGTCCGACCATAATTGGCTACCCCCACGGCCGATCCTATCGACAAATCAAACACGAATCATCCTTTTCACTGTGACAGCCCCGCGGCTTACCGTTAGCTCCCTTTCCCGATCGAGTCGACCACCGTTTCATTTGATCCAGATCGGACCCTCGAATTGTCACGGGACCTCGTTACCTTTTTCATCTGTTGCAGCGTAACGCGCTGTACTAAGTTTCGGGCCCGTCGCCACCCCTGTCTCGAGGAATTTATCGCCGTTTTGGTGGTCTATTTAAATTGAATAGCTTGGGGTAAAGCTGAGAAACGGACCTTGATGATCACTTCCAATTTGATGCATTGATCAGAAAAATGATTAGCTGCAATTTAAAGCAGCGAAGAAAAAATTAAAAGTCTTCAGGAGTACTAATATTCTTTTTCCACTGTAGTAAAATTATTAACGAAAGATTACAGTATTTCCATTTAGCTCCTGTGTCTTAAAATTGATGCAGAAACTTTTTATTTTGCACGAAGTTTCGGAGTCTAACGCTATATCTGGAATTTTGGAATTTCTCGACAATTAAATATTATGTGAAACAATCTTGCAAGTTCTTTTGCACAGAAAAATAATTTAACGAGGTTTCCATTAGGTAACAACCCCGACGAACGATGAAGAGTATATTTAGCTCAGCAGACAGTTTTACGACGTCGAGCAGACACATTATGCGCTATTACGTCCACAGATACGTCACTTGTTGCGATATCAGCGATTTTTAAGAGAGACCCGCACGGTAGCATAAATCGTTTTCCCGTCTAATCGATTCCGGTCCCCGCGACGATACGCAATTAACCTTCGTTCGAGTATTCAATACCGAAGCCTGGTCAATCACTTCGTAGAACACCACCGGAGTGGTTTGGATTAATTACGCAGAATTCTCGACGGTGTGGTTAGAATGCAAGTGTAAACGTAGAAGTGTTAGCCGTTTAAGGTAGCCACGGGGCTAGAGGTCCGCCGTGCATAATTGCCCGACGCGTCGACTCGGTCCAGCTCTCGATTATGAAGTCGGATCGGGGGCAAAAGGTGGTTAAAGTTGATTTACTCGCGCCGCGGCTGCGTTCTGACACGCTTCTCTGCATCATAATCGAGCCGGCGAAATGGGAGCGGGCAAACATCGAACATCGAACTCGACGCCCAAAATTTTTCCATTTGAAACAGTGCGGGAACCGACGGGACTTGCGTACTTAACACACTGTTTTCTGATGTGAAACTTTGCGTCGCTGCTTCAAAATGTATCACACACAATTATACTATTAATTGATACAGTATACATGTGCGTCTTCATCCTAACTTATTGTGTATTTTCCACACGAACCTTTACGTGGTCAGCCAAATTGTAATAAATTGTAAAATTGTAGAAAATTGTAAAAATGTAAGATAGAGTTTTTTTTATAATCTAAAGTGACACTCCTTAATGGAAGACCCTGTATTTTGCTTAGACTTGCAATGCAGTTATTACATTCTTCTGATGTACGTAGTCCTTTTTTTTTTGTTTCAGGCCGGTGGGGAAATAAAAAAAAAAAGGACCACGTACATGAAAAGAACGTAATAACACGACTGCAAGTCCCTAAGCAAAATACAGGGTCTCCCGTTAAGCTTCCATTAAACAACATAGTCCTACTTAATTGAATTCATGAATTAAAGCGAAGTTCCAGTTTTTAGAAGGCAGATTGGCTCCGTATAATGTGCGTTAAACATAAATGTTTGAAATCGTCGGTCACTGTCGTAATCGCGAGAGGAACGCCATTTGTAAGCACGTAGAAAGCCATTATTCGAATTGATTCGGTATATTGGAGATAATATACGGTATCAAATTTTAAGGTCAACCGATAAGAACACTTTCCAACATTCCAGAGTCTCCGCGTCGGAATGGCGCGAATGAATTCCCGAAGCCAGCCAATAAGTCTCGGGCCAGAAATCATCTCTCAAACGAATTCAGCAACGTATCTCCCGAACCGCGGAGCGTCGTAAACGGCCCGAAGAATTACCATTGCGATAGAAAGGCGCGATTACACCGGTGTGATTGCGCGCGACTTTCTCGGGCATAATTCGACCCGCGTCAAGTAGGTTACTTTTATCAGTGTTCGATTAACTTCCACGCAACACGGGACACAACAAATGCGCGATCAACCGCATTTTGTTGCGTACAGTAATCGTCGGTTTGGGTAAACTGTCTCCATATAGTAAATCTATTAGAACACAGGTTCAATTGACTAGAACACGCACAATTTGACCGAATGCAACTTTCATTCGATATGATTGAATGGCGAGGAGAGAAAGAAAACAAGAGTAGACATTTTTCTATAATACGTCTGGTATATGCGACATTACGACTTGCTCCAACACGTGCAGGCTCATATTTAGAAAATAGGTGGAGCCTATTAGAGCACTTATCCGTTTCAGCCGCTCGCGCCTCTGATTACTTCAAGCGTTCAAATAATTATGGACGACAGTTTACATTGTGAATTAAGAGTTATGCAACAAGCCGCTGTAAAAAGAGGCACTTATCGGGAAAGGAGAACGTGGAACGTCCAGCCTTGCCTCTTTCGTTCGTTTCCTCGATTATGAAGACATTCGTCGGACTGCTCCAGTTTTTCCAGTGATCGAAATTACCACGGTGGTCGATAGAAAAAGGCAACGAAGAAGGGGACTCCCTTTGCGCGTTAAATGGCTCGACCGGGGATTTCAACGCTCGCACAATACCGACGATTGTCAACGGCGTCGTTGCGTGAAAACGCTGTGACGACCTTCGACGCCGCTTTTCTATTAGAACGTCTCGTTTCGATGGGTTTCCTTTCGAATTGTCCCTCTCAGTTCCGTTTTAAGAAGCGGCCATATCGTTCCGACGACTCGCTAGCAGATTCTTCAAACATCTTTGCTCTACGCACCGTTACAAACATTATAAATTATAAGTTTAATAATTGGCCACATTCTACACATTTTTCGCAAGCACTTTCAAACAATAGACGGGGGCGGAATTACGTAAGAGTTTCTTTCTTTCCTCAATCACTTAATTCGTTTAATAAACACTTCAACTTTTGCCGGGTCGAATATTTAAGCCCCGCTTAAATCTTCAAAATAGACGGCGTCCAAAGAATTCACAGGGATATGTTCGGAACGTAGAAAATTGTGAAAAGAATTCTAGCGAACGGACAAGCGGGTTAGCGCGAAGGTTAAAGATTCGAGAGGCTGAAACTCTGGGTATTTTTACGAGTTGTTGGTTAATTGGGTTCTGTTCAGCAATATTTCACGGTCGATACATCGATAGACGGCGAGTCAGCGAATTCCTCGTGCATCTCTCCGCGCGGCTCGTTCACCTCAACGTCAGGTTGACAGAATGGGAATGACGCCTCTATCGGATGCAACGACCGCTGCGCGCTGGGCGTATACCCTCGGGTCAACGCGATGTTAACGATGCTGCCTACGTTACTCGCAGCAACATGCCGACGGCTGACAGACGGACTGCGAGATAAACGGTACACGCGAGCGGGAAATTGTTCGATTTCAATGTGGCCGGAGCTGTAATTTCATCGGAGAAAGAACGTCCCTTCCGCGAACCAATCTATGACGACTAGGAGTTATTGTGCTCTTTACGGTCTCTAGTCATTAGCTTTCTCCGTCTTATCGAATTACAATTCCGAAGCAATCTCAATGCCTTTGCAATCGGGTTCCGCAAAAAATTATTGCGGAGGAAGTGCAGCATATTTGGAACATCAATCGCAATTTTGGATTTTTAATGTCTTGTAAAAATGAAAATTATCAATCGTAGAGAAAATAAGTAAATTTCTAGTTTAGTACAGCATGACCACTCTTAAAACTTACATAATGTAAGGTAAAGGCACCAGTAGTTGACCATCGTATAGAAAAACATAAAAAACAAGATTTTTATAAGCTGTGGATTTTTGTTTTATTTCTTATTTTATTCTTTAATCGTAATTTGTGCTGGTAATTGTTGAAACTAAATGATAGTGTAATGATTCCAAACATTATTGCTTTAACCCTCTTTCTAGTATATAAGTGATCAACTACTAACGAACAGAAGGTCAATTACTAGATTTTTCATTTTCAAGAGTGGTCAACTTCTGAAGCAATTACTGAATTTTCAAATACGTTTCTTAAATTTGTATAAGTAAACTTTTTTTTAAAAAGTGGCCTTGGTACATAATCGAGAAGACTTAAAGAGTGTCTTCAGGCATCGACTCTCGCTATTTGATGACGGAGCAAGTGGTTACTATTGTTCGCGTGGAAAACTTCTCTTAACTGGTCAACTACTACTACCTTTACTTAGTCATTAACCCCTTGCCGTACCATTTTCTTTACAGCTATACAGCGACTCAAAGAAATGAAAATTTATATTCTTTGTATTGCTACGTTTATTTTAATGCTTAAATATTGCTAATAAACGAATCGAATTTTATTTTATTTAGAAAGAAAGGCGTAACAT
Source organism: Lasioglossum malachurum (assembly GCA_028455605.1). Lineage (NCBI taxonomy): Eukaryota > Metazoa > Arthropoda > Insecta > Hymenoptera > Halictidae > Lasioglossum > Lasioglossum malachurum. Next base: position 13,027,444 of record CM052319.1, read on the forward strand.
TCATATTTGTTGGACTTCGTTTAAATTCTTCACGACGAGTGTGACTCGTTAAAATACGGCAAGTGGTTAATTAAGTTAGTGGACGCTTTGACTCATCTTCAGTGTGTGGTGTGGAGCATACATTTCAGATTTTTCGTTACGTTACCTCGCCGAAGGACACGCGGAATGTGTAAACTGTAATCGAGACTCACCTGAAACAGAGAAGAGAACAATATAAGAATAACATAAACAATTTTCAGTTTCGAGTACGAGTTCACTGAGGAAGCGTGACATTTCGCCGTTCTCGAACGGAGAACAGGAAGCTGTGTGAAACGAAGGAGAAACTTAAGCCGGCCTTGGCATTTAGTTGAGACGCTGTGCAATCGGTAAATAAACTTTGCATCTTAGCGTTTCGTGTTTGCGTTCAGCGCCCCGTCTTTCTAGAATATTTTTCGCAATTTGCACATTGATTTATCGAACCGACAAAGCGCGAGATCAGAAATTCCGAATACACAATGGTGCAATATCTCGGACGTTTCCTCGATCCACGTATTTACGAACGTTTTCACAAAAATGTTCTAATATTACAAATTCACGAATTCTTGGTACATAATAAAAAGAACATCTCTGCACACTTTCTAGGAAGTACAGTATGGATTCACCTATATTATGCAGTTTCGAAAATATTTGTTCAACGAGAACACTTTCTAAGGAAATTTCTGAACGTAACGTTGCTTTAAGCTCCACAGGGACAGTTGCTAAACGGAGGATACAAGCTCGAGCAAAACTTTCCTAGAAAGAAAAGATAAGTTTGCTTCGACCTGTGCGAGCGAGTCGCTAGATCTCGCGGTCGAGCGGTCGCCAGTTAGCAGCTCTAAATACGGACATAAACGGCGCGAGGATTTCCCGACAGTGGTAGAATAGAACAAAGGCGGGAATGCCGGCGAATCCATGAAAAGAGGCTCGCGATACACGAGATGCCGACCGGCTGCTAATCGACGATTAGAAACCGCGAGGCCCGAGAGCGCCGGAAAGAATGTCGCTGCAAAGGGGAACACCGAAGAACCAGAGATGGATGGATCGATAAAGATGTTTATTGGTGCGGGCTGTTTCGCGACCAATCGATGCAACGCGTGCCACATAAATTCGTGTGCGACTCACGCTGCAGCAAACGAGCGGCGGAGATCCTCTGCACGGGGTTGCAACGACGCTCCTAACAGGGCACGGAGAATGAGCTTCGATGCTTCATTGCGGAACGTGTCGGGCAGCCTGAATGCTCTCATCTGACGGTCTACCCGTTTTTGCAAACAATGAATGCTCTTTTTCGGTTGCCTACTGATTCTACGTGCTCTTCTTTAATTAAATCATAGTCGTTCTGGGATGATCACCCGTCCGGCAGAAGCGTCGTAAATTGAAACAGAATTGCTGTCTTTAATTATCCTCTTCGCATTCGTGACATTTTTCTGATCGAAACGAGCAAATATGGTCCAACTCGTGTCGTGTTTGGTATCGTTTGAACCAGAAAAGTGTCCCGAATGCCCCGGTGGAAGTTCCGTAATGCAGCGATCCAAGATGAAAAAGCTTTATCACTGTTCGTAGACGATGCTTTGATTACTCCGCACCTCCTTCCACGCGCGACCCCAACGCGAAGTGATTAATAGCGTTTTAAGTGTTTCGGGGATAGCGAGGCTTATGTAGAACGATCACAGGGAACACCGGAGCGACATCATTTAGAAAATGATTCCCGGCGGATTGCCCCGGAGGCAGCAGCCCCGATGACTCGCAGCGATCCTCAACGTTCTCACGCCTCGTCCGCGGAAACAATTTTCATCCGGAAAACCGAGTCGCTGGCGGGAGAGCCACGTGACAAAGAAAGCAAGTAGATTGCCGCGGAAGAGGATCTTTTTGCGTAACAGGTCATTAGAAGATGAGCCAAGACCGGTAACCTGATTGAGCGTAACAACTCCTCCCGCTTGATGAGCGATTCAGAACAGTGCCAAGATGATCAAGGGAGCCCTAATGAGGCCCGGTTCCGCGATCGCACAGCCAACGAGATCATCGTTTCGTTTTCCAGGCTCCGGGTCCCGTTTATCCCTCGGACATTAATGCCCGCTTCGTTCGCCGGCGATTCAATCCGCGCATCGTCCCGGTAGGGTCAAGGAAATTAAGCGTAAGGGATTATCATTCGCCCCGGTTGATCCGGACGGTTTCCCCAGGACCAGGCTCGGTTACGCGTATCGCCAATTCCGTTTTATGTCCAACAACCAGTGACATTATGATCACCGGATAGCGGTACAGTAGATTCAGCTGGGAGAAGCGACGGGATCCATCTTGATCGATCTCCCACGCTATGGAAATTGGTGGTAGACCTGGCCCGAGATGCCCGGAAGTGGTAACTGATCCCAGGATGGGGTAACTGCTCTTTCAGGATTTCTTAAGGAGGTAGACTCGTTTTTGCAGGATTGCAAGGGTGCGGGATACGCCTTCCTATTTCTCGATAATACAAAGATGGGGCTTTTCAGTAGTCAAAAGCGCTAGATAAAGGATCAATCTAGGCCGCGATTGCTCTCCGAAGTCCCATTTTTACGTTTACGAGGCGTAATTTGCATTGCAAGATGTATTAATGTTATCGGCGCACTGGTTCGATGCAACTTTACTTCAAAGCAATTCTGCAATTTAAATTTTCGACGATAACATTAATACGTCTTGTATCGGCAATTATAACGATCGGCAGAAAGGAATAGTAATTTGCGTTACTTGGAAGCATACAACTGCGCATGCAGCTATTTTCATAAAGCTGCGACAGCTACATGCTGTCGAGTAACGCAAATTACGTCTCATAAACGTAGAAATATTAATTTGCCTACTGAAAAATCCCATCATTGTATTATCGAGAAATGAGAACGTGCATCCCGAACCCTTGCAATTCTGGAAACGAGTCTACCGTCTTAAGAAGATCGAGTTCAGATTTGTGTTTTGTTAGCATAGCAAAATTCTGGGAAAAGATTATGATGAACATTCTGTCGACACGTGCAGTCTATCGGAGAAATACAATATCCATTCAGATTAATGGAAGCGTCTCGACTCGTTTTGAATGTGCCGACCTAAACCTTTGAACTAGAAATGTCAGCAATATCATTTCTCGTGAGCTGCTAGTTGGGCAAGACAGCTGATTAGCACCAGTATCAAAATGTCCAGCATAACACAGGTCCGAAATTGGTCACGAACCCTAGGCCCAGTACTTAAGCTGTCTATTCGACAATTTTGAACCGGGAAACGTTGCAGCACGGGTTACTCTGGAAAAAGCGTCTATGTTCATGACTCGGCTGAATGTCGAAGATGGGAATGATGGCGGAACCGATCGATTTGTCTCGAAGGACACGGTGTACACTGGACGCGTGTGGGTCGACGTCAATTTCGTCGGGATAGAGATGTCTCGAGGCGAAACGGCTTCCGGACAGCTGGAACGGTGTGTGTAGAGAGTGGTAAATTCGTATTGCTTTTGTGGAAAGTAGCGGGAACGAGACGAGCGTAACCTTGACTAACATCGAGTTGATGGGCTCTGTCTCCCGGAGGATGACGGATGGGAACGAACCAATACTTTAATCGAACTGTTCGTCTCGTCTTGCACTGGTCAGGTGACGAAATGTGATTTGCTTCCATCCAAGTTAGGAAGCAGCCTACATTTTACTTAACACTTATAACTGGACCGCGGGTCTTTATGCAAAATAAACATTTTCTTTGTTAATTACAAGACACACAGAAACTACACGAAAATTTCTTTCTATCTTTCACGATTTTAACAAATTCAAAATAACATGTGGACGTTTTTTCAGATTGGCTTAGTATTTTTACTGTTTTAAATTACATCCCCCCATTTTTGTCAAATGCAGAAAATGATATTCGAATAAAAATTAAGAAAGATATTCGAAAGAAAGATAATTGTCTACAGGTCAACGCAGGAATATCGTTCTTGGATGGTCTTAATATTTTTACTGTTTTAAATTCACACCCCCATTTCTGTTATAAAAGCAGGAAATCCGTTGCTAAATTGTCTTAATATTCTCACTATTTTTTGTCAAATGCAGAAAATCCGCAGCGTTCTTACAACACTTCTAAAGCCGCCATAATATTCGAATAAAAAATACGCAAAAAAGATTGATGAGATCCTAATCGCCTACAGGTCAACGCAGGGATATCAGCATCTGATCGGCAGGGTCTACCGTGGAGGGGTGCAAAGATGAGTTTCCTCGGCGGAAGAATGTCTATTAGCGATGCTGGAGGATCAACAAAGATTTCCAGTGAACTCTGGGAGGCAGTGGCCGGTCGTAGCCGGTATGTAGGGTACCAATGCCATTTTATACGACTGCAGTACCACAGGGAGCTGCTGGATAGCGGTACCGGAGATCCAGTCCGAGGCAGCAACAGCACCAGCCTCATAGAAGAGGGCGAAGGTCGCATCGGACATGAACACGCCCGAGTACGACCTACCTCGGGCCGATTCCTCCTCCGTTGGAACACGTATCTGTTATCCTTCGTTATCGTATCTGTTATCCTCCGTCCTGCCTTCTACTCCTCGGGCCGATCAGCCAACCATCGGATCGGCCAAGAGATTCCATCGGTCGCTGCGTCCTGCTACGTACTATGGCCGATAATTAAGTTAACTGTCTTGAAATCGGACTCGAGACGGCTCGGTTCCGTTCCTAGATACGTGACGCGTATACATATATACACGCCGTACACACCGCAAAACACGCTCGGTCAGCAGGATTCTGAAGGGGGTGTGTGCCTCGCCGTGCGCCGCCATCGGTGCAACGGTAATTAGGTAGCGGACCGTGAAAACAGCAACACGGATATATCGAGATTCGATTGCCGGTACACGGAGGAACGACCCGCCGAGTGACGTGATTCCACGATGGATCGGTTAATTGAGTTTTGTACTGTTTCGTCGCTGTTCCGCCTAATACCGATCGCGCGCTATGTTACTCGTCGGTATTGCCTATCGCCGGGCACGCAGTCATTAAATTTCATACGAAATTGTCATGCGGAAGCCGGGGCTGCGATCGCGGGGCCACAAGTTCAACTTGCTTGTTAAATAATTGAATATTGCTTGTGTGCTTTGGATCATGACTTTATCGGCGGACTGCAAGTCTTCTCGGGCGAAATCAGAATCGTTCGAGACACTCGCATGAATTGGCAACAGTTATCGCTTCTGTTGGACAATAATTTGTCGATCAAAATTTAGGCATATCTTTTGGCTACGCTGTTCATTTACATGAACAAAATAATAATTGGTTAAACAGTAGAAAATAGGCTCGGAAAATATCATGCGAGATTCCTTCTCACGCAGAAGTTCTTATGACAGCGCATTGCGTAAGAATTTTCCTCGCCTTCGTGATTGACCGTACAGAACAGCCGAGTCGTAACTACTTACAATCAGATACACACATTTATCAAGGCGTTTAAATAATAATTAATTGAGCAGTTTCTCTGGAGTTTGATCGTCCGAGGCACTTCCGTCATTACGAGTCATCGCCTGAGTAGTGAAAGTAAGGTATTCGTGGCAAGTAACGTGGTCCCTCTACACGATCAATAGTATTGCGTCGTTTTGTTCGCACAGTGAAAGAGTCAATGCCAGAAAACCCAAATCAGAACTGGAAAACGTTTCGAAATTCACAACAAAAACACCACTGAAACAGCCCGGACCATGCAGCACGAATATTTTGTGCCAGAATGAGTATTAGTGAAAATATTGAAAGGAAGGTCCATGTTTATACGCGCTGTCATTTTCTACATAATAGTAGAATCGCGGGATCTAAGAAACAGCACGGACCCTAGGGTTTTCCTTAGATCGAGACTTCACTGTATAAAAAAAACCCGGAATTGACTAGCGCGGTTCAGTGAGTCGCTATAAATACTTTCGTGGAAAGTGTGTTCTATTCTTCGTCGACCCGAAGTGGCCGTTAAGCTTCGTCGAAACCGAAAAGTGTGGTATAGAAAGCAAAGAACGCGTTTCCAGGGAGGCAACGCGAGAAAGTGACTTGACCAAGCATAAATTAGGGATAACGAGAGCTAGCTCGGTGGACCGATGTCCAACGTTCGAAAGCGTTCACCGGCACTCGGACGTAATGGCGTTCCGTTCTATGAGGGATAATTACACAGCCGAGAGGCCACCTCCGCCCATTCTCTAACTCTTTGGCTACGGTCGACGGGGAATCACTGTAAATTATTTTCCCGCTTCTATAATTGCGATCTTCCAGCCACCGCAAGGTGTCATTTAGGGTGCCCGGCGCCGACCGGCGAAATCTCGCCGCTTTCCAATCCAATTGATTAATTAGTCCCGGAAAACACCGACGCCTCGCCGCCGCCGGCAATTAACGTTTGCTCTCCTAACTGTTTCAATCCAATTTCGCCGGAGCCTCTACACAATCCTCGCAATGTGATTCCGATTTTATATAACTGCCTGGCTGGTAGTCTCTAAAGTTTGTTGGTTAGTTTTTGTTCGGGTTTATATAATATATTAGCAGACTGCGGATTTTATGGAGGTATTACTTTCGTTTTGTTGAAATTATTAGAGAAGGAATTACAGACATGTTTATTCCGCATGAAATGCTCGATTTGTAACAGTAACGTTCAACAAACACCTCCATAATCTACCAACGAATTGCAAGTTCCTTGATTGTATTATTTTCAAGATAATAAAATTAGAATTTAATGTGGACCATCAGTTTCATACGAAAATTTATATTTATCCTAAATTAAATATTAGGAGCTTCATATGAATGTTAATTTTGTTTTCTTTACTGTAGGCTTCGACGAGTGAGAAGTAGAACGCCGTTCAACATCGATGACTGTTTCAAGTAGAACCAGTCGGTCAATGATCAGACACGGTCTATTGACACTGACACTCTTCGGTATGTATCAGGGTTTAACATTATCGCGTACGTATAGTATTAAAATTATAAGCTGATTTGACTGTAGACACTCTAGAGGACCAACACGTTATGGAAATATAAAAATTCCAGTGTTTTTAAAAGTTTAGTCCAGCGATCAATGTGGAAGTTCTTACGAAAATTCACTTTAAGCAGAACTATCGGTTTTTGCCATTGAATGATAACCAGGCCACCGTGAAGTAAAAAGCCAAAGGAACGTGTCTGCAGATAAAAACCCATTTCACTTTTCCCGTGGAAGCAGGCGAAGAAGGCGTGAAAGTCAGCCAATTGTTCAGCAGCAACCGATCAGCATACCGTTAAATTCTGCAGAATTATTCGCCGATAAGAAGAGTCGCGACGGATTTATCGGGCAAGATGGACCCCGGTGAGATAGGAAGTATCGAATGCAAAGAGAGGAGATTTCTTTCTTCGAGGCCCCGAGTATACAGGGTGTCCCAAAGACGTTGTACTTCCTCGAGGTATGATTCCCAAAGTTGTCGATTTCCCCGTTTTTCGTTAATAACTCCTTAGCAAAGCCGCGTAGAACGTTTCCGTGAAGGAAAAGGTAATTTCCTAAACAAATTTTTGGGACACCCTGTATGTCGCTTTCCATTAGAGATATCGGACACCGCGGAGCTCCTTTATTGCTCTTCCTGCGAGATCAGGACCTTTCTCCGATTTGCGTTTTACGATCCTGGATCCAATCACGTGTGCGTCCGTAAAGCGCCGCGCGAAACGGTCTCAGGTGTCGCCGATGACAATGACTCTCGCCGAGGCAATTTATAAACATAAGCTCCGTAGCGTTAATATTACCTCTCGAGAATATTTGACGAGCGACTCCGATCCTCTGTAACGAAATCACGGTCCACCGATGAACGCAACACCTCTCGTGCGATTCTAATTTGCTTAAAGTAACGACCGACACAAAGTCGCTTGATCGATCAATAAATTGTCGGCGGCCACGGTCGAATGAAAATAGTCCGGGCTTCATTGAGAAATTATCGGTTATTATCCTACTCGACGATGATTGTGAAGCGTAAAGTATTTTACGAAACTGGCAACGAATACAATCGGCTGCGTCCACGAAGAAATACTCTTCGAGTTGTTGCGGAGTGTTATTATCACGTCAACCGGATTTTCTTCCGAGTCAGGACTGCCTGAACAAGGATATTAAATGTGCAGGGAAAACAAGAAAATGCTACTCGATAATAATTGCGCGAAAGATTCAAGGATGATACTTGCCACGTTTTTACCATATATGTATGTACTTTGAAGTGCTTCATTTGTAACTTCATATTTTAAAAAATAAGGAAACACGTACGGGAAGAAATTAAATATTTTACAGCATCTATTGTACGTATATTATACAGTTGAATAAAATTTTAGTTAATCTTTTTATATTATTAGCGAATTAATAGTGAATTTTTATAATGATTAAATTTAATTAGAAATATTTCATTGTCGAACAATTCAATTTTTAGCATAAATTTTAAATTTGAGAAGGAATCTATTAAGAAAAATGACAATATTTAATAAATTGATTTAACAAAGATAATTTTTAAAATGAGCGTCGAACGAGTCGAATTGCGGGATTTTAATAAAACAAAGAGGGAGGGAAAACAAGTGGGAAGTTTGTTCTCTCCCTAATAATTTTAATATAATACAATTCTTCAATATTTTACCAATCCAGTCTTATAACATAAATGCATAATTCGGATGCATTAAATGCATTGTTCGATAAATAAAATTAGTAAGATATTCCATTTGACGAACAAACCGGGAATTTGAAAGGCTGTGGGTGGACGGTCCGAGTGGTAATGAGGAGGGACAATGTCCTACATTAGGGTAGCGCTAGCGTAACCGACCGACATGTTCAGCTTGGAGGAAGAGTCACGTAAGAGGCAGACCTGACCTGACCCCCAGAAAGGCGGCGCAACGTGGCCAAAACCAATCAAGCACGGTTTGGAATGCCGTTTTGCAGTCGGGGTCTTCGACTTCCATTTGCGGAGTGAACTCGAAGAACCTTCCACCATGTTCCTCTTCCTTCATCCTCCTCCGCAGTTCTACAGTATCCGCGGCCGCTCAGTATGCAGGCCCGTTCACACTCTATTTTCCCCCCGCGTGGGGGCAATTCAGCCTTAATTGAGATTCTACCGAATCGTGTCCTTGATGAGTTCATCCAGATCCTCTACATCCAGACCCTCATCGCGCTGCTTCTATTCCGTTGATGAACAATATTCCTGCCCCATGTGCGCGATTACGACAGAAATTATAACGCTACAGGTACCACAAGGTAGAAATATTTTGTCGGCCATTTAAATTGTCATTTGTTTTTAGAAAGTAAGATATTCCTGATAATAAATTATAATATTCTTGACAGCAATTTATCATTTCAAATTATTTTCATCAACGAGTAGAATTGTCTCCATTAACTTTTAATAGAAAATTTACATGTGCATCGTGCACCCATATTAAATATTAAAAATAGAATGTTAAATCTGTTTTTTACGAGAAGCATGAATGTACTATTGAATTTAATATCGTTTGTCCCTCGACGTTAATACATTAAAGTCATTTGCAAGCGAAATCGGGAACGCTGACAAATTCTATTTTGCATACGGGGCCGTAACACGATCTTGCTCGTATCCATCGTAAAATCTATTTTTACAAACACAGATTTAACGCGCGGCCATTACTGTAATAGGTTGTCCTTGATCGATGAAAAAGTCAGACATGTAGACGAACGATTATGCAAAGCAAGCAGAAAATAGAAGATGGATGATTCAGGTGTTTTGTCATTTAAGTACGGTCCATTGGGTGGTCCTGTGTATTACGAATATCCTGGAATAGCTTTTTAAAAATGGCATCCACACGAAGGCGTGAGCATAGTCGCCGGATTGACTCTCCCCACTCTACCTTCCCCTTCTACGACGCTATTCCCCCACGCTTCCGTCCGGTCACGTGCGGTTCTCCCCTCGATTCGAGTCAGAAAGTGATTCCAACTGCTCTGCAGTTTATCTGGCAATTTCACGTTTAATTACTCCGCGAAAAATAAATAAAACTGCGTATTACAGTTACCTAGAAAATGTCCCGTAAATTGGTTTACGACGTGATATTTCATATCGTTGATGTCGGAAAAAGGACCGTCACGATTTTACTACTGGCGATTGTGCTCCTAGTATACACCGGCGGGATAGTATAATTTACCGTCGAAACGGCGGAATAAAATCCTCGTTTTCTCGACTTCCGCGTCCCGGCGTAATTAGCGGATAAGGGTGTCCGCCGTTTTTCTCGACGAAACTGGCCGGTCGAGTTCCTCGGCGAGAGTAAGCCTGGAATTTCGATTAGCTCCTCCGCCGGGCCAGTAATCTCGATGGAGATGCTACGGGAGACGGGCCCAGAAACGCGACGAAGCAATTTCGGAGAGGATCGTTCGCTTTTTCGAGAAACACGACGGGTTCGTGTTCGGCGAGGCGAGGGCGCGCACGAGAGAGGGGGGCAGAGGAGCGCGGGAGCAATTAAATAATTGGCTCATTAAGAAGGCGGCTTGTTCCACAATCGGTCCCGGGCGCACTTTCGAGAGGTTTCCCCCCCACCCCTCCCCTTCGGAGGATACGATTTCCTTCGCGAGCAGATAACGAGGACGTGAAGAAGCGACCACGCGGCGAGTCGCGTATCTTGTCCCGTCAATTAGTCAGCCGGTCCAGAAGCCTGATAAATCCATCGACGAGTTTACAGTTGCGCCGAGCTTCGCAAAAATCCACCGAATACTGGGCCAATCGGTCGTACGTTTCGTCGGAACGTACTTGTCGCGCCGTTACGGCGGCCGTCGGAATGCCAGTCGACGACTCGGACGCAGGAATTAGCTAAATTATGGAATTCTGTGATCGAAACTCGGCGATACGGTTACGGTGGTTCGTGCGACATTTATTTCTGTGGCAAGTACTTCGAGCGAGACGGTTTGCACAAGTATTCAGAATTATGTGACATCGACGCGAATGATTTCATTAAGCTACCTCCACGCCGAAGCAACATCGAGCAACTTTCTTTCTTTTATTTTGGTCAAAGCAGCGACTTCTTCAAGATACATGAACATCAATTAAAAGTCGCTCGTTGTTTCAGCTATTCTGCTAACGATGCGTAATTTAACACTAACGATATACTCTAATTATTATGTATTACGTTATTTAAATACGTTAAATACGTCACACGTTACGGTGCAAATAACACGGTCCAACAAATTTCAACGTTTTTTGGTGTTTAAACATGTTTAAACCATCGCAATGTATTAATATTGGATATCACTTTTATAATAACATCGCAATATTTGTTCAAACTTGAAAAATATGTCATTTTTTCAAAATCAAATTTCCGAGAAACCGTGCGTCTAGGAGAAAAATTAAAAACAGATTCGGAATCAGCGCAAAAAACTCTACAAGAATTTCATAGTGAGAATCGAAAACCTTTTTGGCTGTTAGACGGTGTAAGAAGAGAAGCCCCCACTTTGGACAATCACCCCCGAAATCACAGCAAGAGAGATTTCAGAAGAAAAACTCTGAAAATCATTAAAAGCGACGAATAATTTCCGCTACTGCACTAGCATAAGAATACACGTACCGACGAGTTTTTCGAGGGAACTCGCTCCGCAGTAATTACCGAGCACGTGAGATAGTTCATTATAATCTGTGCAACAGTTTGCATGCTGAATGACGGGACTTATCGCGGCCACGGGTTTCAGGAACTCGCGTGCGCGCAAAATCCACAGCGCTATTGTCGATCATTAGCGGGTGACCGTTAATTAATCGATTCCTCGAATAATGGAAGTCGCAGCTGGCGAACGACCACGCCTTGAACCGTTGTTCGCGATAAAGCGCGGACAACGCCGGCTCTTTCAGTCATTATAGCGCAAACCCGTGATAATGATCGGTTGATTAAGCCGACGTGACCCACGTTGGCCCGAGACGTCGGCGGATTCCTATACGTGCTCGATAAAACAGTGAACTCTGCTGGCATTGAGCGGTTTATTATGAATCACCGTGCTTCTCTCGATGAACCGGTGCTGCCAACGATGGCTTCGAGGCGAGCCTGATCCGATCCAGTGGTAGCGATGGGTGCGAGAGAACCATTATGATCTCTGTCTTACGAATACGAAGTAATTGTTGTGAAAGATTGTGTCGCGACAACCAAACCTTGCAATTTCTATTAAAAAATCCCGTTTTCATGGTTTCATCCCATAAGAGGTTTTATAGCGCTCGAGCACAAGAAGAGGGAGAAAGTGAAGAGCAATTAAAAATGTCACATAAATACAATAGATTGCAGACATCAAAATAAAAATAAGTAATAGGACAATGTTCTTCGATTTCATTCATTCATGTCCGTTATAAATTTGATCTACTAATTTTTCTTACGAAAGCATAAAATCCGCAGTCTCTGCACACAACAATATACTACGATGCGCTTTCAGTGGCTGCGACTAAAATGATCAAGTCAAGTTTCTAGATAGATCCGAAGCCGAACTGTGTCCTACACTTCCTGGAGTCCTGTTCGCCACCACTTTCCTCGGGGCTGTGTAAAGTGGGAGTGCACCAATTAAAGGTGACGTTTACGGTTACGTACTCTCGCGGCGGTAAATATGCAGCTAATTTCGGACAAGAAAGATTCGTCGACTACGTCCCGGCTTCGAAAGAGGTTTATAACAACAGCCTGGTGTGGTAGCAGCAACTGTGACCCTCGAATGTTACTGGTACAGCAGCAGTTGACCATGAAGTTTGTCGGTCGCAAGCCGATTTATGTATTTCCATAACGCGGAATAAGCATGGTTCACCACCGTGGTTACACACGGGGTCCAAAAGAGGCGGTGGCCCTCCCCGTCTTCCTCCGTGGCGCACTTCGACCCCCGGAGGGCATGATTTATGACGGGGCCGGCTAATTACCATGAGGCCGGCCCGGATACACAAGGAGATATCACAGATATTGATTCAATTATCGAGATTAATGGCCGCGGGATTGTGACGACGGTAGAGACCGGTGATTTATCACGGGTGCAACGCGAGGAACCACCGGCGCACCGCCGCCATCGTCGCCGGCAACCGGCTGAGATCACCATTACCGGCGGCATAAGCATCGCTATCGGCATCGCCATCATCGTCAGCAAGGCCCACGGAGAGCATCAGAGGCCCCAGGAGAATCCTGGACCTGGCTAAACATGTCAACGGGCGAGGGCCTGATTTACTTTCCGTTCCCTAAGTCGTGACTAATCTCCAGCATCGAGCAACCGTGAGACTCACGACGACGCCGCGACGCGGACCTGGCCCGAGTCCTACACGGATTCTACGGTTTTCGGGCGACTCGCAGATTTTCTTATCACTTGTATTCTCCGTCGCCGGCCTGTTCTCTTTTAGTCTTGCCCATTTTTCGGAAGGGACGCTTTGCAAACGCTCGCATTCGAGGCTTCGATCGTTTACAGGTACGCTTGACGGACCAGCTTCGCGGATTAAACGGTCAGGTGTTACGTGCGTGTCTGTTACGTGCAAGCTCGAATCCCTCATCGCGAGACAACGGATTTTAATTCAAGAATACTGTTATTTATTAATTTAAAAACCCACGAAATATTAAGAAAGAAAATAAATTCCCATTTCACTCGAGTTCCTTGCAATTCAGGTGGAAAATTTTCATCTCGCAGAACGCTGGAGCCAAACAAAAATTGTATTCTTCTTTCAATCATCCTATCCAGCTGAAACTAATACATTGACGTCCTTAAATAGTTTCAACATGTCCAACTGCTTTAAATTGTGCGTGGCCATTTCTCTCATAAATGCATCAAATTCGCAGTCCACTCGTCACACAATCAATGAGACACCATTCCTGAATTTCTTCTGAACGCGTTTGGAATTCGTAGCTCCATGTTCTTCGAAGTATCTCGAGGAACATTTTGAGGAACAAACATCTATAAAATGAGGAACTAATCAGAAGATATCTGGAGAGTAATCAACAAATGACGGAGGAACTTCTCATTTCTCCCTTTCGCTATCTCGGCTGTCCATCGCCAGAGAACCCTAAGAAGGACTGATCGCGATTCGCGGAGGCTATTCCGAGCTCCGAATCCTGGCAGCTCGGTCCGAATTCCATATCGAGCACATAAATTGCATCTTTCACCTGCTAGCAGGCGGACCCCACCAGCAGCTAAACTCGGACACGTCTGCACAGTTTCCAGGGAAGCTGGTATCTCCGGAGCAGCAGCAGCGGTCACCTGGTCCGAAACGATCCAGGCCTGTTTCTCCGATCGACAGATCGTACGATTTCACGGCGAGCATTAAGCGGGTCGTGCGGAATCCGCTTGTAATCGGCTCGTTTCGCGGTAACGACACCGCACGATACACGGGGTCGACGTATCAATTAATTGCCTCTGCCGATTCGATTTCTTCCCCGAGAGGACGATAGTATGCGGGGCAAGAACGGGCCCGGGTCCCGAATAAGTCCAGAAATGGCGGCCACCCGACAAAGATGACGAGAAAATGAGGTAGTGGCGAGAGAAACGTAAAAGGTAATTAGTCTGACGGTAACGAGGGTCTGGTTTTTTCCCTGGCTGGATCGAATGGTCGCACTTCTTCTCTCATTAGCGCGGTTACACACCCCGGGTTCGCCGCTGACTTCGTTAGCCGGATATTTTAAGGCGCTTCCTTTCCCTCGTTTCGCGGCCACCGTTCGCCTTATATCGCGGATCCCGTTCGCGCGTCCCGTCGTGGGAATGGCGTATATCGTATCGATGCCTCCGTACGATCATCGACGAGACTTCAGATCCCTCCGAGCAGCTTCCGATTTACATAATGCGCCACAAGTATGTCTCGATCCGGACATCTTTACGCCCGCGCCTCACTTAACGCCGCGATCGTTCGGCCACTGCTTAACGACTCTTAACGCTCCTCCAAGTCCCTTTTAATCTCCGATTCCGGAGATAATACAGTTTTTATTTCGGCGTTAGAATGCTGGCGGAAATTGATAGGAGGAGTACCGCATCAGCTGCGAAAACGATTTCGACCGTCTCCGGGACGAACGAAGACTCTCCGATTTCAATATCGCCATTCCGAACAAGATTTCGCAAGGCCTTAAACTTGTTAAACTGTGATTCAAACAGGTGTGTCTTCTGCAAGATAGTCAAATTCACATAACGAATAATAAGGAATCTTGTATCGTATGCTTGAGAAGTCTATTAAAAATCGAGAAATATTATTATTATTATTATTATTATTATAGACGGACCGAATTCCTCTTACATAAGTGTTCACAATATTAAAAAAAGAAAACTAAAGGAGCACACGTATAATAACAAAGAAGGAACATGCACAGAAACTAATGGTACAAACGATATGGTATTATCCTATAATCCTGTATAATAATCCAGTAAAGAAATCAATACGATTATAGAGAGTGCTAGAGTCTGCAATAATGCGAGATGTATTGGATTAATTAATCCATAAGTAGATCTTTAAGTGTTTGAAATCCTGCTTTAGTTCTCAACACACGCTCTGGTACATAGAAATTGATTTGCGCAAGTAGAGAGGAACAATCAATATGATTATTAATTAAATTAAAAATCAAGCTCTGGTCGGATACTCTTCTACGAGCAGACAATGTTTCTAGATTCATTGTGGTTAATATTGCGGATTTTTATTATTATCTAGCTGCTCATCTTATGCGTTTTGAAGATATAAAAGACTTACATATAAGTTTAATTTTCTTTTAAATAAAGAATGACTCTGTAAAATTGAAAATGTCCTCTCTCCCGTTTGGTATTTGCCGAGTAATTCGTCCACATTTCCGTGATAGTGAACAGTGACGCAAGAACGTAATAAAAATTGAATTACCCAAGGGAATAACGCAAGAATCAGCGAACGGAGGAAATCCTACCTGGATTCAAATTTAATTCGTGATCGTTGCGATCCAGGCAACGTGTAATAATCTTCGATTCCGAGGGGGCAGCGAATAAGAAAGTGGCCCATTGTCTCTGTAAAATTATCATGACACCCCCGGGGGCGCACGATCCGCGATAGCCGGACTGCGAAACGAGTACCTTCGGCTCTCGGTACCTCGAACGATCGATCCGAGTACGTACCTCGAGAACTATCGTTTCTTGCCTGAAATCCGTTTTTTCAATATTCGAATGGACCTTAGGCGATACACCGTTTACCGGAAACCTATCATTTTCATTCGATAAGTTTCTGTAACAGCCGTTCAAAGGTGAGCGAATAGAAATCGGTAACAATGTATATATTCTCTATTAATGCAAGGTAGACAGTTTTTTAACACAGTTAAAATCAGGGACCAAAAATACCAGTTTTTCTAAAATTTTGTACGATAAAAATCGTTAATGAAAAGTTGATTATTATTGAAATTTAAGATAATGTGTACACGAAATGTATACAAAGAAAAAAATTCGAAGAACAAAATTATTAGAAAATATCGATTTTTACACTTTTTCCTCGATAACTGTTGTCGATGAAGAAAAACTGTTACGATCACTCATAACAGTTATCGATGATCGAATTTCTTTTCACTTGTTCATAATAATTATTGATGAGAAAATTCATTTTGATTGCTTATTTAATTATTCAGTTGCCTACTCTTTCTCGGATGGAGCAAGCCTGTGAAATTCATTGGGAAGGTTTCGTACAACAAGACGAATTGTTGATTCGACCATTTTGTTTGTCACGTAATTTTATTAATTGAAAATAATGCATTGACTAAATTTCATCAAACTCAATTTTGCCTTAAATGGCAAAAATGAATATGTATATGATGGATATATCAATAAATACAAATACGAAAATCTTGTTATAATCAAAAGCTCCTTTATCGCTGTAATGGTTTCCCTTTTTTTTCAGTTGGCAAGAACGAGCAAATATTATTCTGAGATTCCCCCTGGGATTTTTGACAGTTGGTCTTTTCCTTTTGTACACAACAGACTCTCTCTTCCTTCCCTTTTTGCAGGGCTCGCTTGACCCAAAGTATCCATTCGACCGCACTTGGAAGAGCGAGTGAGAGATAGAGAGAGAAAGAGAGTGAACGAGATAGAAAGAGCATTGGCCGATCCTCTGACAGCTGTTCGAAGAAAATGCATTTCGTGCAGGCCAGGGATTACCATTACAATGAGAGTCATAAAAAAGAAAATCACGGTACGTTCAAAATCTGCGTCATTCTGATCCCACAATCGCGTTCGAGGATCATCGTGTATCTTATTGTATGTGATTAGGTTGTTAATATACCCCGATGTCGGTAAATCATGCCGAGTTTCGTCGAAGTCCGAATAATGGACCCGCGCCCATGCAACTGAACAGTCGTTGATTACGTAGCAAATTTTGCGCAGCAAAAAAATCTAGAAAAAATTTTCTGAACATATAGGATACAGGGGATACGAAAATTATACATTCTAGATGTTTATTCCCGAGTATCCAACTAAATAAACGAAATAATCAGAAGAAACGTATATTTATGAGGTTAGTCTATAATATGTACTTTTAATTTTATATGTAGAAATTATTTTGATTTCACCTATACTTTCAATTTATTTGATGATCCCTTTCTTTTTATCTATTTACACAGTTTTTATTCCCTTCATAATCGTAGCCCTTAGCTCACGAATTGAATGATTTTATAATTTATTTAAACGAATTCACTAGAAACTTTGTATAAATTAAATTTTATGCATATAATTTCGATTTAAACGTATGGTATTATTTATATAAATTGCTTTTCAAAATTAATAAATTTTTATATACTACTCTAAGCAAATTATACATACATACAACTTCTTCAGCTGTCAGAATGCTTTTTAAGGCCTGTGTTCGTTTCACAGTTTTCATGGTCCTCATTTTGTAGAACTTGTTTTATCGGATTCTTTGCTGCCACCAATTTTGTTCAATCAATTCGTGATGTTTCAATTATTTGATAAGACAGCACTGTATACCATTAAGTGCCAGCGTTAGGTGACTTCTCCCCACTCTTCCCGACGGCAAGTGGATCATTTAACTCGCATCTAAATGTTAACTTATCCCCGTTGCGTCAAGCGGCGTTTCATAAATTATGGTTCGAAGTCGATAAGTCGAAAAAGGAGGAAACGGTCGCCGCGGGGCCCGATCGAAAAAGAGAAAAATGGAAGGGAGTCGACGTGTCGGCATGCAAATATTCGGCTGCCAATTAAAGTTATGAAGTCGAATCTCGGCCAATCGGGAAGAGCCGGTGGCTCGTTAAAATTATTCAACGTTGGTCCCCAAAGGGACCCGCGGCTTTTTACCCCGGCGTAGAGGAATCCGGGGAAGCGCCGGGGCCCTATCACGATCGATCCGATTCTTTTTCGTTCTTTTCATACGGTACAATACCTCTCGCTCGGAGGAGGGAAGGAGTACGAATCGAGGGGAATGAGTTACCCTCTCTCTCTGCCAGTACCGGATTAGTCACGTGATATTAGAAGAATTAGAGGATATGAATGCGGAATTTTAATGCGATGTTGAAGAACATCTTGAAATTATTTAAAAAGGAAATGGAAATTCGTATCTGGCTTCTATTTCTCGCGATTAATAGAGACAATTTTTATTTTGCACAAAGATTCGCCGTATATTTAATGAGTAGACTACGGAGGATCTTTAAGCATTTATAGGAAAGTTGAGTAGATCAAGTTTAAAATTGTTGAAAAATTTTCAAAATTCAAGATCTCCTCTATTAAAATCATTAAGGGAAGAAATAACATTAAATTTAGTTTCTATTTCTTGCAGTCGATGCATATAATTTTATAAATTATTAATGAGACGAGTAGGGTGACGAAACAACATTTATATATGTTGAAATTTTGTGTGTGTGTGTTTATGTCGAATCCCCGTTAAAATTTATGCAGTCATTGTATTGTAAGTTCACAGATGTTCCGCTAAAGAGATCTGATTCTGTTTTTATAACCTATTCGCCGTTACATTAATTTATTTATCAGATCAGGGGAATTGACTCGAATTGTCACGTGACCCGGCTCTGAGCGGGAGCGTGGGGGGATAGCGTCGTAGAAGGCAGAGGGGGGACACAGGAGAAACAGAAGAACAGGATCGAAAGTTTACCGTAAGCGTGCCGCGATGGAAATGATCGTTCCGCTGTGCTCTATGATCCCCGTTCGCGGGTTAAACGGCTATCGAATGCTTGTTAGGCGTGGAAAGATGAACCTTCGCGGGGTTCTCGAGCGTGAAGACGCGTTAATTAACTTTACCGCCGCGCCGGACACGTTCTAGGCGAGCAGTAATCGTAACGAGGAAATACTAACAGCAATACATTCCATAATTACACACAAAAAATGAACCGTGAATATGGATGATTAAACTGCGGATTTAATGCATTTGAAATACCAAAATATAAATTATTATCAATCTCTATTAAAGTTACTAGAAAAACTAATTCATTTCTACAGGATCTTCCATTGAGAACCGTTAATTTAAATGGTAGAAGAACGCTATTATTTTAACAATTTAGAAGTTTTTTTTTACAATTTTACTAACCACGTGTCAGAGAATTCATGTTTGTCCTGGTTTGTATGAAACGTCGAAAATTATTCTCACACGTGATAAATTATGTTACGATACTGTACTGCTTTTTAACTTCCAAAAAATAACTTATTTTCAGCCAGCATGTTAACCAATTACGACCTTTTTTTTTATCGTGTACCAGAATATTTAATGTGGACATAATGGCAGCATAAAGAAGCCTTATGATATAACCCGATACAGGTTCGGGCTCGGTGATTTCGATGCGAGGTAAATTTACTGTCAATATCGCGGGGCATATAGTTTCATCTGTGCTTCGCATAAAAATTATAAATATATTATGATTACGTATTTTATTGATATTTAGTGTACCGTTGCAAGTATATGAATTATCGACGTATATTTAAACGTGAAGGAGCTTGAACAAATTCCGGGCACGGCTAACGACCGCCGTTAATTGAAAATTTCAGCATCCAGGTACGGTCGGAGGACTTGCCTGTCATCACGAACTGCTACAGAAAAGAATTTATTTAAACGAACTTATGAAAATTTAATTCTTGAGTGGTACAGAGTATCATACTAGAGCCTTTCCAAAATTCAGTAAAAATTCATTTACATACATTTCGATGTATCATTTAGGAAAGTCTGTACCAAAGGGATTGTTAAACGAGAAAATAGCAATTTTCCTCGTGGATCCCACGATATAATAGAAGAAATATTTACCAGTCAAGGGGATCTTCAATTTGAAATATTAAATAGAAAGTCTAATGAATCAAAGCACCGACACGGTGTTCACCTAATGGCGTTCATAAACGTTTTCCAAAGAACAATGGAGAGTAAAATGTGGATAAATCACAATTTCTGTCGTCGCTGGAACAGTGGGGTCACGGATTGGCGCCGTTCACAACAGCGCGGCGATTAAACCGTAAACTTTTGAAATCGTTGAGCGTGTTAAGCGACTTTCTCAAGTTCAGATCTGCGGGGGCCCCGGGGGCCTTAATCTCGGCCCCGCCGCGCCGTGGACCGCGAGAAATATTGCGGGATCGCGTTCATCACGAAAATCCACGTTTCCCCGCGAGCGGGGTATCAATTTCGAGCGTAGTCGATACGTTCGACCGGTTCCCGGGTAACTGGCGGCCCTTCGTAGCTAGTTTTCTCGGGGTCACGAGGGAGTAAATAAATTCAGCGAATAATTCCGTTGGGTAGAGCTTCACCGGTGACCGGTATGGGCGTGTTTAGCTGCGGTAGCCTCGGGACATCACGAGCTGAAAACCACGCTGCTCCACGGGTCCCTGTGTTTCTCCTTCCCTTCGTTCTTGCCTGCACTCGGGACGCATTCGTTCCTCGTGCGCGTTTTTCGCTTCGATCCCTCGCGAAAATTCTTTACCCACGGAAAATAAACGACACAGACCCTATGTTGAATGCCCGGGTAGTTTGTCTACGAAACTGGCTCTATCTTGTTGACAAATGGCCAAATATTGAAGCCATAATTTCTTGGACAATTCTAAATGAATTTACGACTTGATATTTAAGACAAGAATAATTAAAGGGGCTCCTAGATGGTCAATAATATTGTTATTATTAATAATCAATTAATTAATTGAACCACTGCTAAACGGTCAATATGCCCTTTCAACGCACCTCGTCTATGGGCCCCTTAAAACTTGCCTCCCACTCCACCCTTCCCGTCTCTGTTGCGCATGTGTCACAATGTCACGTGACTAATCCTTTGGCAGAGAGAGGGTAACTGTATCCCCTCAATTTCCCCTGACGACGCTGGCTGGGGCTATTAATGAACGCAATGTTATTCGACGTCGTAAAAAGTTTTAGGTATTGATACAAGATTTATGGTTTCGCAGGTCTCTCCTGTAAGTCCTTGGGTATCAGTATGCCACTTTTTAAAGACATTTTTATTTTTATAATTCATAGGAAATGACTGAACTGACTTCTTTATTTAAGCAAAAGTGACACAAGTCAAATATCTCCCAAACGCAAAGGCTTTAAAAAATTTTTTTTTGTAAATATTGTATTGTCATCCAGTTCCGAGCTGTGTTTCAAATTTCAAGTCTCCAGCTCATCGGGAAGTTAGTTTAAAATCAATTTCAAAATATGTACCAAATGTAAAATGGCAATTTTGAGGTTATGTCATTGAAAAATATGTATGAAGTGCCCCAACATGCACGGAAAGCGTCACAGCTCTATCTCGCAATTTATCATACTTATGTGAAATTCAAATGAGGCTTAAACTACTTCAATATAAGTTTTATAGAGTATTCTTTAAGTTGATTTTTCTATGAAAGCCGTACAATGTTTAATTAAATTTAATCTTCTGTAAGTGGTTTCACTTTGATATGTTTTCTGCTTGATCCCGAAGTTCTACAATTTACCAATGCACTTAAAAATGGAACAAGGTGTCGTGTAAATGTTCATTGACAATGCAAAGAAGTCAAATGGTGACTCCGCGAATAAATTGCAGGGGCAACATTGCGCGATGGACTTCGTCAAAACCGTTCGGGACGATAGAGGACTGCGCGTACCGGGATCGTGTTCTGGGGCTATCGATCTTCGAATCGGCGATGATCTCGGCGCAGCGGCGGCGATCTCGACACCCGTCAAAACCCCATAAACGATCCGGCGGTGGATCGCTACTAAGCCGGAATCCAAGCGAGCTGGACGATACGATCTTGCGAATCCGCGCGAGTGCCGGTATCCCGGCAGTCGCCGGTCTGCAAAAAGGAGGATATGAACGATGAAAGACACGAAGGAGGAAGTGCCGCGGCGCGGCGCGGCAGCCAACGAGCGCAGGAACTAAAATCGTTTCGTGCTGACCGCGTTCGCGCGTGCTCCAGAGAGTCTGGAAACGCTCTTCTCCCCTCTCCCCTCTCCTCTCTCTCTCTCTCTCCCTATCTCGGTGTATCCCACCGATGGTATCGATCTTTTCGAGAGCTTTACGGGATTCTTCGTTAATGCAGGATCTCCGATGCCGGAGATGATACGATACCGATCCCCGCCCGGAATTTCGAAAGTCGAAGTTCACGGAAATTAGCTGCGAAGGTTCTGCGAACCGGAACGCGCTTTAAACAGCAATCGAATTAATTTGATATTCCTCGCGCCGCGCTGAAAAACCGATCATCCTGATGCCGGAGTACCGTTCGACGAGAAAACCTTTAACGACGCGTAATGAGAATAATCGGAGGGCTGACCGGTTTATCTTCCACCGGGCTGAGGACTCTCCGCCGCTTTTGTTGCCGGTTTAAATCGCTCTTCGATGTGCACACTCGACTCCGTTATTTCGTAAGACTCTTTGCTTCATCTTTCTCCAACTTGATCTATACGCACCACGCTGTTCGTCGTAGCCGCGATAAGCGCGTATGGTCGGGGTTGTCTCTAATACAGGTACACGGAAAATTTGGCAACGCTGCGTCAGTCCGATTTGAAGTCCGTCACGTCGTCGGCCGTCTCTTTTGCGTCTTGTTGTACGCAGTGTTGCCACATCCGGTCTGTACTAGAGACAGCCGTGGTCCGGTGCTCTATCCACGGTATCGCCTACAACAGTGGTAGTCAACCTGGCCTGGTTAGGTCTGGGGTTTAAGCTTTCACAGTGGGCGGTAGGGTTTTGTCCGGCGCTGAAGCGGGTTAGACAATTTTACTGCCAACAAAGATACCGAAATCGCTCCGACTGCGAAAGGTTAAAGAATCAGTTACGAAGGGCTGCCTGTATCCGGAAGAATTCACGAAGTCCGCGAACGTGGCCAAGTGTTCCAACTGTTAAAATTTTTCCGCTCGGAGCAGTACGCGCGGATCCGAGAGGGCTGTTGCAGATAACGCAAACGAGTTCCGGACTTGTCGGAGGAATCGTCGTCGAGACCGAGTTCGCCGCGGCATTTTTCCTAATTGCACGGATGACGGGCAAGAACAAACAGCCTAATGCGATTGCGATCTACGATTCGCTGTGAAATAGCTGCGCGAGGTGGACGGGGAGGGATGGGGGGGGGGTGGGTACCGGAGGCGGATAGTGCGGAAGTGAAGTCGGATGAACCGCGAGATAAAAGTTTAACGCTGCTACGTGCCGACAAAAGCGCCCCTTTTTCTCCCTCCGTGCCTCCTCTCCAGAGGCCGTGGGCACACCACCGCCACCCTTTCGTTTTTCTTTTCTTTTTTTTTTCTCGCGCGGGTCACGTACCTTTCTTACCACGCTGCATTACTGCGCCCCCCGTCCGCGCGTTCAGAGGAACCGGTGCATAGGTGACTGCTCGATTATACATACCGGTTTCTCCCTTGACTTCGCCTTGCCCGGAGAAGGATAAAGATCTCTCTCGCTCTTCCTTCGACCACCGTATCGTACCCTTCCATCGGCCGTTTACTTTTATTTAGACGAAAAATTAATTTTCTCATGGGGAGCTGCTCTTTCGGCGGATCGATCTGCTACCCCTCCCCCGACGGGCCTCGCATACTTCGACTTGGGACTCGACAGAGAAGGACTCGAGGGTTGGCTTCGAAATAATGACTGTCACGTGGGTCCGGCACAATTTTTCCACCCAACTCTCGAAAATCAATTTTTAATACGATTAGACTGCGGATTTTATCCATCTGTAGCACCAGTTGGTGGGTGTGGTTGTGAACAATATCCCCAATGTCAATGCCTAATGTAACAACTATTAATATTAATCTAATAATTGTCAAGAGTAATTCAATACAGATTGTGTGATGCTCTCACGTAATAGACCTTAGACTAATCGGGGTTCCACTGTATTGTGGATTGAACGAACAAATATTGACCCAAATTGTATCCTGTTGGGTGTCGTTTTAACCAGAAAAAAGTCAAGAATATGACAGTAAAAGAGACTCATAGACACAAATAAGTAGAAATAAAACAATTGATTATTTTATCAAGCTGGGGATGCTTCAAGAGGGGTACACGCTGAGATAGTGGGGATGAAGTTGTCACAAATATCGTGCATTCAAGACATTGTTGTAAAAGCAAAACATTTAAAGGCGATTGTCACCGTTCTAGCACGAGAAGATTCTGTGGGAGCAATGGTGCTATCGAAAGACTCGTTCTGAGACATGTTCTGGGAGATACACTCTGAGATAGTGGGGATAAATGTGTGACAAATATCGTGCATTCGACACATTGCTCCGAATGCAAAATATTTAAAGGCGATTGTCACCGTTCTAGCACACAGCGAGGATTCATCGCAGGGTGCCTGCAGTCATCTCTAGCAAGAGAAGATTCTGTGGGAGCAACGGTGCTATCGAAACACTCGTTCCGATATATGATCCGAGAGTTTGACGGACATCCTGGCGCCTTCCGCGAAAATCATGAGCACGACGCAGCCGAGGGTGTGAAATGCGAGTAAGAGTCGAAACGGGAGACTGCAGCGGTGGGGGTGGCGAGCCGGGGGGAATGTGAACTTGGATGCCATAATGCGATTACGACGTTTACGAATGATTCGGGGACGATACTTCGGTAGGTAGATTAAGGCCACCGGAGTTGAAACGCGATATGGCGACGGGTCGTCGGACGTCGCTGGTACCGTCTCTCTCTCTCTTCTCTTCGCTTGAGAAGCCAGATAACGCTACAGACAATGTCAGGACGGACCAAAGTGCACAGCTTCGCGATTCTCCGCGGTTCGACCTCCTCGCTACGTCATTCCCGACCGTGGAATCGGTGCCTTGGAAATTCTCGCTGAGGAATTTTTATTGGCCCACTGAAACTTTGACTCGCTATCAACGTGCTCCGATGATGCTTGGTACGCAGTGAAATCACTTCGGCTTGGAACCTTCTTATGTACTGCAACTTTGACTCTTACTTTCGATCTCTTACTTCGAAATTATAATCCTTAATCCTTGCCGATAACTATGTCAATATTGTTTGAGTGACGTCCTCGAAAAATAAATTAGAAATTGATCTACAGTCATGAATGTGCTGTAACTATGACCGACAATGTTATTCAAGTGGAAAATTTTTGGCAACCACGTAAGAATTTTTATAGTACAATACATGTACAACACTGATGAACTATTGTGGCTTTCGATTGTAATTTTATGGTTGAAGTATCCAGTCATTCTAGTCAAATTATTGGGTGAACCATTTCGTGATTGATGAAGCTAGTAAAAAGTTTGGATATGAAGAAAAATTACACATCAATTTGTACACCTAAATCAAGACTGGCTTGACATAGCACTGTGCAATAAACAACTATGAAAACGACTGTTCTATTGGAAGTCTACACTTTAAAATTTTTCCGTGGCTTACTCGTTTCTGTGGGTCATGTTTTCATTTTCTAAAAATTGAAATTGTTATAGCAATACAGTAACAGCTTGATTGATAAATATCTTAAAAGAACGTTCACTTCCACGTATGGAACAGTTTCCTTCGAGCCGTACAACATTTTGTGTGCACATTTTCTGCTTCTTGGCTCGCAGTGAACTCCCTTGTTGCCCAAGCAATTTTCTTGGTACAACTTATTCCCCGGGCCTTGATCTTGGCTATTCTTGCAATTGTTATGGCTCGGGACGCGACTCGGATTCAAGGAGATCTGCGCGAGCAGAGACCATGTGTCGTTCTGCTGGTATCTCGCAACAATGGCCACAATGTTTTCAGTGGACGGAGATCCTATCAACGCGGAATAGCCGTCTATGCGCGGTGTGGCCGGCTGTCGTGGTGGCTCATTAAAAGTCTGCACTCGTGGCCCCGTAAAGAGACGTCGCGTCGGTTCGGCGGACCGTTCGTTATCTATCGTGTTTTGCTCGTGTCAGAACAAACTTACGGCGTGCCGAGTCCACGTGTGCCTTTAACTTGCTCGTCGCGCGAGCTTGTCACGCGATTACCTCGAGAATCATCGACCGCATTGTTTCTAGGAAGATTTTCACGAGTTTTGCTCCAGAGAAATCGACATTTCAGGTTCACTATTTCGCGAGCCGGGAAGTCGGCAAAATATTGCGTTGAAAGGAAAGTTCGTAGCGTTTTCAAATTAAGAATCGAGGATAAAGGTATTTATTCATAAAAGTAGTAGAACAGAATGGAAATATTAGCTTTCAATTTTAATTTACAAACGCTACGAACTTTCGTTCCAACGCAATATTCCGTGAGCAATTGTCACCACAGTAAATTATTATTACTTAATCATCCCCACCTCCCCCATTATCGTGTAATGTTATAGTATTTAATCCCACAATAGCGATTTGTAATGCCATGTATTCGTTTCTAAAAAGTTGTGATTTACAAGAGATCTCAGATGTCTACAAAACTAATTTTACAAGAGATTAGAAAGAACCGCGTTGACTGCTCCATATTTGAAAAGAAATGTAAAATGAAAATATTAATTTTTGTTAACGTACAAGTTCTTATTTATGTTTTACTTATTACGATGGAAACATGCAGAATTGGGGCGTACTTATTTCAAGAAGCACCGTCTCTATTAAAATGTTCATAACGCGAGTGCTCGTTGCGATTTGATTAGCATTAAACCCTGGATGTTTATGCGTTTATAAAATGTCGTGACTGGTGGAGAATGCGGTATAATTAAGATTTCAAAGGTACAGGTAAGCTACATAAATATTCTTACGAATGCAATCGAATCTTGATTTTATTTTAGACTCATCGAAGTAATTATAAATTAATTTTTATGTTCGTACTAGAATATTTTGTGTCCCCACTCTACCTTCCCCTTCTACGACACTATTCTCACGGCCCGGTCACGTGACACTGGTTATCACTAGACTGCGGATCTATATGCAAAATAAAGACTTACTATCTGAATTGCAACAAGCGCGCTGGGATTAAATATTTAATTTCTTGCTGAATATGTTTAAATTCTTCAAATATTTTTGCTGTCATAAATCAAACCTATCCATTTTTGTTATAAATGCATAAAATCACAAACTATGAGGCAATGCATGAATACACGAACATAGAATCGAACCTATTCGATCCTTCGAAAGGATCGGAATAACACCAGGATTCTCAGGGGTCCGTTTTGATTCGGTTCGGCGGCACACTTGTTGGTTAACATCGCGATAAGCGCAAGCTCTAACGAGTACAACTCTCGATACAGTTAGCGGCCGCGTAATCTTCGATCCCGAACGGAGGCAAATTAAGATCGTCCCGAGATCGCGTTCCACCTTAATGCCCGGTAAACAGCGTAACCTCTGCGCGGGACCATTGCCGGAGATTCTTTGCATCTCGCATTGGAGGAATCGTTACCGAGAACATCTCCGACCATACTTTCTGCAAACTCGAAAGTATGCGAACACAATGTTAAATGAAATCGCGGAACTCCGATCGGACAGCTCCGCCAGGCTGGGAACGCGCACACGAGGCTGAAAAGTAATAACTAAAACTTATTTTATGTCGTTCTGAAATATTTCTCAGGAAATTTCTTCAATCTTTTTCTTAACTGTTCCAGATCCATGTTACTTCTTTATGTTAAACGAAACCGCATGGACGGTACAACGTAGTAAAAAGAACTTGCTTTATGTCAATGTTAAATATTTCTGCATCCCGCAGAATTTCTTCAATTTTTTCTTAACCGTTTCAGACCCATGTTTAACGAAACCGCATGGAAAGTACAAAGTGGTAAAAGGAATTTGCTTTATGTCAATGTTAAATATTTTTACATCCCGCAGAATTTCTTCAATTTTTTCTTAACCGTTGCAGACCCATGTTACTCTTTTAAGACTCCTTTACAAACTGGTAAAGAGAACTTGCTGTATGTCAGCTAAATATTTCTTCATCCCACGGAATTTCTTCAACTTATCTTTTAACCGTTCAGGATTATTTCCTTTGGTTGTGTGCTTTCCGATTCGGTTGTCTCTTTGACATTTCATATTTCGGCACATCAAAGGCGAATGTTATTACCGTGAGAAAGTAGCGCAATATCGAATTTTTCAGAGTACCGACCGAAGATGGAAATCATAGGGCGTCGACGATTGATGGATGCTACCGCGAGCAAGCAAGATGAAAAGCAAAAACGCGCGGCGCGGGACCTTTTTGCGAGATCGGCTGCCACGGGCAGGAAAGTGTTTGCACAAGTTTCGCGGCGAAGGCGCGTCGAAATCGTAATTGGTAAAAAGTTCGCGCGTCGAAATGCGATTTCACAAGTTTATCTCCGGCCGTTGATCATTCCCGATCGAGGAAGCGAGATCGGTCGGGAGATGAATCGGCACCGGCTGTTCGTAGATTACGTCTCTCCCGTAACGCGAGGAATTTATGGAAAGACTCGCCAACGCGCCCAGAAAAATGATCCAGAAGGCAGTAGATCTTCCTTGCTCCTGTTTGCCGCAGAGAATGTTCTTTGAAGATCCGTCTTTCGATCGACCATGTCTCCTAACGCTAGGGGTTTAATTTACGATCGTTGGGATTGTAAAATATTTGACAAGTGTATTTCTTTTTCTGTTTGTCAGTTTTCGAATAAAAACAAGACATTAAGAATAAGTTCTACCTAAAAAATATTGAATTGCTTGATTTATGTGCAATAAACATTTCAGTAGCATGTGGCTGCTTGAGAAAAGAATAGACTAACCACCATAAAATATGTATATTCATTTTTTAACTAATTTTAAAAGGAGGACAAACCACCGAGAAACCTTTTGACAAAGCATACCTAGTTGTTCAAAGAAATTTTCTTTCATATGCAAGAAAATAATAATACCCTACCCCAGGGTGGAGTTTTCGCAGAGATTCAAGTTTCAATTTGCAGATCGGAAGTTCGGAGGAATTACCGTTTCAAAATCTGTCCGACGTGACGCGAGTTTCACAATAATCACTCGGGGTAATTCAATGCCGAGGTGAAACGCGGAGGCGACCAGGTGCGGCGGATAATATGTAATGCGGCCAAGAACGATGCACTTCCGGCGCTTTAGGATGTAATTAGGTATCTTTAAGAACCCCTTAAATCAAGGCCAGGTAATTCTGTAGGCACCGCGGCGACCGACCGCATATAACGAAAAACTTATTAAAACTTCGTTTAACTTTCTTACTATTTTTAAAGAATTTCGCATTCGTCACGGCGCGGCGCGCTGAACGGGTGAGAAAGGAATCTTCACCGGAAGTTGTATCCTCAGGCACTTAAACGTTGGGAATATAAATACATATGTATACAGTATAAGCTTCTGATGAACTGGCTCCCAATAATGATAATATAGTAATAATGTGGTGTTATAGCAATTTGAAAATGTTTAAAAAATCCCAATTTGGTAAAGAATTCTTCCAGAGATCGATCGAGTAACACACGTTGAAATGAAAAATAGCTGACAACGACATACCGGTCGCAGCGAGCGAATAATAGGCGGACACCTTAACGCTCGTTTCCGTGAAGTTCTATCTATATCAGGCTACCGGGAAAAGATAGGACAGGAATGTCTACCTGATCTTCGTCGCATCCAGCTCTCGACCCTCGAAAGCTTTCGACCAGGATGCTCGTTAAGTCGCGAGAAAATTGTATGGGCGACACGAGGTTTCGTAATGATGCTGCTCGCCCAAGGAAATTGATTTCGAAGCTTATCTTGTACCCCCGTTTTTCGACGATCAAATTAAGAATAACTAACGACGCCGACTGACTAGAAACATTTGTTTTCGGTCGGAGGAGGTGGGCGAAGTCATTTGAATATTACAGTGAATATATTAAACGAAACTAAAAGTGTCCTAGGCTATTACTATTGTTGCTGTTCACGTCAAATAAATAAGTTATATTTCATTTATTAGGTGTATCAATTAATCCGTAATATTGGAGATTCATGTGAGATGGAGAAACAGTATAGAAATTCATTGAGATGACTTTGATAAATGTAAATGACTAACCAATTTACGAAAATGGATAAATTCGTTAAAATATTTTCCAAGAAAGCATTCTCATTCTTTCTGTTGCGACAATTAAGTAATTATTATCGTCTTATTAAATATTATTATTTTTAAGTAGTATTCCTTCAATTTTGAAATTTATCCCAAAATAAATAAAATTATTAAAAAATTTCTCACTGAATCTAATTATTATGCTAGTTAACTATATTTTATTAAAATTCTGTACCTCTCTAATATTAAAAGTTTCCGTGAAATCATTTCAAGGAGAACGTAATTCTGAGACAGTGAGTTCAGAGTCGTCTCGAAAATGCAAATCTCGAATTCAGTTTAAAGAATCCTAAGATAGCCGCCATTGGAATAATCGAATTCGGGGTCGCTTCCGTGACAAATTCCGGAGGTCCGACTAAAGACTGCGGAATTATGCAAAGCTGTTTCACGCGCGTGAACCTTATCGATCGAATGAATTTAAAATGTACTCGAGTCGATGTTTAGCACAAATTGAGACGGTGTTCTCGTCGGGAATATGAATATTAATTCCCCGGGAGTAGTTTATCCGCTTCGCAGGGGTCCGGGGGACAGATACAAACGGCAACGGCGGGTAACAATGAAATCGGATCTACGGAACGGACGGGGTACAAACAATCGCGTTGGAATTAGCCGGTATATTAATTTCATCGTGACATTCGCGTGATCCTCGAATAGGAAGCGGACAGTTCGTAGAAAGGTCGTCCTCTTGACCAAGTCTACCAAAAGGATACCTCTCCCGATCGAGAGGGGTCGGAGCACCGGGGCAGAGGGATTATCGGCCACGAAATCAGCATATGCAAAAGTCGTGAACCATTAAAGTCGCCGGCTTAAAGGCAATTTTATGGGGTCTATAAACCATCGCGGTCCTCGGCGTACGTATTACGCAAGGATTAGAATCGGGATACCGGCGGCCGCCGGACAGCAGGTGTCCTCCAGGTTCACGTGAAACACAAGACGATCTTTTTTCCCATTCAAGAGCGGAATCCGCGATTTTATTGCGCGAGACAGACCCGTTTTCGCAGGGGAAGGATGTTAACGCCAAATGAATTTCATGTAACGTTGAAATAACAAGCACTGTCTAACGAAAAATTACATTGAACGTTGATCTAGTTTAAAATAATGTGATTTGAAATAACTAATACTCGTTTCTTTTTACTTTTGACTTGGACCACCACTGTCATAATTATGGGCGCAAGCTTCGCACACAAAGTTACGTAAACATCGATAAACCATCAATAAGAAATACTGCAAGCTAAAGAAAGATGAATTGTTCAATATTGATCGAACAAATAATTATTTCTACAATCTCTTTGTACGACTACATTCCAAAAATGGGGTTTCCAGCTGCTTAACACGAACATCAGCAGCTAAAAACGAAATACGTGTCAAATATTTTTCAAGAAACTGCGTACCGTATAAATTTCAGCGAGTCTTCGAATCGTGACCAGTAGCTCGGATGATCCGCAGGAAGTCGTAAAATTTCTGAAGACTAGTTTTGAGACGCGTCTTTTTATCTGCCCCAGGAACGAGAACATCCTCGTTGTCTGTGATTAATGTCTCAACGTTCTACGTACGGCCGGAAAGGTAGCAAAACAAACGTCGTGCATTTTTACCGGAGCTAATTCGAGGAACAAAGAAGACCATAACGCTGTTGTCGGACTGGCATGTGTAGCCGGGCAGGGAGGAGAACGGCTGGTGGAAATAATCGCGTCGCCAAAGTGAATCGTTCGCCGCTAAACGCCATAAAACCGGAGTCCGGAAAGCGGATCGGTAAAAAATCGGCATCGAAGGGGCTAGCCATCGAGAAAACTGTTTGGCCGCAGATGAGGTCGTCGCGGCGAGAGCGAAGGATGGGCAGAGGAGCGGCGAGGGGAGAAGCCAGGCAAAAAAATCGGAGCAGAAGAACGCCGGGGGAAGTGAAGGCTGCACGCGAGGAAGCGGCCGATAGAGGCGAGAACGATCTGCAAAGGAAATCGAATATCGTTGTTGCTGCGCGGGACCGATCGGGCCCCGATCATGCTCCTCTCCGGCGGCGTGAATCCTGCCTGATTTATGCTTCCAGGATATAAAGGGCTGATTTAGCTCGCGCCATTGTAAATCGGCCCTTGCTTCCGGTTTTCGAAAACGAAACAAGTGGGCACGCACACGTGATCGTTGCCGGGAGAGGCCCCGGGGAAATCGAATGATCGGCCGCCAGGTTTTTGCGAGCCGGAGACGACGGATGGGAAAGCAGACTGACACGTATTCGCACAATCGCGATAATGAATCCTAAGAGGAGCATTACGCCTGTTACGCCCGCGTTCATTGCCGCTCGTTTATTGAAGCGAGGCGCGACCACGAGGCGTCCTAAAATCGTTTCGTGCGCGGACGACAGCTTTCGGTTCTGATCAGGCGGACATCCTGACCGTAAAGGAGGGTTGGGAGCCAAGATTTATGCCATTAAACTGTTGCACTCGACTGGATCGCTAACTTGATCGGGACGCCACCGGAGAGCCCCCGCGGGCTACGCCATTTCTCTTACTTACTAAATTGTAACACATGTACAGAGTCTATAAAAAGTAATGGTCATCCGTCGTAGGGATGAATCTACACCTCGAGAAAACAACGAAGAAAATTGTTGTTAAAGCTTGTTTTCACGTCAATACCTTCTACTCATTGAGAAGAGAAAAAGTTCGAAAGGAGCCACATGTGTTGAGATATGAGCTGTTGCAGTTTTTGCAAAATTTGATTGCGCAGAATTATACGTACAGACAAAAGCCTAAATACTACTACAGTCCACGCGACCGTGTCGGTGAGAACATGATCGTGTGCGCGCCTCAAGCCAAACGAAGTTTAAAGGGACATTCGCGTCGCTAGGCCCGTATCAAGTGATCGTCTCCCTGCCCATTTGGATCATAAATTTAAAGTAGCAAAATATGAAAGAATACCTTATATCCGTTTTTATACGTAAGAATATTAATCCTGGGTTATAAAATACTAATGTCTAGTATAGATACTTACAAATTTTTCAGAATCCTCTGTTCCTCCGTCGGATCAACAGGACACTGTCATTTGAAGCACGAATCAACACATTTTCCAAAATCGTGACAGCGAACGGGAGGAAGATACTCCGATCACGGTTAAAATAGTACTGCTGTTGTCACCTCGGTTTTTCGTGAATGGTTAAGGGTGGATTTAGGTGGGGAAATGTTGCGTTCGTTAATTGGTCGGGGTTGCGTCGGGAGGACTTTAGGTTGAGAAGTGGGGAAACTGTCAAAGAAATTCCTTTTAGCATTGTCTTCGGTCGTCAATGACGTGATGTATATGCCGGTTCAGAGCTGATTCGCATGCGTTTTTTGCTTGCTAAACGTCCTTTACAGGTATATCACCTAATCACGCTGGAGGAACGGTGAGGTACGGTAACATTTTATAATACAGGATTAATATTCTTATAACGATGGATACGTATCAGGTATTCTTTCATATTTTGCAACTTCAAATTTATGATCCGAATGGGCAATTTCGTTTGTCTCGAGGCTCGCTGTGAATAGGCCCATATACTCATTTAATTTCGTTATAAATACACAAAATTTCCAATCTAAAAATTATGAATATTTTCCACTTCAATTGAAAGCTAATAGTGTCTTTTTTTTTATTCTCAGACTGCCAATTTTATGCATCCATGATAAAAATGAGTAGGTGGAATTTAAAGTGGCGGATGGATTAAAAGAATCTAAAGCTAGAACACACACACACATGGAGTGCATCAAGTTTCTGGTTAATCTACTAGACATAAATGTTCTCCAATATTTTTGACCGTTTGATGAATAGACATTTACATATTTAATAATAAAAATAAACCGATGGCGCGTTTAGAAGAACGGAGAAACAAAAATATATGATAATATCAATTATTAAAATTGACTTATTAAAAAGAAAAAAGAAACATTCTTATCTGGCTCCCGTTCCTTGTGCAATTGAGATAGAACATTCATAATTTCCATAGGACATCGACTTACTTTTCCAGCGAAATGTCACGGTTCCACGGTCTCTCGGTTGACCGACTGCCGAAAGCGTTACATAAAAATCGGACTCACCTGAAACAGAAAATAAACAATGCGAGTAAGTAAGCTGTTTCGAGGTAAAAACGAAAGAGGTAAAAAATTGGGATTGACTCGGCCAATCATAAATAACGAACCGTGAAATTAAAAAGCGACGCGTAACGACTGTCCGCAAGCAGTCGGACGGCAGCGAGAGCTCGGAATTTATGCGTACGCCGGAGCTATAACTGCGTTTCTATTTTATAACGAAATGTTCGTAAAAATCCCGGTGCTCGTATAGTGGCTAAAAGTTGTAGTTATCATTACCAAACGAAACTGCTTGTCCCAGTCGCTCGTAAAAACGACTTAATTATCGTTGCCGACGAATTCGCGGCCAACTAGCCCGGATCTGTTAATCGGCTCCCTCAGGAGTAACATCCTCCGATAACGTCGATTCGCGTTAAAAAATCCGGCCGGACCACGCCGGGCAAGCCACCGTGCAGCCTTAATTAGTCGGTTTTAAACGGCCGAACTTGTCCACCGGCTCGGGCGAACATAATTTGTCTTTTTAAACATGCGAGAGGCGTCTTACTTTCGGTGAAACACATACACCGACCTCCTTGGGACCCGTTACCGATACTTTTCATCCAGAAAAAAACGCTGAAACTGTTGCAGCAGTAAAACTGTCCTTTGATGTATGAACTGATCTTTGATGTATTAGCTGTACGCAGAAGTTTCATCTCAATCGTTCAAACAGACTATACGAGGGATTTTATGCACTTACGGAAATAATTAGTAGGTGCACACGCATTTTATCCACAATATTTGTTTGGTGTATGCAAAAGTTTTCTTCCAATCGTTCAAACAGACTAGACTGCGGATTTTATGCATTTATGGAAATAATTAGTAGGTGTAAAATTGAAAACAGTGAAAGAATTAGAAAAATTTGAAGATACCGTTACATTATTATCAACCTGTCGAACATATTAACAAAAGAAATTAATTTCTATTTCACTCCGATTTGTTGTTGTAGTTCACGTAAAAAAATATTGTTCTGCATAAATATCCGCTGTTTAATCTGTTATAACTAGACTGTGGATCTTCATGCGAAATAAAAATGTCCTGCAGCAATTTAAAAAAACAGGAGCTAAGGAAAAAGTTCTGTTGTTCTTGAATCATTTTAGTGTGTTGAAAGTAATGCATTCTAAATTCTCTTAATCCATTTTCGTTGTAAATGCATAAAATCCGCAGTCTAGTTATAACCTAAATATAAATATAAATATAGGAGTCATTATCTGCATGCAATTAAAATTATTTACGTGACAAATAAATATTTATTCAGCTCCATATGCAAATAATGCATAAACATTTGATTTTGCATGAAGATCCGCGAAATCCGCTTATTCGCAAGTAATGAAACATTGAGGTTTAAAAGCGGAGCCAGCTGGAGGCCAATGTGTATCGTAGATCAAGCCGCGGCCGAGAGGACGAGGAAATAGACTCATCGCGCAAATAATCTGCGCGGAACGCAACAAAACGCGGCGCAAATGGCAGAGTAAACTGCAGAGCCGCGAGAGTTATAAACGAACGAACACAGAGCAGCGATTCCTCGAGGTGTAGCAAAAGATGCTCGTCTCGTGGAAGCGGGACGAATGCCGTTCGTCGTTCGGTCTCGAAACTCGCAGTGTTCGCCGGGGCCGGTCGCGATTTTCAACGGTCGAGAGGCCTGAATGCGTCGAACTCGGCGCGGGACACCTATCGACTCTCGAATCTGCGTAGCTTGCATAAGGTCCCGGCGGGGAAGTTTCTTGCACGGCCGTTTCGCCGTGTCGAATCGCCACACAGTGAGAGAGAAACGGCAAAAACTGCGAGAGCGCCCCGAAAAATTGCCGGCTTTTACGCAAAGCCGGCCGCTAATAAGTTTTTTCTCGGCCTTCGGAGTTTTTTTTTTTTTTTCGAAAGCTCCACCCGGAAGGTGTCGTCCCACGAAGAAGGAGCCTGTGTTCTCCTCCTCCTCCTCCCTCCATCCGCCTGTCACGTAGACCTGTTTCCCGGTGGAATAACGAACCGTCTTTCTTCTGCTAGCACGCATGCATGCATGCATGCATGCAGGACTTACCAAATCGAGGAGACTCGGTAATGATTCGCCCTGATCGGAATGCGAGGAACATGCGAATTTATCTTAATTCGGAGACGTGCTCGACTTCGCCGGGTGTAATTGCGTAAAACTCCCGCAGATTATTCCCCTGGGAACTGAGTCGCGGACAATGAAGACCTCGCGGGAAAAACCGACCGCGGTAGAAACTCGAATTCCGCTGTTTTTCGGCGGTGAGTGCAGCTGCGCTGCGACGTTGCTCCTGAGGAGACTTTCTAGTGAGCTGTCGGTGGAAGGAGGAAGCGTTGACGGCACGTGA
The DNA here is from genome assembly GCA_028455605.1 of Lasioglossum malachurum. Taxonomy (NCBI): domain Eukaryota; kingdom Metazoa; phylum Arthropoda; class Insecta; order Hymenoptera; family Halictidae; genus Lasioglossum; species Lasioglossum malachurum. Next base: position 13,064,134 of record CM052319.1, read on the forward strand.
GAACTCGTAAAATACAAGGTGACCATTCACGGGAATGGAACACGCATTCTGCGGAAAGGTATCTTTGCGATTCTTATTTTAACCGAGAATTCGAAGAGCCACAGTCTACTGGACCTCGAAGGATACGGTATTATCAGAGAGGAAATAAAAGTGCAGGGGTCCTTTCTGCCACCACTTTTACGGTATAGACAGATTACAAGCAGAGTTAAGCATTAATCTTCATCGTCAATCGTTGATTAAAAAAGATATCATCAAAAAATCGGAGACCGATTCAATCGATTAATGAAGTTAATCGTCAATTGTTGATTAAAAAAGAAATCATCAAATAAAAACATAAAAGCACGTAAACAGAGTTTGTATTATAGACCAAATGACAATACACCTAAACTCAATTTAAATTTTTTTCAGTATTTATATAAATAGTTTTGATTCAAAACAATTATCCAATTGACGATTACAATTCAAAGGAATCTAATCGATAACCGGAACTAACGATTAATAACTTTTAATCGTTAACCGCAATTAACGACTAAACTAGGAGATTAATTGTTAATTGCGATTAACGATTGAAGTAGAAATTTATTCGTCAATCGTTGATTAAATTTTTGGCCAACTCCGATTGAAAGTGGGTACAGTTTCTGTTACATGCTAAATCTAGGTATACTCTGTCTCTGTCTATCTATTGAGTTGGCAAGAAAAAGTGAGATAGAGCCCAATTGTTTTATTCAAGCAATGAACTTTAACGAATAAGATATGTTCCCTTTTGTTCGATGATCTTTTGTCAAAAAGAATAAATAAGAAAATGTTTTATTGATTAAAGTTCATCGGTTGAATAAAGAAATCCGGTTTTATTCCACCTTCACCTATGTTTTAGTACATTCTAGTATATCCTTGYGTATTCTAGCATATTCAAGYATATCCTAACGTGATACAATTTTCGTTCATCGACTAGAGGATTCTCTATGCTAAAAATAAAGGCTTTAATCAATGCAGACGATCCTGTGCTCTATAAATTTCCAGGCGTAATAAAGGCGTGGGGATCTGCAATCTAACAATCAAGTTATGGCGCGAGCTGTGTTATTACCCGGCAGGTAATACAGCGGGCGAACATTTCGATACCGGCAATCAAGGAGTAATCGCTCCAAAAACGCCTCTCGCGTTCAGTCAGTAGGCAGAAATGCGGAGAAGTCCAGGAAGATTGTCAAGAGACGGTGGATCACGAACGTCCTGAATGACCCCTASTGGCGAATTGGGTASTGGCACGAGACTATTCGAAAATTTTTGTYGGSGAACATWAGCAATATGGTCTTTACAATACTACCCACAATTTGTATTAAACATAACCAGTAAATGGTGCACCTGAAAGTGTACCTCCCTGATGTTTTGCATACTACTGCTGGRCACATTGTACTTTGAGTAACGATTAATTTTATTCGTTTGTAAATTTACCAGACAGAAGTGGCTCAGCAATTATACGATAATAAATCGCATTTCGTATTTAACAAATGATCAGTTTAATTTATCTAAAGAAGTATTAGAACACTCCGTCTCGGCGTGATTGCTGGCCCTTTCTTTCCTTTTCGAAAACGGTGGTCGCCCCGACCCGAGGCGGTCCTCATACATTATTAACATTCGGCCGAGTATATTAGTAGATGGTTACGGAGCTGGCGGATTTCGATTCGGCCCGACGCGGGCGGCGGCCTTTTTTGGCTCGTAAGCCACCTCCTCCGTCCCTGGCGAGATCGAATCGCATTTAAACGACGGGCCCCGACATTCCCGATCGCGCTCGAATCGTTTATGCGCGTTCTCAATAAGATGCTCGGGCGACGAGAAGAACGGTTCCAGAGGATCGGTGCTTGAAAGCCGCGGCTACCGCGAATCGGCAAGCGAAGCTGTGCTCAGAGAGAACGGCAAAGAGGAACCCAGAGCGTAGCCGCCGGAATGAAGAAGCCCGGGCACATACGTGGGGCACATCCACGATCGGCTTTTCAGGAAGAACCACCGCGTCGCGCCGACATTTGCATTTTAAATACGCTCGACATCGTCGCGACCGACCAAATTGACCGTTTCCTCCTCCTTCCGCCGCAGCCTCCTCTCGTCTTTTTCGTCCACCAGCCGAGCCAGAGAGCTCTTATCTCGGCTCCTGCTTATTTCTTTTCGGGTGGCAGCGACGAGACCGGCTACACCTCGACGAAATTTGAATAATGTGTATTTTAATATCTGCCGAGGCCGCTTCCGTCGCTGGGCCAGCCACTGTCGCGTTTCCACGTATGTACAGGGAGCGAAGAACTGTTTGGTCTCGACTGCCATACGCGTATTCTACACTTTTACATAAAATCTGCAGGAAAAACGTGCCGCAGAATTGTCCCCGAACTTCAAAGTCAAATTTCTTTTTAGTTAGGTAAAGCGTTTGCTGAGTCAAGTAAATTTAGGTAGATGATTAGAATTTTGATTCAAAATTTTAAAAACCCGATTAAAAATATTCTAGGTCGATCTAAAAATCTGAAAATTTGTATTTAGACTAATATGGTAGTCCCTAAGCCAGGAAAAATGATATTCTTCATCTGAAATGAACCACCTGGCTTGTGCAGGATGTCGAATATATTCTTTTACTTAACCATCTCTGGATCCGAAACATATTTTAATGAATTAAACATATTAAAAATATTTTAGGTCGATCTAAAAATCCGAAAATTTGTATTTAGACTAATATAGTAGTCCCTAAGCCAGGAAAAATGATATTCTTCATCTGAAATGAACCACCTGGCTTGTGCAGGATGTCGAATATATTCTTTTACTTAACAATCTCTGGATCCGAAACATATTTTAATGAATTAAACATATTAAATAGGTCGTGATAAAAATCTGAAAATTTGTATGCACATTGCATTTCGACCACACAAAATATTGTCATTTGGTCACACGCAAAACATTTATTTATTGTCCGACGATTAACCGTTTTGACCCGCAGCCATTTTTCCGCCAAACGATGTATTTCGGAGCAATGCGTCCATCAATTTTTGAAGTTACCGAATTCCAAACACTCGAAGCGCCTGTAAATTATCCATTAAAAAGATTGGGATCATTAGCGCGACTGAAACGCGCGCACAATGAGACCGAGGATGCAATATCGACGCAGCCGGCTTCAATCATTCGAGTGACTTCAATGCGCGGCAGACAGCGAGTGGCGGGCTTAGAGTCATTAGCCTTAGAGTCCCGTGTAATAATCCCAATCAAACTAGCATTAAAATTCCTTAATAAATTTCATCGGACAACGGATTCAGGTGTTCGCTTTTATGTGTGCCAAAGAACTGGAAAACATTATTTTAATATACACCGGCGGCGCAAACGCGGACAGCGTGCTTGAGAGCGGGCCAGAACGAATACGCGAGCACATTAATCTTTTTCAATTTCCGGCAGTCCATATATTCAACATCAAATTATAATTGATTTGTTGTTTTTTTTTTCATATATATCCTTGGGCTCTCTCATCTCGTTTCTCATCCGTTTCTTTGGGCAAGCGTATCGAGGAGAAGGGCGATTAGCGTGTCTCTTTTTCCTGGTCCAGCTCCGGCGAGCTAACGAGCGGAGTTTTTCGGCGAGCCGATTTCACGGGTGACGTTCGGGGGTCGTGTTAATCCGTCAGCCCGATGATTATGGTTTTACTCGTCGACTTGGTCATTCGCCGATGGTCCGGGAGAAAACCGTGCCGAAAGATTTTACACATTATTTTAGAAATATATTTTTGTGGCCTGTCGATATCGGTAAACCGGAGTCGCCAGATGAGGGGTTTTTACTAGAATCGAGGGAAAATGTTATCCCCTCTAAATATCATTTATTTGCTTTAGCAAATCCTTCAATTTATACAGTACACTTCGATTTTTCTTTAGATATTTAGAAAAATGTTTAAATAATCGCTGGATTTTTTTAATAATTTATTTATTGTATCGTGTTGATCTGGTAACGCATTATTTATTTCCATTTTACACTTCGGTTTTGTGTATTTGTATCGGATTCGGGTCATAAATTGTACAGCATCGGAGCGAAGTGACCTATAATCTTCTAGAGACAGAGAAAAATCAAAGCGCCAAAGTAGATCCTGATTCATGGATCAAGATAACACTTGTTCTGTTGTTCCAATAAAATCAAACGAGATTTTGTTGTATCTCTGCTCGTGAATCTCAATGAAATCCACTTGATCCTTTTGCTGCAGGCCGGAGACCACGCTTTGGACGTTTAAGGGCTGTCGTTAAGTTATCCGTTGCATTATATAAATCACAGCGAACAAGAGGGGGAGAATGTTTTCACTGAAAACACGATACATATCGGGATCTGTCGCTAGTTTTCTTTTGCTAACAAATTTCAGCTTCTGCACCTTACTTCGATGCTATAAAATGTTCTACAGAATGCTTTCACAGAGACGAATTTTAACACAGTCGTTTGATTATGTTTGCGTTTAATCAAGTTTTACTATGATCAAGTTTTTAAGTTTGTTCAAGTGCATGTTTGATCAAGATCAACTTCTATCAAGGTCAACTTTGATCAAGTTCATGTTTGATCAAGCTTAACTCTTATTAATTTAAATTCGATTTAACTTGAATCAAGTTCATGTTTGATCAAGACCAGCTTCGATCAAGGTCAACTTTGATCAAGTTCATGTTTGATCAAGGTCAACTTTGATCAAGCTTAACTTTGATCAGATTTAACTTAGATCAAGTTTAACTCTGATGCACTTTAACTTTGATCAAGTTTAACTTCCAGTTTCAGTTATATCTTTATGAAATTACTTCAGAGTGTTGGGATTTTTTCGAGTGATGGTTTGGAAGTCAACGTGTTAAGGTCAAAATGCACAAGCCCAAGAGATTCAGAGAATCCATGACTGCCATCTGCTAAATTGTTTTAACATTTCCCACAGAGGGTACGCGGCGCCTAATAAAAAATTTCAACAGGGAACTTAAACACGAAAATAAACAAACATGTTGAAAAATCAAAACCGATAGCTATGTTTCCTCTATTAATGCTTGTAAATGAAACATTAGGAAAGAGAGCAGAACAAAATTAATTCTTAATCCAAAGGTGTATAAACATGATTCGCTTTTCCTTCCATCGATGCCCATAAATGGCCATCTCCGGAGGAGAGCAAATTTAGAAGCTCCCCGAGTCCGTAAAATTTCGCCGTTCTCGTTGCGATTCCTCGCAGGTCCGCGTCTCCCTTTCAATTTAAATCGACCGGGGTCCCGCGCTCAAATCCATCAAATAAACATATATGCGCGAGAGTCTACGAATGGGAAGCTTTCAAAGATTCATGGATTCACCGCGAACCGGAGGCCGGCATTAACCGACTCGTAGGCGAGCCGCTGTGCACGTGCGTGTACACGATCGGGATCCATCGGGATCTACATGATCGGATCCTGTTGATTGCGTGCGTCCCCGACAAAGCGACACCGCTCGCGTAGACACACGCTGCATGCGTTGCATTCTGTGTGCGCTCCTGTTGCGAGGATACCGGGGAAAACAGATTGCTGGACCCTTCGCTGGATGCTAAGTGGATGGAGAAAGTAACGAAGATCGAGAAACAGGACTCTTTTTTAATCGCGAGACTTTTTTGTGATTCGATGGTTGCCCTGTCTCGACCCTGATTTGCTCATGCTGACGAAGTCGCCGGATTAAAACTTGCCACGTACTACAGCGCTCGGACTTACTTACTCGCGACGGCCGAGTTTCGAAGGCTACGCCCCCTCGACCCGACCGCGCGTCTCGCTCCCCGTGGCGGCCCTAGTTCGCAGCTCCTCAGGCGCGTCCCATACTCGCTATTCGTGGCGCCTAGGAGGGGGCGTAGCCTCCGAAACTCGGCCGTCGCGAGTAAGTAAATCCGAGCGCTGCCCTACTACTTCCCCTTCTACGTAGCTTACTAAAATTATGCGACCATTTTGCATCTAAATCGATCGCCTTCCGAGATTTATTGGAGTTAATTTTTACAATTCCGCGGAAGTAAATGAATATTACATCTATGCACAGATAAGATAAATAAAGAGAAATTTCACGAAGTTAAACAATGGATGAATAAATAAAATAAGAATTAATTGCCAATAGGAATCCAATAATTCATCACCAATTATATTATGTCGTATCGAGTAACTCACTTTGATATCAAATAATTACGGTGTTTAGTATAAAATATGGAATACCTCCAGGAGCTGTAAACATGTCGGCTTCGGACGCTAATGCCATAAAATTTTATACAAAATTCAATTTTAAAAGCTCCTTTGGTGAACTCTAATAAATTTGGTGAACATACCGCAAGGAATAAGACCGCCAAAAGCGAGCATAAACGCGTACCGATATATATCATTGAATAATTAATACAAATTCGGTCCGCTTAATGATAGCCTGTCGATTTTTATGAAGCCACCGGAAGAGTCTCTTTCGCCGAATTCGACAATTAAACCATACATTAATCACTTTAATTACATGGCGGCGTAGCAGTGACTGACTTAACGGTAATGAATAATAAATACCGTGATATCATCGATCAGTCGTACTGGACGTGCAGCATCGCTGCGAAGCCCACGCATAATTTGTTCCCCATTAATGCCTTGCAAATTAACGAAACCCAATTGGCGCCTTTCGATCGGACGTCGACGTTCCTGCGTATCTCGAGAGTCGCGTCTTCCTATCTATGTAAATGTAGGCGAGCTTGCGACGCGGACAAGTGCAGCTTGCAATGAAGAATTTTTTATAAATGATATTTCAAAGTTTAACCCCTTATTGTACAAACGTGTAAAAAATACGATAATTATTTATGTAAATATTGAAATATGAAGAGTGTGTATTCCGTTCTTCCAAGTCGAAATTAACTTTCTATTATTCTTTAATCAATAAAACCATTAAAGTATAGTATAGAGTTTCTCTTTTCTTTTATAAATGATTAAAGACAAAGAAGTTCTACTTATTCTAACCACGAAAAAGTTGCAAGGGGTTGGAAACAAATTGTAACTGTTTTAATACTTACATATGTGCAACAGGGAAGATTGTATTTACTCGTTGAGAAAAAGAAATTGGAAGATTTGATGTGAAGGACTTAGGGCACTCGAGTCCAGAAATGTACTGTTACCTCTAATGGAGCCTTCATCGGATAATCGTCAAGGTGATTATGGACTTTTGATTGATAATTATGGCGAGCCTGTTAAGGAATTTGACGGTTCTTTTCTGGATGATTACCTAAATGCTAGTTGCGGACGTCAAAAACTGATGATCATCTTGCTTTTTGCATTTTCTCGGCCATTTTTCACGCTGGCGTGTGTTATGCTAACTGTAACCCTCAACTCTTGTTGCTCAAGAGACCGAATTTTTCAGACACCTGTACCATTATCGACAATATTGCTTACATTATTTACATTTAAATATTGTGTGCGGTATTATATAAATTTCGTATCCGTAATATGAAAAAAATCATATTACGAGGGAATTGTTCTAGGTCGGAAGAGATGTTTAATTTTCGAGTTAAAATAGCTCCGACTGCAAAGGATTAAATAACAGACGACGGTTCTCTCGGGCAGAAGTATGTGCGTGTGTGTGTGTGGGGCGAATGGTCGGTAGCGAAATCTGAAACTCAAAAACCGCCCTCGATCCTTCCTTCATTAAACTGCGTGTCACGTAATTGGCGCGACAGCGTCGCCGGAGAGACATTCAGCCTTCGATTCCCATTTTCGTTCGTTGGTTTTTGCGGCGGACAAGTGCCGCCTCGATCAAAAGCAGCCTCGTAAAAGGAGCAGCCCGGAGGATCGAGGCGTTTCGATTTTCCCCTACCAGGATTCTATTATTGTTCTACGGTAACGAGGCGAGTAGCAAAACATGTTCTGGGGTCCCGGGATTTCTTCGCGGAGCCGGGCTGGGTGTGGGGGGGGGGGGCGCCGCTTCTCTTCAGGGCCAAAGGGAACCGACTGGTAGAAGAGGGATACAGGGAGTTACACGATCCTTACACCTTCCGTTCTCGTCCTACATTTGCTCTCGTTACTGGCCGATCCGCCATTAGCCGGCCTCTGCTCATGCTCTGATCATGCTCTGCTCAAGGGATTGGATGTACCGCCAGGCGAAAAAGGGGGGAAAAACGATTCGTCGACAAATCAAATGAAACGAACGATGAAATTGGCCGTCTGCCGCTGCTGCCGCTGATCATGATGGTAATCGATGGGAGGAAATCGATCTGAGAAACTACGTTTTGGTCTCGATGATAACTATACCAGATCGGCGGAAGCCTCGCCGTATTTCTTTCTCGATGCTGAAGCGAGTGCGATCGTCCTGTCGGTGGGGCCTTGGAACTTTCCCTAACAAATCTCGGCCCTTCTTGCCAGGCAATTTCAGAGTCTTCCTCTCCAGTAGCGAGTCACCTTTGACCCATCCCTGAAGTTCCATTCTATTTCATTATATTTTCTGGTACCAAAAATTATATGAACAATATTTTCTCGTAGCCACATCTTAAATGTGCCCCGTACAAGGGGATGTTTGAATGACCCACCCTCTATACTCAATTAAATAAATCGATTTTCAATCATTCCTCCCCACCTGATTACCAGAGCTCTAATATTTCTGTGAAGCGGATCGCGTCAACAGTTTTTTGTAGGTGGACGCGTAGAGGGCATATGAAGGTCAACATAAAGTAAAATATTTTCCATCGCAATTGGCCTTCAATGATCTCGAATGTCCTTGAGGCCTCGAACACTGTATGCATCCTAAAGTACTGAGATCATTCCACTCAAAAATATGTCCTTCAAATGTCCTCTACGCGTCCGCTTCCAGAAAAGCATGTTTGGCTGCGGATCTTTGTGCAAAATAAAAACTTTCTACCCGAATTGCGACAAGCTGGAGTGAAATGAATATCTAATCTCTTGCCGAATATATTTAACACGTTGAAAATAATTAGTATATTTAAATTCCTCAAATATTTTCCCCGCCACAAATTAGACCTACCCATTTTTATCGTAAATGCGTAAAACCCGCAGTTTACTAATAAATAATGAGGAAATTGTACAGCATTTTTCAAGTTCAACCACACCCTCGTAAATTGAAGAAAGATTTTCGCATTCTAAAGACCCATTCTCAAGACTCATTCTATTAAGAGCCACAGACTCGAATATGTGTCCAGTCATTATCTACACAGGATTACTCGCAATTATTGTTAGGATAGAGAAGCTGGCAGCAGACGCGTTCGTCGGGTCACGTACGGTGTACCCCGTCCCATCGCCGACGGGAGAGGTGGTTCGCGTTTTTTTTTTTTTCGGCGAGTTGTTCATTAAATTCGCGAAAGGACCCACGCAAAAACGATCGAAGTACCGCTCGATCTTTCCGGCGATCGATCAGCGCGCAGCCGGGCGGAGGCGCTGTCGTTATCGCGCCGGGGAAATTAATTTGAGCGGCGAAACAAGCCGCCGCTTTATTGGCGGAAGTTAATTGCCAGTCGAAGTTCGAAGCCTCGTCTCTTTCTCTCGCATCCCCGGCGTATCGTTTTCCATTAAAGGCGCGTGCAAAAGCCCGTTTGTATTTCGCCGGTAGGCTTAATTAAAAAGTAAACGCGCTGGCGAGCCTCCGCTAAGCAAACATGGCTGCCATCCTGATCGGTTTCCTTTGGACCCTGGTCCAATCGTTGTCAGGATCATCTTGAGATTATTCAAAGTAACCTTTTCCTTCGCGAAAAACGCGGACCAATCGACGTCACGCTCAACGGGGCCTGTCGTAGCCGCGCTCTGATTTGCGCTCTTTGTCGAAAAGGGACAAAATTACTTCAAACTACACCCTCTATCTAGAACGGACCACGTTGTAACAGTATGTTAAAAAATTAAAAAATTACGAAACATAAATGGTTCCTATTCGCAGCAGTGCGCGAGTTGCAACCGCTTTCTCCGTCAACTTTGGGTGCCACGCGCGCCAGCAATTTGCAACGAGGACTCCGCGAGCGGATTTCAGTGCCACTCGCGCCTCCGTTGGCGGCGCCGTAAATCAAATTGAGATTTCAAGCGGGCTGGCAGCGTGTCGGTGTCATCGAATCTCGGATAAGAGGATTGAATTATAAATACGTGGCTGGCAAAATCGAGCAACAAACACCGCCGGCCGAGGCTCGCCGGGCGTTTTCGCTGGTGTCGAGTCTCCATCGACTTCCGTCGACTTAAATCGAACACCATGAACAACCCCCTCCTCACTCTCTCCCTGTCCCGAGATCGAATTCTTCGGCGAGTCTGTCCTCCGCAGGGGTTAACTAAAAGGCAGAAGGCTCCACCTCGGTTGGAAGAAGAGGAAAAAAAGAAAGGAAGCGGACAACGGGGGAACGCACTCGAAAGCGAAGGAAGAGGGGAAGACGGACGACGTACCACGGCAACAGGCTTATCTCCTTCTGGCCGGTAGCAAAACGGGCCCAGCCGGTATATACGGTCATGTTTATACCGACTTGTCTATTCGTCAAATGCTCTCTTCTACCGGGCTTCGCTCTCGTCATCCGGTTATCGTCCTCGAGGATCTGGGATTGTCCCCGGCCTTTTACAGGACCGTCGCACATCGGACGCGCCGGCTAACGGTATAACGATGTCCGAAGCCAGACAGATATATTGCCCGGCCGCGAACACTTCGGCAGCCCTGACAGATCCGCAGGAGATTCGGCTCCTCCGTCTGCCAGCGCTGACGAGGCTCCCGATAGACCTTACATCTCGTCGGAGTTTCTACTTTCTCGATTGAAATGCCTGCTAACAAATTCAGGACTCGTTGCGTCCTTGACCATTCACCCCCCACTCAAATGCAGATCGGTGATTTTTGGTTCCAACAATTTCTGCTTAAAATTTGTATCATCCTGTTGGCGATGTTATCCCGATTAAAATGAGTCCAGACACGACACAGTTTGGATCGTAGTTGCTCGTTTAATACGCAATACAGCGGAACCTCGATTATCCGAACAGTTACGTAGTTGCCAGATTGAAAATTTTGTTCGTACAAGTGTGTAGTATACGCTACGCTTTAGATTGAAATTCAATCATTGAATCGTTTCAACCCAGATGCTGTCGATTCGGATAATAGAGGTTCTACTGGATCGTCAATTGAACAAGTAAATATGCTCCGAATTATGTCGTGTTTGGTTTCGTTTTAATCAGAAAAATGTCACGAACACGATGACCAGAGGTTCACGCAAAAATAATTAGAAATAATAATTGTGTTGAACATGTATCTTGTGAAACGTGAAGACGAATTTTCTTTTCAAAAATTAATCAATATTTCGTACCACCAACAGCGCATGACTGGATCAACGACCATTGCGTTACGATTTCCGTAATAAATCCTAATCGCTTTGTCCATATTTGAAGCAAAAGTGATATCGACGACGTATTGTCCGAAGCGAATTCTCCGCTCGATTCTCCGTTCTCCGTTCGATTGAGAACAGCTGAGAATTATGTAACGAAACGAGTTGCCTCTATGGCGGCGGCGGCGGCGTCGAGGAAAAGGTTAACGCATTTGCTAGGAGGAGACGCCCTTAAGCCGGATTCGCACGATAGCAAAGGCAAAGGTACAACGACGCCGGACACATTGTCCTGTCGCGAGCGTTATTTATCTCGAACTGTCGCCGGGTCTCTACGCCCATCGTTGCACTCGAGAGCATGCGCCGCGGCGGAAAGAACGCCGCGGAAAAGAATAACAGGTAAAAGTTATGAAGCGAAGGAAAGAGCGAAAGGAGCTCGCCTCTCTCGGACTCCGCAGTTCGTGTTTCAAGCCCGGTTTACACGAGACTGTATCGGCTCCTATTGTGAAGCAAATCTCGATGCTCGATACTTAGCCCACGGGCTAACCTCTGTTTCTACAATTCAGCAAGACATTAACATTTTTAGCATTGGCTTACCATCTTAGGTACAAAAACGTTTCGCTCATTCACACGAAGAAACGTCACGAATATAAAAATACCAATTTTACAAGGTCCTGTAATTATTTAACTGGCTGCGGCTGCAAGTGAAAACAAATAAAACTCAATAGAACTATCTATGGCGTTAGTTTTATAAGTATGTTCATACTTATAAACATAAAAATGTGTTAATACTCCGGCGAGTAGATTAATTTGTGACGGTTTTCTTATGCACGAGACATTTTCTACATGTATACTTTGCCATCCTAGAAATGTTTCTGAGTGTACGTTTATGTACCAATAATTAGATTGTGGATCTTTATACAAATTAAAAAATGATTGCAGGACACAGGAGCTAAATAGCTATTGTGTTCTTCTTTTAATCATCCTACTAAGCTGGAACTAATACATTGATATCCTTAAACGGTAACTTAATTAAACTTGATTAAATTGTACGTGCCCATTTTTGTCATGAATGCTTAAAATCCGCAGTCTTCTAATAATAATTCGCAATATTAACACTAAACCTACCACCAGCGGTTAAAATGACCGTTTCCAGATTTATTATTGTATAATTATTGAAATAATAAAAATGATTTTATAAGAATTGATTGTATAAATATCTTTATTAGAGCACGTATTTTTCTTTTACAATAGGAGCCGCACAAAGTCTAAATAAAATCAGTCTTGTCATTTTGATAAGGGAACATGTAGATACCAGTTACTTTTAAGGTTTAATGTTAAAAATTAAAATAATCTCCCAAAGTAATATTTTTGCGACATGAATAGGTTCATACATTTTTATTCAGAATACCGGGTGGCACGGGAAAAAATAAAGAAGAAAACAAATGAACCGATACTGGATTACATCTCCCTCGAAACAGAACAACTTTCGTATAAAACATTTTTTCAAATAGTTTTACAGGTGAGTGTAGAGAGGTGGGCGAGAACCCCGAGAGCACTTTCGATTCGTTCTGGATTTGCGACGGGTGTTGTTTTACGACTGCGACTCTCGGCGAGGCGAAGAAGGGCCACCGATGCATGTGGCCCGGATTGAAAGCGAGCAAGGAAATGGTCCACCTCCGCGAGGAGAATGGTACCGGGACACATTTAACGCTGCATTTGTATGCAACGGTCGGCGCGCATGTCCCGTTGCACCTTTAAACTGCCAATTTTCGCGACGACGGTAATTGGAAAATTGGTAAACATCAGTACATTGGCTTGATATGATAGTTTAGTAAGAATTGCAAGTTCTAAGAGATTCTGAAATTGTCACGGTACAAAGAATTAGAGCAACTTTCTCTAAAGAACCGTGTAGAACTTTTTCCGCGAGAAATGGTCACACGAATAGCAACTCGCAGAAGTTCTCTGCGGAAGCTTGTATGCACTTTCAAGTAACAAGAACTGGCCATGCTAGATTTGATCCGCAGCTTTTTAAGGTTGCCACTCTCGGTGGCGAAACGGGCCCACCAGGACGAGGCAAAATAAATGGACATCGAAAACTTTGAGGATTACTCTCACCTACCATTATTGAAAATATCCTTTACGTTATTAGATATGTAGGTATCCAATAAATTAGTGAACGTTTAAGTATTTCATAAGGGATTACATCAATTTCATATCCACCTAATTTAAAATCTCATGAAAAATGGAAATATTTTAGGTCGGAAGAAATGTTTAATTTTCGAGTTGAAATAGCTCCGAGTGCAAAGGGTTAATATTTCCAAAAATAACGAAACACAGTTACGACAATGGCACGAGATGATAAATTTTAAAACTGACGCAAATGCAGGATCATTGTCCGGCTGCTTCTAAATTTTGCAAACCTAGTTTTCTCGCCGAGTCGCACAGTTTAAGGGGGCAAGACCAAAAAAATCTCGAGAGCAATATTGACTCCTGAGGACCACCTTAATGGCCATATATCACGAAGGACGATGCACCGGCAGCCGCGTAAAAAGGGGTTCGCGACAAGTTCGCGACTCGTCCTTCCCTATAATGTCGTCGCCGAGGTCCCCGGCCGATTTGAGCCGGTGACTGATGCCGCGAAAAAGAAGACGCGTTAGAGAACGGGCCTTGGCGTCTTGCTGAGCGACAACGCAGCTTGTTAGCAACGAGCGCCAAAGGTGGTCTTCCTCCTGGCTCATTTTTTCCCGGGCTGGTTCGCGGAACTCTTTGTTTTGCTGGCGCGTCGTGTTTCCCGACGGTCGTTCCGCGATCTAATAGATCCGTCTGCGAGCCTGATGGATGGCCCTCGAGCGGGGGCGACGAATGGCCAGGATTTATTAAACTCGAAACGTTTCCACGAGTAGACAACGCTGTTGTCACGGCCTCCTTGCAATAACAACCCGGCTAATGAAACAATAATACTTGTTCCGCCAGCAGTCGATTTGTCATTAAACCTTCGGGACGCTGCGTCGGTGCGCTATATCAAGTTTTATCTTCGCTATTTGTCGCACGATTATTATACGCTGCGATCGTTATTAAATATTTTGCATTGGGAACGTCAGGACGATAATCTTAGATTTTTCTAATCTAAACTGTTTTATATTTCAAACAGTCAATTTCTTCATAAATGCATTTATGGCTTCTGAACATTTTGAAAAAATGCCAGAATATAAAGTCCCATAGAGAATTTAGTACGATTTTTATTCTATTTATATTTGAATTATTTATATACGTCTTGTTTACTTATTGGATTCATATTTCATAAATACGAAGACTACTGCCACTGAGAAATAAGATTTTCTGTCTTAAACATAAAATAAAAAATAAGATTCGCTGTCTCAAAATTTGCTTACAAAAATTTTAAATTGCATAAATATCCGCAGATTTTCCACAAGTTGTATTGCAGCCTGTATGTGGATGAATGAATTTATTTATTAATTTCGTACAGGGACTTTCACGATTTTAGTAATTGAAAAAGAACAATTTTAAATGGATCGTAACCAGTCTAAGTAATTATCTGCTTATTCAAACTACCAGTAATTAGTAACAATTATTATAAAATGAAGACAAGTCCTCTTGCACGTCTCTACCAAAAACACAAACGAAGCTAGTAGGGGGTGATATTTTTTTAGGGTAGCTTAATATTCGGAAGAGCGCGTCGTGAAACCGTTACGGATTAGAGATCCGAAAGGTTTTCCGTTGATTCGAATGTAATCGGAGCCGGAGAATTCTTCCACGGCTGACGGAACTCGGCGAAGGTATTCCAGAGCCGGAGGAAAAACCGTGGTCAGAGCGTCGAGTTTTTCGGGACTCGTCTTTTTTCTCCGGCCTAGGCGGACGTAATCAGCGGTCGGTGATCTGGACCAATTTAGATGCCGCGTGTCCAGAGTGTTCGTCTAGAGTTCCTCGTACTCGCGACTGACGAAAAGAGAGAGGTGAGATAAGACCGGATAACGACAGGCCGAAAGAAAGACGCGCGAGCGCTGATCAGCTCGGATAAAGTCCGCTAGAAGGCTTAGCAGGCGTGTTGGGTAAACCAGATAGTATCTCTCGCTGGCCTGTCGACGCTCTGCTTCGTATTTATGGAAGTGTCCCGCGGGAAGACTTCCCTTGATTTTGCGCGATTTTTGCGGGACCACGTTCATCGAACTCGCTCCGGAGAATGGCAACGTATGCTTTAGCCTCCCCGTAGTAGCTAAGCGGAATCCATAGTGGACAGCCATTCCAAAAACATCGACGCATTGTGTATTGAGATTTGTATCAGTGTAATTTATAAATCTTTGAATCTAAAATTTTTAAATTACTGGTTTATGTCAGTGTAAAAACTGCTGGTACACCTTTTAAAGACGAATAACTTTTTATAAATTGCACAGCTTACGTTGTTTTCAGAGATGTCAAGAGGATTAGTCTACTAGGTAACGCGTCAGTAAATTATTTTACTATTTGTTGGAGTTTTCGCGTCAAAATCTACAGGAGTGTATAAAAAAAAAAGTGCAAAATTTTTAGTCCCAGAGAAAGAATTTCAACCGAAAATTGCAATGACTTGTTAAATAAATAGCCCAGCGATTTCTAGGCACATTTACATTTTCTGTCAGTTAGAAATCGTGAATCAATTTGTCGTACAATTTCCTTAGAAGTGATATCGAATAAATTCAATTAAATTCCGTCGAATTCTCCGAAAGTCTCGAACCTCGCTCGTTCCCCGAAATCCTCATAAATCTGCCGATACCGATCGAGCAAACAAAGGAATGTGAACAGTAAGGTATCCGGAGGCCTGATATATGTAAATCCGAACGGTACAACCGAGCGTTCAACTTAGTAAATAAAAGTCCCCTTTAATTTCTTTACGGTTTGCATGCGTAATTCGCAGTTCGTCGATTATTTGCTCGAGCCTGGCACCGCGGGGACCGTTAGCCGATCGGAATTGAATCAAAACCGACAATCGAACCCGGTACGATTTCGCGACGCGGAATATTTCCGAGCACGATCTGGTTAACGGAATGCGGATTGTCGAACAGAAAGAAAAAAAGAGGACGACGGCTCGCGAAATCGGCGGAGAGGTGGGTTCGAATCGCGGACAATAAATGCTCGCGTCTCCTCTCTCGGGAGGGTGCCGTCATTCCTGACAGTCGCCTCACCCTTTTCTCCGGGTTCGACAGCGAGCGCCGTCTTTGTCCGGCCCGATGAAGAAACAAAAGCATAATTTATAAGGGGAAAGAAGAGATCGGGAACGGGACACAATCGTTGCAGCGACGCCGACGGGAAAGGATATGTCAATTGAACCACGGTCTTTCTTGACTGATGAGAATAATATCGGTATTGTTCTGATAAATTGCTCGTACCATGGAAAACCGACGCCGATATGCGATACGGCCCCGTCCACACGATACTTCGGTTTGCCGAGAATAACGCCGGTATCGGGGCCCACTGAAATTACAAATCGCGAAACCGGCCTGCGACGTCGCCTGCTTATCCGCAATAATTGCCTCGCTCCATCGATTTCTTATCGATTTCAGCCGTTCCGATTCAACCCGAGGCAAATTCCAGTCTTCCGCGAGTGGACTGCCGATTTTATACACATTTAATTCAATTAGAATAACTAAGGGAGCAAGTAAACGTCCATGTGTGCCTTCTGTATCTTGTTGTTGTTGGTTTATTCGAAATAGTATAATCGATAAAACAAAAATGAATTTGTTTAATACAATTGAACATTACTTTATAAGTTACTTTCGTTTCACGTTCACTTTATTCCTGGTTTTCATTCGGTCACGACGTTGTTCCTCGAGTAGTTCCTCGTTTCAGTTTATTTATCCCATATTTCCAATAGTTATTAATGCAGACAGAAATGTAAATTTTCATGAAAGTCCACCGTTCGCAATAAATAATTTTAATTTCATCGATTTTCGCTTGGGGCCACATCCTCATTTTTTCTCAATTTTTTGAAAAGTCCCTTTTACGAGACATTGCATTCGATTGAAACAACTGCAAACTGAATGGTGGAAAGACATTTTTCACCTTCGGAAAGCTCATTTTCGCCAGTGTGTTAGTTCCAGTCTTACAATTTCATGAAAGACAGGGGCCACGTCTAGTAAAATCAACAATTTTTAAGATATCGAAGAATCCAACCACGGCATATTGAAATTCGAGCAAAATCAATGACCCTGCTGCATCCAGCATTTTGCGGAACCATCGAGTGGAGCGATATCTCAATATTCGCCGGTGAATGCAACAATAATGGCTGGCGACGCTCTCGGCCGCGATCGGATGCGCTCGGAAGGAGATGCACCGTGTCTCCGGAGTGCATCTCGGGACACGCGTGGTATGATACATTACTGAAGATGTAGATTGCTCCTAGTATAATCCAACAGCCTTGCATTGTCCAAGCTGGACAATGCCTGGCGCATTCAGTGATCTCGCGCAGCCCTTATTCGACCCTCCCTTCCTCGCTTCTTTCCTTCGAGTGCCATAAGCGAAACCGCGCTCTCGCTTGTCCTTGCGCCGCGTAGCTTCTGCATACACGCGGCTAGATACAGTGCGTAATAAATCTTTGTAGAAGAATCAGCATAGTTACCGCACAATTGCGCCGATTGCGGACAGACGCTCGCCTACCCTTTGTTATCTCAATTCGAATATTTCCTGCGGCCCGAAGACGATGCGTCCTCTCGATAAGGAGACCCATTGTCGACCCCCATCGACTTATCCCACTTTTCTGTTTGCGGTCTCGGCCTGCCCCTTATCATTGAACTGCCAGTTCATTCTCATAAATGAACGGTAAACAAGTCTATAGAGCCATTATGCAGCTTCTATTTTTATTTATTGCAATTATTCTGCCAATTCGAACTTGTCTTGAAATATTAGATGATTGCACAAGTTCGTGCCCGATTTGAAAATAAAATTCAATGGTTAAATTTTGAAGAATACAACTTTATTAATCAATTATACATATAGTCACCACTCTTTTCTAATTGTAGAAAATTTAACCCATTTTTTAATTTTAATTTGACCGATCTTTAACCAAATCTTTAAAATTTAATCATTGAATTTTATTTTCAAATCGGGCACGAACTTATGCAATCACCTAATATTTTATACTATATATTTTATACAGCCATTTATATATTTTATAATCTGACAGTTCACTTAAAAACAGTAAAATTAATTTTATGCACTACGTTGTTTAAAGTCACAGTAGAATGCATAATTTTCAGAGAATCTGTGACTTTCTTCTGCTAAACTGTTTTAATAATTCAAAATTGGGTACGTTGCATTTAATAAAACTTTCGAACAAGGAAGGTATAAGCAACGAAAGAAATGCTGGTAGCGAACGTGTTAAACAACTTTTTGATCGCATTACAATTGATTATACCAGGCTGAGATTTTTGTCAATATCTCTTGAGAATTTTATTTACTTAGCACCATTTGTGATAAATAGTTTATACGACGCTTTATAGATAATTCTACAATCTAACGATTGGAATTCATTTATTCTTCTATCGGAATGATCAACACGTTCACATGTATGAATCAGGGGTGGATTTAAAATTCAACATCGTCCCACGAAATTTGATATGTCAAGTGTCATTTCGATGACAGTCCAGGAAGAACCCCGGCCACGGTGACTGGCGGATTCCCATTCCGTGTGAACACCTGGACGTGTACCTGGGAAGATGGCGTCGCAGATAACATTGTTTTGTCTTTTGTCGCGGTGGCCAACGGGCCGATCTATCGCACCTTTCGCATGACACCACTATTATATCATTATCGTGGCCAGGTAGCCGCTACACACTTCACTGAAATAATCGGAATCTTTGTGACAGTACAGTTTCATACGTATTTTTTTCTTCACGCGACGTTGCACGATATAACTACAAAAATTGAAGGTACATTAACTTCTCCAAGAAATATATAATCCTATCAATTAAGAAGATACCGTGTATCAAAACTGACTCATACATTTGAGTCAGAAGAGTGTGAACTAATCCAAAAAATAAATTGAACATCACACCACAGCAGAGTTGGGCATTAATCGATGAAAATTGTAATCAAGATTGATTGATGTGTACGATTAAAAAAGGTAATCATTGAAAAATCGACGATTGATTCACTCGATTGATGAAGTTAATCGTCAATCATTGATTTAAAAAAGAGATCATCGAACAAAAACATGAAATCACGTAAACAGAGTTTGTATTATAGACCAAATGACGATACACCTAAAATCAGTTTACATTTTCTTCAGTATTCATATAGTTTTGATTCCGTACTTCATTTCGAAATTTCAGCAGTTAATCATTAATCGATTATCCGATTGACGATTAGAATTGAAAGGAATGTAGTCAGTTAACCGCAATTAACGACTAAACTAGGGTATTAATTGTTAATTGCGATTAACGATTGAAGTAGAAATTTATTCGTCAATCGTTGATTAAATTTTTGCCCAACTCTGCACCACAGCAGTTACCACAAGAAATTATGTTACTTTGACAGTTTTGGCAGTTCCACTGTCAATACAGCTTATCGCAATCTTCTCTCAAGGAATGTAAATATTCCTTCAGCTAATTTGTCACGACTACGCCGACCGTTGATACGTAATTATTGTATCCAATCATCATTAAATAAAGTTATGGATCGTTCTGTAATCCCAATCATCCGCGTAAGTCAAGCTTTAATTACCGCAAAAACGTGAATGTCTCGTTCTACCATAATCGGGTGACAGCGTTTCTCGCGATATTAAATATAACCGAGCAGTCAAACACAAAGTTGCGACTCCAAAGTCCAATCGATTTTTCACAGGAAACCGATTTCGTGACGCGCGCGTTTAATAAGCGTCCCGTGCAACTTGCGGCATGCAGACGCTGGGGCTACCGATTTATTAATCTTCCTTTTTCGCCAACGGAACACGGAACCCGGCGTGTGAGCATTCACGGGGCCAGGAACAGTTGCGTTATCAGATGGGCCGGTAGAAAACGCAACGGCGTTGTAATTGGTATCGTTCGTCAATGACAGGGAACCGCTACCGGTACTCTTTTTGTTAGCGTTGCGTATTCGGTGCCACTTCCGCTCTTGACGGTTTCCTTTTGTCGATATCATTTAGGTCAACCGCCTACTTTTATCTGTTCAAGTTCCGTGAGCAGACTGCGGATCTTTATGCAAAATAAAAGTACTCCGAGTCAGTTGTAGGAAACAGGAGTTACATCAAAACGCATTTCCTCTTCTAATAATGCTAATATGCCTACAACTTCGACCTCTAATGTCGTCATAGTTCTGTATCTGGCCGATCCATTCCTGTCATAAGCGCATAAAATCCGCAGTATATTCATGAGCTTGAAATGTTATCATTGAAGATGATTTGTTGAAGGAGAATTTATTGATAGATAGAAAACTGGTTTGCCGTGGGAACCTGAATATAAATAATTCACATAACAATCGATATGAATTTGAACACTTTATAGAATAAACAGTAAGTTGACACGTAGTCGTCGTTCAAATGTAATTATAATATTATATTTATTTTCTCGCATTTTTGATACTGAAGGTCACGACTAGACTGCGGATCTTTATGCAAAATGAACATTTCCTGCATCGATCGCAAGAAATAGAAACTGGATCGAACGTTATTTCTTCCCTTAACGATTTTAATAAAGAAGAAACCATATATTGACATCTTGAATTTCTTAAATTTTCCAACGATTTTCAATTTTATCTATTCCATTTTTGCTAGAAACGCATGACTGTAACGATCACGACTTTACTGCAGGGATGGAAGGAAAATTCTCTCTCGCATGATTAGCAGAGCACAAAAAGATTTCTGTTCTCGACAAATAGCCAAAAAGAGTTGTAGTAATTTATAATCCGCAAGTCTAGTGTTACTGTTAAGCACATTTATGTATTTTTACGGCCGCTACAAGATGTATTAAAAATACAAGTTTCCTGATAAAAACTAAAGATGCCCTTGAAGAAATTACGAAAAAATAACCGAGACAAAGTAGATTTTTCTTCCATGGTATTCCTCGTTCGATACCATTTAAATGATGCCACGAATATTTTTCGCGTTCTTGGAACACCCCGTTAAGAAATGCTCAGCCCAATAGCAAACGCTTCGACCCCATTCGATTTTTCTCTCGGCAAGATCTTCGAACCACCCCGCGAGCCTGTACCGTGTAGATGCCGGGGCCCCGATTCGTCACAAAAAATCGATCTCATTACCGGGGTGGGGGGGGGGGCAAGTTTGCGCCGTGCAGGGGGGCCTCGCAAGCAATTACAAAAGGCCGTATACACGGCGAGCCGGAGACTTGCGCACCCGGTCTGCGAAATCCTGAATGCTCGAGTATCCTCTTTCCTCGAACCTCTTAGCGCTATTTAGCGGATCCTTTTACGGGACAGTAGGTCCCGACAAGAAAGGAAAGCGCAGCGAACGGGCCTCGAAACAAGGGGGCGAAAAAGAGACGAGTTTCGAGATAGTGAGAGAGAGAGAAAGAGAGAAAGAGAGAATCTCGAAGAGCGTAGAGAGCCGGTGAAGAAGAGGAAGATGAACGACGACGGAGAAGAAGACGACGACGACGAGAAAGCGGAGGTGGAGTACCAAAATGGCGGAGGTACCCGGTTGACCGGTCCAGGAGGACAAGATAAGCCCTTTGTGTCTGCACGGGGGCCCGGGGCAACGGATCCCCCCGTTTCGGTCTCATATTTCGCGAATCCCGCTATCATATTTTACTGGTTACCCCTACCTCCTCGTGCCCCTTTGGTACCCCTGGTTTCGGGCCCCGTCTCCGATTTTTTGCTCGCTCGGTTTTCGGCCCAGCTTCTCCAACCACCCCGAACCTCGATTGTCCGGTCCTCTCTAGGTCCATTCGATTCGACCGTTCCTTGACGCTTCGCGTATATGAATATCCACCGTAGCCTCATTCTTACGCCATCTTTGTATTTGTTATACGTACCCGCGGGTACCGAGTAGAGCCGCGGACTGGCCGATTCGGCACGGAATAAATTATGTAAATACAGCGGCGCGACGAAGGGACGCGTAATTTCTGGCTCTCTGTCCGATGCCGGACACTTAACAGGCCGCTTTTCGACGTACTTGTGTTCGCGAATCTTATCATTCGATCGTGTCCATGCACACTCGCGTTTATCTTGCGCCCGTACACGCTTCTTTATCTTCCGCCCTTTCGCTGCAGGGTTAATCTTGGGTTCATTTTGCCACCCATCCGCCCTTGACGAGCCGTCAAATGGGAGCCGTAAAAAAGGGAGAACATATTTTCAGTCAATTTCTGTTCTCTGTAATTGATTTGGAAATTTATTATACTGCACAAAGATCCACAGTCAAATTATGACAAATACATCCGTGTCAAACTAAAGTAAAATAGTGACTCGTAATGGTCTGTACATCTACTGTTAACCCCCTCGCAAGGTAAAGTCTAATAACTGGACAGCGGATTTTATGAATTTATGAGAAAAATGGGTAAATGTAATTTGAGACAGTAAACACATTAGAAGAATTTAAACATGTTGTTATATTATTTTAAATCTATTAAACATATTAAGAAAGAAAGTAATTTCCTATTTCATTCCAGTATGTTGCAATCCACGTAGAAAATTTTTATTTTGCATACAGATCCGCTCTCTACTAATAACACATAAGTAGTAAGGCGGGGTCTTAAAAGACCCTAAGATCTAAGGACCCTGGCAGATGAATTTCACAAACACATTGCTCGCTTTTAATAAATTTGAGATAAAGAATAACACGGATAAAAAGTAAACAAACAGATTTAATTTTATTCATATAAAAATTCTTTTCAAAAGTCTTAATTATTATTATTATTACCTAAAAACCTGAACAAACGTCTAGTGTTAATACTTATTTTTTATAGTTTTGTGTCGCATCAACCAGAGTTGGGCAAAAACTTTATCTAAATAAAAATTTCGAATAAAGTGGAACTTTTTCCAAGTGGGTTTTAAACCCACTTTAGTAGAAATTTTTATTTAGATAATGAAATTCGGCGGGTCATCCGGCGAGATTCGTCAATGATAAAATTGATCGGACAGCAATTGGCGAACTTCTCCCATGGTTCGCGTCAATCGAGGGGGGCGTTTGCAAAAGTTTAGCCAGGAAGCCAGCGGGGGCCGAACGTCCACCGTGACAATAATTTAATCCTGCTCGTCCCCGTTTCGGTGGGATCCTTCCGAAACCGGTTGGACCCTGTCCATCTTCCCCGAGAAATCCGTCCGGGAGACACCGAGGATGGGACGGGGATTCGGTAACACGAGACAGGAGATTAAATCCGAGAACAACCGGCCGCGAATTAATCTATCGCAATACGCAAATGAAATTCACAAAATGTAATTTCCGACTTCTGAATAAGCCGGCGGCTGTCAGACGGTCGTTGATCGATTTAATTTCGCTGCGGCTTCCTACAGCTACATTCGTTCCTTGCGTTACTGTGTCGGGTATCTTCTCGGACGACAGGATGTTAACGCAATGATTAAACGACCTCAAAGTGGGGAGCAAATGATGGGCAATTTCGGCGAAAGTCGATACCGGAAGATGCACCTTATATTTTGGTCAATTCAATGCCGGGAGGCTGCGTACTGTCGGTAACTCGAATACGGAAGCGTCGGTGAGCAAACGTTAACACTAAAACTACCGAGCACTGAAAGCGAGTAGAATGTTTCAGCCGATGAAAATGACAAGGCTCTATTTATCTAGGTTCCGTGCAATTTTTATTGCAATATGCGCTTGGATAAAGAAACTTATCGAATCACTTTCCATATAAGCGACGTCATAATTTCAATAATTATGAAATTCAAAATGTAAGAGCGGTCATTTGCCTGGCAACGGTAGGTTTAATTGTTACTTCCTCGAATGGAAATGAAATGAGAGAGATTAGGATATCTTATTTCGTATAATTCGATTAACTAAATCAGGCCCGCACTGTGTACGTTTATTACTCTTGATTGTTAACTTAGGAAGTTCAGAAGGCTAACAGAAATTGAAGATTGATCTACCATCTTCCATGTGAACGCTAACAGGGCAATGAAAGGGGCAAAATCATTGTCAAATGTAAATATAAATTACTCGTAAGAAAACGGTGCCGTCTAGTATACTTTTGATATCTTTGTTTTTACAAATTTTTGTATAACAATCAGGATCAAACAACTGAAACTGAAACTGCAAAATCATTAAAAGATGTAAATAAATTTTTGATGTCTGATATCCTCATTTTTCCAACTTGTTGCACAAAGATCAGAATGAAACAAAATTTCCTTCGGTAATTAAAGCATTTTTTCGGAAAAACGTTTGAAATCAAGACTCGAAGGTTTTCCCAGCTTACAAAAACCGTGGTCAGTGACCCAGGAGGTGAAGTGTTCATTGTCTCTCCGGCTACTGGAAAAAAGACTCGACGTGTCGGTCACGGAACCTCCGGGGCCGGATATTAGGCGTGTTTCCTTAATTGGGCGATATCTTTGGTCGCTGGCCGTTCGATTTATCGTTCTCGTGGATTCGTTAAATAGCGTGCACATCGAGGCGTAACAACGACGCCGAAGACGCGGCGACGGGGCTGGATCGCGGCGGCAAAGGTCGCGCGAATTGTAAATCGACGCCATAAATCGAGAAGCTGGTGGAGAAGACGGAGAAACGAACGGTCAGGGAATGGGGAATAAAGAGACGGCAAAATAGCGTTCGAACGGCCGTAATCGATGGCCGGCGTTTTCGAGCCCCGGCTTTCCGTTCATCTTAACGCTCTATTTGTTGCAAAGAACGCTCGGCGGAGCCGGCTCTCTATGGATGAGATATCCGCGGCCGGCAATTGCTCTCGGGAGAAAAGCATTTCGCGGATACCGAGCTCACAATATAATCAATACCGCGTCGGATGCATAGAGGAATATTAGTTTGACCTTGGGAGAACATAGTGCGGAGTACATCGAAATCCGGTGCGAGCACGTCTGAATTCTTTCAATTCTTTCTTGAACTCATTCGTGTACAATGTTGTACAATGGTGTCATCTGTTTATGGTTTGAATTCCTTCTAACTTTTTCATTTCATCATTCCTTCAACAATTTGTTTCGGAATGCTGTAAACGAGACTTCTAGAATTTAATATGGAAAGATACACAGCAGAACAACGAACAAAAATCGTCGAATTTTATTATTCGTCGTTGTTCGTTGTTCCGTTGCGTGTCTTTCCAAATTAAACTCTAGAAGCCTTGTTTACAACATTCTGAAACAGAACATTGAAAGTACGTTGAAGGAATTCAAACCATAAAGATCATTTTGCGCCACCATGTACGTATTGCAGTGAAATTGTTTTTTTTATATTAACTACAGATATCGCCAGCAACATGTCTATTATAATCGCAGGAACATCTACGAAGTTTATAAACCGCGGATCTTTGGGCAACATACAAAACAGGAGCGAAGTAAAAATTTCTCTCTTCTTTTTTAATTATCTGACTAAGCTGACCCCAACAGCGCGGATGTCCTTAAATCATTTTCGATACTCTTGAAATCGCTCAACTTTTGAACGAGTCAATTGTTATCACTAAAAACATGGATTTTCGGGATTGTACAAAAGAAGTGCAGCATTTTTGGTCCCAGAAGGTGAAGTTCGACCGTAATGTGGGCGTACAATGAAATTGAAATCGTAGCAGTGAAGAAAATGCCGCAGCAGGAAGTCGAAGCGCTGAAGCAGCATTCGAAGTATTTGTGATTATACGCGGAGCAGTTTTCTGTAAATGTCCGCGAGAGCGTAGCTCTTCCCACACACAATTATCTAACCCCGCGATACCTGCCAGCACACCTTCGAGCCGCAGCCTACTCGTTCGGAGGAGGCGTTTACGCGATTCCTGGCGATATCGGACGTACAGGTCACTCTCCGTCGATTATATCGATTATCGATCGGCAGGATCTCTCTCCCTCGGCGGGGCTTAATGCCAGGCCCTTAAACGGCTCGCCAGGCACAGGGAAGGAAGGACTCGGCTTACGTGGCTCGAAACAATTAAGGCTGACTTACGCGCGTGGCCGAGGCGCGCACCAGCCGCGTTAAAAGAGCAAACGAGTTGCCGGCCGGCATCTTTCCGCGGGCCCCCAGCATCAGATAATGCAAACCGTGGCCCTGTCATCTCGGAAGAATTTACCGGCGACACCGGAGAGGACCATGCGAGAGAAGTTAGCGAGAGAAGCTAGCCCGGAGTCCCGCGGGTTCCTCTATCGTGCGAGCTCAATCTTGATCCTCGCCGCCTCTCAGCGTACGCGCGAATGGGTTTTCCACGAAAATCCCTCCTCGCGTTCGGGACGCTGCGCTGGGGCTTTGATCGCGAGTTCTCCGGCAGATGGGAAACTCGAGATCGCCCGCTAATTGCCGGTACCTCGGCGACTACGCGCAGGAATTGCTTCGCTTTTTGATACCAGCGATTTTTCCGCCGAGCCGCGCGCCGGCTTTCGTTGCTTCACGTACTTATCTGTCTTTTTATGGAGCCCGCGCGCTCGCAAAGAACTCTCCGCTTACGTCATAAATAACTGCCGCCACAGGTGACGAGAATTTACTTTCTCCGAGAGGAAGCGTGCGCCGCGGTCCAGATTAATTGCACGCCGGGTCCCAGGCTTGTTCATAATCTGCTGCGAACCCGCGGTTTTCAAGGTACTTTTACCGGCCGAAGAATATCAACGCTTAGCCGGCACTGCGAGATCGCAATGATTTTTAATCCAACCATTTATCACGAGACTGCGGATTTTATGCAGCATAAAAATTTTATAATTGACTTACGAGAAACTGGAGCGAAACAGAAATTTATTTCCTCTGTTAATATGTTTATCAGTCGACTGCGGATCTTAATGCAAAATAGAAAATGTTCGCATTGATTGTAGGACAGGTGCCAAATAAAGATGATATTCTTGTTTTAATTGTCCTTTCAAGTTGAAACTAATACATTGACGTCCTTAAATATTTTTAACGTGTCCACTGCTCTAAATTGTACGTGCCCATTTTTGTCATAAATGCATAAAATCCGCAGTCTATTTGTCAGGGTGGAAATTCTACTAATGCTTTCACTGTTTTCAATTACACCGACTCATTTTCTGCCATATAAGTTTTGCACTCTAAGTTCACCCTTTTGCAAGTCAAATGCAGCCTTGTGCAATTATTCATGCGAAATAAAAGTTGTTTGCATCAATAAAAAGAAGCCAAAGCCAAATACGAACTCCTTCTTACTTTGAATGATTAGAATAAGTTTGAACAAGTACATTGACATTCTTCGGTTTTGAACGGATGAAACCCGTAGTCTAATTACAACTAAATCTTCAAAATCGCTACATGTTTATCGTTGCAACGTTCCAGCCAGCAACGCATCTTGGGACAAAGTTTGCGACGTAGGTTCCGTGAAACCTTTCAAGGCTACAGAAAAGACGACACCGCAAGAAGCATCGCACGATGAATAGCCGCATGAAAACAATCATGCATCAAGCAGTTTGACCGATCACTGTAGAAGCAACAGGATTCAGACACGGTACGACGCTCAGGATCACGCGAGGTATCGCGAATTATTGGTTACCCTGCGGTAATATTTTTCGAGGACGAGTTCGCGATTCAACCTTTATTTTTAACCGAGCATGATAATTCCGCCATGTTCTGATCCGAATCGAAAAATTTGGAAACACTACGTTTGAGATATACAATATACTCGTTCCACTTACTTGACACTAAACTTACCGAGTCTTAAAAGTAACTGCATGTTCCCTTATATAAAATGACAAGATTGATTTTATTTAGAATTTGTGCAGCTCCTATTCTATTAGGTTAGCAACTACATTCGCGACCTCAACATTTTCTCAAACAAAGTCATTTATATACAGGGTGTTTCTGGGGACATGATCTACAAGTGAAATTACGAGAAAAATGTTATATGAAGTTTGTTTATAAACGCTTTATTACATTATTGTAGACAAATATTGAATGTAGCCTGAATAGGTGCGGAACAGCAGATTTCGGATCAAGAAATATCTCGTAAGTACAGGCAAAGATAAACACAATCGACCTTCCGTATTACTCAGCTTTAAATCTGCTGTTTCGCACCTAATCGGGCTACATTCAATATTTGGCTATAATATTGTAATAAAGCGTTTATAAACAAACTTCATATATCTACAATCATAGACTACAATCTTGCCGGAAAAGTAGAAATATGAAATTAATTTATATGAAATTAATCGCAAAATTCAGAGCTTCTCAATGATATACAGTTTAAAAGAAATGGTCACTGAATGAGGTTATAATGATATAATAAAAGAATTACGAAACAAATGGTCGCGGATTTAGTTGCCAACCTAATAATATTGTACATATGTGTGCTAAAGATATCTATAGAATCATTTCTTATGAAATTATTTTTATTATATCAATAATCGCAAAATAAAAAATCTGGAAGCAGTCATTTTGACCGGTGATGGTAGGTTTAGTGTTAATCCAAAGCGTCGTCAAATTCATCGATATAGAATTAGAATCTCTCGGTGCTGAAAGATAAAATGAAGCGTTCGCTTACCAGGCATGCAGACACATCGGAAGGTCCCAGGGTCGTCCAAGCAGGAGCCGTCGTTTTGGCAGGGATGAGATTCGCACTCGTTCACGTTCGTTTCGCATCTTGGTCCGGTGAATCCTTGCGTGCAGTTGCAGGCGAACGAGCCGGGCGTGTTTACGCAGATGCCGTCGTGTTCGCATGGGGATCCTGTGCCGAATAAACAAACAGTCTTATGAAATGTTTATGTATTAAACCATTAACTAACACGATCATTATCGCCAATGCGAGTCGCGACCAAAAATAAAGTAATATCACAAGTTGGCAGAATGGATTGTAGATTTTCTTTTGAGCTTAACAATAAAACTTCAATTGTTACATCACACAAGTATTATGTATACAAACAACGTGATCATCTGGTTATTAACTTTTCATTACCTGCTAATAAAACGGACTGGGTTAGGTCTAGGTTAACCCAGCCTGATACTAAGGCATAAGTTGATTTCATATAAATCGACGATCGTTTGAAAGTTTATTATATGGACATACTTGGTATCCATTAAGCTACAATAACTGTATAATTATTTCCGATTAGCAAAACATTACACTGCGGATGTTGATTATGAAGAAATATAAGAATATTGTTATGTCGCTTTCAACGTAAAACAACTATTAAGGGGTGAAATGAATTTTTATTTGACTAAGTCTACAAACGACCGACGAAAAAATAATTCTTGCGAAATGGATGATAAGTTGCAAGATTGAGGGCGGAGGTAAGAATTTGAACCACGAACATCGTTCAACGAAGACCATAATCGGGACTATGGCCGACTCGGCAGAGACAGCCGCCAGGGAAATAAGGCAGAGGTCTGAGGAATAAGGTCCCGCGATCCCGCGGGAATTGTTCACGCGACCGTAGGACGCTAGATCATGAAAGGGCCGATAATTAAAGCTGCTGCGAACAGCGGCGAACGCGTGGCGCATAATAATTAATAGCCGTGCAAGAATCAAAGTCCAGCACGCAGGTGCATCCCCCGTGGGACGGACGACAAATACACGAGAGCTAGTGCACCTTAATTGGCCAAGTCGGCGCACTTTTTCGAAGAAGCTGCCATTAGGGAAAGAAGGGAGGGGGAGAAGCTCGAGCTATGGGCGACCATAAGAAGGAAGCGTTGCCGCGCACGGATTCCACGGGTACCATTCTCTCTCCTGGAGGATTGCCTCTCTTGCCCAAGAATCCGAGTCGCGGCGACTCCGGCTCTCTTTTCCCTGAGCTATGCGATTCGCGTTAATTGCAATAAGATAATTACCGCTGACAGCTGTCCGGCTGCTTGTCGCTCGCGAAATGAGCGTTTCATTAAGGGCTTGAACCATCCCCGAAAATGTCGGGTTTGGAACCGGTTACACGCGTTCCATGGCAGGACTCGTATAATTGGAAACGTTACAAAGGGTGGATCACCATTACTACTTCGATTTACACGACTGTTATTATTCGTTGCGGATAATTGTTCACGTAGGGTTGAGTGGTATCAAGAGAGGCATAACGTTAATAGTATCTTTGTAGATGGATGACCTTGATTTACAAAATTATAATACAAAAAGTCTCAACAGAGAATTTTAATCTTTGGCAGGACTGGATTTTTTCAACGAGTTCAACGATTTTTTCTTTTAGTTATCGTATGCATCTGATAAAAATTCGTAAGCAATAATGCCGAATGAGACAACTTCTAATAGGTACATAAAAAGTAATCGATACTTAAACATTTTTTTAAATCTATCCTCTGTTTTTCAAATCGCAGAAAAATCGGTATTAATAAGACAATAGCGATAGGAAAATTTTTCATTCATTTTCTCCCATTGGACTCGAAAGTTTACATTTCCCTCGATAAATTCACGCGGAGCGACAGCGTTTCGGTTTTACGTGCTACACGACGTATCATACCACGTGCAAGAAATTTCACTGACGTTACCCACTGAATAAAAATGAACAGCTTGATTTATTCGTTATTCGATAGAAGGTGAAAAAGGGTGTACCGGGGAGTACGAAGGAGAAAGATGCAGGAAGAGGGAACGGGAAAGCTAGCGAGCCGCGGGCTCGTTCCCAGGACAACGCGTACAATTATCCGCGATATTTATGAACTTTTCTAAGGGCAACGACAGAGTAGCTCGCCGGGGCCGTTTATAAAGTGGCGTCGTCGTCGTCGTCGTCGTCGTCGTTGTCGTCGTCGGCGCAGCCCGTGGCACGCTCGCATACCGGCCTCGTGTAATTCGCCGACTGTTTTTCCGACCCCGGCCAGGTAATTGCTGTCGCCGCGCGCGACGTTTGACCGCTGCGTGGAAGAACCCGCTGAAAGAAACGAAACCGGGTAGAAAAGACGGCCGAGGGGTTGTATGTGTGTTACGGGGCAGCCAGGGGGCGAGCAAGAAACGCATTGCTCCGTCGTGTTCGCAATCGAGCGGCGAGGCGACCAACAGATGACGAATCGGCTGGGATGTCGGATGCCCGGGGATCCTCAAGGACATCCCCTCTTCGTCCCGACATCCTGATCTTCGGGAAATTGAGGATCGAATGGAAGTCCCTTCAGCAACTTTCAGCAAGGGCGAATGCATTTGACCATTTTCGGACAGTATCGTAAAGAGTTTAACTGTTTTTGAATAATTCTGACAGATAAAGAGACAAATGTGTTTCATTATTACAGTATTAACGAATTACTGACCAGTGATTATTACATAATTTTGGAAAATCTATGCTACGTGGCTAAACACTTTTTAATTTAACCTTGAATAGAAACAGCAATATTCATTGTGAACTAACAAGTCACCCTCAATAACGTCATCTAATAGTTTCATTTAAGATTGCAATGTAAAATAGAATTTCTATGCTCTCTTTTCATCAAAAACATGTTAATCAATCAACATAGGACTAATTACAATTAAATAATTAACTCGAAGCGGTGATTTTATGTGGACAAAGTCTAGAACATAGAGCATTCTTGAGGTCATTTCAAGCACCTTTTCCTTTGCCAAAATGTTCTCCGCGGCTTCGTTTAGGAGTTATTGACGAAAAACACGGACCAATCGGTTACGGTGGGCGGAGTCTGGCTCGGGGGTTGCCAGCGCCACCTGCCGCTGCGCCGGACTCAGTCAATAGCTCCTTAACAAAGCCACGGAGAAGATTTTTGCAAAGGAAAAAGTTGCATCAAATGACCTCAGGGACTCCTTTTTGGGACACACTGTATAACGTTTTGACAAGAATAGATTGAATAATTATCCAATTATATGGAACAGTTCACCAACACACATCAGTAGACTGCGGATGGTTATGCGAAATAAAAATTGTCTGCATCGCGACTGCAAGGAATAGAAACTAAATAGAATGTTATATCTTCCCTTAATGATTATAATAGAGGAGAAATCATATATTGATGTTTTCAATTTTTAAAATTGTCCAACAATTTGGAATCTTGTCTACTCAATTTTGCTATAAATGCACATAGATCCGCAGTCTACACATCAGATATCTAGTCATAATTGTGAAACATGTTCTAAGATGTGACAGCAACTTGATCGAGACAATTACAACAATTCGAAAAAGAATAACTATTGATTTACTGCAGTGTACATACTGTGCATTTGTCTACATAAAATGGACTTGTTCGAATCATAAAATTGGATTTCAATTAGAATCGTCGAAACAGTGATCCGCTTGAGCTACCGAATTCCCCGACTCGCATGATCGCGATTGTTCCTATGCGAGACCACCGGCGTGCCTTGATACAGAAATTTCTCCGAGCACGAATTATCCCGGCGGCCAACTCGCGCCGCTCTTCGCCGCGGTTCCGTAATACTCGAGGCGCATCGATGCACGTAATATCGCGGATAATCGATCAATCGTATTCCCTCGAAGGCGCAGTTTGCGAGTTTCGTATGGTCGGTAGCCGCCGCGCCGCGCCGGAGCTGATCTCGCTCGATCTCGTCTCGCGTTTCTTGTGGGCCGAGCCGGGCCGGGCCGGGCCGCTCTTAGGGAACTTAATCTACCAGAAAATATGCAATCTTGATAATAACAGAGCGCGGGCTCGAGCCGCGAGATCATTATGGTTGTTATTAAACTTAAAATAACAATTTAGCGTTTAATTAGATGCCGGTACCACTGTGCCACTCTCGGGGAGACGCCTCGAATCGCACGAAGAGCGCTCTCCCGAAGCCTCCGTTTCCGGTCAAAATCTTATTAAGAACAGCATCCTGTTTTGCAGTCCCGACGTTTCCAAGTGTTTCCATTCCTCTGTTTGGATTCCTCAACTATTCGAAACGTCAGGGAGCGAGCTACTTTAAGCGGATTTCCTTGAAGAACGAAGAGTATAACGACTGTGAAGAGAGATCTTGGAGATTTCGATGTTTGAATAACCAGAATTCTTATTACAAGAATAATATTTTATTATTAATCCGATAATGTATCTAATCTGTTTTTAATTTCACAATACAAATCAGGAGAATTAAAACTGTAGCGATACATCAGTGTATTTCACATCTACTTATATTTATGTATTGATACATCCAATGATACATATTGCTTGAAATTGTTGCATAGGACTCGAAACTTTCAGAGTGCTTATCGTGACTCTTCATAAAACTAAAAGATCGCTCTTTCAGATGGCACCAAAATCGGGAAGTAATTCGAATCCGGTCAGAAGTTATGATCGTAGAAAAATAGGGGGAGGAACTTATTTGCACACCTAATATTATTTTGTTGAATAAAATTTGTTTAAAAAAAGCCGCAGTAATTATGCACCAACGCAATCTATTCGGTGAAGATGCAGGTGTGTGTGTGTGTGCTACGTTGCCATGGTCTACGAGTTTTCTCTCTCTCCCTCATGATTCGAGAATTTAGAGTATAAGAGGGTCGTCGATAGTCGTATAAAAATCGATGGTAGCCGATTCCTAGGCAAAGAGGATACAGTCGAATGCGTCCCATTGGTAATATCCAAGGCGGTAGCGCCGGATTTCCAAGGTGGTGCCTGCAGGTATGCCGGGCGTCCCGGCCAGGTATACGAACTGCCTGTGCTCGTATCGGTTTACCATTGTCAGGGCAACGTTGTCAAATTTCGGTGTAACAATGGGTCTTTGTTTAGCCGGCAGGTAGCGAACGGTGGAGCCGCCCGTGCTCCTTCGACGAGGATCCGGCCTCGAGTCAACTTCGCCACGAAAACGAAGGATGAGGAGGCGAGGAAGCCCGAGGAACAGGGATTTCGTTACTCGTTGCGCCGCCGCGCCGCGTTGTTCGCGCTGGCACGCAATCAGCGAACTTGCGGAACTCACACGAAGCCCGTTATGTTCCAGAAAAAACGAGAAATTTAATATAAGGGGAAATTCGCCGTCTTATTGACGGCTCCACCCGAGGGCATCCGGGATTCATTGACACTTTTATGGAACGGCTCGATCCGACCGACTTCGGATTTCGTGCTCGATCCTTGAACTGATCGCAGGCCAATAGAAACAGTGTAAAGTATCATCCTAGCACCTTCCTATAAAATTTTGTACAAATTCTTTTCAGATACTTTTAAAATTCATCGCAAGGATAAAAAGTGCAGAAAAAACCATCGGTCAGAACTCAGTGGTTCTTTTAAAAAATTATAGCTGATTTTATTTACATTATATTTTTATTTCTCAGTCAGATAGAGTTTGACTATGGAAAAAGTTTATCATAATTTTTTAAGAGAACGATTAAGTTTCGACCTACGGTTTTCTCTGCACTTTTTATGATTTCGATGAGTGAAATAAGACGCGATGAAAAAACTTGATAACCTTTTGACCTTGAAATTAATTTTACAACTTTCTTGCCATACGTGCACCTCGTACATACGTAACAACGTGGCACGTCTCTATCCACTCCGCGAAACCGAACGATACCGCTGAAAAAAGTCATGTTCGAGTCATCGAGTGTCCCAATGGACGACTCAAGCAGCCCGCGGACAAAACACAGAGACCGTTCATTTGGGGCCTCGTGTCTCCCGATGACGTTAATTGCAATTTTATTCAGCTCCAAGTCCGCCAGAAAGTCCGTTTTCGTGGGCAACGTAGTTTTTCGAATCCCGTTCCCACAAAGGAAAAGCAGACTCGGCTAATTTCACGGAACGCAGCAATTTATTCGTCGTTGTTCCCCCGCGAGGGATGCCTGTCCTGAGGAGATAAGGTTGTCTCGCGCGTATTTCGTTGCTCTGTCTTGCAATTCGTCCGACGAAGACGAACCGCGGCGTGGAGAAGAAGAAGAAATTTCCCTCGGTCCCTTGGGACTTATAAATATTTACGCCGGATTCCTGAAAACGTCGGTCCATTTGCAGCGAAGGACCACCGCAAACCGGGTCGACCGCGACCGTCCGGTGTTGAGTTACATCGGCCATCTTGCCGGGTCCTGAAATTCTCCCGCGAAGGTGACACCGTCCAGACGTCATAATTTGTAACAGCGAAATGAAAGCGTGTCGCGAAACCACTTTTTCGATTCTCCTCTTTTTAATATGCCGTCGTGCAACTGAGATCGCAGCCGAGATTTTTGCTTCTTGGAAAGATCTCCCGGCGAGTCTTCCTTTTTCGTTTACGAATAGACTGCTAGATCTTCGTGCGTTTATGATAACAAAATCCTCAAACTGTATGCAATGTAAATTCGTTTGTTGAGTTAATTTCTTTGTTCTAGAGTAGCGGGAACTTTATATCTACTTTTAGTTATTGGATCGGGAACGAATTGCGCCATACCTAATTACAGTAATTACCAGAAAGTGTATTTCTGGATAATCAAGATTCAAAGAAATAAAGATTCTGAATAATAAATAATATTTTGAAGTTCAAAAGTTAATGTTTTCTTAAGGGATGAGGGTGCGTACTCAATTTTTCTAAATACAATTAACATTCGACGTTGATTGCACAGCAATATTTAGAGAAATATAAAATTACTAAGAAAGAAGTACAAAATGTTCTACACACTAAAATATTTTAGAAACAGCCCGACTGTTCGTCCCGTTAAAAATAGTTTCATCTAAAAATACATTCTCGTACCGCGTTTTAATCCGTACAGCACAAAAAGATGCTAGTTAATATTGAAAGTGAATATTGAAGAATAATTTCGAAGATATTTCCAGCGCCAACTGTAGCAATATAATGCAAGGATTAACAAGACGAGCTTCCACAAAAAGAGGAGTCGTTGCGTTCTTTTAATTCGCGCACGGTCAAGGGGTCCCGGGTGAAAAGAAACGAACGGTTAATTAACAAGTGCGGCGCGCTTATCTTCCGGATTCGTTAAAATATCAATTAAACGAGTCAGCGTTATTCGCCGAAGAGAGAGCTCGATATTACGATCCCCTAATGCAAATTCGATCGGTAGCGAGCGGTCGCGGCTCGGCTCGGTAATTAAGGAATTATCGGAGTAATCCGCGATCTAGAGGGCGACTTCGGGCCCCGGATTATCTCGATTAAACGAACGCGGAATACGAGCAAATGTGTGCGTGCGTTCTCTTCTTTGGTTTTGCCACGAGCCATAAACCGCTCGAATTATTATACCGAGCACGCGAGGGGGTTGCGAACGGAGCCCCCGAGGGCCACACCGAGATAATAAACGGACATTTTTATTTCGAGGGCCGAAGATGAAGAAGTAATCGAAAATATTAGAAAACACCGCCCGGGGTTGAACGATCTCGGAAGCGTCATCGATCCGACCGATAATTACAAGCGTCGGCCGGTCGGTGAGCTACTCCGCGGTGATTTCAATGCCGACGGCAAGAAGAGCTGTCGCGTTTATCGGCCCATAACATCGGAGAAGGTCGCTAGCAATCGTTCCAAGATAGAGGGAGACAGAGGAGGAGGAGGAGGGGGTAGAGAGCAGAGATGAGCAGGAAGAAAGTCGACGTTCCCCCGGATTTAATGACTGGTACCACCGAAAGGCCGCAAAGAGAAACAAAGGAGTGGGATAAATGAGATGGGGAGGGCGTGAGCTTCGACTAATCACTCGGCCCGGTATTCAAAATCTTAAACTGGAACAGGGCTGCTGGAAAATCGGCCCCGTTGATGGATTATGATCGTGCAGAAATCCCGCTGGATAAATTCGATGCCGTTCCAAAAAGAAAAAACGAACACGCCGGCCCGCAAAAAAGTAATGAATCCCTGGTTTGCGTTCCCGGAGGGCGCGAACTTTAAATATCGTTTCTGAACTGTGAATTCATATTTATATTTAAATTAATGTAAAAGTGGTGTAAGTCAATATTTTTCTATTCGGTTTAAAACCACATCTTAAGGGTTTGATTTTTTAGATGAATTGTGAATATTATGAATAAAATAATTATTTAAGATGCGGTTTCAAACCGAATAGACAAATATTGGCTTACACAACTTTTACATTAGATGGCACCATTTAATAATAATTAAACTTTTAAGATTATCGAGGGTTTAATTATTAATTATTTTATTCGTAATATTCATTATCGAATATATGTATATGCAAAACTCTTATTGACTTACACCAGTTTTGCAAGAATCAACTGTAAAATGAAATGTAGACCGATCAGGTGGTACATCAATCCCCTAAAATCGCCGCTAATGAGCTTTTGCTTTATTACCCTATTACTCTTCATTACTCTGAGACGATTAGTATTCAATTGGATATTCATGAATCTTTACCAATGTCTTCGTTATTGCAATATATCGAACGGTATCGATCGTAAAATCAAATTCTTGCTAAATTGCCGATGACTTTGTCCAGGAGCGTGGTTTCAACGCCCCCAAAACGGGCCCGAGGGCCATCAGGCGAGCGTAAGAAAAAGAAGAGAAAACAGCCAGGAAGAATCGTTCTGGTCCCCGGGGGGAAAAGGCTCTCTTTGAGTAATGTCTTCCTAATTACAATCCTCGCGTTCGAAGCATGACACACGGGTACTGTCTACCAGCCGAAGGGAACGGGTTCTCTCGAACGGCGTCCAGAAAAACTGGGATCCTTAATTCATTATGCGGCTATAAAAAACTTTAACGGCTGAAATCTCGTGCAGGGGAGTTCGGTCCAGGACTCTCGGAACGCTTTCTCCTGGAGAGAACTATCCCGAGCACTATTCATGGCAACCCGTCAATTTTTTCGGGGAGTAAAACGCGGCTCCGGCGCGAAAAAAAGGGCACGCGAGAACCTAAGCTCTCTCATGGTTTGATACGCGTGAATTTCAATTGGGCCGACTGTTTTACCGTGACTGAAACGCGTTAGGCGTGATAGTGTCCTTCGGTATGATAGTTTATCCAGCTCATTTTTGGAAATACAGTTGCGACAATGTTAATTTATTGCGGAAATAGAGCAGAAAAGTAGGAGGAATATGTCGACGGTCAGTGTCGCCATTGTAACTGTATTCCCCTCAATAATAGTCGATTCCCCTGATACGGCCACACTGGTTATGGTGCAAATGAGATTATACTTCCTTATGATTTCTGTGAAATTGGTGAAATACAAATGTTCTGTACCGATTGTAGGAAGCAGAAATTAAATTAAAATTCTTTTTTTCCTTTGGTAGTTCCATCAAGTCGAAAACACATTATTTATTTATAACATAAATTAGACAGAAACCCGCAGTCTATTTAAACATAACAATTGTCCTGACGTAATTGGATTTCTTAACACATTACCGACCGGTGATTATTGCATAATTTTTAAAAACCTATGGAACATGCCTAAACACTTTTGAACCAGCAAGTCACCCTCAATAACGTCGTCTAATCGTTTCATTTAATATTGCGATATAAAAGAAAATTTCTATGCTTTCTTGTGGTACAACACAATTATTAAAAATCCTATTAATAGGCTACCGGTCGGTAATGTGCTAACTTAGGAATGAACATTTTAACAAGCAAATTTGAATTGAGCAAAAACATGACGAGGTTAGACAGGTTCCTAATGTTTAAAAAATTCGCACTGTTTTACGACGAACGAAGAACTCACGATCACACCGAAAATGGCGATAAAGACAGTGCGATAGAAAAAGGGACCGCATAAATCTCCGTAATTAACAGATTCCCTCGCATCAGTCGTCCGATGTCGTTGAGTGTTTGGTAAATTAGTGTACGAGAGGAGGTGTCTAACGAAATCGGGAGAACGAATGGACGGCCGCTTGTTACTCGGCTCTAATGACCAGGATGATCTAAACAGTGTCTTTCCTCGATCGGCAACGTTCACCCCCGAAATCCAATTAATTCCCGAGCGTGGTTGATTAACGCGC
Organism: Lasioglossum malachurum; assembly: GCA_028455605.1. Classification (NCBI taxonomy): domain Eukaryota; kingdom Metazoa; phylum Arthropoda; class Insecta; order Hymenoptera; family Halictidae; genus Lasioglossum; species Lasioglossum malachurum. The sequence goes on from CM052319.1 coordinate 13,103,190, forward strand.
CAAGGGAACGCGAGTTACTAACGCGAGAGAGAATGCGCACGAGAGTCCATCTCCCGTTCAGGAGGGACCGAGAGCCAGAGGAGCCAGTCCGGCCGCAAACGCGATACAAAAGAAGTGTTTCTGATTATTAATGAAGTGTCTTTGTCTGGAACGAAACGTATTAACCGGTGCCGCTCACCTACGGCAGGCCGCGCGTATTTATTATCAAGCGAATGAAAGGGTTTACTCGGCTATGTTTCCCAGTGTTCCTTCTGCTGGTATCCACGCTTTCCTTTTTCCCAGCTCGCGCACATTTCAGAGACTCTACTACTTTGTTTCGCTCTCATCTTCGTGCGAGCTTTATTTTCACTTTTTCTTGATCTTATTCCACTGGAATTATATGGGATATATTATGCTCATTCGTGCGGAGCTTTACGTTCTGTAAAAATTTCAACACCAAAGCGGAGGGCATCGAGAACATTACAGCTTACATTATTAAATACGTTGGTATCTAATCAATGACTAAACATTTCGGAATTGTATGAGGTATTATCTCAATCCCGTATCCACGAAAAGAAAAAAATCATGTAAAGCTGAATTATTCTAGGTCGGAAGAAATGTTTAATTTTCGAGTTAAAATAGCTCCGAGTGCGAAGGGTTAATATTTGATTGCCGACACCGAGCAGGGAGTGGCAAGGCAGGCGCCTCACTCGTTGGAAAGCGGAATGAAAATAATCCAGTGGAATTGAAACGCTGTTAAGGATAATTCCTATCTGAGCAATATTTTCTTTATGTGTAAGACGCCCCTCGTACGCGGTTCCGAGAAATGAAAATTGGCATATCGCCGTGCGCTAGAAGTATCGAGCACGAGCTCCGACCGACTCCATTACGAGCTTCGCAAGAAGCAGACCGCCGATATTAAAGTGGAGGATTAAATAAGTAAAGAAAGAAGAATCTCGGGGAGAAGTTTTTTTCCTTTCTACGCAGCGCAACAGAGTACCGGATCGATTTCCTTTTGCGTTAACGGTGATTCCATCCTTCCTTTTCTCTCGTTACCATGACCATTATCATTTTTCCTGGTTCACGGGTGATCGAGCACGACTGCGCCCCGGCGTTTTCTACTTATTTCCATGTCAACGATGCCCCGCCGTAGATTGACAGCGAGCTCCGGCGTACTGCAATATCATAAATCGAATTCCGACTGATAGTGCGCAGCGATAAACCGCCGTGGAGCCAACGAGTATGAAGAAAATCGTCGAGGTGTGTGGGCCCCATGCTGCGCCCGATCCTCCGCAGGACTATTAATTAAATAGGAACTACTGACCGTCCAGCTAGTTAATTGCAAACCCATTACCCGCGTGCCTGTGCGGAACGAACGCTAAATTTCTACCGTTTCGCGCAAAACGCGTGTCGATCTCCGACGCTTCTGATTTACCTTAACCTCGTGGTATTTCCGTGGGCTTCGACAACTTTCTTCCCGTCGACATGCAACCGCTCGTTTTATTACAAAGACCACGAAGTTAGAAATTGGAAATTGAAAAATTGCACGATTTTAAAATCTTTCAAACATATACTACGATGTGCTTTTCATTTTTTTATTTACGAGACTCTCACCGACATGTCCGTCACATTTTCCTGATTAAAACGAGTCCAAACACAGCATAATTCGGATCACATTCGCTTGTTTAACTGACTTGTTTCTGTATTATCCGGAGTTTCATAGGTGAACAGTAAAGATTGTGAATCTAACGCTAGATAACTGTTCTAATTCCCGAACACTCGCGTTCCACTGTCAGTTCGGATAATCGAGGTGCTACTGTATCGCGAATTAAACGAGCAACTATGATCAGAATTGTATCGTGTTTGGACTCGTTTTAAACAGGACAATGTCGCCAATACGACGATAGAAATTTTATATAAAAATTGTTAATAACAACAAGGTTTTGCCATGAAATTAGTGTTTACATCGGAATCAAGTGATACACTTTGAAAGTTTTGTGTCTCGTTTAGGATTGAGGAGTTCCTGGTAAAACGCATACTTAATTCTAATGCGTACAGTCAGCCCGGGCATGTTCCGATACGATTCAAAGGACCCCGACGAAATCCACACGAGACAACTGTCGATCGATCGATATCGCCGTGTAACGGTCAGTTCGAAACATAAATCCTCGGCGGACCATCAATTACCCTGGTGGAATTATTAATAATCGTCGCTGTTCTGGCAGCAGGGACTTGCTCGATGCATCGTATCGAGCCTTCCAATCGCAGGCCACGCATCGGGGTAACTCATCCTCGGAGGGGGGAAGGCTGAGAGGGCCTACGAATGACAAGTTTGCCCGCAGATACGAAATGGAAATAAGAAGAAGATGTCGGATACTTATTAAGGTGCAGTGCACCCTACAGGTGTTCGAGTGGAATGCTTTGAGAACGAGATCGCGGACGGGAGATCTGAACTGTTTGGGGAGAACTGATGCTCTTACTAAAATTTTCAACCTCGGGATTCCACTGCGAAATATTTCCGCGCCGAAAATTGTTCGATATTTTCTATCAACTTGTCATTGATAAACATTTTCCGTTTCTCCCTTTAATAATTTTGATAAATTATGATAATATTAATATATTATATAATAAGATAAGATTTGATAAATTTTGACAATGTATCTACACCTTTATATATTCTTTTTATCTTTCAGTAAAAATTAGGTAAAGTATGAGATTGAAAAGTTAAAAGAATTCAATAGTGTCGCGTCCTATTACCATCAACTGGTTGAAATTATGAACGCATTAAAATTAACTTTTATTAAATGATAAATTGTGTTGATATTTATCGAGTTTAATGTACAATTTAGTGGTTTTTTAGAAGTAGTAAATTGGTTAGGTTCAAACAAATTGTGGGAAGAATGGTTACTTGGTTGAAGTACATGTAGCCCTCTGATGGAATTGATATAATGCAATATTCCGATAATAAACGCATCAAGCGGTATCGCATACGACCTGAATGAGTTGCATATTTTCGCACTCGCAATCGAAGATACATCATTTTGCAGTCGGATGTATTCAAACAGGATTGCCGCGGCGTAACGATCACGAATTCCCCGTTCATGATGGATCAATCACGCTCGGCGACAACTGCAATAACGGGAAGGAGCTAACAAGATGGAGGCACGCAGAATGAATGAACCGCGTTCAGAACCGAGTTAATCGATCGCGATCGATCGGTTCCCGTCCGACGATATACCACGCGTGGGATTTCAATTTGCCCGAACCGTGGGGGCTTCCTCGCACGATTCTGAACATTAATCTAATAACTATCAGCTGTTCTCGATCTCCGAAATCGAATATTCGAACACATCAAAGAGGAATCGTCTCACTAGTACTAAAAAAAGCTGCATCGACAATGAAGTATCCGTAACGCAATTTTTTAAATCTGTCATATAATTTTAATAGTTCGTTTTGACAATTCGGTTCGCAGTATTAATCAACTGGGTCTGATTTTATTCTGTTAGGATTCCGAATCACGCTATTCTACATCTTTTTTGAATTTAAACAATAGTCCCAAGAGAAGTTACTTCATAATTTGTGAAAAAATCTATTGTTTAAATACTAATACAATGTTACATAATGAAAATTGAATATAATTTTGATTATGCCTTTCGATGAGCCTTTCTAACGTCGTGCTCTCCGTATACGACCATGATTTATTACGACCATAATTTATGTATATAAGTATGATCTAGTACGATAAAATCGATAAGGTAGCTTCTCCGCGATATACTTCTGCGGTCCGCTCATGCGCGAAATCATCGTCGAGTAAAATGAGACAAATCATCAAGCGGCCGAGAGCAGAATCATTAATAACCATCTCCGATGGAGCATCGCGAGGCGTTGGCGCGAATTTGTTTCGAGGCAAGATTGCTTTCGAGACGTTACACCGGACATTAATTTAGTAACACAGTTACGACATTTATGGAGTAGTAAGATTGCACCTGTACTACATGTAATTGTGACGGTGGTAAATACGTGAATTTCTTCAATTATTTTCAACATCTTCTTTTTGCTTATTTAAAAAGTTCTTCGTTTTATTAGCTCAGATATATTTATTAGCGAATATGCTTACGCTCACAACCGAAGGTAGTGATATTAGATAATATAAAGCAAACTTTATATAAAAAATAATTACACTATTAGAACCGTGGCGAAGGAACGGTTGAATTTAAGGCGGTAGACTCGTTTCCAGGATTGCAAGGGTGCGAAATTCGCGTTCTCATTTCTCCATAATGCAAAGATGGGGTTTTTCGGTTAAAAGTTAAAAACGCTAGATAAAAGGTGGATCTATTTTTTCGTTTATGAGGCGTAATTCGCATTATTCGGCAGCATGTAGCTGTCGCAGCTTCATGATAATAGCTGTACGCGCAGTTGTATGCTTCCGAACAATGCAAATTACGCCTCGTAAACGAGAAAATAGGACTTTTGAGGGCGATAGCTCCCTAGATCGATCTTTTATCTAGCGTTTTTGAATACTGAGAAACTTCATTTTTGCATTATCGAGAAATGAGCGACCGGTGGGATGGGGGGAGGGAAGGGGGGAGGAGGATGACATAGATCAAGTATTTAAGAGGTAAGAGATCTCTCTCTCTCGAAATATTGTAAATATGTGTTAAGTCGCTTAGTATGAAGTATTTAGGATAAGTTAAGTTAGAAATAAGGTTAGAATAAGAGAGGAGGAAGGGGAAAAAGGACGAAAGAGGGAGATTGGTAAATGAATTTGTAACCCTGAGGGGATCAAATAAAGCTATTACAGTAAGTATTACCGAGAAATAAGAACGCGAATCCCACACCCTTGCAATCCTGGGAAAAGGAGACTATTCCTCTTAAAGAAATAGAACTCTACAATCCATTCTAAGCCACATTTAATTTAAACATTTAAAAACTCTAAAATGATCAACAGGTTGTAATAACGTCACGCAACGAGGCGAAATAAATGAGTACTCACCCTGCTCGCATTCGTCGATGTCCTCCGAGCAGTCCACCCCCTTGTATCCGGTCGCGCACGAGCATGTGAACGACCCGTTAATAGGACTGGTGTCGCAGATCGCACCCTCGTGACAGGGGTTCGACGTGCAGGCGTCATCGAGATGGCAGAGTAGTCCTGGAAAAGCGAAGGTTTCTCGTTTGATTGCTTCCGAGGCGAACGAAAACTCCGCGCAACGACGCGGACGGTTATAATTCCGAAGGAGACGGTTCGGATTGCGTGCGTTTCTAGGACGAAAGTGTCGATCGTCAAATGCCAAACATGGCGGCAACCGCCAAAGATGGACATCATTAAGGCCTGTATCGCTCGGCTCGCGTAACCTAGCCAGAAACGTCGCGCTCGAGAGAATCGTAGAAGAGCCCGGCACAGAGAACGGTGACAAATCCCAGCGACTCGGGCTCGTCGATCCACGATCGACATTCGCATTCAGTAAATTACTCGAGATACCGGGCCGGGCTTATGCGCGGCCCGAGCCGGTCTAATTGCTCCCTGCAGCGAACTTCGCGACGAAATCCGAGGAATTCGCGGAATTTCCTCGCCGCGGTAGACGGTTGTCCAGAAATCAATTTTTTTTATCGTGGTAATTGCTTCGTCGGGACATTTTACAAAATGACAATGTGAGTCGGTATGCAATAAAAAAAATTAATTTTCTCAAGTCACACCTGAAGCTTCTCCCTTTTTTTAATCATTCCAGTGAGTCGAAAATTATATGTTCAGTTCTCTTTAATCCCTTCATCACTTTAACTTGCATCAACTCTATTTAACGTGAATATTATTCATTTTATAAAATTTCGTTCTGCCGTTGTGAATACTTAAGGAATAAGTAAAATAATGAAATTTTTTCTCTTGTTAAGGAATTCTAATTATCGCAGCTGTGAGCAAAATCGTTTGTTAAGAAATTTATTGGAATTTTTTGTTGATATTATGTAAAAATGGGAGACTACCAATCCGTGTAATTTTATAAAATGTATAGTTATGTGGTTTTAATATTAAATAATTACGACGAGATAATAATCTTTCCTGCATGAAGAGAAAATTTGCAATAACATCCGGAGTTTGCGAATTAAAACAGAAGCGTTAAGAATTAGTACATTCTTAGCGCACGGTTCTCGATAACGGAACGATGTCGTGGATGTTCGTATATAAACTAGAGTAAACAAGCACGCAGATGCGCGATTACACCCGCGACTAACTGTAACCGCGTTCGTACGTACAAGAAACGGCCTCGAGATACCATCATTATGCCTACGTGCGTATTGTAAATCCGTTAACCTATGGCCATTGTTGGAACATGGATTCAAGTAAGGGAATTGTACAGCGCTACGATCCAATCGGCGTTATACTTTCCACGTGAAAGTTTCGGAGCTTTATCAGGACGTTTCACATGGTATGAAGAACGTTCTTGGAGTTTCACAGTTTAAACAATCTTCAAAAATTATGGCAGAAGATTGATTTACAGACAAAAGTTGTGGCAGAAAAGACCTAAGGAAAAATGCAAATACTGTGTAAATACAGTTACTCGAATTAATACTCGGACGCTCTAAAAAGAACGATAACTTTTTTAATATTGTACTATACGATTTGAACTCTTTTTTGAGAAGTTAGAGCAGTTAGTGTACTACAGTAATATATAACATAACTTTTTAAATTTTCTTTTAAATTGTATAAGAAGGTTATAAAATGCAACTTTTAGTACTTTTTTTACAATTCCGATCAATTGTTATTTTTGAAAATTTTTTTTTCACAATATTAAAATAGTTATCGTCTCTGTTAGAGCGTCCGAATATTAATTCGATTAACTGCATTTATTATCGCACATTCTCAATAGAAATAATTAGCAAAGTTAGTTATTGTTTATCATTTAATTTCATTTGACATTTTCCCCTCCTGTCAACTAGCCACACGAGATTGAATTATGAGGGTTGAATATGTGCCCAGCACCTGGAGGACTCCAACAAAGCTGCATCAAATTTCTTGAAGAATGTGTAGGAAGCGAAAGAATGTTGGAAGTTATATATGAATTTCGCGAACGACGCGCGCAAGGGTTAAAAGTTTCGGATTCAAGATCGTTCGAAGACGGCATACCACGCGTTGAAGTCTCCGCAGGAATCCGCCCGCGAGCAGCAGCGCCGCAAGCTGCCGCGGCGCGAATTCCTTCATTTAAAGATTTCCCGAGCTTGCGATCTGGAAAAAGTCGCTGTCGGTCGGGTCCGGGGCACCGCAGGAATCGCAATAATGCCGGGACAGAAGAAGGATGCCTGTATTTGGCGATCGCTGTCGGAACGATCGATCTGAAAACCGTCTCCTTCGGCCTCGGGTAGGAAAGTAAGGACAGAAACTCGTTTTCAGTCGTCAAGGTCGCCACTCGGTAAGGCTAGGCTCCAGCCTGCGGAATCCCGGGATTCCGGGGGAGGGCTGCGCGCGTCCGCGGGGAAGCTGCGTCATATTGTTGCACGTGCAGATGCACTTGCCTGTCGATGCACTCGCGACGCATAACACCGACACGGGCTCGAGCCGCAACCTTGTTATCGGACGTGGTCGCTGCCACGCTAATCGACGCGATTCGCTGAAACGCGCGCTTTCGCCTTGTCGGCCCAAACTTTTTACGAACCTTTCGTTGCAAAAGGAGAATTGCCAAGAACAAGAACAACCCGTGATACAGAAGGCGATCAAATTGGTAAAACCACGTTCATATATTAACGATTTTACATTGAATCTCTTCATTGCTTTAAATACCCAAATCTTGTTATAAATGCACGAAGTCCGAAGTGTAATGATTAGACTGCGGATCTTTATGCAAAATAAAATCTTTCTACCTGCATTACACAAGCTGGTGGTTTACACATTACACAAGTTTAATAGGTTAGAACTAATATAGCAGTAGGGTAACTGCACCAGTGAATGAACATTTAAAAAATTGTTCAGGAAGATATTTTATTTTTAAAAAAATATGTGAATTAAAGGAATCTCATATATGCCAAATGGCTCCCTATACTTCATTTGTCGAAAATAAATGTGAACACAAATAAAATGAAATTATTATTATTTTTCTTTATTAAACGTTAAATAAAAAATATAAAAAATACCAGTCAATGAACACTACATTCTAGTAATTGGCTCAAAATTTGTTGAAATATACAAAAGCGTTCATTCACTGGTGCAGTTACCCTATATTTAAATCCCTTTTTTTTTATTGTCAGAAATTAGACCTACCGATTTTTATCGTAAATGCATAAAATCCATAGTCTACAAATAATAAATATGGTTCTCATGCGTCTAACAATTTTATCGTTTTTTGTATATTAGGTTATGAATGAAATCATCACGTTATTTTTGGTATATATCTTTACATGGAAGAACAGAAATTAATGTTACTATTCAGAGTTTGTATAAAACGCGTTCCTATGTTTTATTTTTTTAGTTAGATTGCAGATCTTTTCAAACTGGATTGGTAGAAATAAAGAGAAGATCGAAGCATGACTGTATTCCAATTTGCGTGAACAAACTGAATTTACATAAAGATCCAAGTACGTCTAAAATTAAATTCATGTTTGCGCAATGATGTAAACTATATCGTATCAAAATGTTCCTTAATTACTGAATGACTATCTGCAAAGAGTACAACAAAACGAGCATCCTTCTGCCAGAAATCGAACTCGAGCCACGTATCCGCCGGTCATGGTAACGACTGTGCATTGACAATTACCACTGAATTTGGTCTTCGGGGGAAGGAGCAATTAGCGATTATCTCTCCGGAGAAACGAAAAATATAATTTCGCCTGCTCGTATAGCTTTCAAGGTGAGCAACGAGAGTAATCGATTCGAGAACGATGGAAACATTATCGGTCAGTTGTATGTATTTACGCGTATGTACGGTGAACCACGAAAGTATTTGAATGCACTTTAAAGCAGAATGACTGTTTTATGACCTGACCAAATGACCTGACTTTTTTTTAGCAATTAGGAGAATTAATTTACCATATGACGTGCAAAAAAGATTTTGAAATATTGTATTTATTGATATATCGATATATATCGTTATTACTGATATATTGAGATAGTGTATGTCAATCGATTTCGATGAAATTTTCAGCATGTGTGTAACTATTTTAAATCCATAAAAAATATATTTTAAATTGTTATTATCCCTTATACGATCCTCAGGGCAAAAATTCACCCATTCACTATTTTCACAGACTGTAAAATCATTGATCCCTCAATGTCTATGTTGTGAGACGTATTTCTTTCAAAAGTGACGTTACAAATGGAACACAATCTGTTGATTTCACGTGTAGAGCAAACATGGGTGAATTATTATCCTAGTCTCTTTTATGCGACTATGCTTGAGGAGCGTATGAGGGTTAAGGGCCCAAATAAAAAAGTTTTATATTTTATTTTTGCATGTAACCTTGTAAATTGTAATTTTTGGAAAATCTTTTTCCCACATCATTTAGTAAACGAATGCTTCTAATTGCTTACGAAACAATCTGGCCGTTTGGTAGAATTATAAAAAAGTTGTACTGTTTTAAAGTGCGTTCAAATACTTTCGTGGTTCACTGTATACTGATCGTCCATGAGCAGATGATTTCTGGACTCCATGACTAAGGTTCCCCACTCTTCCGCCTAGCTTCTGGCCAATTGCGGATGACGTATAGCGCGAAGTAGGGATACCACGTGGCCCGTACAAGTTTCTCACTGCTGATGGACGATCAGTATGTTGGTGGAGCACTCACCAGTCTTTCCGTAGGTGCACTGACAATAAAAGCTGCCAACTCTGTCGATGCAGGTAGCGCCGTTGAAGCAAGCAGCGCCAGCGCAATCGTCGATGTTCACGCTGCAATCCGGCCCAGTCCAGCCGTTCACGCAGATGCAGGAGTAACTTCCGGGGGAGTTCGTGCACGTGGCACCGTTGTGACACACCGATGGCCTCATGGAACATTCGTCCACATCCAGCTCGCACTGCGTGCCCGTGTACGACGGAGGGCAGAGGCAGGAGTACTCGTTCACCCTGTCCACGCAGGTCGCGCCGTTCTGGCAGAGATTCCCTGGACAGTCGTCGATGTTCTCCTCGCACTGCTCGCCACGGAAACCTGCAACAAAAATGTATGTCTTTAGAATCATGCTAGGAAACCAGCCATTCAATCTCCGCGGTCGATTCGCGATCGCCACGTCCAACAGCGAGCAAACGACCCCAGCGTATGATTGTTTTATGAAACTTTCGTCAGCATATTCGTGACGTTTTTCTGTTTAAAATGAGCCCAAGCACGACACACTTTGGATCATATTTACTCGCGCAATCCACGATACAGTGGAACCTCGCTTATCCGAACTAACCGAAAATTTATGAAATGAATGAAATGAAACTTATGAAGTCATTTTTATTATTTCAATAATTACAAATTATAATATCTGGAACCGGTCATTTTAGCCAGTGGTGGTAGGTCCAGTGTTAATCTTTGATTTGAAGGTTGGAAGATTTTGGTTTGAAATAAAGTTGCCATTGTGAGGGCTACGAATTAGACGATTAACAATCAATCGGCTTAATAATGCGAGCAAGATTCGTGAGGATGAAAATCGGTTCGGGGTTCAATAAAGTGTCCCTTGATAAAGTTTATAGCTTCGAAGGAAATGACTTTATGGTCCAGGATTCGCAGCGGAGGAGCGTATCGCTTTACGACTGGGCTGCGGAACATGATTTAGACGTGATCTGCTATCAAAAGGGAAGAATTGAAAGACAAACAGAGAATCACGATGGCAGAAACACGAAGGAGAGCCTCGCGATCGCCCCATACCATTTCGATTATATTGATGATCGTTACGGTCGTAAAGAGAACTCATTACCCCGGCACAATTCCGTGTACGGCTTGTATGTTCTTCGTCAGGAGGTAAAAAAGAGGGGGATTGTTATATTAAAGTGAATCCACAGATAGAGGAGGGTTTACTGTTCGTTGAATTTATGCTCGGATGGAAGGAAAGGCGGGATATGGGTAGACAGTCGTAAGAAAAACGAGCGAAGATAAAGCGATAGAGACTCGATAGCCGTGAAATCGATGACTCCGAGTACACCGAACGACTTCTATCGTCCGCGTTGCGTGCACGGATGGTGAGCAAACAAACGGCACAAATCTAACACCGTGTCCGCCGGAACAAAATCCTAACTGTTCTCACCCGGGGAAATATATTCGAGAAGAATTCCCGGGCGCTGATGCAAAAACGAGATGGGCTTTAATTAAAACGAAAACCGCCTTTGCATCCCGGAGCGTTTGCAAGAATCAGCGCGTAGGAAAAAGCGGGCTAGGTGATCGAGAAGATCGACGTAGCATGACGCCGGGTATTTGCAAGTCGAGCGAATAATATGACTTCGGAGTGCGCTGCCCAGTTCGATATGCTCGGAAACTGACTTCGACGAAAGGGCAAAAACCTCGAGCTGCGGAACGTCGACAGCGTAGGATGAAACTGTCTGTTGCAGCGAGTCTGTGTTTCTTATAAAACGACTGGAAGCGAAAAATCTGGATTAAACCTCACCTCCGGCTACCAGAAATTGTTCACTTTTCGAAATGTAATCCTCTAGATTCCGGCGAGAGAATGCCGAAGTTTTAATGTTACGGAGTCGCCGGTTCAAAAGTTACGCGTGCGTACGAACTCAGCGTGATAAAGTAGTTACGTGGTCCAAGACGCTTAAAATCGCTCAACCTTACGCACGCATAACTTCTGAACCAGTGGATTCCTAGCATTGATACTTAAATTTTCGACGTTTTCTCGAAGTCAACAGAATTATTACATTGAAAAAAGTTAAACATTTTCTGGTTTCCTCAGGTGAAGTTCAGCCCGTTTAGTGCGATTTTACCTTCCATTTTCGAATTAAATTCACTCAACATATAAACTAGATATGGTACATTAAAATTGATAGATTTCGCATACGCACTATCGTCTTATCTTCCACTAACATTTTTACAATACTTGCACCGAGGAAGTAAAGACCATCATCGCGTAAAGTTCGATCGCATCTGGTTTCCATTCTCCATAAACTATAATGTTCAAGTAAAACCACGGTAACAGTTCGTTTTTAACGTTACAATGGTGGCCGTACCTATACTGCACGTCCTGCATGGCGTTCGATGTTCAAGCAAAACCGAACACGGAAATCCGGGTAATGTTTCGCGATTTGAACCCTCCCCGTCCACTTTCCTTCCGCCTTTATCTATCGGTATCAGTTGCCGTCCAGCGATGCATACTCGCCCGTGAACCATAGTTACCAACTCTAATGGCGCGCATAATTTATGCTCGATAGAGCGGTTATCTAAACTTCCTATGTATCCCCGGGCTCGTTTGCGAACCGTGCAGAACACACGTCGCTGCTGACGTGAGCTAGAATTTCGTTCCGCGACCAGCGAAAAATATCCTTCCATCCTCCATCGTTCATAACTGGACAGCGGATTTTATGCGTTTATCACAAAAATAACTGTTTCTAACTCGAAGCAGTGAAAACACTAAAAGAATTTAAAGACACTGTTATATTATTTTCAACCTGTTAAACATATTAGGGAAGAAAATAAATTTCTACTTCACTCCAGTTTGTTTCAATTTAGATAGGACATTCTTATTTTGCGTAAAAATCGCACAGGACAAATTTAAGTAATAAACACTATCGAAACCATTCGAAATTTTTACCAAAAGAACTACACACAATAATGATTAAAACAGACAATTAAGTATCGGTAAAAATATTAACAAAACTGGTTGAACACGTGAGAAACGTTTTCTGAAAGAGCAACGGAGTTAAATAAGAATATAAATAATTATTTAGCACACCGATCTACAGAGTTGCCAGTGACTTTGTGTCTCAAGTGCGGCATTCTTCGGACTGTTTAAACTCGTCGGAATAATTATGAGCAGTCGGTGCACATATGTACAACGCCAGCCACGACGTTATTATACAGTGCAAGGGGGCAGTGACATTAATATTAAAGTGATGCAAAAGTAAAGCGACCTCTTCGCGTGCGCCATTATCTCGCTGGAGAATGGAACGCGGGGTTCCTAGCCGGTTCTACGAAACAATTTCGTAGTCGATTTTAGCCGGCGCGTTCCGATATAAGTATACGATGAAACGCGGGAGATCGTCGATCCGCGATGGGATACCAAAAAATCTAATCGATCCCATAGTTCGTGCTCTGAAATACTGTATCGAATTTTATTTATTTTTGCAGATTTACCAATTGCAAAAGTGTGTGGGCAAAAGTGAGAATCTGCAATTTATAGAAAAATGAATTCTGTCAATTGGTATCACGTGACTAATCCGCTACTGGCAGAGGGGGGTCACTTTTCCCCTCAATCCGTGCTCCCTCCCCTCTCTGTTCCGAACGGGTGATTGCTTTTTAAATTAGTAACGCGCAGTACGTAGTACCTACGTAAAAATACGGGCATCTTATTTAATTAGCTGGTTACGGCCTTGTAACTTGATGTAATTGTATGGTTAATGCGACTTATATCTTCGGCTATTTTACATGCGCTTCCACGCGAAATTATTGGCCGAGTCGAGCCCACCAGAATCTAAATTACAAGGTGCATTCGTATCGGGGGGTACACGAGTCTCTTTCATACCTCTCAATTTTTTCTTCGCGAAATTGCTACCGAAACCGATTTCACGACGCAACAGATGGTAATGTTCCGAGGGGCTTCCAGTCCGAATTTCGCTAGAGATTCGAAACTGGAATTTCGACGAGGTTTCCCGTCTTGAGTTACCGGATCACGGGGGACCCGGGCTCGCAAGCTTACACGCTACCGTGCGACTTTTCGGTCATAAAATCCAGATTATAGTACTTTCCAGGCCACGACTTTTACGTCGGACCCTACACTTTTACGCGTACGCGTTGCGGAACACGATTCGTGTACACACCGGCTTTCTCCATTTTTGTTCGCTGCCATTGAGCCAATTCTTTACACGGTTCATAAGGTGCTCGATTATTTTGCACGTTCTCACGTGATTCGACGTCGATTCGATTTTCTTAAAACGCGCGAAAGTCAATGGGCATTTACACACGTGCCTCTGTTCGATAGCTGTTAACACTAAATCTACCACTGCCGGTCAAATAACCGGTCTTAGATTTTTAATTTTATAATTGTTCGAACGATGGAACTGATTCGACATGGAAATTGATTCGATTAATTTATTTATCCAAGCACGCATTGCAATTAAAATTGCATAGAATCTAAATAAATAGAGCCTTGTCATTTTTATCAGATGAAACGTTTTAATCGCTTTCAGTGCTCGGTAGTTTTAGCGCTAATGATGTAAACAAATGATAGAACTCTTATCGTAAAACTTCCTATCTATTATTTGTAGAATGGGCATAGAGAAAACTTTGTTTAGTTCTTCAGGACAATATATTTATTATTTGTAGAACGAGCTTCTATGCAAACTCACATTTGTATAAGTTTGCAAAGTATGGGATAAGGACAAAGTTACTTCAAATGACATACGGAACTACCCCTTTCAAGGTTATCCTTGACATTTTTGGAACACCCATTCTCATTTCTTAAAATAGATTTAGAAAATTTTTATGCTGCATCAAAATCCACACAGTCTGGTTATTGTAAATATCGACCTCCTTGGATTTTGATTAGACCTAGCTTGTGGGACATTTCGTGTAATTATTTTCAGAAAAGTGAAGGAACATCGCAGAACGTTTCAGAAGATGCACAGCTCGGGTGTGCAAATAAAAATGGCCGTACAAAGGCTTGTAAAATGGCCTGATAAAAAGCGTTAGATAATCAACGTAATATCGACTGGCGCTTCATTTTCTCCCCGGCTATCTGGCAAGAAAGGAAATTCCTGGAGCCAGACGAAAAACTGCGGCTATTCATGTTGAGGCGGTAGCGACGAGGAGCAAGAAGCCAGGAGACGAGCGCCGTCACGGACCCGGGGCGAATCGATTGCCGTTAATATCGATAGAGGACAATAGCGGGACTCCTTCCCGTCTACCTTAAAAAATCGACGTATTTGCGGGACGATTCGACGCGGAATCATATTCGCGTTCTTCCTGCATCCCCGTCGTTCGTTTCTTACTTTTTTATTGCGATCGAAAAAGGAAGTCGTTGAAAAACATCCTGGCCACCCATGTTACAAAAATTTAATCGATTTCCCATTCTTCTGCTGGTAATTGCACAATTCTCCCATTGTGTAATAAATTTTTCTTCGCTATCTTACTAAATAACAATAAAACGTTAGCTACCATACACGCTTTTATACGTGTCTTGATTTCTTCATTGTTTTCATTGCTTCAATTAAGTTTTACCATTATCACACACACTTTATAAAATTAAATATAAAGTATAAAATCAATAAAATATTCCTTAATAAATTTATATATATTTTATTAAGACTTGGAAATATAAAATCTGGATGAAATTTTAATATTATTCCTTCTCTAATATTAAAGCTTACCCTTATTTCCATTTCAATAAAACTTTCGTTTAAATTAAATTGCAACGTAACAATCAAATGATTTACTATTTTAGAACACGGTTCTCGATTTTATTTATGTTTACACATACACGCTCGACGTATCAGAATCAACACAACGGAATGTGAATTAAAAATTCATCTTCTACAAACCCAGCCTCAAAAATCCGAGTCATCATCCTCAAGAAAATCTCAGCACGCAGGAATGCATATAAACGCTCATCGCCACCCTTCGTGACGTTATATATGTTTAAGCAGGGTCCCCATCCCCCCATTAACAAGGACTTATTTCCCTAAGGGACGATCCCGCTCTTCCCGGAATTCAGTTAGTACCCCTAGGCGAGCTGTGATGGTGCTTATACAGGGTGTTCAACCAATATGCTGCAGCTGTAACAGATATTTTAGGGACCGATTCTTCCAGCCGACACAAGACAAAGATCGAGAGTTCTGTCAATATTCGAAGCGAAAGTAATGTCATTGACAATCCCTAATCCTAAACTGATCTAAGAACCTGGATCGTCGAAGAGGGTAATACGATACCCAGTTAGACGCATCGATCAGAAAACACTAACACAATGACGAAACTTTTCTATAAAATTATTCTTTTACGAAATTTTCCTGATGGAAATGAGACCAAACATCATAGAATATCCAAACAGTTAAAAAGTTACTCCATCAATATTTGTTCAATCATTCAACATCAATACTGGATTAGTTCGGATAACAGAGGTCGCACTCTATCTATAATTAAACGAGTAAATATGCTTGAAATTGCGTCGTGTTTGGACTCGTTTCACTCAGAAAAGCATCACGAATATATTTCTAAATACAGAAAAATCGTTAGAGAGAACTGTTTGATCATAGGAATAGCGTCTGTACACGATATAAGCAACACGTCGGTCCGGAAGCTTTCGTACACAATACCGATATTCGTTTTATTTACGGTTTCATGATGACGCGACCAATCCCGAAAATATCAACAGCACGTAATCGTACACCGGGTGCGAGGCAAGAAGACCGGACGAGTCGCGAAGGCTCGCCGTCGCCGAAACGAAAGGAGCAAAGTCGTCGGGAGATTACGCGGGCTGCTGGTCGGCCGTGTGGGTGCGACGGGCGAGGAGGGAATGACTCCACTTATAAATCAACTCGGGCGAAGGCCCATAATTGCAATTGTTCATGAGCCTCACCCCGGATCGAAACGATCCGGGGCCGCGTGTGCGTGCGAATCCGTGCGGCCCGGAGAGAACGCGCGCGTGTGGAGCCGGGGCCCTATTCGACGAAGGATACGTATCCGTTACTTCGTTACAGATGCAGGGCCGTAACGAGCGGAACACCGGTATAAATTCTGCGTACTCTGTTCCTTTTCTCCGACATCTTTTTCGGCGGTTCGAACGCCGCTAGGATATCGGCCCTTCCCTTCCATCCCCATTCTCTCTCTTTGTTCTTCTCGTTATTGGCGAGCAAACGCGTTCGACGGCGCTTCGACGAATATGTTTCGAATTTGACGTTATTTACGAAGTGAATATGACATTAAACGGAATAAATCGCGACGGCGAATCACTAGGAAGCGTATTTACCGACTTATTAGCGAGCGAACAGTCAAAGTATCGCGTTGTGTCGGTTCGGGTGGGTCTTCGACGAATATGTTTCGAATTTAACGTTATTTACGGAGTAAATGCGGCATTAAACAGCCTAAACCGCGACGATAAATCGCTAGGAAGCGTATTTACCGAGTTATTAGCGAGCGAACAGTCAAAGCATCGCGTTGTGTCGATTAGGGTGGCTCTTCGGCGAGAATTTTTCAATTTTCACGTTATTTTCGGAGTAAATGCGGCATTAAACAGCATACACCGCGGCGACAAATCGCCAGGAAGCGTATTTACCGAGTTATTAGCGAGCGAACGGCCGATGTGTTGAAAATTTTCAAAGTGCCGCGGTGCGATGCTTCTTTCTCTCTTTGCTGCTTTTGCGCTGCTATAGGTCAAAGACTATAATTCAACTAGACACGGTCAATTACGCTCACGATTCCGTAATTTTTGCCTAATGAACACCACCGGACACAAAAACCGGCCGGCCGTTTCTCGTTGCTTTCAGCCCGTTCGCGTAATGATGGGAAACGAGGATCCTTTTCGTAGAGGATACCGCGCGTCTGCGGAGCAAGGTCGAACACTCGAACTGGAATTTCGGGAATCCTGTAAAGCGCTAGCAATTAGCCGGTGGTTCGGGGTACTTGGAATGATTTCATTCACCTTCGGAATCGAGAGCTTCGAACCAGGTAGGGACAAGAGAGTGAAAAAAGGAGATCGAACGACGGCTGGCTCTCGTGCCGGATGACTCGCAGACCTGTTCCGATCGTTTTGGCGGAATTCAAGGATTTCGACCTGTTTCGCTGGATCCGCCGCCGGGGGCAAAGGAAAAGGGAAGCGTCGTTCTCACGTTGAAAAAAAGGTGGAAACCCTTTGACACACGGCGCACCGCCCTGGCTTCTTTACCACGAGGATATTCTTCTGTTTCCTACGCGGGCAACTAGGAAGCGTCCTTCCGATCTGTAACCTAACGCCACCGTTTCCCAGCGAAATCGGGAGTGACCCGCACATTTTTGGACGTCGCGGCATCCGATCGAGCTTCTCACACATTATTGCACAAACCAAAATCTCTCCCTTGTAATCGTAGCGATTTTCGAAAGTCACTAAAGCGTTTTAAGCAACCAGTACGCGGGTTGAAAGTACCCATTTTGTCGATTACTCCCTTTCTTACACAATGCTATTGTAGTTGTATTTTATAAAACTGTCTCCCGGCGAAATCAGAATTAATTAAGGAATTCCGAGATAATTTATAGAAAATTAAAGTAGTACTTAAATCTATGGATCTCACGGGCTTGGTCGTGCACCAGAGGGTTATTCTTTTAAAGATAAATTCGAAATGAGAATTTATATTTAGTTTTCAGCATATGAAGTGTTTCAACAAACTTTCGTTTGACGGAACACAGATTCCGTAATACTGTTGCGCAATCGCGGCGCTTCGGAACGCCGGCAGATGTTCATTTATTTGTTTACTTAATTAGAGTAAACACAGAGGGATAAATTACAGCGTGTTCGGGTAGTGCGCACGGTGACAGGACGCGGTCCGGTCGCTCTCGCTCGTTCATTGTGGCTTTTTGAGCGTGACGGTGGCGACCAAGAAAATCCCTTTGCCATTTCCAATCGCACAAAGAAGTTCCATCTTAATATCCTCGTACGTTTCTTTTCTTTCACCTTTCTCCGTGCCAGAATTCCGTCTCTGTTTCTCTATTTACCGTACAATCTCCCAATCGTGCACGCACTCCTTTCTCAGCCTCACCTTTCCTCTGTCACTGATCCACCCCCATCCCCTCTCCGCACCCTCCGATCCTCATTCACTCCTTCCTTTCTCAGATCTCTGTCTCTCTCCCGCTCTCTCTTTCCACCGACCCTCCTTTCTCCCTCTGCGCCGCAGCTCAACCACTCTTTCTCTCTCGCTTACTCTGCCTGCCCCGTTCTCGAGCACAGGCAACACAGTGCCTCTCAGCCTGGGCAGAGAGGTGTGGCAACGTCGCGAGAGCGGGTGTGCGTCGGCCGCAGGCCATGTGGTGGGGACTGTGGGAAAATTCTCATGCCGCCGAGTGTGTCGGTGCCAGTGGCCCTCAATCCACGGCTACCCGGCCGAACAGCTCGGGGAATCCTGCTCGACTTCCTGCTTTCACGCTCGAACAGCGTTTCACCGGGCACGCAAAAAAGGTATCATTAGAAGCGTCGCGCGAGAAAATCCTGCGTCCCACCGGAGCTTTCCAACGACGCCTCGGAAAGGTGTTAGCCTCTCAGGATCTCGCCACTCCGCGATAATTATTGGCGAGACACCTGCTCCATCGGGACGGCCGATCGACTTGTGAAACGACGCCGCGGCGTTGCTCGAGAGATGTGAACCGAGGATTCCGGGCCAATGGTTATGAACCAGAAGATCACTTGATCTAGCGACTGTCAGCTCGGAGAACTTGGGTCTTTCGTCATAGCAGCAGCAGCGTGATCGATGCTTTTCGGAATTGGAACGTCCTTACCAGTATCATTCTCTAACGTCAGTTTCGTTTTCTGATACTCTTCATGGCTACTTATCGATTTCAGGAAGTGAACGATTTCGAAGAATCTCCATTAGCCCCTTGCTGTATCATTTTCTTTGCAGTTACAGCGATTAGATCGTCTTTATTCCCAAAAATGTCGTAGAAGAGGAAAGAAGAGTATCTACTTTTCGTATGACTACATCTATTTGAATGCTTGAATATTGATTAGGTACAAACGAACCAAATTTTATTTCATTCAAAAAGAAAGACGTAACATTCATATTTGTTAGACTTCTAGAAGATATTCTTCAGGGTCAACAGAGTCTTGCTAATTCTTAATATATAAACCAATTCTCAGGTTCATTTAAAATGACCATAGACCAGCAAAGGTTCGAACAAACGTCCGGCTTAGCCAGCAGTGATACGAGCTATGAAAGCATGTCGAAAATGTCGATACGTCGTCGATAAATCGAGAGATCAAACCAGCCGGAGTGGCTCTGGAACGGAGAGAAAGTCTAAGAGATTTCCAAAGACGAAAAAGAATAAAGGAGAACCGAGGAGGCCGCCGAAGGATCGTGCCGTCTCGAGCAAGGGGCAGTCCTTTCCCGGAGAAAAGAAAACATTCCACACACGGAAGTGACGCGTCTCGTTTCACCATATGGTGTCCTTGCCCTCGAATTTCGGAAGTGTCCGCCGAAGGATCGCGGCTGAGAGACACTGTCCTCCACCGGGGCCCATGTAGCGGGAAGGAAGGTTAACAGCGGCCCGTGCCTCCCCACCAAAAACCATGGCTGGCACCGGGTGGCCACGAGCACGCCACGGGGGTGCCTATGGAAAAATTATTTGTCCGTCGCCCGTAAGCGCGCTGCTGCCGCGATAATTATTCGGGCCACGTGGTGTCGCCGCCACGGAGCGCGAATACACCTGTCGCTAATCAAACCTGGAGATTCGAGTGATGCAGGAACGTCGAACTTCCAACATACATTCAATAATGTTCACTGTAACAATAAATCTTCGATTATCGTAGATCGTCATGCGTTACTATCTTCTTCCTCAACCCTTCTGGGACGAGAATCCCAGCAAGATCAGATTATCAGCGGTGGTATGCTTCCGTAGAACCTGAAGGTATCAATCTAAATCATCAGCAGTTTCTGGTAACGTCGTCCAGTGAATCACCGGATCAATCATCAAACGCCTCCCAGAGATTGTTGCACAGAAGATAGAGACTCCGCAGTACGTAAAACCAGTAAACGCATCTTTATCCTGAGGAACTGTGTCGCGAACACGTGACTTAGGAACCGGGGTACTTCATCGATCAGGCGAATTTTATAACTGAGAAGTGCGTTCGCTTTTTGCGTTCCTCTTCATAAGGTTCGGTTAAAGAATGTCTCCTTCATAGTGCCGGCGTCGAGCGCAAAAAATGTATCAGTAGTGGTGTTATTTACGTAAGAGTAGCCCAACTCGATCAATTAAGTGAGCGCCGCATGTGACAGAAGTCGGTCGGCCAGCCGAGAAAAGGAACGAAGCCAGCGTGGAAAACAATCGCGATACAGCCGCGCGGCTTATTAGTGGATTAGCACTACTTTACAAATGGACATCGATCGCTATCCATCTCGCAAGCTTCGACAAGCGGTGCGCATTCGTTGCCATGTACGGAGTAATTATTGCAATGCGATTCGCCCCTCGTTAGACCTTTAACGAACCAATACGGGGCTTTTAGAATGCATCGCACGCTTGTTAGAATTCCCGAACAGCCAGGCGGTAAGGGGGCAATGATTAGAGGGCCCTTAGAAACCCGTATGCCATAACAATTCCTGATCCAGCGTGTGCATCGTTCCGATCCGTGAATCGCCTGAGACCTGGATTTCATCTATTATGTTCCCAAGCGAATACAAGTAGCCATCGTTATCGCACTTTTCACGTTCACCTTCGGCTGCGCTGCCTTGCATACCTTAATCATGCTACTAACGACAACCGTTTATGCTACATTCCAACAGTTACATGCTAGAATCTGTCAGTTTTACAGGTCAGTTTAATTCTACTTCAGGGCTGGAGATGAGCCTCGTCATTCTCACTGACATAGCGTTCAAAAGTTTGACGACTTTCACACTTGAATTTCGACTCTGGATCAATTACTGCCAAGAGGTGTTAACAAGTACAGTTACAGTACCAGGTATGTAAGTATGAAACCGGAATTTGCCCATAGGTGGCTCTATGATGCCATTTTCTTGTTTTGACACCTGGTAAAGACTTTCAACTCACAACCATAGTTTCTAATAACGTTGAACATGTCGGATTTTGTGCCTGGAAACTACGATATGCGGACGGCATTGATTTTCTGTTTCCATTTCAAGAAACTGCTGCAGAATCAGGTCGAATGCTTGTCGAAAAAATTCAAAAATGGTCATACAATATAAACGTGTATTTTCTATACAAAAAATTCCGGTTTCATATTTACGTACCGGGTAAGTAGCCTCGAACTTGAGGCAGCAAACAATAAAAAGCCTGGGGTGAGTCCAACATTAGAGGACTCCAACCCCTGAACGTGAATGATGACCGCGGCGGAGCATTTATAATGAATATTTGTTTGGTAGTCCAGGTTTCATCAAACCCAGTAGGGGACGGAAGGATGCAATTTAAATTCAACTTCATCATCGACGATTGGAATTGTCTCGAACTTGATTTTTACAGGACCAAAACGAGAGTATAGTCGAGGAGCTGCGGCGGGTATTCGTATTACCTGATGGAGATAAATATCCGGTGGGACTAAATGCCCTAATGACTTTTTCTAAGTTCCAGGTCCATTTGTCAGGCTGGAAGCACTTCGGCCGAAACGAGTGGCCATCGAAAGAGGGAGCGGACGTTGGGGGATAGGGGATCGGGAGCGGTCGGGCGAGCACTTTGCTCGGAGGCGACGTAGATAGAGCGTCCGCGGAGTCGAATAACTCATAAGAGGCAGAAATGGCGGATGCGTGGGGGCAGAAATGGAGCGTTATCTGCAGGCAGTTGTCCACCGACCTCCCGCCCGTTGGACAGCAATAATGCACATCGCGGCGATTTGTACACACTGGCTGAGTCTTAATACCCCGTTTCTGGTGTTCTGCTCGTTTTGTTTTTTCGTGGACGGGGCCCATCAGCTCCCCTCCTCCTCCTCTCGCCGGGCTGCGTCCGTTTTCTGGGACCTTAAAAGGTGCATGTACTCGAGAGAGGACCCACCGATAAGCGTAATTTGAATGGGTAATGGCTTCACCAAGAGAAGGGTCCCCGGTTAATGACGGGTCCAACGGGATGAGAAGAGACGGGCTGAGAGAACGAAAGGGAGAGGAACGAGAGAGAGAGAGAGAGAGAGAGAGAGAGAGAGATACCCGGGCGCCGAGAGAGCCCCGAGGCTTTAATGCGCTTCCTCCTCGGCCTCTCGATCGCGATCGAGGGACGTTTTCGGGTACGAGGCACGAAACCGCGAGCAACCCTATCGTTACCAAACCGGATCCACTTTTCCATCGTCCCTCTAAGGCTGCATCGCGTCGTTCTCCCGCGCGTGGAATGCAAATCGGCGGCTGCACCCGCGAACAAGCCGGGCTCTGTCACCTCGTGATCGCGCCCCAGCCTCTCCTTCCCTTTAATGATTTTGTTGAACCACGTGCCCGGCTCTGGGGGAACGCGGTCGAAGACACCCAGGCGACAGGTAAACGCGAGCTGCCCTCCACCTCCACTCTCACGGGAGGCTTCGAAAACCCTCGGCAGTAAATTTATGCGAACCCCGTTGAGGAGTCATGAATAATGTATGCGCCGAACGCTCCCGAAGTGTCTAATTTGAGGATATCCTTGGGAATGGAACGACGTTCCGGCACGGAATACCGGTCGGGGATGTCTTTTCGGTGGATCGGGGGAGAACGCTGCGCTGCTGCGCGACGTGAAAATATCGGCCAGCCAGCTGGCTGTATCATAACAGCTCCGGGACGAATCTCAACCGAGAGTCTCCACGTCCTTCAGGCGATGCGTTTCGATCGCTCGACTCCCCGAGTCTTCTATAAATAAACTTCGGCGGACGAGTGCCTCCGTGAGACCCTCTAACGTCTCATTAACCGCCTCTAGTATGTATTCTGAATTTCGAGTGCAAACACGCTCGTTTATTTTTGGAGAGAGGCAACGACTCCTGTGGTAGAGATCGTGCACGAAATAATGCCTGGGAAGAAGATTTTGATATTCTTCAATCTCCTGGGAGACCTTCTTCTTCTTCTTCTTCTTCATGGTGTACGTGTCGTGTGCGTGTAACGGAAGAAGCACGGACCCTTTGTGCAACAGGTATCCACAAAACAATCAACAAGTAGCCGCCGGTCGATCGAGGGGTTACTTTGTAACACGCCATCTTCAGAAACGGTGGCTCCAGAGAAAGACAGAAAGAGAGAGAGAGAGAGAGAGAGAGTGACTTTTGCTCTCGAGGAGAAAATAAAAAAACAGAGCCGCACAAACTGCTAAATTACACGCGGGATCAGCAGGGCTGCAATTAGATCGACGACGCTGAGAAAAGCGACCGAATCGGCCGGGGAACGCGGTGTACAAGGAGAGAAGCAACAGGTGTGCGGTGTTCAACAGGTGGCTCTAACTCGCGTCAAATCAAAGTCGACGAACCGGAGGCAGATAACGATTGGTTACTGTTTCAGATAAATAACACCTTAACGGCGCGACCGTGCTCGGAGGTTCTACCCCCACTTGGGTCGACGATTATTTTGATCGGAATCGTATACGTGCTCAAGTTTGTTCAGCTGTTAAATTCGAACGAATTTTTTTACATAACAACATAATATTAAATGTATGATATACATGAAGTTAAGAAGTCCGATTACTTATAAACTCATAATCGAATGACTGTATATTGCATTTTTTTAGATGCCAGTTATTATTGCATGATTTTGAAAAAATTATTCAATGGAACCTTCAATAGCAACACCAATTTTCACTGAGAACCAACAAGTCACCCTCAATAACGTCATCTGATAGTTTCATTTAAGATTGCGATGTAAAAGAAAATTTCCATGCTTTCTTTTGGTACAGCACAATTCTTGAAAATCCTATTAATAGGCTTCCGGTGGGTAAAGTGTTAATCAATTTGGATGCGATGAAAATTATTCGTTACGCTATTCAATTTTCTAATTTAATTTGTCAACGTGTTGAATGTATCTTATGTTTCCATGTGAGATATTATAAGGTTCCTTTTTGTTGTGAAAATTGTAAATAAACAAGATGTTTCTTGTTTTATAAATTAATGTTATGCATATACACTCTCTCTCTGTCTGAACGCGTTGATAGTAGAATTTATACAATGGCAATACAGCTGATTAAAGAATTACAAATAATGTAATTCTTAATCGCAGCAGACGAACGCAACACCGCGCAGCAGTACCAATGAAAAACCAATGCTCGGCGGGAAAGTTTCACGAGAGTACACAATGCCGGTCGAAGAACCTCGGGCGCAACAGGTATAAGACAATCAACAGGTTGTTTCGCGTGCCAATCGTCTTGTTGTGCCTAGCTCTGTGCAGCTTTGAAGGGATCGGGAGAAAAAGCGGCGAAGCCTTGCGAGAGCGAGGGAACGAGTCCGTGGAACAGAGGAGAAGAGGACGGTGGATGGGAAGACGCGGAGAAAGAGAAGCAAAAATGGGACGATACGCAGATACACGGCTCTCCTTATCCCTCGCGAGGTAACCAGAAAGGGGATCCCCATGGATGCGATGCGAGCGAGCGTGTGTTCGCGAACGCGCGCGCGCGCACGCGCATACACACGCGTGCACGTGTTACGGGAATACAGGTACCGGCACTCGAACAATGGGGCCGTCATGCGGCTACCATTCTTTAGGGACAATCAGCGGGGGCCCCCTTCTCGAAGGGCTGCCCCCACCCGAGTCCGGTACGGGGCCCCATGCCGCTTAAAAGGACAATCGCCTTCTTATTTACGATTTGGTCAGCTCTCCTCCCTTTCTCGTTCTTTCTCCTGATTCTCCTTTCTTTCGCTTTTTCCTCTCTGTCGCACCGGTCGCATGCTCGGGGCCCGGAGCCCGGTCCGCGTTACAGGGCTCCGTGCGCGACGGGGTCGTCCGTCGAAAATCAGAGGCCGATCGTTTATATGGCGACCGTGGGCCCAGCACGCCCACCAACACGAATTTTTCATGGGATTTCCACGGGCGCAGCATAAATTTCCCGGGCCCTGGCATATTCTCCGCTCATCCTCCTTCGGGCTCCAACGTTAAGCAGCTATCCGTGAAATTAATTACGACGATCGAGCTCTTTATGGGATCGGACCACGGAGGACCTCGCTCCACCAAGGCAGATTAAGCCACACGATTAAACGCAGTTGACTCGTGTTTTGACTCCTGTCGGGCGCAGCGCGTTTTACTGGGATACCGATGGCATTCGCCGCGACAATCTTCACTAGTCGGATCGAAGGCTCGAGACCTTCTGGTCTTAGGGCGTCTAACTTATGGCGGATCCTCGATGCTGCGTTATGTAAGAATACGACCGGGAACGGCGCACCGTAAATACTTTACGAGCCGCCATTAATGCCCGCTTACCGAGCTTTCCCGTTTAACCAGTTGTGTTGCTAAAACATCGCCAGCTTCGGCTGTCCGCCGGTGAAATTGTTTCGCGTGAACTTCTGTGGATCAATGATCGGGAGTAAGCGATGGAGGAACAATGTTATCAATGTTATTTAAACCCGGTGCACTGGAATTCCGATGTTCAATCTGATATCTGGAATATTGTTATTACGAACACGAATATCCAGCGAGTTGTTGAACACAATGACGTTTAGTCGCGTTGGAACTGTTCTAAATTATAGCTTGATCATTTCTAGGAGACGCTTCGGATGAGATTATGAAGTTCAAAATGAAAGATGTTTACGATTCTCTTCGCTTTCCTGTATTTATATTAATTCTTATATTGGCGCCCACTGAGTGCAAAGAGCTGGTAAAACGAAGTTCGGTGACACTGCGTTAAGTTTTCATTACCAAATAAATTTCGTAAGACAGAATTAGACTGCAGATCATTGCGTAAAACAGAAATTTCCGAGGTAGGTACATTGCAAACGAATTTCCCAATTGCTTTTCCGATCAAAGTCGAGCCGAGCAACATTTCCGCTGCTCACTTGGCCAGCCACCATTTATAATTTTCATTCATAAAATCTGGTGCACCTCGCGCGGACCGTAGTCGTCCTCGAGGGTCCACCGCGGCCGGTGTGATCCAAAGTGCAGCGCGGCGCGCGGTCTGCCCACTAATTACGCTCCGTATTTGCATGCAATTACCCGCGCGCGTTTATCACTTACGCAGCAGTTTCCTGACAGGGACAACCGGTGGCACGCGTCCGTGATTAAACGATAGCCACGAATTATTCAGCAGAAAGTCGGCGCGAGCGAGCGAGCGAGCGGGCTCGGTTGTCGCTAGCCGTCGACTCGTCTTCTGCGCAGGCAGTGGTGGCACAGTGGTCGAACGTAAACGATGCAATTAACATTCTTACGAAAATTCTTCCGCCCCCTTGACGAACCTATCCGAAGGTGGTGTACGAGCGGGCTGGGGAGGGGAGGGTTAAAAGGACGACGAAAAAAGTGCACGTCGGAGGAAAAGATTGAAGTGACGAGGGTGGAGGTGAACGGGCAGAGAAGAGAAGAGAGAGAGAGAGAGAGAGAGATGGAGGAACGGAAGGTATCACGGCTGCTTTATCTCACCGTTGAGGAGCCAGCAAAGAAGTTGAAGTGCACTCGGCGCACACGAACGCGAAGTGGAGGGCATTGTGTGCCGCGGGACCGAGAGGCCGAGAGCCACCATCGTGCACGCACCGTCTTTCTTCTTCCTTCGATCACTCTCCTTTTTCATCCTCTTCGTTCATCAGACGTCTCTCCTCCCCGAGAGGTTTATGGAGAATGAACGGGGGGGGGGCGAGGGAAGAGGAGGAAACCAGATACGGAACACGGGCTGGCGAGAGAAGACGGAGGAAGAGGGAAAGAGAAAGGGAGACGAGACAGAGAACGGCCGCTGAGTAAGGGGGCGTGGGTGCGCCCTTCGTGATTTACATATGCGTATTCTATACCTTATTTACTGCGTCGATCATCCTCCACTTTATCTCCTCGCGTGTGGGTTGTACCAAGGGAACACGCCGGACCGAAGGCAGAAAAGGGAAAAACAAAAGGACGCCAGAAAGCGAGAAGAACGTTTCCTCGTCTATTAGCCCCGAGCTGCCATCGCGCCGGTACCGTAAATATTGCACGTAGGCAGATAACCTTAACCTCTTAATTGCACCGTCCGCCGGCGACCGAACCTCGGAAAAAATCCAGTCGGACTCGATAGTAGCCCCGATCCGACGAATTTCACGCTAATTAGAATGCGGGGGACCGTCTGCTCTTCGGCCCTTTCCCGCCGCTAATTTGATCAGCTGATAGGCAATCGGAGCTTGCAAAATGCTCCCTTCCTCCCCTCCGGTCCGACGAATACTCCGATCAGATTAAATCCATCGGGAATTTTAAGAATACGTATAATTGACGCAATTTCCAATACAGGCCCACGTCGCAAAGAACCACTTTTAGTATTTTCTAATCGCCACCCTCTCCAAAAGATTTCAAGCACGTCCAATATTAAAAAAGTAATCACCCTTTTAAAAGTGTTCAATGATACCGTGATTCGCTGTGGCTTTAAGCAAGGTTAGGCCAATAAATGATTACGCGCGTAAAAGGTCTCGCCACGGTTTCCCTCGATTCTTTTTAAGATCGATAATGCGACTCCAGAAAGGAAGAATCGGAAGAAATTCGAGGAAGAGAAACGCGATGGGGGCAGGTACCGAACGATTGCGAGATAATTGACGACTGTCTGGTTTTTTGAGGGCCAAGGAGGTTCCCAAGCCTACACACCGACACATACGGTCTTGTTCTCGGTTAATTGTTGTAAGTGGTTGCCTCGCGAGATGAAGAGCGCCGAAAGCTACGATCGTCCATCTTTTTTGTCGGACGTATCCGTTTGATGACAGTACGACAAATTACCTTCGGGGCCCGTGTAATCAGCACCAAAGACGGATCGGTGGTAATTGAAGCGATGACTGACGCGAACGATAATTAATAAATTGGAGAAGACATTTACATGGTGGAATTAATTGACTGCATGGGAGACCTTCGGTGAACTTGTCTGCTCTCGCGATTTTAAAAAGAAAGGAACGATATTAATTAACCCTGATAGTGTTGGAGACGATGCAAAATTTTTATTAACACTTGGAAAGCGGATGCCTTTTAACGATTATTCATGATAGCTACGGCTCGCTCAAATCCTCGTGTATCCATTTTTTTTGCATATTTTTGAACACAATATAAGCTAGCTACTGATTTGAATTGACTGTAGCAGAACTGTGTAGTTCTATTGTTGAGTAGAACTATTATTATTAGACTGCGGATATATTGATGCAAAATAAAAAATGTTTGCATTGATAGCAGGACACAGGAGCCAAACAAACATACATATCATGCTTCTTTTCATTGCCCTATCAAGCTGAAGTGAATACATTAAATTATACGTACCCATTTTCCTTTAATTATTATATTGAAAGATCTGTTTCACAAGAATACTATTTCAAGGAGTTCGGAATCAGAAGGTTGGGGAAAGTTGAACTCCCTTTGCAATGAGATTCAATGGCTCGAAAATGAAATCGAAGGAGCACGGCCAGCGCTTTCCTAAAAGATATTTAATATGGAGATTTCAATGGAAAAATCGCGTAATCGGATAACAAGGGAACGAAGTAAAGCAAGCCGGGCTGAAGTTAAAGCCACTTGAGATGCGGCGTTAAACCGTCCACAGACAGATATAGACTTACTCGTGAATTGAACGGCTCAAGTATCCGTAAGTACCGCTATCAACTGGATGGTTCGTAAGAGGGTTGGCGAGCGGTCGGGATTGGCAGTGGTTTGTGGAAGCGGGAGGCGATCATTCAATTGGTATCGCCGAAAAGCATCGGAGAGTCTCTGGGGCCGGGTGGACTAGACACCGTTTCCTATTCGAAACCGCGAAAGATTCCGTCGGCGAGATACAGGGTGGAGGTAGGGGAGCGAGGCGAAAAGATAGTTCTCTCTTTCGAGACGCGAGAGTAAATCATGGGAAGAGTATTCGTGAGAGCCACACAGGATGGCGAGTCCGCGAGAGCGGGAGGAGGAAGGAGCGCACGAGGGGACCACGGTTCCCGTGGATGATCGGTGGTGGAGAGAGACCGAGCAAGAGAGGCCGAGTGAGAGGGACAACAGCCAAGAAGAAACGAAGGGTTTCGGTTCGACATATCAGCCCGAGGTGGTCACGAGTCCTGAACTCGAAGCGGAGGGCCACTAGTGGGTGGGACCCTCCGCTTCGTGCTTCTACCTTCTACCTTCTCTCCTTCCTCCGCCTCCGCCTTCTCCCATCCCCTCTCTCAGTCCGCCGGCAATTCTCTTTAGATTCGTTTCGTTTCGTGCGGCGAACGACAGCTCCGCCGCGGCCTAAGCAAATTCGATCGTCATCATCGGAGATTTTGTTCGGCCGCAGAAACGAACGGTTCCGCGGATCGAAATAATGGAGACGGGACCCCCTTTGATCGAAACGAATGTCGTTCGACGAGACTCGCCGACGAACGTCGGGACGTTAGAACCGACTCGGCTACGGAGACGAGATAATGTCTACTTTGCAGTGTCACGCGTCTATCACACAATACTTAATTAAATCCCATACGAGGATCGGTCACTCCCTCCGAGACCCGTCTCTCCCCCTTCAACTCCTTTCTCCGGAGGATAAGCATCTCCTTCGGGAGATCTGCTTCGGCAGAAGTGCACAGATGCCTCTTCTTTATGGCAATTTCAAAGATCCCAACCGTGGTGGGAGTCCGCGGTCCTGTATCTATGATCCTCGGAGCGAGCGTAGAGGATCGAAGCTTATAGACGACCGCTGATCTTGATCTGTTTCTTACCGATTTGCATGCTGCTCGGACTCTTTAGGGAACCGAGCAAAAACCGGAGTCCCGCGGAGACGTACACGGGGAGCAATTACACGAGATACCCTCGATTCCAGATAGGGAATCTGATCCGCTGATAAAGCGGGGCAAAGAACCACAGGAACTCGATCGCGTGTCCCGGCAAAAAACGTAATCACTGCGGTACCAGCCTGGGGGAACTTCGGCTCGAGGTGGACGCAGTTATCAGGAACATCTAAATTATAGCAATCGCGACCTGGAATGCTCCTGCTGCCCGCGGACTACCTGTTCGTTGCACTCGCGAATCATTTTCTGCTCTCCTGTTGCGGTGTGGGGCGCGAGTAGACCGTACTTGCGAAAATGTCTGGTGGATATGTGTGAATTGTGAACGCGATTCTTCAGGAAGAGAAACCCGCAGACGAAAACGAAAACAATAACGTTGGAAACTTCCTCCTCTTCGAGGTGCCAACGACTTCGTAGTTAATACAACCAAGTTAAGAAATAAATAGTGAAATCTTTTTACGTTTTATGTACAAAGACATCTGGTTGGTCGTCGAGGGAAAAAAGAAACAAACATTTATGGTGAAAAAATGTTGTGAAAACCTTTCCTAGGGTGTCCCTTCCTTTCTCTCTTCATGGTAATAAGTTGAAAATAAGGTATCGATTGTGAATAATCTGTTTTGCTAACCATAACGAATCCCTAACGCCGTTCATGTTCCCGCAGCTCCTCTCGATCGGCAACGTAGAGCGTCACATTTTCCGGGAATTTTGCAAAGGCCAGCGGATGATGGCTAACGTGAAAAACATTGTTGCACGTGCACCGAGCCGAGCAGAATCGGTTGTACGGCCGCGGCGGCGCTCATCTAAATTTCCGATCGGTGACAACGCGTCAGAATGTGAAATCGAGTCCCTTCTAAAGGCGAGTTCACGTGTACACACGCGAAGGTCATGCAGGACGCGTCGAAGGATGGCGAGCGATCGTAGCCGAAGAGGGCAAGCGGGACCGGCGAGGAAGGAGCGAGGATCAGCGGAGAGGATGGTTCTCCTCCAACGCGTGGCGCGGCTTTGCTCTTGTTGCTCGGTCGTCTGGTTCCCCCTTCGCACCCCCGCCCCTACCCGGTCGCCGTGGCAGAGCGACGCCAACAAAACCCCGGTGACTTGCACAAGTTGCCCGAGGACCGAACAAAAACCACTTTGTTCTAAGGTAAACCAACCTTAGGCCGTATGTGCGCTCCATCGAGAGAGGCTACAAGCCTCGAAGACGGCGAACGACGAGGCGCGCCACCACCAGTCCTCGTCGATACGGGAAAAAGCGTGTCGAATCAACCGGAAATTGTCTACGTCGATTTTTCTACTCCCTCTCCTACTTCTTCTCCGTCGGGGCCCCCCTCTCTAACTCTCTCTCTCTCTCTTCCTCGTTCGATATGCACCGTCAAACCATGCAACGTATTTGCGCTAAGTAATTCGTTCAGAGTGAATCGTACCTTCCAGCCGACAAAGGACGAAAAACCGCGAATTGCCGGCTTACCGGGCCGTCTCTCGCAGAGAGTTCCCGGATTTATTGAAATTATCATGACGGGAGCATTATTGTTTCGCGTAATGACGTTTCTTACGCGGGTGCGTAATGATCGGGGAGAAGAACGACGCCGACACGCGATGCCCGGTCGCTGAATAATCAATGAAATACTCGGCGGCGTTAGGTGGATACTAATGATTCCGCGGGCCTCGGGAATTTACGGCGCTACCAACGGACGTCTTCCTACCGTGTGGATTAAATAAATCAGCTAATCATTTAACCGGCGTCTTTCGATTGATCGTGGAATTACACAGTCGATTGGCTTGTTCGAGCAGCATCAACGCGTCGGTACTCAATCTTAATGTTCTTTTCCGTCTTGCCATTCGACATTTTTAGCGGGCACCTTTTTTTTATAATGGACGTGTTAAGATGGTGTTGCGCAGAATTGACATTGACAGACTTTTACAAGGTAAATGTCCTACTTATTGAGAGGAGGAAACTTCTCAGAGGAACCATATGTGGAAAACGAAGCGTTCTCTTGAAAATTTTTCGAATTACTTCGGGAATCAGCCCTTTGAAGCAGGGCTTCGGAGTCGGAGTCGGAGTAAGAGAAAGCTGTATGTCGACTCCGACTCCAACTCTGGCTCTTTTGTTTGTAAATCATTAATAGATTTATGTATACATAAATAAATTGCTAATATTCGATCTACAGTATAGACGTATTGCATATGCATATGTTACGGTAGATGTAACAAATTAGTGATTATGTACTATACTAACCGGTTATCATGCATAATCATCGGATTAATCACATTTGCCGTCACATGTACACCTCGGCACTATGTAGAAGAGAAACAGTTAAAGTTATGGTAGTAGTATTTTCTAACTATTTCCTGAAAGTGGGAAAGTAAGAGTCGCGTTGTGCTGCATCAGAGTTATCTGTTCGATATTCTTAGACTTTGATACAATATTTCAACTACTTATTCAGTTTTATTACAACTCTTAATTATTTTGAGTACATGTTTTTCCAATTTGGAGAGTCGGAGATAAAAAAAAAAAAGAGGAGTTGGAGTTAAGAATTTTGTCTACCGACTCCGGAGCCCTGCTTTCAAGGAAGTGCAACAGATAGCTAGATCATAACGACGTGTAACGCTCTACTAATTTTTGGTTCGCGTGTCGGTGCAAACACCATTCAAGCATTATGCAGCAGTGCAGCCAGAGCCCCCCATAGAGGCTGTCCCTGTCTCCCGGAGACCGACCGGTCTATTTTCCCCTCGATTTGAATTTCAACAATGCCGTTGCACGCGGATCGCGCGTATACCGAGTTCCACTTTCAGACGGGTCAGACTCGCATGCAGTACTCGCCGAGGGAACCGGCCGAGGACACTCGTGTATCCGATAACCCAATATCCGAGTGGGTTGTCGTCGTCTGAGCGTTCCTCCCGGGAGAGATGCAGAGACTTCGACCCGCATAAATTTGCATAGAACCACGCCGCACCCCTTCGTACGCTCTCCAGTCGCCAGTGCACACATAGGCAGCCGCGCGTATACCCGCGGGCTGGGTCGACACACAGCGATACATCGCCGCAGGGCCGTTCGTGTTTCTCGTTTTTCGCAGGCACGTGGTCAGGGACCGAATCCGCCCTTAATAAGGAGCGCGAAGGTCTCTCTCGAAGTAGGCGTGGATTTGTCTCGTTCGACTATCGAACTCTCGAAGGGCCTGGCACCAGGACTTTTTTACCGGTACCCGCCGATCCCCCAGGACCGCTTTGACGTGCAAGCATCCCCAGGATTTCTGAAACCTTAATGGCGGTCGCTTGTCGCGACTGTTTCGGGACGTGTCCCGGGCCGAACAAGTCTGACGAAGCTCTCCGGTTCGCTTTTTATTTCGAACGATCCTCCGGACTTGTGCGAGCATGTTTTTATTTCTGCGTGGATACTCCGATGTTCTGGTTTCCATTAAACACGGTTTCAGCTTTCAGTTCTACTCGCGCGTGTGAATGTCCTATGTTCGAACGAAGCTGATCCGAGTTTTTAAACTTACTTTTACCACTTGTTACGGAACTTTAATTCGAGTTAGTTTAATTTTCGCATTGTGCAATATTAATACTCAGCTGCCGTTTAAATTTCATCGTTTCTCACAAAATCGGTAACGAGAGATAATGAAACAACAAAAACACTTAAAGAATGCAGACCTGCTGTTGCATTGTTCTCGGCTCAATCAAATTACTAAAAAAAGAAACAAGTGTCAAGTTCAGGGGATTCAATTGGACACATTCAATTGTGAAAAGGTCTCGTGACAAAAGTGTCGACAGAATTTACCATGATTGCAATTTATCTCTTATAAAAATATAAATATTATTTTTCCATTATTGTTTTAGAAGAACTTCTAGACATGGCAGGGGGTCTGTTTAATGAAAACAATGTAAAAGATATTTGTTTTCAAGTGAAATTGATCCGAAGGCGATTGTCGAGCACGTGCGCGCCGTCATACGCGTCGAACTGTCGTAAAAGGCATCTCCCGGGCCTGCCCGTTTGTCATCGACGTTTCGTTCACCCTGTGCGCGCTTCGGGTACGAGACATTTAAGGAAGTTCGCGTCCCGGGCCCCATGGCAAAACGTCGGCCGATTAAAGGAGGAGGGATGAAGGGGGGGGGAAGAATGGGCCGAAACGTACGGGCTGGCGTGTGTAATGGGTGGTGTACGGTGGTTCCACCTACAAAGCGGCTTAATGGTGCCGCCCGCGGGCATTTACGAGTGACTTACGCGTTCGCGCATGATAAATAAATCTATGCAACGCATTATACGCCGCGGTTCCCGCTGTCAGGCGACCGTGATTAATGCCGCCCTATACTCGCCGCCCGAGAGTTCACGGCGCGCGTGTCTCTGCGAGAAACCTCCTCGAGGAACCCGCTCCGAAACGTCCTGCTCGATCCGAGATGCAACTTTACTGGATAGTCGTATGTACTCGTTCCTCAAGAAAAATCAAATCCCAAGAAAAACATCCTGTAAGCAGGAGCCAAGTTCCTATGGCCGTAAAAAGTTGCGAGATCAAACGAAATATCGGCCAAGCTCGTTAGCTCTTAGAAATACCTCTTGCAATACCGAAAAAAGCGTTTGTAAAAATTAGTTTGAAAGAACGCTATTTAATTTTTAAAGAGTTACACGGAGGGCGAAATTATTCAAACCCGGCCGATATTTCGTTTGATCTGACAACTTTTTACGGCCATAGGAACTTGGCTCCTGTTTACAGGATGTTTTTGTTGGGATTTCATCAATTTTTGTTGAAATTCCATCAATTATCAAGTGAACCTTCAAACTTTGCTCATTATTCTTTTGAGTGTCTGTTATGGTGGAGCTATGTACCAAACGTCAAGCTTGTCGGTCAATGGGAAGTGCCCAAAAGGTTACGACGATCTGTCGGTCGGTCAGTGACAAATTTAGCGATTTTTGAGGTCCCATATCTCGGAACCTAGTAATGTTGGAAGATTAATGTTTCGTCAATATTGAGACATGATAGCATTTAACAATTGTACGAAATTACATCTCTGCATCTGCCTCCAGTGCCGAGTTATAATTACTGTCTTGTGTAAAAGGAGGTAGTGCGAGAACTTGGCCGTGCACCTAGATCAAACGATTTTCGAAATTTTTATCTTTGCGTCTGTGGCAAGTCACTTACCGGTAAACAACGATCGCGATCGGAGCCATTCTACCCAATCGAGGGGAACACAGTTACCCTCACCCTGCCCTGCCCACACGAGCTAGCAAATGAATTTAAAATGTGTTCATTCACGATTCAATAGCAACCGTGGTGCAAGCGTAGGGTTGCAATTGAACGCACCTTTGTCGAGGAAATAAAAGTATGTAAACCGCTCGATGCCGTAGAGCCGAATCGATAGTTCCAGCGGACGCGTCGATAGTCGAAAAGAATGTCTGAATACCGAAGACGATGACGGGACGGATCGGAGTTCCTTGGGGGCCCTGGTATAGAATGCGTAAAGGAACGCGCGCGCACGGTTTCGAAGAAGAGAAAGGACACCGGGGGGAGGGGAAGAAGGGTTCCGAGGAGGAAGGGTCGTCGTTCGTGTTTCCTTTTCGCTCTCTCTTCCTCTCTCCCTGTCCCGGAGACGCATGCGGCCGGCATTATGGAAATTCCTAGCCGGTCCACCATTATTATTTTCCTCTGCTACCGAATTATGCTCGCGGACCCTTCGCTGGAAGAAACAAAAAGCCTACGCGTAGATCCGTCTAGGAAGGAACAGTATATCTGTGTGGGAATCCGTGTGCCGTGGCCAGTCGGCCCAGTATCTATTCTTTCGAGACGTCGCGCGCGCCTTCCTACTTATGTACATAATATCCAAGATATCCTGGCAGTCTTATTAGCATATTCAATGCGATAACTCGCGCTGGGAGACGAGCGATTATGTTAATCGCTTCCTCGATCCGTTCCAACCGAATTTACTGTGCTCGCCGCGGGTGTTTCGGATGATCCTTCTTTACGATGATTCGACAGGATTCAACGGTCACGTGGTCGCGGGACTGACAATGTGGCGGACACGTGGGCAGAGCTGGTTCGCTAATAGCTGCTAGAGTGGCTATCGAGACGCGCGAGGCATTAGCAGACACGACAGTTTTCGAACTATGAGCACACCTGTGCCACAACTTACTCGTGATAGAAGCCGCTAATACACACGTACATTTCTCTAGTAACTAGACAGCGGATTTCATGCTCTTATGGCAAAAATGAGTAGGTGTAATTTGAAACAGTGAAGATACTAGAAGAATCTAAAAATACTGTTGTATTATTTCCAACCTGTTGAACATGTTGAGAAAGAAAATAAAGTTGTCTACTAATATCCAAGTTTTAGCCCTTCAAGGACGACTTAGCAGAACCAGAGTCGCCAGATTAACACATTACTGACCGGTGATCATTGCATAATTTTGGAAAATCTATGGTACACGAATAAACACTTTTTAATGGAACCTTGAATAGCAACAGCAATTTTCTTTGTGAGCTAACAATTCACCCTCGATAACGTCATCTAATAGTTTCACTTAAGGCTCATTCATAAATTTATTAATAGGCTTACGGTAGGTAAAGTGTTAAGACTCTTCTTCCACGCTTCCGTCACAGATGTACATACAATTTATCGGTGCCTCAGACTTTTCAGTACCTTCCACTGTCTTCAAATTCCAAAAAGCAGGTGGTAAGGGATGGCAGGGGAGCATCTTTGCGAGGAAGTTCTAATGAAAACCGTGTAGGAGATTCTCGATTCAAAGTTGGCGAAAAGCGAGCTACAAAAGCAAGGGACCGAAGAAAGTAGTGGATCGCAAGAACAAAGCCAGAGAGAGAGAGAGTGAACGCAGGATCGGGTCCATTCCGTGAACTTGTAAACGAAACCGCGGATCGCAAATCGAGAAACAGAAAGGCCGCACGAGGAAGCCCATATACGCGGCTAACCCACGGTCAGGCTTTCGCCGGTACCGTCTCTCTGTTCGCCTGCCCCGGGGGATGGTAGGACTACGAAAAAACGCACGGTAATTAAGGAAGATAGGAATCGCCTCTTAAATCGCTCTTAACCGCCGCGGCGGAGAATCCACCTCCGCCATGAGTAACCTCTTGCTGGATAACAACCTCCTCTCTTCCTCGTCTGCCTTGCGGTGCATCTCTACAAGGATGCCTGTTTCACGCCGCTGCTAAAGATATCTGCATCTCGGAAGTGGTCGCTCCTGTCCTCCGTGTACGGCGAATAAATCAGATCGCGTGGACTGTCGCTTGTTTATACCGGGAACGCCGAAAACCACTTTCTTCGTTAAAAAATCCCTGGCCCTCTAATCTCTACAATTGTTCCACTACCCGAAGTTTAGCTCGAAGTGTTCGGAGCTGGTA
This sequence comes from Lasioglossum malachurum, assembly GCA_028455605.1. Taxonomy (NCBI): domain Eukaryota; kingdom Metazoa; phylum Arthropoda; class Insecta; order Hymenoptera; family Halictidae; genus Lasioglossum; species Lasioglossum malachurum. Next base: position 13,141,104 of record CM052319.1, read on the forward strand.
CACCTCGTCAGCGTGCGAGGTCTCGGGATGTTTGTTCTGTAACTATTACGCTGTCCAAAAAATTTCAACTTTTTCTTGTATTTCGATTCCCACAGTTTTTGAGAAAATGCAGTTTTAAAAAAAGACATATTTTTCAACTTTGAACAAATACATTGTGATGTTATTATAAAAGATATTGAATTGTTCTTTACACACAGCAAAAGATTGCTTAGACTTTCCCGAATACAGTGATATATAATATCAATGCATTGTTTAAACATGTTTAAACAATCATTAAAGACGGAGAGACACCGCTTTTGCACCAATTTTTGAAGATATTTTTCAATTTATCTCGAAAAATACGGATCCAGCGGAAAATCGAATTATAACACGCGATAGAGCAGACTTTTATCTTGAGAAACCACCCTATTAAGCTTGGAACGTCGACGTTTTTTTCGAACCAGAAAGCAAAATATGTTCGGCCGACATGAGTTGCGGCCAGTGGCGCTCACCACTAGAACGGTCGTTCGCCGCTCCGTATCCCGTTTATAATAACATCACAATATTTGTTCAAAGTTGAGAAATGTGTCTATTTTTAAAACTCCATTTTCTCAGAAACTGTACGTATAGGAGAAGAATTAAGGACAGATCCGTAATCAGCGCGAAAAACTCTATATAAGAATCGCATAGTGGGAATCGAAATACTTTTTGGCTGTTGGACAGCGTTATTAGGCGACAGTCGTTTCCATTCGGGAATTGTAACTGTGTAGTAAACTGTTTTTGGCATTCTAGTTGCAATTACATTTTTAGTGCGAGAAGTCTAAACTGTTCTTTGTGACAATGATCGTGACTGGACTGGGACAAAAATTACATTTATGAGAAAAATGAGCAGATGAACACTACCAACCAGAAATAAAAATTACTGAAGGAAGAAACAATGATTTGTATTCGGTCCCGGTACCTTGTAAGTGATTACTTCATTATTTTGAGACTTATGGAGCGATAGAAGGAGATTTATGTAGATTTATGTTTTAATTTCATCGAATCATTTGCTCCGTTTGAATTTCCATGCAACAAATGCGCGAAATTCGCAGCCAAGCTTTTCCCACCGTTCTACCGCTAACCGCCTAAGTACCGTCGTCAAGATGCACCGAAGCGACTTCCAGTATACGAGCTAATTGATTCTCGCCTTTCAGGTCGCACGTAGCGCAGCCACTGCCGGCAAGAATCATTCGAACAGTATGTCGGATATGTAAACGCGGATGTTCCGCCTCCCTCGCAACCTGCCAGCCAATCTCTGCGTGGGTTAGACAGCACCGTGTTACTGCAGCCGCGAAACTGCACCCAACTCGGAAATTTCAAGTGTGTTTTAAATGTCCATTAACCATTTCGATGACATTAGTGGGATAATTAGACTGCAGTGAAATAAAAAATTCTCAATATGTTTAATAGATTGAAAATAATGCAACAACATCGTTAAATTCTTCTAATGTCCTGAAAATTCTGAAAAGGACTACGTACGTAGAGTATGATTATGTGAGATCAATATAAATTATGTTAGTACATTCGATATTAATGTTTATCACGAACGTATGGATTCGCAATGAAGAAATCGTTTACTGAATTGAATATTTCGCGACGACAGTGTGTCTTGTAAGAATGCCACGATTGGAATAAGAATGGAAGAATAATTTCGAAAATGCTTATAATTTCAGTACTTGTCAAATAATAAACAGACCAATACTGCGCGCGTAAGATCGCACGACCAAAGTGGAAACTTCTACGACGATTTTAACACCTGTCTGTTTCTATTTATTCGTTACCCGAATAGCGTTTCACCTCGGAGCGTGACGGATCAGACTCGTTCACTGTCCAGCAATTGTGTACGCGATGAGCCTGACGAAGCTTTCGCTTGAAGAAGTTCCTCTTGAAGATGGGTCATTTAATCAGTGGTGGTAAGGGACTGATATAATGTTTCAAATAACAATACCGAACAAATTGAACCTGTAGATGGAACACGTATGGATAACTCTAGAATGTGACGCGTCGATTACAGTGCAAGAATGCGCTGGAAATATTTCACGCGGGGCCCTTAACGATATTCTCGTTGTTCGCCGTCTGAAGAGCTTGTTGCCTTATTTTTTCCCGATGCTTTCGTAGAAAGAGGGCGAAGGAAGAGCAGGGAGAGAGAGAGAGAGAGAGAGAGAGAGAGAGAGAGAGAGAGAGAGTCGAAGCCGGAATATTCCCCTATCTTGGGTTTCAGGGTCAGAATCGTGTTCCAATTAGATGCTTCGACCAGACTCCGCGCATTTTTCACCTCTGCTGGTCCCTCTCCGTCCTGTTCGGCCCCCGGACTGCAACCCTTCCACCCCGAAGGGTCTCCCTAAGCCCAAGTTCTGCTTCTAATAGGGACCCGCGGTCCGTGCAGACTTATAAAACGAGATACGTGTCGTATACACGTTATATAATGCATCGTGGCAAATACGTGAGCATGCATTTTAGCGGTAGTCACGGTCATTAGGAGCGTGCCTCCGGGGCCGTGGAACTGCGAGCTTCGAGAGGGACCCTTGCCGATAGGACCCAGCAATGGAAAATAAAAGGGACGCGTAATTAGCTTGGTAATATTAATTTCGAGATGACTATCGCCACGGTGGTGTTACCTTTCCACGGAACATGTGAGAGGCGAGAATTTTCGCTACATATGCGATTGATTAATCGTTCATCTACAAAAATCACTGTGATTGGAATTCACGATCAGATAAACTTTCGTGGAAACGAACTTAGCGAGCATTGATGCTTGTGAATTGTAAATTTAGCAACATTTTCAAATTAAAGTTCATCTTGTGACGCTATTATAGTTGATCATTACACTGCGGATCTTTACGCAAAATAAAATGTCTGTACATCAACTGCAATCTACAGGAGCTGGGTAAAAATTTAATTTTGTTCATTAATAATTTTTATACGGTCGCGAAATAGTATTTCGACACTGTTGAACTCTTTTAATCTTTTTATTGTTTGAGATACACCTACTCATTTTTGTCATAAATGCATTCTACTGATTATGAATAATCAATTTGGTAATACAAATAAATAGTTCCCAGGAGAGTCCATCAGGTTTCAGAACTTGTATCTATTCGGAGTGGATGCAATCGGGAGCAACCCATGGGAATCTCTATTCTAATATCCAAAGTACACCAATCAGCGAATAATTCTCACCAACCGCAAAAAATGTTAAAATTCCTAGTTCACGTGTGTCTTGAGAACTGATCCAGTTTGCGAAACAATGAATCGGCTGTCTGTTTACCAGGTGTCTGGGCTCGAGAAGATCGTGTGAAAGCTTGCCAGCGCGCGCACGCAATCGACAATGCCCATTCTTTAAATCGAGCTTCTTTAATGATTTCGTTAATTAGTCGAGCCATAATTTTATACTCGCTTCCGTTCGTTCCTCCGCGCGACGAACTTCTATATTTCATGGATTCAGCTGTTTCTCACCGACTTTCTCACACGAAATGCTTCTAATTCTGTTTTACAAATCCCAAATACGGTGATTTTTCATATTTATAATACTCGTTAAGAATCAGCGAGAAGAATATTATACATAAAATTTCCTCCAAATAGAAGAAAACTGAAGTAGACACGTGAATGGGAACAGTTTAATGAAATTGCAGTTAATAAATATGCGACGAACAAATTACAAATTGATCCCAGCCCAATTTCCCCCTGTCCGTAATTACCGCGAATGATTTTCACCGTTTGCGATCCACCAATTAACGATGGCGTCGAACACGGCCACTGCTCGCCAATTACGCGGAGGCTCTCTTCCCACATCTATTGCGTTAGGTGCAGCGCCGAGTCCTTTTCAAAGACTCAATTCACACGAACAACCATTACTAATTAATCAAATATCGGCGGTTGCAAAAAAGAAACTACCGTTCATTAAAGACACAATGAAAGCGTGAAAAACTCGACAGGGATTGATATCCTCGTACCGCTTTCGCAAACTGCTCGGGACTGTCGCGTTTCCAGCGTGTTGAAACGCTTCGGTGAATAATCGCGGTATTGTTTCACGTAGAATTAAAAAATGTGTACAATGAAAAATGTGGTCGCGAACCATCCAACGCTGGAGACATTAGTTTTGAAGACCTTTAATCGGTAAAACTAATTGGACTTAGCAAGGCGTTAGCACCAATTCAGGGGATCTCTCTCTCTCTCTTTTTCTCCCTGAGAGTGACATTGTGACGTATGCACGACAAAGACGCGTCACGTGACCGGACCGTCACATGTCTATGCATTCACTAAATCAAGGAAATCAATAACCAAGATAAATCTTGACACTCGCCATGCTTTTACTAAAACAAATAACTAACTTGATTCTGATCTGGAAAATGGTCTTTCCTTTTTTGCGAAAATTCTCAAGCTCGTCCCCTTCCCTACAGTTCGATAATTCATAAAAATGTTCTACCTGAAGTGCAACGAACTGGAGTGAAATAGAAATTTATTTCCTTTCTTAATGCGTTTAGCGAGTTGAAAATGATATAACAGGGAGAGAGAGTATATTCTTAAATTCTTCCAATGTATATAATATTTTAAATTACACCTACTCATTTTTGTTATAAATGCACAACATCTGCTGTCTAGTAATTAGACACACGCAAGATCAACGGAGTAGTCGATAGAATCGGATTTCAGTAAAAGAAATGAGGGGGGAGAGAGGGCGGCAGCTGACAAACGCATCTTCAAGCGAGTCACAATGAGAAACAGAAGCAATAACAACGAATGGACAAAGGAAGGTGGTCGGGAGTCTATTCATCGAAAATCCTCTCTGTCCATCCTATTCGAACTGCCCTCTGTTCTTTCTTTCTCGTCTGGCTGTGCATGGTCGACCTTAACGAGTCGACGACCGTGACCACGACGCGATTAGACGCCCAAGACTCCTCTAGACGGCAGGAAATCGCTCGTTGGCGCGATCTAATCCACCGACCGAGAGTGCAGGTCGATGACGATTAAGATTCCCCGTCCGGAAGACACTTGCCGATCGTTCAATTAACCTAGGACGAACGCGGGCTCGCCCGTTCGATGCCCGAATCGGTTCGCCGCAACGATTTTCAACCTTCGCGTTAAAAGCCGGCTATCCAATTTAAAGGAGCTTTTAAAATTCCTTGGCGTTCGAAAATCGTTGAACCGCTCTTTATGTCCTCTTTCTCTGGAACCGTTCGGATCGCATGCGATTTTACAGGGTGCATAGAAATTATATGTGGAAATTAATACATCAGGTTGTTCAGAGAGTTCGTAGTCTGACACATAGATGATATTGGCAAGAACGAATCGTTGTCGAAAACATCTGTTCTTGATGCGAACGTACCATGCATTCCAAATCGATCTGTCAAACAGCTTATTTCAGGCAGCTGATTAAAGTGTTTGCTTTCGTTAGAAAAATGGAAAATTTGAAAAATCGTGCGGTCATTGAATATTTGCGTAAAAAAGGATTAAGCGGAAAGGAAATTTTTGATGTTATGGTGGATGTATTACGGGACAGTGCTCCTTCATATGCAATGGTAAAAAAATTGGGTGCTCTATTTAAACGTGGTCGTACAGACATTAACGATGATCCACGTTCAGGATGTCCAAGAACACTTCAGAAATGATTCATCATGTCCATGATTTAATTTTGGAAGATCGCCGACTAACTGTAGTTGATTTAGATGAGGCTACAGGAGATCAACTGGATCAGCTCATGAGATCTTAACTAATGAATTAGGTATGAGAAAGCTATTGCAACCGTAGCCAATTAAATTAGAAAATTGCTGGAAAAAATGTATTAAGTTTAAGGGAGAATTTACTGAGGACTAAACGTATCTTCACTAATTATTTTATGTAACTTCATTGTTAGGCTACGAACTTTCTGAATGACCTAGTAAGAAAGGTGAATTCTTTCATTCTATCGTATTCCATTCACGGCGAAGATAAAAAGTGGAATCATCGGTCAAAACTGAATCGTTCTCTTAAAAAATGATGGTAAGAGTTGATTGTTTTCGCAGCGTAGACCTTCTCCAAATGTCTCGGTCGCGGACACGAAATTTACGCGCAAGGAAATGGTCAAGGAATGTGTTTAGGCCAAGGGGTTGCGTAAGGCATGATAGCATGCGATTCGGATGCGATACTGCGTCACCGTGCATCAACCCGCGATTATCATCTATTCCGACATCGTCCCTGTAATTGGATACATTAGAAACGCATAAACTCCTCCGTGATATATGGAAATCAGGAACTTGTTGAATATCGATCTATTCGATAGAACCATTCGTCGCAGCCTACGGTAAACTGTATTAACTGAAGATTCAAATAATTAGCTTTCTAGAAAGCGAATACACTGTAAAGTAGCAGAACGTCTTCGAGGAAATTGCAAATTTATTTTAACTTATTAGTAGACAGCGCGGATCTTTATGCAAATTAAAAATTGTCTGCATCGATTGCAAGAGATAGAAACCAAATAGAATGTTACTTCTTGCTTTAATGATTTTATTTGAGGAGAAATCGTATACTAACGCCTTCAATTTTTAAAATTGTTCAACAATTTTCAATTTCATCCACTCAAGTTTACTATAAATGCATAAAGATCCGCTGTCTACTTATTATATACAGGCAACAATCCGATTTTAATTTGAAATACAGGTAAAGATCAAAGAATGCACAACCAAGGAAAATGGAACTCTGTAAATTATGATTAGACTGCGGATCTTTATGCAAAATAAAAATTGTCCTAGCCAATTGTATAAAGCACAAATTAAATGAAACAATGTAATGTCCTTACAGTTTTGTATTGGGCCTATTCATTTTTATTATAAATGCATAAAATCCGCAGTGTAATTTTAACATCGTTAAAGTAGACACTGTCGAAATAGCAAATTTTCCACGGTAACATTTAAATGTCAAACAGCAGAAAAACGACGATTCACGCAGAGATAGCGAGGTGGAAAAACCGAGAAGTCATTTTGCCACCAAGATAAATGAAAATCAAATGTAATAACGTGAATCCGTAGCAAGCTGACTACATGGTTGCAATTAAAGAGAATTATGATTTCCCCGGGCATGCCGGCAGACATAACGCGCGGATGAATCACGCGTTACTGCCATGACAATTTGTTAAACCGTCCGAGAGGTCCTCCGCGAGAGCGAACAGCCCAAAGATTAACAGTCGCGGCTGTATAATGTGTGATCGCTGCCGTTCGGTTTAGCCGCGGTTAGCCACTCCGTGGAATCCCAGGGAATTCCTGCTTTCGAACATCGGCTGATAATACCTCGGATAAGGATTTCACCCGAGTTGCGCGCCATTTCTACTGGCAGGAGCTTGGGAAGATTAGTGTCTCTATAATTCTGGAATTTACCACAGAAATCTGAACGTCGCGGGTCGAGCTACTACGCGCGACCGACACTGTAAAAGATCAATCATCTGACCAATCAAATTATCTTTGAATCCTTGTTTCTTTCACTGTCAATGTTACATTGCGATATAACCTCGAAAACTGCTGGCTTTTATTGCGTACACTATGTAGCCCCACTTTGAAAAATCTGAAAGAATTATATGCTGACAACCATAACGAGATACTAGAACTGTGAAAGTATAAACTTAGTTTCTCATAACTTCTGAAAGGAATCGTAAATTTTTTAAAAATTCGATTTTGAAGCTAAAAATATGTAGATGTGCGTTCTAGAAATTATGGAAAAAGCTAATTTTCTTTACTATCGCTCACGTCAACATACAGATAAAAACATTTAACATCTACATTGTTTCAAACGCAGTAAAATATTGAGGAAAAGAAATAAAAGTAGCTGCCGTGTCTCGCGATTGATACGTATATATCGTGCATAAAAATCCGCGGTCTAATTTGATCTGAAACGGCTACCAAAGTGAACATCGAATCTGACTGAAGAATAATCTGAAATAAACATGAGAGGTTGCGCAACCCGCGAGATAATCTGTCACGTATCGGCAAAGATTCAGCCACCCGCGCACGACCAGCTAAGCACGCTAAACGGTTTCGCAATCGACTCGAGCTAAACCCATAAGAAGGTTAAAGTTCCGCCAATTAATTTTACTTTCGCGTACCCGGTTGGCCGGACCGGGCTAGGAGGAACAAAAAAAAAAAAAAATAGAGGAGGCGGTCACGTTTGTGGGACGATATCGAAACGACGAATCATTCGCTCTCGTGCGCATGTTCCTCTCTAATCTTTGCGACTCGCGACTTCCTCCGCTGGTCGTATCTGCGCGCCCCGAGGCCTCGGATTCTTCTTCTTCCTCTCCTCAGCCTATCTCTCCTCGTCCTCCTTTTTCCTGCTTATACTCTTACTGTCCAGCTAACGACCCCTATCTCTCGTTCATCGCGAAATAATGAAATTACGCGAAAAAGGGACGTCGAGGTACATCGAGGACCGTGCTCCGCCGGTTTTTGCCGGACCACAGATGCTAACGACGCCGTGTTCATAGAAATGGATCTGGCACGAGCTACCTTTATGTGCGGATAAACCTTTGTTCCCCCTGTGTCGTTAGCTCCGCTCGAATCATGCCCTCTGGTATCTCGGCAATTCTAGAAATTGTTGCAGCCTACGTGATAGCTACCCTCTTCGCACGTCATCACTGCCAGATTCGTGCACTCGCACATTTCTCGCCGTAAACAACCGGCACAACTCTCGAAAGTTCCCGTGTTCGCTCAAGTTCGAGTGAAACAGGCCTTTCGAATATTTTCGACGGTCTCCATCTCCGAAATTCGCCTGATGACACTCGAGGACAAGTAATAATAATTTATTAGTTGCTCGTTCAAATTTCTTTTTCGCGCGCGCCGTGGCTTAGTCTTGCTGGAAACTGTATCGTTCATTTATAAGAAAAGTGACGCAACTGAGAATATATTTCTGAAACAACAAGCATAGTAGTAAATATACAAATTGTGATGTAGTTTATAAGGGTTCTGAATGTATTTTCTGCTGGTGTTTTGTGCCAGAGTGTGAATGATAAATAGATCCAAAAGAAATATTTTAACTATTCTCGATCGTATGATTGTTAACGAATGAAATGAATCTTGTAATTAAGGAAAAGCAAATTGTGCAAGTTTACATTGAACTTTCGACGTTTCAATCCCTATGTGGATTAAAAAATTCTTTCAGACGCACTTTTCTTCTTCTTTCTTGTGTAATTTAAGCTTGCACAATTCGCTTTTCTTTGATTACAAGATCAAACCGTTGCGCCGAGAACATTTTCGTTTCATTAGATCCAAAAAAATGTGTCTAAAATACAAATCAGTAGAAACAAGACGCCGAAATGAATATCTGATCAGTCTCCAGCCGCGGCACAATGATCCATGAAAAGGACAGCTTAGCCCGAAGTCGGTTCCCGGTAAAAGCGAAACTGGCGACGCAAAAAGCGATAGACTTTTAGCACTTGAGCATCGCGGAGGAGCCGGCTGGTGAATCTAGCGCGGCAAAAACAAAGGGTCAACGCGCGAATCGTTGCACAACCATTCTGCGGCTGAAGGTTCTCCTGTTCTTCGCGGAAGAGGGAGCGAGAGGTAGGTCTGTCGTCGCGATGAGAATTATCGCATTCCACGATGACGAGTCGGATAATCGCGAGGAGAAAGAAGAGGAGGACGCTGAGACTGGCCAGGAGGAGTTCCTGTTTCGGGGAGCATAATTCCGTTCGGACGGGCTAAGAACGGAAAGATCGTCCTCGTTGCGATACGGGCTTAATGCCTGGCGGAGGAGACCCCCGCGCTCTTTTCAGTCGAACGGACGGACGAGAGAAAACCGCGCTTCCCTTTGTAAGGGCCTTTATGATCCTTTTACGATTAATACAACCGGCAGGCCGTGCGCCAGCGGAAATGATCCCTCGTCCCGCCGGCCGCCCGGTCTTTCTTCGAAATGGAAGACTACCCTCGGCTAATTAGAGCCAGTACTCGCGGATAACGCCCGCCGTAAATCTCCCCCGGAGCTGGCAGACAGATTCATTAAATTTACGTGAATTTTTTGCCGACCATCGGCCCACTATCAAATCTCGGCCAGCAAATCGGACGATTTCGAAAGGGGTTCTTCTTGCTCCTGGAAGGAGGCTACTATGTATCGATATTAATCTCCGGCTACCCTTTATACGCGCATCTGTGTAACTGACATTAAAAGGCGGTTGGTAATTGTACTAAAGTGGATAATAAAACTCCGAGAGAGACTCTTCCCCACCAGGTTTCGAGGAATATCGTCGGCTCCGTATGAAAACTGCCTACGTCCACTTTTTATGAAAATTGAGCTTTCAGCTTCGCCTTCTTAGGTACTTCAATCTCCACGGTTCGTTGGGTGGCATAGGTAGTTTGAAAAAATCTCCGTGTAAAGAAAATAGTTTCGCTTTAAATCGGTTTTTCCCGCCCCCTGTAAAATTGACTTCTTCGGACTTAGGCAATTTTCTGTCACTGATTCCACGATCAGAGAAATAGATCACCGGAATCCCGAGATTGATGGTAGCTCAAAATCCTCGTCGATCGGTAAAAATCGACGAGAGGTCGGGTAAAACCGAAGGGACGGCGAGCCATGGAAACGCCGTGCATTCAGGGTGAACACACACGCTAGGCGGGGCATAAAGTAACCCCGTGGCCACGTTTATGGGAACACGGAGGCGCCCGGGGTCGAGGGTCAAGCGACTTCTACCGGGATGACCTCGGGGAAACAACGCTCGCATCCTTGCTGCACCATCCCGGGTTTACTGAACTTTTACGCGTTCGACGTGCACGCACACGCGGCACCGACACACACCGACTAGACCCGCGCGCATCTCCCCGTTGTTGCGTATGCATATTCGCGCAGCGCGCCGGTGCAAGGTACGCGCTCGTCCCTTTGCACGGTTCCGCAGCTTTCAGAGCGAGACAGGCCTCTCTCTCTCTCTCTCTCGGTGAGAATTCAAGAGCGGTCTCTCGCGAGGCTAGCCGTGATCTTCTGTAGCGTATGCGAAACGCCGGGGCGTTTCGCCTCGCTTGCAGCCTCCGGTATCCCTTTCTAATATATTCAAAGTGTATACGTGTCACCGTGTAACACGAAGATGAATTTCCTTCGTCCTCCAAAGAAAAGGGTAGACAGGACGTGCGTTTGCGACTGCAACCATAGCTGGCTGGATCCTGGCCGAGGGTAATCCGTTTGTAGAACTCATCAGGGCTGGGATACTTTGCGACTGCCACGTCAAAAGTGATCGACCAGGTCCTTAGAAACACAGTCAGCTCTCATAGGAGGGCTAGGTCAGGGTTAGTTATGAAATAAACATTGCGGCCTAGGTTGGCAATATCTTCGATCTTCTGATTCAGTAGGCACTCAAGGTGCGAGACAAAGTTTTAGGGTAACGAGGGCCTACGAAAACCTCGATTGAGGTCTTTGCGAAGATGTAGTCAAGTGCCTCAGAATTGATTCATCTGATAAGCACTGCAGGTAGGTGACAACAGTTCATGGTGTACGATGATGAGCAAGGTGGTGTCTCCGAAACTTTGCAGAAATCTGGCCACGACCGTTAGAAACGATTCATCGATTAGGTACAGCCCGCACGAACCTGTTCGGCCAACGTCGGCGAGTGCATGACCCCGAAATGGTCGATGCAGAGCACGTCGAATCTCGGGATGCGTGCATGATTTGCAATGGTTTTGCTGTTTCGCGAGTTGGAAGGTCCCAGGGCGGATTCAATATCTAAACGCGGAAGATAATCGAGGCCGGCTCCGTTGGAGGGGGTGCACGGGGTGGGGTAGGGCGAGCATATAGAAATCATCAGGGCGGCGATCAAAGGTGCGTGGCTCGGGTACGTGAGCGCATCTACGTAACTATATTTAATAAGGAACCGGATAGACTACGGGAGAAAGGGGGAGGGGGCAGCAGGAGGTTGAAGAAGACTCTCCCGGAGTAGAACCTGATATGGTAATGGTAAAATATGAAGAGTACGAGAGAGGAGAGGGTTGCCGAGTTCGTAGATGGTATCGAAAGCGGGGAATAAGAACCGATGGAAAAAGAGCAGACGAAGAAATAGGGTGGGGTGTAGAGGGACTCGCGAGTCCCGAAGACGAAGAAGAGGCAGAGGAGGAGGAGGAGGAGGTGGACGAGAAACAAGAATAAGGTACTGGCACACCGCGCTACGGGCTTTACGAGCAAGTCAATGACTCTATACGGTCTTTGTGGGTCCCTGGAACGACTTCCAGCGAGCCGCTAAAGCGAACGCAGCTCTCCTTCTACGGGGTGTGGTCCCCTTTCTATGGAGATCGCCTCCCCGCTCCACCCCCATTGTATCGATCCGGGGCCCCATTGTTTCGCCGAGGGAATCCTTTGCATCTGCTTGATTCGGCCCGAATGTTCCATCACTGCCGGCGAATCGTGTGCAAACTCGAACCAGACCGTTCTTTTTTGCGTCCCGGCTCCCGTATTCGCTTCTAGTCCCGCAGTTTACGGTCTAGCCTTCAGTCCCCGTTCGAACGTCGATCGCCCAGTTACTCCACCAAACGGCCGAGTCTTCTATACCCTATTGATAATTGTCCCGGAGGGAACCTTCGATCGAGTCGATTTGCTACGCCACGCAAGATCTTGTAGGGTAGATGGGACTTACAGTCTTCGCGGAAATTTGATACGAACCAGGCGTTTTTCTTGGAGATAGTTGTGCAAGTTACTTTTGCATACTTTCATAGCCGAAGCAAGCATGCCGAGTTTATAGCGTAAACATGAACGATAGGTGTATTTCTCAATTACACATGTACGTACCACATTTAAATATTGATGCTATCGCATTACCATACGCGATCCGATATCCATTGAGTATCGAGCGGCACCGTAATATCTGATTACAGAAACATAAAAGGAAATTAACTTCGGCAGCCGACGTACAATTACGTATTGCATTTCGCAGGAAACGCTCGATTGCGAAAAGACTCGACGGATTTCTCCAGGACAAATGATCCTCGACTGCTCGAACGATCTGTATCTTCGCGGATTCGAAGTCTCCTTACTTTTGACTAACTTTATTTTCGTCTATCGTCGTTCCCGATCGAATCAGGCTGGCTCCGGGTCCGAGTACGCTCGCGTATACGTCATGTCTGCCGCCGATCGTTATTGAGATTCAACGGATGCATTAAATTAATCCAGATTTATATCCCGGCCGGGCACACACGCGTGCAAGTACCCTTGGCAGGCTCGGGCTCCGGGCGCGGCCGATCCTGTGTTGCTCGATGGCTACTCCACGATGTCCAGGGCTCGGTTTACACCGCGTGGGTGTGGATTTATCATTCCTCGGTGGAGATCCGGACACAAAAGGGACCACGATGCTTCTCGTTTTCTCTCCCCCGGGGCCCCTGCGAGAGACTTCCGAGAGGCCTGTATCCTCGTCGAGTGCCACTCGAGGATACAGCCCTGTCACGACTCACCTTCCCCCGGAACGCATAATGGAACCGCTCGCGTTTTACGAGCGGGCTACGACTTCGTATTATGCACCGCCCGCCTCGATTTTCAGCCGATTCCCCGGAGAGGACCGCAATATTCGCGACCCCCGAACACGAACGAAAAGGGTTCACAGTTGCATCTGTGCCGATTCGCCCGAAATCGTGGGAAAGCCGGCCCTGTCGCGCAGGTTCGCAACTGTTCGTCGATATTCGATGACACGAGGGTGCTGCGCCTTTCATTAAACGACCACTGTCCTCCCCTGGACCCATTTCAATGACGGCCGTCAAACTGTGCGCGTGTTTACATAAATATACGTCTTTGTCAGCTAATTTGCCGACATTCGAATCCCATAGAAATCAGTTCACAAGATTACATCAAACTTGTACATAGGTTTTGGTAATCTTTTATGGAACTGCGAGTTCCAGAATTTATAACAAATATTCAGAGCTACTGGTCACTAACCTGACTAGAGGTTGCTTTCAATAAAATGATTATGACTAGACAGCGGGTTTTATGCATTTGTGACACAATCGAGTAGGTGTAAATTAAAATAGTAAAGAAATTAGAAGAATTTAAGGATATTGTTATACTATTTTTAACCTGTTAAAAAGAAAGAAAATAAAGTTCTGTTTCACTCCAATTCGTTGCAATACAGGTAAAAAATTTTTATGTTGTAGAGATGTCTAGTTATGACTGACTAAATAAATATATTCAATAGGTCCAACAGTTCCAGAGCTAGAATTACCGAAGGTAGCTAACGATGAGTATCTAAAAATTGTCTAAATTAATTTCATAAAAATGATACATAATAAAAAGAAAAATAGAAGAGAAAGGGTTTTTTAAAATGGAGTTGACGTTTTAAATTTGAGTTCGTGGTTCTTTAAATAAGAAGATTATGAGATTGAATAAATAAATATGCTCGTCATTTTGATAGGTCCAACAGTTCCAGAGTTGGGATTACCGAAGGTAGCTAACGATGAGTATCTAAAAATTGTCTAAATCGATTCATTTCATAAAAATGATGCATAATAGAAAGAAAAATAGCAGAGGGAGGGATTTGAAAAGCGGAGCCGACTTTGTGAATTTGAGGTCGTCCGTGAAATAATTGAATGAAACGGTTGAATAGAGGAGTCACAGAAGCTTCCTAGGGACAAGTATCACCACGGTTCGCTCGCACCGGCTCCGGACAGTGACAGATACCGGTCGTTGTAGTCCGTGGCTGCTTCCAGCTAAGGGTATCGGTATACTGGTGGCATTTCGTTCTCATAAAAGGTGGCGTGGGCACGATAAATGAGTCCGAGCCACGGAACTACGCAAGCTAGAGCTTCCAGTTCAAAGTCTCGCGTCGGTTACTCGAGTCTCTGTACCTGACTTCGTAAACGTAATAGAACTATTTCTCGCGGCAGGCTATCAAATTTCTGAGCGATCTCTAGGTACCCTTTTCAGAGACGCTTGCTCCGTACCTTCTGCGAACCCGATCTACCGTAACAATTGGATCTGCTAGTTTGAAAACAGAACAGCTGGAGCGGAATTTTCTACTTCACTACAGTAAATCAAATAGCCTGACGAATAATTTTATTTAGCAAATCATTAAATCATGGTAGTGTATCGCACCTGGAAGAAGGAATTTCTTTCCACCCTGAGGAATGTATGATTATTAGACCGCGGACTTTATGCATTTATGATAAAAATGGCTACGCACAATTCAAAGCAGTGGTCATATTAAAAAGATTTAGGGACATCAGTGTGTTAGTTTCAATTTAATAAGACGATTAAATGATTAAACAATTTTATATTTGGCACCTGTGCCTTGCGAATAATGTAAACGTTTTTTATTATCGATAAACAGCGGACCTTTATGCAAAATAAAAATTGCAACGAACTGGAAAGAAACATAGTAGAAATTTATTTTCTTTCCTGATATGTCTGATAGGTTGACAGTAACGTAACAGTACTTTTAAATACTCATTTTTGATTCATCTGTCAGGCACTTCAAGTACAAACTTCGAAGATGGAAATTGTCAGTGAAGATGAACGTACGAAATGATTTTGTGGATCAAAGAATGCCTAAGACGTTCAACTTGTGACGAAGTCATTAGACAGTACCACCTACTACGCAGATTCCATTACTATTCGTCCCATCCACCCAAGGAAATTCCACGAGGATTTCATCCGCGGACACCATCAGCGACACAGAAGACGTCCGCCGAGCGGACAAACTGCCTTCGACCACGCAAAATTTCAATTTCTATCCGTGCACCTGCATCGAAACCCACTAATACAGTGACTGCGAAACGGCCACCGGAGCTTTGTTTCCAACCACAGAAAAGTACATTACGACACCGGTGTAACGCGGACACCTACTTCGTTACCCACAAGCCAATGGATACCCGAGCCATGCAAGTAGAACGAGACATATATGCAAGTCGTGAAATGAAGCTGGAATTTCTGAATTTGCCGCAGCGAAAGTTGCCATTATTCTTAGAATGCGGACCTTCGCGCGGAATAACGATTGTCCAGAGTTTATATCCTTTCAATCATAGAACGGTGTGCTTACATTCTTCTGTTTTATAGATACAAATAAAAATTGTCTGCATCGATTGTGTAAGAAATAGAAACTAAATTGAATGGTATTTCTTCCCTTAATGATTTTAATAGAGGAGGAATCATATATTGGCGTCCTCAATTTCTAAAATTTTTCAACCATTTTGAATGTGATCTTCTCAATTTTGCTATAAATGCATAAAGATCCGCAGTTGTTCTACTTAGCTAATTGATTATGGTCTCTTTTCGAACTTCAGACGAGTATACTTCTCTTTACATGCTCACCCTGTAACGAAACCAGTTTATACTGTTCTTTACGAAATATTGCATTTACTGAAAGTTTATAATTCTGGTTAACTCTTCAGGGACGACGTTGTGAATGTCCAGTGACCATGAGAGAGTAACTTCATGGAAGTGCATCACCTCTGATAACCTGACCTGGTGCAATAAATTTTGTAACATTAACAGTAAACCTACCATATCCTGTCAAATGACCGGTTTCATATTTTTCACCTTACGATTATTAAAATGATGACATTGTTTGCATGGGAATTGATCCGATAAATTTCTCTATCCCGGCGGATATCGTAATAAGAATTGCGCAAAATCGAAATAAATAGAGCCTTGTCATTTTCACACTCCTCAAGAATAGTTGCATAAAAGAGGCTAGGACGCCACATTTTAAATAAATACATCTCACAACCATAGACATAAAGGGATCAACGATTTTACAGTATGTGAAAATAGTAAATGGGTGACTTTTTACCCTGAGGATCGTACAAGGGTTAATCCGTTTTAGTGCTCGGTAGGTTCGGCGTTAATAGAAAAACAGGTTCCTGTTTCGACAATGAAGTACCGTACAGCAAGGAATCGTGCAGGAATAAGACATTACCGCGGATACTGATTCCCAAAACGAGCAAGTATCCGGTGACTTACGAGGAACCTGGTGCGTGCTAGCCACCTACGAAGCGGAGGCGAACAGCTGGAGGAACGAGCCCGGCAAAGTGTCGGGAATGGAGTGACGACGTGCGCCGGGATAGAGTTAGACGAGGAGCCTTGACAATGCGCGAGAATAGAGGCACGCCGCGAGGACACTTGTTAGATGTCGTCGTGAGCGCTTCCTTTGTGTCCAGATGTTCCCGGCTATTAATTATTCGTCGCGGCGGCAACCGGACGGGCGGCGAGATGACTCGGGAGATTTCGAGCGAGCGAAAGAAGCGCAAATTTTAATTAACCGTTGGCTCGTCCGTGGCCCGCTAGCGGGAACAATGTAACGCGGAGGTGTCGATAAATCCTCGGCGGGATGTCGCTTCGATTGGTCTCGCAACGAGGAACACGCGAATTATCGACGCGTGGGCAGGCGCGCGTCGAGCGAGCCAGGACCCACGGATCGCCGATAAAATTCGAGTACCGTTGCGGAAATGGCGATAGATTATTTTCTATTGGCGACAACGGTGTTTAGCCAGCCACGGCCGCAGATTTCTCCGTTGATCACCGCTGTGTTTCGACCCTGTGCTCATTAGGCATTCCCACGGAATGATTGCCGATTATGTGAGTGCCGAATAATGGGTGATCGAAGATGTAGAAAACCGATCAATGACCGGGTTTATGCCGAGTGTTATCTTTTCTATATTTTATTCTGGAGCATGGGTATTGCAGAAGAAACATTGTTTCTTGAATATTAGAAACATTTGTATAATGGCTGAAGTCAGTTCTGGCAAAAATGATTTGATCAAACAAATTAGGCCTGAATAATATCTCAATGTGAAAAGTAGTCTTTGAATTTGAATTTCAATGTTGAAAGGTCTAGAACATTTTCAAAGTGCAAAAGGAATCATCGGTCAAAACTCAATAGTTCTCTTAACCCCTTGCCTTACGATTTATTTTGCGGTTTTAGTGACTAAAACTTTTTCTGTAGATCGTATTTTCCCAAAAAAGGAGGATATTGATATAAATTGTATGCTTATATGTTCTCCAATAGCTGTATATTAACAAAACCACAATAGAATTCTATTTCGGTGTAGAGGAAATTATTAGAACACATCAGAGTGTGTTCAGAATCTTGATCACGTGTCAGACACGATATTGTAAGGCAAGGGGTTGAAAAATGATGTTCACGTAATTTCATTATTAAACTGGATTTTATTTATATTACATTTCCATTCCTCAGTCAGATGGAGTTTACATGCACATAGCGTGCTATGGACGAATTAGTCGGAAATCATTCTTCACCATGTCGAAAATATAATACAAATAAAATCAGTTTGATAACGAAAAAGCTTTATCACAACTTTTAAATTTTTATCCATGTGATGAGTAGAATAATACGCAAAAAGAAATTGTTGTCCTTTTGACGTTGAAGTTAATTTTGGTTTGTTACATCAATCTTCGTGAAACCGAGGGTGTACAATGACGCGATGTTTGGAACTAATAGCTCCAGTGAATATTCAAAAAAACGAAGAACACGGGAACCGAGCGAAATTATCCCAACAAAACTGTATGAAGTTAGAAGTTGCGACAATTTTTCCGAAAGTGTCAGCGTACGCGTGAAGATAGCCTCGTGATCCACATCCTCGGCAACCCTCGCGCGGTTTGCGTAATAGTCGAAGCGGGGAAGGAGGGGTCGTCCGGAATTGCGAAACGAGCGTATGTCCCCGGCCCGGGTGTCTCTGTCCGGCTGTTTCTCCGGCACCGTGCTTCTCCCAGCTACACTGCACAACACTTTATATCCGCGCGTTGACATAAATCAGCTCGATCGCGTATAACCGTCCGGTGCCTCTTCCACGCCGTGTTCCGCCGCTGGGAGGACGGTCGAGCAGAAACGCGTTAAAGCGCTATAAGCGCGCGATCTCGACGATGCGAGTAGCGCGTGCGCATGTCCACGTCCCCGATCGCAATAAAATCGATCCTGGCCGATCGGCTACCAACGGAATCGTACCCGTTTTAATTGAGCCGAGGGGACTGGTCTACGGACGGAAAAAAGGCGGGAACGGCCACGAGAAATTGGAGCCGAGATGCACGAACGGATCCCCCGGTACAACTCCATAAAACCGTGGAATTCGTGCTCGGCGGTGTTCCGAAAAAAAAAAATACGAGAATAAAAGAAGAACGATTTAATCGTTGAAGCGCACGGTATCAAGATCGGACAAGCGTCGTGTTTCTCCTCCCGCTCGTCCCCCATTTGGTATTCAATTTAGAGGGTAATGCGAGAAATAGAATCAGGATACGGCTAGAGAACGAGTAGAGAAGGTAGTGTACGCCTATCGTTCTGCGCGCTTCGTCCCCGGTTTAATCCGCTATCTCGCTCGCGCGACCGATTAATCTATGGGCGTGCGGTTAATCGTTTAACCGGCGCTCGATAGAGCAGTTTCTAATTAGCGGAATGGAATGGAGGAGGCGTGATCGGATCGTCGACCAGGGAAATCTGTAGCCGGCCCGAGGTCGTCCTCGGCGAAGGAACGAAAGATCGGCGTCGTGTGTTGCGCAAGCCGAGGAAACGTAGCCTGCCGAAGGGGTAGGGAACAAGGGAGAAAGAGAGGGAGAGAGGGGGTCAGGTGGATAGGTGGCTCGTGCTCAGCGCGAAAGAGAGGAAAGAAACACGCCTCGAACGGAGGAGCCGAGAAACCGGGATGCTGCAAATTGAACCATTACGACTAGGCGGTAGTGGGTATGCGACCAAATCGACGGGAAGCGAGAGAGGCTAGGCTCGGAGGAGTCCCGCGGCTCGCCAGGGGGATAGTTACAACCTCGTCCGAACAGCTGAAAGGGGTCTTCCTCCTCATCGGAAAATAATCCTTCAGCAAAAAACGCCTCTCTTTCCGACGAACCGTCCACTGTCGGGAAGAAAAGTCTACGGCGGAGCAACGAGAGGCGACACGGGGCTAAGAGCGCGGTGGAAGCGAGTCAGTGTTGCAGATTGAACCATTATAACTATAACTACACCGGCAAATCATTTCGAGAGCGCGCGGCTGCTCGTAGGAAATAGTTACGAGCTCGTTGTAAATACCTCTGCCCGGAGAGTTCCCTATTCCTCTCGGGGGAAAAAGGAGCAACGAAAATCCTCGGCGAGATTACGGCTGGGCAGACGAATAAATTTCGAAGGCTCGGGTAATAACTAGCCGAGCGTACGTCTGGCGCGAGTATTTATACGGAGGGACACTGGTACACGTATCACCGGTCGAAAAAAAAGAAAGAAAACGCCACAGCTACAGCAATAACGTCAAACGATCGATGGATAAACTCGTCGGTGATGAGTCCCGACGATTCCCCGTAACGCTCGGATTCTGGAATAGTTATGGCCTCGTTTCTCGTCCGGCCTCTGTATAAGGAACAACGAGAACCACCGTTCACCCGAGCACAGATGGCCGTTAGGAGCACGTGATCGAGATACGCCTTTCGTGCGTTTCGATGTTCACTGGTTGTCGTCGCGCGGACGCGTCGGGCAACCACGCGGAAAGAACACACGGCGTCCTCGGGAATGCAACGCAACGCCGCGCTGCCGCGAAGAAAGCGTCGTCGCCCCGAGCAGGAACGAGGTAATTGCAGACAATTCGACGGCGGCCTCGTTAAACGGAAACCGCCCGAGGAAAGATCGGAATAAAACGCGCGTCGCATTGGGCCGAGGCTCGTTTCGATCGCCGACCGCTGCGCGCGACCGGCCCCCACGGTTTTAAACGGACGCCTAACGCGGCCGCGACATAACGCGGTTATTTGCACCAGTGGCCGGCCCGTAAAATTCACGAGCAAGCACCAACCCTAGGTGCGCCGGGGTAAAGCGACAAGGTAGCTTCCTGTGATTTCGCCTCGCCGAAATTAGAGGAACTTACGGTGATGCGGGCACACCGGTGCCGAAGCGATAGCAACCTGCCGGTGGAATTGGGCGGTGCTCCGACGGCCTGAATTACCCAGACCCCTCCCTGCGGTCCCGTGTCGTTAGGGATGCAACGTTGGCTGTGCGAAGACACGCCTTCGCAACGGGGTGAAATGCGTTGAGACTTATTTTAGAACAGATTTCGTTGGAATAAATCTCACGGCTTCGGCGACGTGTGTTAAAAGTTTTACGAATTTCAGCAAGACGGAGAAGCATAGTTGCAGGGGTCGAACCGGTGAGAAACCGCAGGGGTAAAAAGGGAACCGCTTATCGTTACACCGCATTACCCCCTGAACCGAACAAGCCTACTTATTCAGGCTTCGGGTGAAGCGCTGATAGTGTGAACCGTGTCAGAGCCACGGACGGATACTCATCGACGGAGCAAGACAGCGGAAAACTCGGAGGGGGATTCTTTAACGGGAAAAGGCGCGCGACCGAAGGCAGAGCGGCGTGAAAGACGGAAGGTCGGCCTGTGGAAGGAGCGAAAGAAGGTGGGGTCGCCATGGTTGTGGTCCGCCTGGGAACGACAGGACCACGCATTGTGATCCGAGCACCGAGGAGGCCACGCTAGGCTGACCCTAGGCTTTACATTAACCATCCACCGTGCACACACGCACGTAAATGGCCATCACCCCTGGCTTAAGTTGTACCTGTTGCGCCGACTAATCATTGCCCCGCGAACGTTCTTTTGTCTACCTCCTCCCCTCCCGTCCAGCCTCTCTCTCCACCGCGAGGACCCTCTTCCTTCGCCCGGGGACAAGGTTGCGCAACGGGCAACGCGAAAACTTTCTTCCCGCGGTAAACAGAGTGGAACGTGGAACGCGACTTCTTCGAAAAGATTCCTCCTACGCCGAAATGCCGAGTCGCGCCCGTAATCGGCCAACCCCTTTGTCCGAGGACGCATTCCGGGCGGTTTTCGCGACGAACCAGTCCACCGGAGGCCCTGTCGATCTTTTCAATTCGTGAGAAAGACAGATTTCTGGCACGACCGTGATTGCCGGCGAAGGTTCATGAAACTGAGAACCTTGTCGCCGATCACTCCTGTGGGAAGCGCTCCTTCCAAGCCGCAACGACTTCTGGTGGTCTTTGTCAAGGTGTTCGTGATTTAATTGCTGGATTGGGCAAGTCAATCCGTTCGCGGTAACGATTGTCAAAAACGTCTTAATGTATTGCTCCGGGGCGCTAATCGACTTTTTATGGGTCCGCTGGGGTCTTACCGATGGACTGTCGCTGTTGCTCGCGAATAAAAATTACTACGAAATAGTCACTTCTTTAATAATAATCATAACTAGACGCCGGATCCTCATAAATTATTAAAAAGAAAGCAGAAGAAGAGGAAAATGTATTAAATGAATTAAAAAACTTGAGTTACACGAATTAAAAGACTACAATGAAAATCAGGTACAGTAAAAGCTCGGTTATCATAATGTTAGACCGAATTTTTATTAATTTATAAGATAAAGAGTGTCGCATACGAATCCTCTTATAATTTAATTTATGATTGTCTTCAACCATACTCGGTTTAAAGCATTAAATAAATAATATTAATAATGATATTTTGATTGTCTTCATAAATTGCACTTTGGAAATGTTACTAATACATGAAGATCCGCAATCCAGTTATAATTTAACACTACTAAACACGTGCATACTTTCGCATATACAGGATGTTTCAAAACTATGCATCATCCGAAGGGTTTTATAATACACGTTGTACGGAACTTGCTTCGCAAAATCGAAACATCATGAACATTTATGCCAGTGTTGAAACATCGTGCACTCGAACGGCAATCCGGCGATTAGGCAAATTCGAGAGAAGTATGCACGGACGAAATGTGGCTAATAAGTTGAAGGAATTCAGGACTTACCTTCGGGACATTTGCACTCGTACTCCAAACCGTTAATGTCGTGACACGTGGCCCCATTTTTACATGGCGACGGGTTGCAGGGAATATACTCGTTCTCGCAGTTCTGGCCGGTGTATCCGCTCGAGCACATGCATCTGCAATCGTAACGACTTGTTAAAATCACCAGCTTCGAAAGTGTATACGATGTGGATCGCGATTAAACGGTCTGATGAAATCGCGATCGGCGCGGACGATAAATAAATAGTTTAACGTTCGCGTTTTCTGCGTGGTCCAGTCACCGGCCGCTAATTACAGGTTGCGTACTGGATAATTGCGAGTATCGAACCATCCCTTTGGAATGTTGAAAAGTTGCACTCTGATCGCTTTACGTTCTATGTATCATCTTAAATTTACACTCTGGAATCTTGACAGCGGCCTTGCGGTCGGACTCTTTGGAAACTGGCACGCCTATGGCAATCGATGACAATAAATTCTTATCTACTCGCGATCAAAAATAATTCAGAGTGGCCCGAACTTAAATCGCCAAATTGATAGTTGTCACACAGAGATGTGCTCTATTGAAATATTTATACAATATTTATGTGTTTATAACAAGGCGCTTCCCGACAAACTTTATATAACAATTTTTGTCTTCGTTCTCTGCGTATTCGAAAAATCTGAGAATTCTAATCAGATCTACTCTTTTAAAAATGGTTAATAAATCATTGAATAAAATGAAATAAATTGTGTGGCAAATATCGAAGACGTTTATCCGAAATTCGCGACTAAATTGAATATATTTGAAATTCGCATTTTCATTGGTTAATAGAAGATACTTTTAACGTTATTTTCGGTTCTACAAATATTTTCTCAGTCATCACATACAATGCAACGATAATGCTATAAAGAAAATGAATAGATAAATGAGTAGCAGTGTTTTGTCGTAAAGCGATCCGAAGTGGCGTTTAAATTTCCAAGAAAACGCGGTCGTTGGATATTGTAAACATTTCGATGCATTTCAATGAATTTCTTTCTCACAGTTCTACCGTTCAACGACAGTCATCAAGGCAGCGCGGGGACCAATGAACCACGGATATACCCATTCGAACGATCAATATTTATAGTACCGGTTTCTTATAATATGCTGCAGTGTTTTTACGCTTGGCGCAACATTTTTTGCACGCGTGTTTGTGCAAGTCAATTATATTCGAAAAAATGTCTAATAACATTCCCCCAGTGGATATGAGTGAATAGATTGTAATCAGGCTAATAACATTTCTCATTTACGACTCTCTTATTTCGAGAAAGAAAATGGCGGGACAATTTAAAAGCGCAACGCACCTCGAGCTCACAGCCAGGAGGAGTACGAAGAACACACGCGTGAGATACATTTTCGCTCGAAATCAATTCCCTCGGCTCGCAGAAAGGCGCTCTCCTCATATTTCGACGGGAACACGCAGTGTATTTACTCCATTTGCGGGAATCATCATCATCAACAACTCTCGAACGACTCTATTATACTCTCTCTCTCTCTCTATCTCTATCTTTCAAGATTCTCTCGGTTTAATTATCACGAGAAAAATAAACACAGCCACGGTATACACCTCACACTGATGCTCACAAGGTAATCCTAAAGTAATGCACAATAGTTTTCACACGGTAATAATTGCACACTAGTTTCGTATCACCATAAACAAAAACAAAACCCGGGAAAAACAGTCGTTGAACCAAGTATCCAATCGTCGATAACGCAGCAGAGATTCACGGGAAAAAAACGTCGAGAAATGGCGGACTCGACAGTCTCTTCAAGCCCGTATCGAGATTCGTC
Organism: Lasioglossum malachurum; assembly: GCA_028455605.1. Classification (NCBI taxonomy): domain Eukaryota; kingdom Metazoa; phylum Arthropoda; class Insecta; order Hymenoptera; family Halictidae; genus Lasioglossum; species Lasioglossum malachurum. The sequence goes on from CM052319.1 coordinate 13,165,609, forward strand.
GTCACCGGTTCAATTCCGACACGAGCGTGTGCCGTTTTACTGACTGAGAACCGTAAACTGTCTTCGAATCCTCCATCTTCAATCTTCCCCTTTGTTCTAGATCATGTGCGACATTTCGTCGAGCAACTTCTCTTCCGGCCAATTAAGTTGAAGTCCGATGAAAACGAAGGACGATGCGTGAAACTGATAACAAAATAAGCCATTGGACGACACCAGCGGAGGGGAAAGGAGAATGCACAGGGCGCGAGGAAATTTACCACCGCGGCGTGATCCTGCCGATTTGGAAGTAACTCTGTATCAACTCTTCATCGCTAAACATTGGGTCGACATGGAACGTAGCCCTTTTTAATTATTTTTTTAAAATATGAATGATATAAAGACGCCGATAGAAAAGTATATACTCCGAGAATAACGAAAGAAAATTTTCTGTGTAGCAGTCTAAATCCGTTTAAGAACTGACAAAAATTGATCCTCGCGATGAGCATTACAAAAATATGTACGCGGTGAATAGGAGCAGCTTAAGAGCTGTTCAAACCTCGTGTGTAAGTTTTCGAGAGAAAGGTGAAGTTTGACAAAATTGGTGCTCACGAGACGCAGACTTTTGAAGCTAGATTCGAAGGTCAAGGGCAATTTCGCGAGATCCCCGGGGATCTTGGGAGAACGACGCCACGGTGGTCGTGACATATAATTTCCTGGCACCCTGTGCACAGGACACGCAGAGGCCCGAGTGGAACGTACGGTGAGCGTGTACTATCTCCGCCGTCCCTCGGCGTGGAGAGGAACGTAGCCCCGGTCTTTTCTCACGCTCGCTCGCGTCACTTTTCGTCGCGACCGAGTGTTTTCACTTGGACGCCAGGACCGTCTGGCCTGGAATCTGTGCGATCCGATCCGACCGATCCGTTCCGTTCCGCGTGACAATGCGCCGAGCGTGCTTTAAACTCTCTTAAACTCGCACAAATTGCCTCTATCCTGTATTACGTCGGCTCACAGACGAGCTACCCATGACGGTCGACCGGAGGGACAGCAGGCGTTGCCAAACCTCGAGGCGACCTCGGCATGGGGTTCTTATAAGGACACACGAATTTCCCGATGCATTTCCCCGATGGAAACACTTCGTCGGGAATCCTTCCACGATCGTTTCTAATTGCACTTGGTTGGCCGAGAATATCCAAATTCCTCGAAGGATATCGGAACACGCGCTTTGCCGGTCTTTTCGGCGCACGCCACTGAAAATCTCACCGCGACGAATGAATGATTAGGTAGACGGTGTTCACTGCAGTTCCGACACACTGTTTCAGCACTGTGTAATGTCACCTCGCGTATGCCACCTGTTTTCGCGCGTATTTTCCACAGTCGTCGGTGGACTGTAAGGGTGAAATCGGCAGAGACGCGAACAGAACGTGTATCGTCCTCGGACGGCTGGCGACTGACTAACCTTACCTTCTGGCTTGGGCCGCTAAGGGGGCGCCACCGTCATCGGTGACCCTCTCTCTCTCTCTCTTTCTACTGGCGTCACACTCGGTTCCCCCCCATTGGGCTGTCGTGACTCCGTTTTCCATCCCTTTCCGCGACGCCCCGTAATTTCGTCGATCTCTTTCTCGCCCGCACTCGTTAACCAAAGTCCCCTCGGCTCGTTCCGTCACCCTTCGTTGGTCTTCGACCACGTCTCGCGTTATCCTACTTTCACGCAACCGAACGCCCGTAACCGCGTCTCTCTTTTCGGCTACCACCTAGGGTCCTAGGTCGTAGAAACGATGCGGAATCATTGCGTGCATCTCAGGTCCCTGCCCCTGTACCCTCCCGCCCGCTCCTCTTTGCCGATTCTATATGGAAGAATTTTGCTAATTCGACAGTCACACGATATTTCTCCACGTGTTCTACGGAAGGACCAACAGAACGACGAATTTCTTGCGTGCCCGACGCGTTCTCTCGTCGTGTACGCTCCATCCAACGATCGAATAGAATCGCTTTGTGCATTGAACTTTTACCTTTCCGAATGTTTCTTGAAACCGTCGGTCGATTCGTTTAGTGAACTTTTACCTTTCGCAGCGCGTTCCCAAGTCAGCTTTGCTCATTCACACTTCAACTCGGCTGTGGGAGTTCAGATTTGACCACTTGCACTGCGGTTTATTTTACGGCTACTACGATTCAACATTTTCTGCATCTGTTGCAAGACATTATTTCTTTAACCGTTTTAATAGGTTCGATGAGTTTTCCTACTGTTTTATAATTACTACTATTCATTTTTATCGTGAATGCATAAAATAAATCAAATCTGCACGCGACTGATTAGAACTTTTCTGTCGTTGATCATTTCTTAGAAGAAGAAGCAAGTTTATTTATTGAATGCCTACAGTGAATGTAAAAAGTACTCGTACGCCCTTTAAAATAAAATAACTTTTTTACAATTGCACCAAACGACCTGACTTTTTACAATCGATTAGAAGCATTGGTTTACGAAATGCTAGGCTAAAGAGATGTTCCAAAAATTATAATTTACAAGGTTACATGCAAAAATAAAAAAGGCATGTTTTAAAACTTTTTTATTTGGGCCCTTAATGAAAATTTAAAATATATCTTTTGTAGATCTATGCTAGAGTTATACATATGCTGAAAATTTCATCGAAATCGATTAACATACACACAAAACCCACAAAATCGTACATCTTTAAATTTTCAGTATGTGTATGACTAACATAGATCTACAAAATATATATTTTAAATTTTGATCGAGGGCACAACTAAAAAGGTTTAAAAAAATGCTTTTGTTATTTTTGCATGTAACCTTGTAAATTTATAATTTTTTAATTAAACCAACGCTTCTAATTGATTATAAAAAATCAGGTCGTTTGGTACAATTATAAAAAAGTTATTCTTTTTTCGAAGGGCGTACGAATACTTTTTACATTCACTGTATGTATTCTCCAGTGAAAAACGGAATTCTGTTTTGGTTTAAAGAGAACTAACACTAGACCTACTACTGTCGGTTTCAAATTTTTCTCTTTACAGTTATTGAAATTATACAAAGACGCATCTTCATTTGTATACTGCAACACATGCCAATCTGTTTTAGTGTTAATAACATACGCAGTTAATAAGTAATGTTGGAAATCTTCATCACGAGTCTGACTCGATGTTATAACGTAATGGATCACCGAATATTTTATTATTTATTTATATCAATTCATTTATATCAATATATGAATTATTCATTTTAATATTTTTATTCATATTTACATTAATAATTATATTAATAGAATACATATTAGAGAGGGCTTTTTCGAGCCCGACTGTACACAAACATCAGGGATCCGGAAAATGGAAATGATTATTTTACGTGACATTCGACATTAAAAAACATTCCGAGAAACAGATTGCATCTCGGAAATCGTATTTCATTTAATCACCGAGCCGATGATTACCATGGGAGCTCTTCGGGGTCGTGTAAATTTGCACGACACCCGAAAAATCTCGCTAATCTCTTCATATGAATATTTATGCGCCGGAGCAAACAGACCGAGGGCAGAAGCGTGCCGTAGGCCCGAGGATTCCGATTAAACGGTATTGACCGGCCCGCTTAGGCGGTTCGAACAACAGGCTGGAGGTGGGCAATTTTCAAATTTAATTTTCACTTGTTTACCCGCATTGTGCGAACGGTGTATGGCTTGCGGGCATCCTCCAGACCCGTCGATGGGGTTTCCGACTAGAATTCCGACTAGGGGATGATCCGGATTTCCCCTTCCCCCCTTCCCCTCTGCCCGAGGAGACGAGCCACCGGCCCTCGAGTTTCCTGACCCGACCCACGTTACAAATCTAGCCCCCGGTCTAATCCATTATTCCGCATCGGCGCGGCCAGCAATGATCTCCGATACGTTCGATTTTCGAGAGAGTCTCCGATCGCACGTAGATTACCGACGATTCTCGAGAGGGCGGTGGAGAGTGGTGGGTAGACGCGGACCGAATGGCTGAATGGTCCAGCGGGAACATGAAATTCGCTCCACTTACTTTATGGAAAACAGCGCCGCCGTACCGAACAATGCCGGAATAAATTGTGACCCGTTCGAGAGAGCTACAGCTTGCTTACTTCCTCGGAATATTTAAACTGAAAGAGCCAGCTTATGAAACCCGGTTTCGCAAGCCGGTCATAAAGCTGGATCGCTCCGGTCCGGGCCGAGGCGAGAGGCTGTGGGTACCTCTCGCAGCGTGTCGCGGCGATCGGCTAAAACGAAAACGACTTTAATATCTCGCGCGGGTGGGTGTTGTCCCGTTACGAGCATTGTCTTTCGCGATTGTCCGGGGAGTGGGTGGGGGAGGCGAGTCTCCGAATATCGAGAGGACAGGCCGCGCCGTGTATAAATCATCCGGGGCCCGCAGAGCCATTTGATTCCCGGCCAGTCGAGCACGGCGAAGGGGGTTAGGCACGTTGATGTTTATGTGTCTCCGTTATATGATTCATATCGGATGCCACGGCGGCGAGCCGTGACAGGAGGAAGTTTCAGCTCGCCTCTCAGCAGTCAAACGAACAAAATATGTCAGAAGTGATCCAGGAACCAGTCGGGAACCCGACGTTCGAACGGCCGACACGCAGCGCTTTCAGCGTCGAACACGCGCTTCCCCGTGGCTCGGCACCCCGAGGGAGAAAAAGAAGAACACGCGGGCAGAAAGAAACGAGCCGGGAGTTGCCCGTTCGACGGACGTTCTCCATTTGTCCCACCCGTTTTCGACAAATTCGGCAATTTACTGGCAAACATAACCGCGGTGAACACGATCGTATATTCCCCGGGCTCGATTTTATCGAACCACCGAGGCGTTCGGCTCACGGAAACGTTGAAAATTTGATCGGTATGGGTGTGCACGGGGGAACCGGAATCGAAATTTAGTCACCTACCGTGGGCCTGTCCCGCGGGGCGACATTCTTCGCGGAATGTTGTACTGCGGTGGAGCCACGTTTGCCTCGATCGAGGCAGAACCGCCCCCACCGTAGCGGCCACTGTCCCCCTCCAGGAAGCGCCGTTACGGTGGGGCAACGAAGAATCAAGACTAGAGTCGCCTGGTGAGGCGAGGGAGCGCGAATTGAGGGGAAAAGTTACCCTTACGAGCAGTGGCGCACCCAGGGAAGGAGCCAGGGGACCAAACCCCCTCCCCCAAGAAAAAAATGTTTAGCTTCCAAAATTAAAAATCGCGGAATAGCCCTGCGTACCGTTGACAGATATTTTGGCTAAAAAAAAGACCATCACGCAAAACCTAGGGCTGGGTTCAACTTGGTCCCCCCCCCCCAAGATTACATCCTGGGTGCGCCACTGCTTACGAGATAAGAACAGGCGCAGGCGTGGGAGATAGCTCACCATTCTTTGGTCCAGTAGGAGGTGGATCAGGTCTCAATTTTGAGTCCTGGACTGGTAGGTATTTTTGTGGGAATGGGCCCGGTACGTTTGAGAGTACCGTGTCGAGCCCCACACTTTCCCCCCGAACGTCATCTTTAGGGAGCATTTTCCCTAACAGTCTTTAAACTTTAAAAAGAAACGGGGAGAAGTTACCCTCTCTTTGCTAGTACATATCTCGCCGGCCTCATATGAGAACTACCTAAGTCCATTCGTTATGAACATTGGGTTTTCAGCTTCGACTTGTTAGGTACTGTCCAGAGCACGAGAGGAAACTAGCGGGAGGGGAACGGGGCAAGAGGAACGCAAAGGCAATCTGAATGGTCAGGCTTCTTCCCCCGTTCTCTTCCCGCTACTTTTCTCTCGATGTCTGAACTGTACTTCAATAGTTCGGCAATAAATTATCGCCACAATATCAGAACTTGGAATCTCCGTGTGAAACGAAATAGTTTCGCTTTAAATCGTATTTACTTTTTTGAACTTGGGCAATTTTCATACGAGGCCGACGGTATGCAAAGAAACCCGTCACGTGACCGGGCCGAAAAGTGTGGGGAATAGCGTCGTGGAAGGATAAGAATATTTTTCTTTTCAGATAAAGTAAAATTCTATTATTTTGCAGAGTCAACAGGCGAGGGGAAGGAGCAGGAGCTGAGGGGAAAAATTGCCCTCTCTTCACTAGTACTGGACATATAGAAAGAAGAAATGCGTAACGTGATTGGGTCGTGGGGAATAGCGTCGTGAAAGGTAGAGTGGGGGGACGAGTCTTAATCTGGCGACTCTGCTCGAGACACCACCGAACGCAACGAAGATGCGCCGAAGAAACCGATGGTGGGGGAAGCTAGCGTCTGTCCGAGGGTCCCAGCACTGTTGCATTGTTACGCTACCGCCGAAGGAAGACGGAAAGATCGGTGTCGTATCATAGATCAGATCGCGGTTGTTGCTTCTTTACGGCGATCGCTTTTCGGCCGGCTAATTAATTAGGCACACGATAGGCATTGAAATTCGCCTGGCAATTAAGACCTCAGTGTTCGAGGGACCCGTCCAACACCGAACGTGTTCCAGCCGGCAGAATTATTGCGACGCGACACACACGAACGCACCGCGCGGAGCGAGAAGCATTCTTAGAAACAATTCTCCTCCATAATTCATCAAGCAATGAATATTCTTTAAATCAGAACGGCGAGGTTTATTTTCTGCGATTCGCGAACAGCTCTCCAAGTGATTAGCAATTAATTCGAGTGATTAATGCGGCTCGCAATGAAATGCAATTTTCGTTCTTTCGTCGGACCGATCCTCCAGAGACCATTCTTGCAACAACATTGGAAAATGAAGTCATTTCGGCAGGGCGCGCAAGCGTGCTCGCAAAACAGCGAGTAAGAAGGGAGCCCGGAGTCGTGCGCTCGCGCGACAAATGCAAAAAGGCGCGTCCAGTTCGAAACTAATGGGACCAGATCCGAGCGGGAGAGCCGATCGCAGTTTGTCACGATCGCCGATCGGTCCCCGGCTAGTTATCATTGGCTCGATACAGGCCCCGTCCCCCGCCCTTTTATTTCTGCCACGGACCAAAAGATCGGTTGGCTAACCGATCGCCACGCGATCCCCACCGCGACCGATCTAGTCCGAAACGGTTTTTACGGCGCGCCGCGGGAAGAACCGAGCCGTGCGATCCTCCGCAGCATAATTCCGCCATTCGTTTCGACGTCCAGTTATTTCGTGCAGTTCGAAGGACGAAATAAAAGCTACCGTGGAAGAACGACCGCCTTCCACGAAGAGGAAGAGGAAGACGGGGGAGATCGACGGGACGACGGCCGGCAGAAGAACAATGTACATTTTTCATGGGTTCCGACGAAACCCGCAGAAAAGGACGTACGCCTGGTGCTCGCCGTTCCCGATTCTAATGCGACTCGAACTTCGATCCTGTCGATGACGTGTTCATCGAGATTTGCTCGCGTCTCGATATGTTTCCGACTTCTCTTCTTAATTATTACCTTGTGACATTTCTCTGATTAAACACGAGACTAAATTTATTAGGCGTAGAAACAAGTTCTCGGCCTTTGCTCGTCAAATTCAATATTTTCTTGCTTAAAATACAAGTATGTTTTAACGGGAAAGTAATCTCCATCTGCTTCTACACACTTCATTCAGTTCTCGAGCAGACGACGACGAATCCCTTGGTGAAAAAGAAATGCCGGTTTTGACCCGATGAAGTCTGCGAGGCAATTTTCGACTTCTTCAACTGTTTGGAAGTGTGTATCCACCGAATGATGTTGCAGCGATCTGAACAAGTGATAATCTAACGGAGCCTGGTCTGGCGAATACGCCGAGTGTGGCAAAACTTCCCAGCCCAACGAATCCAGAGCGTCACTGGTAGTTTTTGCTGCGCGTGGTCTCAATTTGTTGCTTTCCAACAGCACGCGTGGAACCCAGCGACCTTGCTTTTGAATTTTTCCTAGCTCTTTCAGCCGAACGGAGACGCTTTGTTGCGTTACGCCTAACCCGGTAGCAAGCTCCGCTTGCGTTTGGAAAGGATTTTCTTCGAGTAATTGCTCCAAATCTTTATCAGGTAATTTCTTCGGCGCTCCTGCTCTCTCGACATCTTCGAGGTCGAAACTTCCACTCCAGAATCTTTGGAACTACTTCTGGATGGTGCTGATAGGTACAGCATCTTCTCCCAACGCCTCACGTATCATCTCCTTAGCCTCGGAACTGTTTTTTTCTCAGTTGATATGCGAAAAGCATACAATGCCTAATATGCGTCTTTTTGCAACACATTTTGTTCATTGTGGTTAAAGTCATATTTTGAGGTTATGTTAAACTATTAGACGGGTAATTTACTCTAATAGGTTGGTATTATAAAATCCCCCAAAAAATGTTTCAGGCCGGGAACTTATTTGTACACCTAATACTAAATTCTAGAAGATTATCACATCTATTTTTATCAGTTTGAAGACTTCGAATGAATAGATACAAATTAGATAGATAAGTCATTCTTTCATGTAATGGATTTAATTTTTTTAATGAATTTTAAATTGCTTGTTAGTTACTTCCGTTTATCCGAGTTTTAACAACACCGTAGCGAAACTTCCAATAAATCATTTTCGATTACCGCTTTTAATCACCTGAAAAATCGGTATTCCTTATCTCCCGACTAATGAGAGATAATTTTAATTGACAATAATTAAATAGCTCCGCAAGAGCCCGAGAAGGAAAGTAGGTGGTGAACTAATTGAACGGACGGTTCGCGGAGATCGAACGGTTCCGTCGTTCGAGTGGGCCCGTTTTGTCGTTAGCAGTTGCCAGAAATTGATAGAAGCCATTATGAGGTACCAGGTCCGGAGGATTTAATTGGCGCCAAATTGGAACGGCCGGTGAAGATCGAAATCGGCGATGATCGAGCTGATTGACGAGGAAAGCGACAGAGGCTCGGGACGCCTGTTTCTGATCAAGTTTACGAGGCTATCAACCGGCGCTATGGAAACATTCTCTCGCGGAATATTAAGAACACTTAATGATAATCCTCCTTGTTCAGCTATTGATACGCGTTCCGCGATTGAGGCTTCATAACTCGTACGCGCCGCTACAATTACAGAGGAATTTTACATTAGAGAGGACAGGCCCGTTGATGAAACAAGTGTGTGTGTTCCCGGTGTACCAATCATCCGATCAATTATACGTCTGCAAAACGAGCACGTTTGCTCCCATCCCAATCTCTGACTCTTTCGCAGATTCTGATGATTATCGCTCCGTGTCAACACGTTACTCAACATACACAAGGCGGAGCAATAACTTTGTTCGCCTTGAGTATCAAAAATATTCATTTTAAAAAACCGAGCTCAAATGAGTTGTAATGACAGCTTGTTGGATCGCTGTAACATCAACTATTGCACAGTGATAAAAAAATTCAGGATCCAATTATCGATTTTAATTTGCGGTTATTGAAATCGTAAGATGCATTTATTTATTACTCCCTCTGTCCTATAATAATAGTAACAAGTGAATATTTAAACGGGAATTATTGGCGAATGCAGCTGTAAGTTATGTTGTAGCGCAAAATTGCGAAGCCTTCAATCAAAATCAATGTTTTACGACATTTGTGTTTTGACACATCTTTCAATTTTTAGGTTAACCTAATTATATATTACGAATTATAACTATTTTTCTAATTTCATCCGCTGATCGAAATCGATTGTTTTATTTCAGTTGAATAAATCCATTGTAAGAGTAAGATGAAAAGAAGACAGTTTTCAAGCAAAGATCGAATTGCAATATGCATTAAAAGGAAAACGAAAAGTTGCAGAAACGTGCCATTACGTTAGCTGCAAGTTCAAAATGTAGTAACGAAATTATTGAAAAATCCAGAAGCTATCTGAACACTCAAATAATACATATTTTTAATTTGTTCTTTAATGTAATCTAGTTTTTTGATAATAAAAGTTGCGTTCTATATTTATTTTCTTTTAATTAAAAATTAAATTAAAAGTCAAGACAAATTAAAGTCATCAACTGCTACTATTATTATGGGACAGAGGGAGTATTTCTTTTTTGGACATACATATATTGTGATAAAAATTACTGAAACCCTAATACGTACAGTAAAGACTAAGAAAACGGGAACTGTACGATCTAAGAAAAACGTCACAAGGAAACAGTAGAACCACAGCTAAACTGCGAATTTCATGCACTTACAAAATACGATTGTGAAAAACTACTAAAAAAATTAGAAAATATTATGTTATATTCGACTTGTTAAAATGATCAAAACAGGAATTCGCGTTTTAATACGGGAAAGGTATTTCCAGGCGGAAATACATGTTTTCTAGTTTCCTGTATAAGATTTTTCGAGATTCTTACAAATAATGAAAATATTTAAAATGAACGTTGCCGATGGATTGCTGGTATTGAGGAAAGCAGAGATCGAAATCGAACGAAACCCACGAGGAAGAATGATCCACGCGTCGCGATAAACATGGCGGATTTCGCAAGTGGATTCCGGTTCCCGCGCATTTTCATTCTCCTTTCGCACGGGGCTGCTACACAACATTGTTCCGAATCCAGATCTAGATCATCTCATTGATTATACATCGGAGACTCCGTTACGCGATTACGTTTCACGAGACGGAAACGAGACTACCCTACGGGACTTTGATTCCAGACTCTGGACTTGCAAAAGATGGTTCGTGAGCATTTGGATTGTGTGATATCTATAGTCCACTTTAAACAATACCAGAGCGCAAATTATAAAAATCATTATTATACTGCAAATCTTTATGTGGTTATGGTAAAAGTAAATAGAAGAAATATAAAACTGTGAATGTGTCCATAAATCTAAGAAAGTTGTATTATCTTCGAGACGTTACATTTGTATTTAACAAAAGATCCGCAGTTTACTCATTATAGAAAAATAGTGATATTAATTGTGATTATTATTAATAGTGATATTAAATAATTCAAATGTTTTAGCTTATAAAATTGACAAGGCTCTGTTTCTTTAGATTTCGTGCAATTTTTATCCAAATATGTGGTGTTGGCTAAAGAAATTTATCGAATCAATTTCTATGTGGACAACTTCATAATTTCAGTAATTGTAAAATGAAAAATACAAAACCGGTCATTTGGCCGGCAGTGATAGGTTTAGTGTTGAAACAACAATAAAATATACTTGTAAAAGTTAGACTCTTTAGGATTGCAGAATATTTGAATGGTAAATATTAATTAAACAATTGCTTGAATTGTTTTTTTTTTTAAGCCGGGGTTTCAGTAGAAAATAAATTCGCAGGAGGAAGAGTCAGCTAAGCCTTTCAGCAAACGCGACACATCTGCGGAATCCGCTTTTCGGCCACGGTTGAACTCCCAGTTTACCGGATTAATCGTACACTTGGGCAACAATTAATTCCGCGTCGGGTGTTGTGTGTCCGGGGCCATGACGTAAACGGATGCACTGCGCGTAAAGTAAGGAGCATAATGCCGGATTAACGCGGCTAATGGAACGCCAGTACAGGACGCTTTCCCACCGTCGTAATTGCCTAAATTGGTTGGACTCGATAATCGTTATGTCAGACGATTCTTGACGATCAACTTCCCCGTTGGACACTCGCGAAATTTCGTTCTCAGGCGAACCGCAAAAAATCATGCTACTTTCTACGTGCATTCTGTTCACAACTAGTGTAGAGGCGAGGTGCCAAAACCAACAACCAAAAATGTTATATATTTTCATAGAAATACAATTACACTTTTTGATAGAAATTAAATAAACATTGGAGGTTTCTATATTACAAATTCTTCAAAAATGCATCCTAATAATGGTATTTCGAAGCTTCACCGACTTGTTTAATCAGTAATGTGTTTAATCGAGTAGTGTATTAAAAAATATACGATTCCGTTTTAAAAAATAAAGTTGACCTGCATATCATCTTCACGCGTCCACATAGAAGTAAAGATACCGTTTATCTGAATCTATCCACATTTACTTTACACATTAACAGTTTCAAAGATATTGGACTGGATCGATTTAAGTGGGACACTCGGTATGAACAACAAATATGAGCCATTTATTTTGAAAGTGGCCTAAGTCCATTTTCGAGAAAAATCAAGCTGGCAATTTTAATATTTAATATAAAATAAATTGAATACTGTTTTTTCAATTTGAAGCATTTTAATTTATATATCGAATGGACTTGGGCGGTTTCAAATTTTATGACAAATCTAGTTGTAAATTTTGAAAGTGGCCCAAGTCCATTCTTGGTAAGAAGACACATATTATACACTTAATTGCTATTATTTTCATAGGAATTGTAAATTGAACTCTCTCAGATACACTTGAGCAGTGTGATACATCGGTACCCTATACGTATATCTTTAATTTCATTGAAACGCAAACACTTAAATTAAATTGCGTTAGCGTTTGAATCCAAGGCCTCTATTTGAAATGGAAATAAAAGTAAATTCGAGGGACACGATTGGTTGCAATGTTGAAGAGGAGCAGATGATTTTGAGATACCTGTTCAGGTATGCAATCACATGTTGCAGTTTTGAACGCGGGATGTAGCATCAGCGTGTCAGATTAATCGTCCAGACAGGCAGACGTACTGTCCGATACAAGAATTGCGACGTTTAACTGTAACAGCAGCCGTTGGCATCGCGTGCGATAAGATTTCGTCAGGATTAAGATTAAAAAACGATTGTCACGCGACTTAGCTCGCTTAACTGGTCGAAGGTAGCCGGGATTCTGCGGCGAGGATGACGTCCGGATGGATTACGCTCGCATACGCAGGACGCGTGTACGTCAGGATATCTTCCATTTGTAGGATCGAGCCCCTTCCGCTGGGGGACGCGGCCGCGCGCACGACCAGCAAAAAGGTCTCCTAGATCCGGTCGATGACCGGATCGAGATAACGAAACTGCGTAAAGCCGGTGGAATCTGCGACGATCCATCGGAAGAGGACCGAATCGTGACAAACTGGATAGTCCGGATGTGAGAATTAATTAGTCGGAGATCCACAGATGTCCCGGGAATTCTAGATCGTTGCACAGATATATTCCGAACCACCGAACGCTACTTGTTGCTCTGTGATAGTTACTTATGCAACGAGGATTCGAACAACTTGTCCGTCCTCGTTACTTTTATTGTGGACAAAGAATCAGTAGAACGTGCATCTATTCGAAGCGGAGTGGTTTAATGTTTCGTTTTAATTATAAACATCTTTTGAAAACGAAGTACATTATTTACACACATACTCGCCATAAATTTAAATCAAATGAAACATGCTGTGCACAATTTTTTAAGAAGTTTAACTTGAAGGTAATTCAAGCTCAATTTTAGTAGTGTAATTATGCTGTGAATTAATTTTGAAGTCTACTCGTTCTTGTGAATAAAATATGTATATTGCTAGGAACTGTTTTGCTGTTTAGTAACGAGTCGGATATGAATATTTTTCTTTTCAGATGAAACAAAATTCTACTGTTTTGCAGAGTCGTCAGATGAGGAGAGGGAACACACGAATTCAGGGGAAAAGTTACCCCCTCTCAGCCAGTAGACGCGTGGGGACACAAGTCTTAATCTGACGGCTCTGCTTTTTGTAACCAATATTCAAGTAAATTTCCTTCTTCCTTTAAGAAGCTGAAAGGGTTCTAATTTTTGTAGCCGTGAAATTATCTCGAGGGACATATGGGCTTCGTCATCCGAGGCATAATGCGTTTCCATGTGCTTCTTAAATTGCTGTATCAGACTCTGATTTCTCAACTACACGCGAAATTACTTATAATGGTAGACTAATTATGATCAATCTCGAAGTAACAAGGGGCTGCAGAATTAAATTCTGATTTTCTTTTTTAATACTGAATACTTAAACTCGTGAAATAAGGTAATATACGTAAACGTATACATTACACAGTCAGTGTACATAAATCGTTCTGATAATAATCATCGGAAAAATAAAAAGAACATTGAGCATACATAAATGGCAGGAAAAAGTGTCGTGAAATCTAATTATTTTGGCATATTTCGGGTAACCGAGCCTTTTCGGCTTTTGACGACTTTAAAATCCGTAATTTTCAGGTACCCGCCCATTACTAATGTTTACCGAATAATCTCGCACTTCAGAAAAGTGGATAAAAGTTGATTTTCCACGTTTGTCGAACCGTTTGCGTAAATAATTGATTAATTTAAACAGAGCGTTGATCTATCTGCTGAACCGTAGCATATAACATATTCAAGTATGCAGTTTACATTCTTTCTAATTGCAATATGCAAAGGACACGTTCGATTTCATAACGATCTGTTCTCGATGTCATATCGTGCGACATATTTTCCCGGACGTGTTTCGCATAAGCGCTATTTACGCGAACCCGCGGAGGGAATCGAATGCGTAAAGGGTAGTGATTAATGCGGCAAAACCGCTGATCGAGATCGAGCTGTCAAGGTTACATTCCGTTACACTTCTATGAAGAAACGCCGATGTAAATGAAACGCCCATTCATTGCTTCACATCTCCGTAGACAAACTGGGAAGCCATTCGCTCGGAGTTTCTACCATCCGTGTTAATAATTTGATCAAATTGGATCCGACCTGAATCAACACCTTTCGACACTGTCGCTAGGAGGAATAATTGATAGTCTGCGGCTGTCGTTGCCTAACAATCGCTTAATTATCCTTACGCAATGCCCGTCGCGCTTTTACTATTTATAATCCAGTCGAATACTGTGGGCGGCTGGGATCGCTCTCAGCGAAGACAAGGTCTAACAACTTTTTCTAATCAACCGTGGATCCGTGATCTATTATGCTCTACGAGAGGCTTGCGCGAATAGCACGAAGCAACGATGCTGATCGAGAACACCTTCACATGTTCAGACTAATAACAATAACGATTATACAAATCTCTGATCTACTATTTTTAATCGTAAAACAGAGTTTCGGGGATCAACATTTTACTTAAACGAAACAGAACTACTGCAATACGGTAGAACGTTTTCCAGCGGTGTAAACAATATTTACATTTAATTAATTTCAAATTAACGAGGTAGGACTCACCCGTAAACATTAAAAGATGCGACAAGACATTTTGACCAACCTAATACTTAATATACGCAGACGTCATGGAGAAAAATTTAGTTTCAGTCAACTCCAGTATTTGGAATGAACAGTATTTTCCTTCCGGAAGCAGTGGAGGGGATTTTGTCGCCGTTCATTGGCTAGCGTCTCTCTGCTACTTCGCAATTGGCCGCACCATGAGGTGGTGGGGATGAAAACGCGACGCTACGGAAGAAGTTACAGTACTCACGGTAAATGGGCACATTTTCTCTTCTCTATCTAAATTCTATTTTTGTATTAGCCTTACTACTACGTCCCATAAAAGGATTGATAAATATTTAAGTGAACCTAGACCTGACTGCCAATAGTCAAAAGCCACCCCCCTTTCACAATAACTAAACGGTTTCTGAGCCCAAAGAAATATCTAATCAGCGCTCAATCGGTGCTTCAGAGGCCCAACGAGCAAGCTAAAAATGTTTAGAAGGGTAAAAAGGATCTTCCCCTTGTTAAAAATCCGTGGGTAGATAGAGGATCATGCTAGAAGCGTGACCTGCACCACCACTTGTCCCGAACGACACCGACTTCACCCCCGACCTCGTATTCAGGACACGTATTCAGGGCCTCCATCTTGCGGCGAGCATTCGACGATAATTCAAAGGTTCGAGGCCCCGATGCGTATCGGGATCGGACGCGAGAAGGCAGATATACCCTGCGGAGGATTCTGTATTCGTGGCGTGCAAACGAAGATCCTTAATGGTCCGCTGTAGCTTGGTGTGGCTAGACGCGAAAGCGTTGCCCGACGAAATTCGAAAACCTCGCGGTCGGCATTCACGGCACGTAGTTATCGGTCACTCCGCGCCGTAGAAACGGGTTCTTCGAATTGCTCGAGATCTTTGTTTCCCCTTTGTCCCTAGCTCTTTTCCTCGGCCTGACGATGGAAGAAACGGGCTCCGCTTCACGACGACCCAGCTGACCTCGTCGTCTAGGCCTCGCTCGCCGCGTAGAAACGACTTTAAAGTCGAGCGATCTACGATCTAAGGAATCGTTCTGCTGGTGTGTGTGTGTGTGTCCGAAGCGGCTAGTCGGCTCGACGTGACGCATTTCCTAGCACACCTCGTACAAGTATGAAATGTATGAATACGATATTGCGTGCGGCAGGGACGCGCGACATCCAGACGCGGGAGACCGTTTGACGAAGACCGCGGCGAGCCGCAAGGCTGTGAGAACGCCCGACGCTCTTCTCGTTAGATTACTTTCTTCTACTTCGACGTCAAGGTTAACCGCGGCTGCGCAACAGATCTTGATAGCATTAACATACACAAGTCGATCGTGGCCGCCTTGAAATTTTCTGCCACCGGGGAAACCGGCGCGCTGCCGCCGCCGTCTAATTTCATTCATACTTTTATCGGCTAATTAGTTTAGCAACTTTCCTGGATGGTGAGCTTCCTGTTAAAATTCCTACAGTAATATCGGATGATTGCAAAAGTTCGTGCCCGATTTGAAAATAAAATTTAATCGCTAAATTGTAACTTTTAATCACCATTCTAATTGTAGAAAAGAATGGTGACTATATAATTTTTTTGAACTAAAATGACAATAGTAATGTGGTCAGTGAAATGACTGTAATATTGTATATCGTAGAATCTATACATATTTTCTTCCCAACAAAATTTTCAATGATTTCAGCGTACTGGTCCGATCAATTGTTAAATATCACCACTATTTTCGATCTTATTTTAGATCATTCTCAAGGAAAGTCTTATACTGCTTCATAATTTGCATCAACTTCCACATACCCACAACTGTGTGTAAAATAAAGTAAACTTGAATGTTAATTTTTGAAATACCATATTCAATATGGTAGAAAAGCAGTGAAAGGAAGGTTAGAATGACAAGTTTGTGTTTCGCATTTACCGCCGAATGTATTTACTGTCGTAGATTCAACACGTTGTTATGTTAAAGGCTATAGTATGAAAAATTATTTTCTATTGCACTAAGCAAGTAAGTAACGGTGGTTTCTTCTTGTACTAAATTCACACAATTTTTAATATAACAAGAATTATTAATTTACAGGCGCAATTCTTGCAATCTTCTTGAGAATGATCTAAAATAAGATCGAAACGTTGAAATAAAGATATTGCGAAGATTTGCAAATAGTGGTGATATTTAACGATTGATCGAACCAGTGGGCTGAAATCATTGAAAATTTTGTTAGCAACAATTTACGATCGACATAAGGAGACATATATTTTCTTCCCGTTTGTACAACGAACTATCCTCCACTAAACTGTGGAATCATAAGTGAAGCACAATTTACTGATTTAAAGTGTGAACCATAATGAAGCATTATGCTAGTACAGTATCTTTTGTGCAACGATATCTGAAGTGTTTAATAAATTGGATAACCTGCCTGAAAGAATTTTTGCGAGCGCACCACCTCTCTCACATAACTGAACAGCTAACAGATTATAAATTCTTAAGCGCCGTTCAAGCAAGTTTGACCGGTATGAACCGCTTAAGAATTTGTGGAGAAGGCGAATTTGATACTACCGGACAAGTGTCCGAGAAATCCACGGTTCGCAATAGAAGCCGCATCGGTGTCGAGCAGAAGGCGAAGGGAACAGGTGTGAACACGGCTTTCGGAAACCTCCGCGATGAATCAGGTGCGAGAGTTTTGCCTAGAAGCCGAGAAGAATTTGACCCTGCGGGGTCAATCACAGCGAGGTCCGAAATTGCTGAGGCGGCCACGGTTTATCAAGATCCGTTGCGAATCCAACGGAGGGGTAAGAAACGCCGCTCTCTTCCTTTTGGCTCTTGCCTCCGCTCAATTAAATTCGACTCCGGGGAGATCATTTTATAAATCACATCCTTGCCCGGACGCACACGCGCCATGCACGTGCACTTCTCCGTATAATTTCATTTTTGTTGTTCACGTCGACTTTCCGGCCGCGAAAAATATGTGAATGTTGCAAATGTTGATCTTTAACACAATTTAGACTGTTGTCCATCAATTTTTCTAAACATATTTTTAATGGCATTTTATCTGAATCCGAGGCTGGGTTAATTTATAACGACTGAATTAAGTCTGATGGACGTACCAGGGATACTTAAAAAAAAGTTTAAGTCATTAGTAAGTAAATTTAATATAAAATGAATATATAGTTTTAATGGCATGTTATCTGAATCTGAGGCTCCGCCATTGAAGTGTGAATCCCTGAACTGCGTTAATTTCTGACGACTAAATGAAGTCTAACGAATGTACCAGGGGCACTTAGAACAAAATGTTTTAGTCATTAATAAATAAAATGGTGTAAACAGTATAGATTTGAAAAACGTCGAAAAATCCATACTATAATCATTTTGATTTCATAAGTCAATCTTCAAGTTAACAATCTCATTATCCGAGATGAAGAAACGGTAGCTATCATAAAATAATTATATAACGAGTTTCCAAAACACGATGTATTCAATTTCATCATCACGCAAAATCAATTGAGCTCAAATCGATGCTTCGGATAAATAATTAAAATATCTTTTCGTAGCCGCGTCCCTTTAATAAAATCTTTGTCGTTAAATCACCTTGCCTCGACCTTGTCGTCACCAGATCGTAAGCACCAAAAAGATGCACAGCGACTTCAGCCGGAGAACATGTCTCCGCCGATCGACTGGCCGAGTGCACAGCCGGATGAACACCAATTTCGCATTCGCCACACGGGTGTGTCCGTCGATAATTTCGAACGACGAAAGTATGCTAAAGCGAGCACGTCGCGTGCATTTACTTAAATGCCCTTAAAAATGGAGCACCGAGCAATCAGAAAATTGCTATCCGAAGACTTTTATGCCGGCACGACGACTACCGTTAACTATCGGCGATTATCGATCCCATCGACGGTACAAAGTATTCGATTATTTGTCCCTCGGTCCGAGGGAGAGATCGATGAAAGATCTCTCTGTCCCCACCACGACAGCGTGCCTCGGCCACCGCCTCGGTAACTATTTAATAACATAGTGGCTCGTAGCAGCGCCACCTGGCGGCCAGGCATGCCACATCAAAGTCTTTATTAGGTCCAATTGAACATTATTGCTCCTCGGGCGGCGTAACCGGGACGAGAAGGGAGAGGGCGGGAAGGGTCGACGCGGGACGAAAGGGCGGATGGATGGTCGACTATCGTCTCGAGACGTCGTCGTTACGCCGCCAGGTATCGGGACAGGTGAAGAAAGGCGCACGCATCTAGGTACGATGCTTAATGGTTCAGAAATGGGATGCGCGTACGTCGATGCAAAAGATGATGCATACGCGCGTTAACTACGCGGCCGAGGAGAGGTTACAGGGTCCGGAGGCAGAGGCGGATTAACAGCGTTAAAGGGAATTATTGGGTAGCGGCGCGATTAACCCTTCGCCGATATTTATTAGCCGGCTAAAGCTCGATTACTCCTATACGGTCCGGAGTTTGCTTCGTCCACGTCAACCGGATACCGTTCAATTAACGATGCGTGCCGGACTTCTCCATTTTCCTTTATCTTATCGAGTAGGTACCCGGAAATTCAAAACGTTATAAAACTTCCAGTGTGCGAGTGATCTGTAACGCGAACCTATTTCTTGGTGCCCGGGCTCTTGACCGGTTTTGTCGGTATAGTCGGAGATCATACCTAGGTTTTGCATGGAACAGAACCTATTCCCACATTTAGCATGTTAAAAGTGGGTGTAAGTTCTGTTTCATGCTAAAGTTAGGTATATCTGTGTATAACAGTGTATTCAGGTGCAGTCTCATACATTTTGGTAGATTCTAGTATATTCTTGTACACTCTATAGCATAGGTTCTCGAACAGTGAAACAATTTTAACATTAACAGTATTTATTATAACGTAGTGACTATGAGAACATAAGAACCCCTGCTCTATAGTGTTCTAGTATTATATTCTAGTACATTCTCGTATACAATCTAGTATATTCTGATTTATTCTAGTATATTCTATTGGGTTGGCAAGAAAGTAATTTCTGTATTTTAAAGTAAAACAAAACCCAACTCTTTGCAATGAACTTTATGAGCGCTGGATCGTGAAACCTACCAGAAAGATGGCAAAAGATCATCGAACACAAAAAATTGGGTTTTAGTGCATCTTAAAATACCGAAATTAATTTCTTGCCAACCCAATAGTATATGCCCGTATGTATTAGTACATTCTGGTGTATTCTAGTATATTCTAGTATATCTGAGTGTATTCAGGTATAGTCTGGTATACTCAGGTATATTCTAGTATATTCTACTATATTGTTGTATACTCTTGTATATTCTAGTAAATTCTAGTATATTCGAGTGTATGCAAGTATATTCGAGTGTATTCAAGTATATTCTAGTATATTCTGGTTAATTTTAATATATTGTTGTATACTCTTGTATATTCTACTACATTCTAGTATATTCAAGTGTATTCTAGTATATTCTGGTTCATTCTGCTATATTGTTGTATTCTCCTGTATATTCTAGTACATTCTAGTATATTCGAGTGTATTCAAGTATATTCTAGTATTTTCTGGTTAATTCTACTATATTGTTGTATATTCTACTACATTCTAGTATATTCAAGTGTATTCTAGTATATTCTGGTACATTTTAGTACATTCTAGTGTATTCAGTTACAGTCTCGTACATTCTGCTACATTCGACGATATTCATGCATTGATTTTCAAGGGGCTTATGGCGACCGAAGAGAAAAATGGGAAGAGTGTCGGGAGACACGCGGTTCGGGGACTTATCACGAACGGACGGTGGAAAGTAAAAGATAGAAAAATGAAGATGTCGAGCAGTCGCTGGGAGAGGACGATTCCGGGCCGACAAAGCTTTCTCGCGGCTCCCGAGCGCAGAAACAAAAAGAATCGACGATCGTGTACGTGAACACTTACACCCACCGACGCCGAACCGATATAATTCAATATAATATAGGACCCAGCGACATTATCTGCTCTCGTGCAGTCAGCTCGACTCGGGGCCCGATTAATCTCGACTCGATCTCAACAAAGCGCCGATTTATGTTCTCCGCGCCGATCGCCCTTAAGTCCCCCGTTGGAACCAGTTTTTGGCGAGCTCGTTTCCTTTACGCGGCTCACCCCCCTCCCCCTCGGTTTTCCTTCTACCTTTTCTTTTTTACACAAAGGGATCCCCCTGGTCTGGTCTTCCTTAAGGACCTCCCCTCTGTCCGTTGTGGCACAGAGCGGTGTGGTCCTGCTCCCTTCGCGACATTTGTTGCGATCACGTGATGATCGTATGGGAGGTAGTTGAAAGCGACGTTGATCGTTGAAAATTTTCTGATACTGAACGTTTGTTGGTTGAATCTTCTATTAGAAGTCCTTAGAAGACGTTTTTGGTTCAAAATTTCACAAACTGAAACGTATGTAAAAAATATTGACAAATTCTTCTCGTGGCTGAAGGCGTCGTAGATTTTAAGATTAGAGCTCCTCCTTTATGATGAATTGAAATTAATTTCTCAAAGGAAATTTCACGAAGGAAAAAGTTCCTTTCAAGGAAATACATTTTCGGGACACTCGGTACGCACTGCGAAATCGAATATTTCATATGCAACGACTCGATAATTTACGTGAACCTGAATAGAAGAAACCTTTGTTCCGTGTAACGAGCGTCCCGTAACGAACGCGCGATTTCACTTTCTGCAACTGTTGCAAAGAGGCTGGGAGTCGGGCGGAGCGTACGAGATCGGTCGAAAAAGGCGCGGCTCTTGCTACAAAAGTGATTTTTGAGGCGTCGGAACGTCGAATTACGAGCAAATCCGTAATGGGCCGTGGGATCGACTCGATGGATCCTCGTTGTTCGGCGTCATTATGCGCTTCACGTTCCAGCGTCCGTGCTCAATCGGTAATTGCGACAAAGACGAACGACACTACCGCGGTTCTCTGCACCCTCATCACCAGGCTCGCTGGGCCGCAACGATATTTCGAGAGGTCGACGCGACGTGCATGACCATTCCCCCCCCCCCCCGTTCTTTTTCCAACGCGAGTCATCGTCATCGAATCTTCTGGCGCGAACAAATCGAGCGCATCTGCTCTCGCGGCCTCTCCGTCGGGCTCCGACGATTAAGCAATTAACGGAACAGTTTACACGCGTTCTTGGAAAATATTCACGGTAATTCCGGTCTTATATTGCCTTTGATGTGGTTTGGTGACCGCTCGAAATCCTCGGCTACGAGGAAACCTTAAGTGTCTCGAGGGAGAAAACTGCTACAAGATGTCTTTCCAGGCTTCTTGTAGTTTAGCCAGTCGTTTACACGCAAACACGAAATCATTCGTATAAAATGTCCGACTGTGGTGACTATGTATATTCTACAGTGGGTGATTAAATTATTAGAGCCGTTTGCATATATATTCACTGTAATGAAATTCTGAATCAAGTAGGTTTATCTGTTGCTTGAACTTTAACGTCAATTTTCAAGGGAACGGTTCATTTCTGACCCATGGTTCCTATGGGAAGTTTGTTCCCCTCGAGAAGTAAAACACGATACAATCGTAAAAGAAATCTGACCTTGAACAAATTTGTCAAGGTCATTTTGCACAAAACTTTTTTGAAAGATCTTCGCCGATCCTAAAGCGTAGAAGAAGATTCCTTTCATTTCTTGACACTATGTACACACGTGGAACGACAGCTAGACTGATCATATATTCTTTTACGAAGTATTAATGTTTGTACATTTAATAGCACTGTAAAGAATATTATCTCTCGTTGATGTTGTATGGTGCTCGTGAAATTGAATTGTACTTAGCTATTCAATGTACAAAGTGAGAATCCAAAAAAGCTATTCAATTCTATTTATTATTTAAAATAAGTCTTTCTTAATTCGTGATAAAAAGTAAAACATTCCTAATCAACATGCTAATAAATTAAACAGTAATGCCCTTTATCTGATTGATTAAATGTCTAGATTTTTCTCCGCGTTAATAATTCAAACTGCAGAATGAAAGCAGCCTGAGAATCTGTTGAAAAAAAAAACGAATCGACCAGGACTCCCATCCGCATGCCACTATCGAAATCATACTGTCCGTGCATTAAGGTAAGACGACAGTACAAGTGGCCATCAATTTATAATATTTGGGTTCGTCGAAGCCATCGGAAAGCTGTTCGTCTTGCCTGGGCAACTGAGTTTCACTGTCAGGAATTTAATAACAGTGTATAAGCTCGCAAAAGTACCGAATACATTACGGCGGCTGCATGTTGCGTTACGTGTTTCGCACGAATGTAAGGCTTCAATCAATTTCCGTCGCCGGTAACCCTCGTCTGTACGCGCCGAATTTCAGAAGGGAAGACACTGACGAGATTAAAATCTGCCCGGGACGCGGTGATCAAAATTTATGTTAAGTACAAAGTAGCCGTGATGCGTGTCTGTTTCTCCGTCGGAAGACCGGCGGGGATCAAGATCGTCTTATCCGACCGATCATGATGCCTGAGGTTGCAGAAAAATTTTTGGTAGTGCGAGACAATTGCGAGACCCCCAACCAGAGTCACCAGATTAACCCTTGTGTAGTCAACCAAAATGTATAGATTATTGAAAACCATTCTGTGTACATTCAACGTGTTTGCAGAAAATCCCATTATGAGACTATAAATTAATATATTAGCGAGTAAAGAATGGAGGACATTCAGAGAAATTTTGTAATATTTTTTAGAGGAACATTAAGAAATTGTTGAAGACTCGTCCTCCACTCTTTCTTTCCCTTCTACGACGCTATTCCCCCACGCGTTGGCCGTGGTCCGGTCACGTGACGCGTTTCGTCTCTAATCGTGACTAATCCGAAACTGGCAGAGAGGGGGCAACCGTATTCCCCTCAATCACGTGACCGGGCCACGCTGGAAGCCGCAGAAGGGGAAGGTAGAGTGGGGACTATGACTTTCTTGCAGAGGACGCGACAGCGGGGAGAAGGCATAGGAAATGTCGGCCTCGAAATGTTGGCCACGTGAAATTGAGTCGCGCCGCGTTTTATCGGAAACGACGCGACGTGAGAGCGCAATTTACGTCCGCAGAAGATATGTAAAATGGTGGAAGGGGCCGTTAACGATGTCGTTCAACTTACTTGTAAGATCCGTGAATGTTCTTGCAGGAGCCGTGTATGCACGGGTCCCTGTCGCACTCGTCGATGTCCTCCGCGCAATTCGGACCCGTGAAGCCGGGTGCACACGTGCACTCGTAGCTGTCTTCGAGGGACCGACAATCGGCCCCGTTCCGACATGGCGACGAGGCACAGTGGTCTTGTCGTTCGCAGTGGTCCCCTGGAACGTGACAGAAAACAGATAATTATATGACGAGTGGTCTTGCGATTCGACGGTGAGTAAATGTTTACTTTTGTCGGTTGTGATTTAGTGGAGCTCAAGAACACTGACCATTTCAATTAACCCCGCACATTAATGATTACAATAATAAAATAGTGAATCGACTATAAAAGTACTGATTGAATAATTGAATACAATTAGGGGAGAGTTGGCTCATTTTTTTTGGTAACCAATTAATGTTTGAGAATTCCAGTGGTAAAAATATAAAGCGTTTATGGACACTACTTGTGTTATCACGATTGATTTCGCGCCAACCTGTAGAAGCCGGAAGATTTCAAGTGAGTTTGATGTCAATTTTAACCAATTGTTTTAAAACAAATTTCTAGTAAATACTATAATTGATTAATACATTTTGTGCTTTCTTTGAAATATATATTTAATATACTTACCATCTTTATAGTAAGTTTATATAATATAATTGATATAATCTTTTTAAATCGTACCAGTACGATTTAAGAAATCACACTGAAATTTTATCTGGGTCTTTTAGTTCACTAACACTTAAACTTCCTATATTTTCTATGCTGTGAAAGCTATGAAAGAGAAACAAATTAAAAGGAAAAAAAAATTTTGTAACGCACCATCTACAAGTACGTCGACGTCTACGATCAGTAAAAATGTGTATTGTTTATTAGATATATCAAAAATCATTATTTTTCAATCAAAAATTACATACATTAGTGGGGGGGATTAAAAATTTCAACTAACAAACTGTGCTGCAATTTGTGTCGCTATGTTCGTTCAAGTATTTCAGTGCTAAGATCACCGATGAGACGAGGATGAATTTGCTTGGGATTTCGTGCTCGGTTATACTCCATCGCGAAGGGAGGTATCGTTTAAGATGGCGGCAACACTGGCCAACTCGTTCTGTCTACCTAAAGTCACATCCCTATCTTCCTCCAGGTCACTGATTAGTGGAACTAATTACTGGACTCGCTGCTCGCTCCCTTAGATCTAAGATGTCTCTGCTCCTCGATCTGCGCACTGCACCCGCTACGCGCCAGTGGTTCTCAGATCTCAAATTAAATGTCGAGTGACGAATGTATTTTTTCGAAAAAATCAGCTTTCTAGAATCTTATCATCGATCTTTTCACGACCTTATGAGGAAGCATATTAACAAATAGTGCCGATCTAGAATTCGTTTTTATTAATATTGACTCAATCATTTTCAAATAGGTAATACTAATTTATACAATTTTAATAGAAACAGAATAAAGTGTAGTGTTAGGTTTAATAAATTCAAGGTTGTAACAAAGCAATTACTTAAGAAAGTTCATCAAGCGAATATTTTATGATTCTGAAACTCGTTAGAATTTCTGACCGATAAATTAATTGATGAATGAATACGGAATGATCTATGTGTTTAATTTTTGTCATTCTTTTGGTACGCTCGTCAGAATCAGAGAAAAGGATGCAAATGTGAGAACCACTGGCCCAAAGGTACCGCCACAGCGAAATGCCGCATTGCTCTCCGCCAATTATCCACCACCACCAACTTCTCTCTTTCCCTGTGGATTCTCTTCTCTTACGTCCTTTCTCCCTTCCCCTTTCCCGCCAAATTCCTGTTACCCCTAGATTTATTTGTCAAGGCAGCACGTGCCCATGCGTAAAACCGGCCCATAAAAAATACCCGTTTAGCCTTGCTCGTAACTTCCGCAAGCCGAACAAATTCGTGCAAACGAACATTCGATAAGGGTTGAGGCTTAGCCACATTAGTGTAATCAGGTTCGATACAGTTACAAAAGAATCGGAATTATTCTTTTGAAAAAGATAAAAATTTGGAGAATGTAATAAATATTATTTCAATGTCTATTTTTAATATTGTTCGTAATAATTTAATAATTTTTAATTGTTGTAATATATATTGTTTTTATTATCTAATATGTGCAACACGTTCTGGAATATTTTTTTCGATGAAATATGTAACAAGAAAGTACAAAGATGGTTATGAAAAGAGTTTACTGTCCACGAAAATGTAATACTAGAAAACAAAATGTAATGCACCGTCGTAAATATTTATAAACATTTGTACTTGACGAGTTTCCAATTTTTATGTACTGAGGAATCGGGCGTCATATGTAGAAGTTATTTTAATAATTTTTTGGCCATGTTACCAATACAGTGCTACCCTGGTTTCCGTTTGAGTCAGAAGCGACCTTCTTCGATGTTCACGATTATCTCTCTGATCGATCGATTTATGGTCGACGTTTCTGCCATTCTGTTTGCCCGATCAGTTTCAGCTTCAGCATTCTCGGCGGAATGCGTCACCACACGATCGCTATGAATCCTTCGGACTAGATCGCGTGCTTTATTTTCCATTCACGGGATCATATCTTATTAACGAGCGAAACAATGAAAATACCAGGACAGTTCTATCACTCCACTAATCGCGTGACCTTGCCGCTCGACCTATGCGAATTGATACGAGCGCCATTCATTTCGGGATCTCATATAGCGGATATTAAGCCTCATTTGTCTTTTATTGTTTTTGCATTATGGCTGCGCACACTTATGCAACTTCCTGTTCCCGTGAAGTAATGTGCAGGATCGTTTTATATGCGCATTAAAAGCTATGCAATTAAATCTACTGTTAAATACAGGGTGAAATGCAACATTTTTGAGACACCCCGTATATTAACAATCTTTTACGCGACGAAAAATAATTACAACTAATAATTCTAAGAAGACTATTAAGCCATTAACACTAAACAAATGACCGGTTTTATATTTTTCATTTCACAGTTATTGAAATTATGAAGTTGCTGCATGGAAATTGATTCGATAAACTCCTTTACCCGATCAGATATTGCGATAAACATTGCATTATCTATCTAAATAAATAGAGCCTTGTCAGTTTTGTAACGTAAAACATTTTTTAAAACGTTCAACGTGTAAACGAATTTTTAAAACTGGAGATAATTTAATTCTTGTGACATCAAGTGATCTCTCTGTCAAGTAGGATGTGCAAACAGGTGATCGAGACAGGTACCACCTAATTATATATGCGGTTCAGTTTCGCAAAATAAACTCGGTCAATTTATTACTTTAAAGGAATTGTAAGCTCGATCGCTTTATTGTGGGGCAGGCGAGACTTTCGGATCGGGTCTCAAGAATTTTTATCTTCGCTGTCGAAAGTGTTTACACCTTTCGGCGACATCGGAGCACCTTATTGAGAGAAGATGTTTCTTACCTGTGTATCCACTGGAGCAGGTGCAAACGTATTCTCGGAGTGATTTCAAATGGCATGTTGCACCATTAAGACAAGGCGACGAGTCACACGCGTTATCGATCGGAATTTCGCACAAACTCGCGGTGAAACCGACTGGACAGGAACAGGTGAAAGACGGGGTGCCACCCCCGTCGATCTCTTTCACCCTGCAGGAACCGCCATTTTGGCAACGTGGCCCCGTGTGGCAAGGGTTCAGGTGTTGACAATACTCTCCCACGTATTTTGATGTACAACTGGAACAAACATAAAAAATCCAATGTTAACACTCTATACTTTGGTATAATATATTATATTTAAATTAAATAGCTTTTTTTATATATATTTTATATACATCAACTTGATCAATTCATTTATTAGTAGCCCCATTTTAATGCGACATTAAAGCTATTCAACACAAAAATAACAATTATTATTATGCATGTATTATGTGTTTAATACAATATGTTTAAACATAATATGTTTAACATTTATGCTAATAAAGGAACATATGTTCCTCGGAGAACTAGATTTTTCAAAAGGTCTCAAATAATGAGAAACTGAATAATATATACAGTGAGTGTAAAAAGTACACCCTTTAAAACAGAATAATTTTTTTATAATTGCACCAAACGATCTGATTTCTTATAAATCAATTAGAAGCATTGGGCAATTAAAGGGTTAATAGTTGTAACATAAACTCGTCGATCAAAATGAAGTGATACGGGTTATAGTTTTATATTCGTTATCACTGCATGCCAATGCTAAATTCCATTTAACCTCTCTCTGTGTGTGTATGTGTTGCTGATGAAGATCTTTTTAAACATTGAAAATATTTTTCTCAAGCGAACAACTTTTAAAAAAGACAGAGAATAACGATTTTCTCTTATTTCAAGATAAAAAGAGGTTTTATATCGGAATAAAATACATTAACATTGAAGTGTCAACAAATTTGATCATTTCTTACATTTTTCGCAAAATTTGCAAGCAAATGGTGGTTACCTGTTTCATTGTGAGGCTAATGACGTTTCATACAGTTAGCGTAACGCGAGGTTCGATTTAAAAATGGACGGCCATTCAGTGGTGGCATCATTTCGGTTTTAATCTTTGCGGAGCAAACTCTAAAACGCTTTCCGGCCATCTAGACGTTCTCAAAGAGACCTCTAATGCCTTCTCGCGAAATGGAACGGCGATCGCGTTGCGGTCAAGGTTTCCACGAAAGGTCCAGAAAGCGGAAGACGCGATCCTTTGTGGCCAAGTTGCCAACACGTGTTATTATATCCTTCGAGTGTGTATCTAAAATTCGTGCTGTACTCTATCCGCGCAAGGTTGAGAGAAACTCTCTCTCCAGCCGTATTTCGGCGGGCTGCTAAACGATCGAAGCACAGCCCATTCAAAGAAACGATCCACCCTCGCCAATTACACGGCTCGAGCTTTGCTCTCCCTCTAATTAAACTTCTTCTTTATTATTTCACGTAATCGGTCACTTCCGTCCGCAAACGCTGAGGTGTCCACGGTAAAAATCTGGAAAACTCTCGGGGACCGAACGAAACCGCAAGACATGGCTTCAATACCGTTCATTTTGTCAACGAACGTTCACAGAAACGAGTGGTAGTGCGTGCACTTATTCACTTATTGAAGTGAAAACTGCTTTAGTAATTGTTTGTTAACTTCAATGGGATGTACAAAAAATTATATAATATAATTATATAATTATAATTATAAATTATAAATATAATATATTATATAATATAATACAAAATTGAAACTATTCACAGTACACAAGCTGTATGTGTCAAATCTTATATAAAAGAAGGTAGTAAAAAATTTACTAAGATACTAAATATAAAAGTATATATAAAAGTTTAAACCAGTGCTTCCCAAACCGTGCGCCGCGGTGCACAAAAAATAAGTAAAATACACAATAATATTATTAGATGATTGCACATAAGTTCGTGCCCGATTTGAAAATAAAATTCAATGGTTGAATTTTAAAGATTGGTTATATTAAAATAAAAAAAATGGTTAAATTTTCGACAATTAGAAAAGAATGGTGACTATATCTATAATTGATTAATAAAGTTCTATCCTTTAAAATTTAACCATTGAATTTTATTTTCAAATCGGGCACACGAACTTATGCAATAAATCATTAAAATAATTATCTACTAAAATATATGCATATAGACAATATAGGTGTGCCGCAATTTTTTCATATGCTGTAAAGTGTGCCGCGAGTAAAAAAAGTTTGGGAAGCACTGGTTTAAACTATGATTAGCGGAGTTTCAGTTTCCACGATACAAAATTAGATATCATAGCAGGTACGTAAAATTATAGTCAGAATAGAATAAGAATATTAAATATATAATTGGTTAAAATGAAAAGGAATAAGTTGGATTGTAGTAACTGTATTTTTTCTGTTTTGGACGAGGCGATAAGCGGTCAATCTCTTAGAAGTTACAGTTAGAGCATCAGTCCGATCTGCTGGTCCGACTAAAGCCACGCTCACAGTGGCTCTTTTACGCACTCTCGAAAAAAGAGACAGATGCGTCGGACGTCGACCAAATCCGCCGATATCGGAGCCACTGTGAACGCGGCCTAAGCTACTGCACGACTTCAAGTCGGACAGAGACTGCGTTGCTAAATTGACCAGGTTCTGAATTGTACTAGAGCCGGCCGTGGTTAGTTCCATCGCTAGCACAGGGCGTTTAGAAAAATGTCCGAGGGGTCAGTGACTGCAGCGTCCTCCGAAAAGGTAACGCCAGGCGCCCTGCCGGGCCTTTATAAAGAAAAGCTACTTTCTAATGGGCCCTAATGATCCTAGGTTCGAGGACTCGTATTGTAGTCCCTGATCGATCACCCTCTCTTTCCCGGGAAGCGGTCGATACTCGAAAGAAACTCGGGAGAAACGGGTCTCTATAAGGGCAACTTCCTCCGATTGCGTGACCATAGGTATCCTTCGACTTCGTGTGGTTAGCCTGCG
Organism: Lasioglossum malachurum; assembly: GCA_028455605.1. Lineage (NCBI taxonomy): Eukaryota > Metazoa > Arthropoda > Insecta > Hymenoptera > Halictidae > Lasioglossum > Lasioglossum malachurum. Next base: position 13,196,039 of record CM052319.1, read on the forward strand.
TGATTCACTACGCGCCTATTCTAATAGACATCCCGCATCGAATACTCCCTCTCGATATTTTCTAATGACAATCGACTAACTAGAACGACTCGTTCACCTCGGCTCTCGAGTGCGACGGAATTATAGTGTCTCCCGCGACGTGGAATTTCATGTGTGCTCGCTCGAGCGGAGTCGTAAATTGTTCGATCTAGGCACGTTGATACAATGTGTTCGCGCTGGAATGAGTCACAGTAATTTGCGTGTGAAGAACGATGTTGATTTCACGTTACTTTGGAAGCCTTGTCTATTTTCGTAACGCTCGGTGGACCTGTTATGGTTACCCTTTATAGGGCGTCATCGGTCCTCGGGCACGAAAGGACTTTTTTTTTTTCTTAATTGGACATCTCCAGTTATGGCGATGAAATGAGTCACTTTGTCATGTTGGGTGCTTGACATTCTCCGAATGTGGATTTTTTTTTAAAAATACCATTAATATTTTCATTACATATTGAAGCTCAAATATATTGGAAAACAGAAAAATATGTGTTACTTGTTATGTAAATAATTAAATTCTTTGTTTGTAACTATAGAAATTGTGTATTAACTTTTCAGTAGTCGAGTTAATTCACACCAAATAATGAAATCCTTAAGTTGGACGCTCTAGAGCAGAGTCGTAATCGTATTCCTCCTTCAATACTCCAAGAAAAGTGTGAAATATGGAACATTTAATTTAATCTTTCACTACAAATACAATATTATATATAGCTTATCTGTTTCTTAACGATAAAACTAAATTCAAGAAAGAAATTCTTATACATTCAGCAAGTTGAATTTATTTTTACTTTAAGAGAACTAGTTGTATACAGTAAAGCCTTGATCTAAGAAAAGGAAACCGTAGGGTCTACGAAAAACGAATACCCCCTTCACTAGGAGGTCCATATTTAGTAGAACCACAGGATCTAAGAAACAGCACGGACCGGAGGGTTTTTCTTAGATCAAGGCTTTGCTGTACATAATGAAGTATGTACCTTGCTCAAAATTTATATGCCGTGTGGCTGAACAGAAATGTTGCACATTAAGGTTCATTATGCCCAGTATTCTTCAAATAAAAATCATTATAATAAATAAAATTAATTATTTATTGTGGACCAGTCTTTTACGGAAATATTGCTACACAGCTAAATAGAAATACTGTAAATCAAAGTTTATTATTCATAGTATTCCTCAAATGAAATATTCTCTGCTACTTTGCATTCCGAATAAAATTGATGAATTCGCGGAACGCTGTTTATGAATAAACATTGACAGAACGATGGCCGCAGCAGCAAGGTAAAAGAAGAGAGCTGCAGGCCATTGTCGGTGAACACAGCTGGTTCCGAGTTAGTTCACGCAGCTTCTCTCCCGGCTGGTTCTGGGTTCTGGCGTGGATATCGAGTATGCGAGCGCTTAGAAAGCCGCAGCCGGTATCTCTATAAACGGAAGCGACGATTCCACGGCCATTATTTGTTGGCAGCGGGTTTCTTCTGGGCTAGCAGTCCAGCTTGAGAGCACGTTGAGCACCGTCGGCTGGATTTATTGACTTCTATCTGTGAATATTCCTTTCTAAGCACCGCAGGGACGTAACGAATACACCGCGGTGCCACTGAGTGTCGCGTGCACGGACGTTGCGCGCGTGTACCACCCGCGGGATGTATTATTTTAGCCATGAAACGAGCGGTTCCAAGTGGAAACCACGCTCGCGGCGCTGCATTTTGTAACGGTGCAACATTGCGGCCGCTTATTTGCAAGAAAATAACAATTGCGGGAGTCTAGAAGCAATTTCGCTCTGAACGTGTTGTCCGCTCTTGCATTTAAATTCGTTCGCGGAAAACCAAACGTGCTACCGACGTTTATAGGTTTGTTGTAAACTCGTCTGGAATTGTTTAAGACAATTTTGCTAAATTGATGTTGACCCTTTGACATACAAAGACGTCTCGGATGCTCTATTTCTTAACACCAGACTGCGGATACCATGCGTTTGCAATCAAATTGAATAGACAAAATTTAAAACGATCAACAAATCAATGTGAAACATTTTTATTTTGCATAAATTTCACAACATTATTCCTATGCATCGAAGTAAAATATTTCTCTGTATTAGTCACTGACAGTATCATTCTTATCCCAGGCACTGCTATACGAAGTCATTAGAGAATTATGCCTATTATAATTGAATAGGTACTTTATATCTGACAAAAATGTTTTGTTTATATTCCAAAGACAAAATCAATATTGTTTTGTACGAAATGAGCATTTCGTACGTTTCACGAAGCATTTGTCACCGAATTGAACAATATTTTAAATAAATTGCGCCAGAGATCAAGAAAATAATGAGCATAAGAAAAAAAAAATCAAAACGATGCGCAATCAATAATAGAGTAGTCTTTTACGAGGCATTGTGCGAAATTGACCGGTCACGTGATATTCCTCGAGCCACTGCGCACGCAGCCATCTCACCATGATACCGTGTCAAGTACACCGTAATTATACCATCGCGTACGCGTCGCTCTATGAAAGCGAACAGTAATTTTATTAACAAATGCGGGACACGCGTCGTATGATTCAATCAAAACGCACTTCAGGCTTGCAATTTTTCACGCGTCGCAAGCAAAAAATCAACAGCGTCATCGCTACTCGAACTATTCGTTTAAATGTACATTATGAAAGAATAGAATTTGATTTCGTCCTAAAGGCGAGGTACAACATTCGCATTTAATAGATTTTGTTTGAAATAATTACTAGACTGCGGATCTTCATGGGGTTTATAGTGTTCAGTGAAATACAAGAAAACATAGCAACAAATATTAACGAAATCTCCAGTCTATGCTTGCCGTAAGAAATGTTTTGGTTAATTAAATTGAGTTGGTACCTGATCTTTGTAAAATAATCTGGAAAAATTGGAATTTGCATAAAGATCCGCAGTCTGATGATCACCACGAGTCTTTTTTCCATTTTTCCTTGTTCTCAACTAAATATTAACGAAATCTCCAGTCTATGCTTAACGTAATTTCTTGGTTAATTAAATTAAGTTGGTTCCTGATCTTTGTAAAATAATCTGGAAAAATTGGAATTTGCATAAAGATCCGCAGTCCGGTGATCACGACGAGTGTTTTTTCCCTTTTTTTTGTTCTTAACTAAATATCAGGACATCAAGTATGAAGTTTGACAAATAAAACACAAATTTCAAACATATTTGTCAAGTTTCATACTTAATGACCTGATAGTAACAACATCTTCACTCTATGCTTGCTCTAAGAAATTTTTTGGTTAATTAAATTGGGCTCGTTCCTGGTCTTTGCAAAATAATCTAGACAAATTTGAATTTGCATAAAGATCCGCAGTTTGGTGATCACCATAAGACTTTATTCCATTTCTGTTT